>NW_004624753.1:18271198-18303004 GCF_000247695.1 Heterocephalus glaber | reverse complement strand
TTCTTTCTTTCTCTGTGTGTGTGTGTGTGTGTGTGTGTGTGTGTGTGTGTGTGTGTGTGTGTGATACTTAGGGATTCAACTCAGGACCTCATGCATGCCAAGCCTCATGGATGCTAAGCAAACACTTTACACTGAACTACCCCCCACCCCAGGTCCAAGGAGAATTCTCCTTTAATGTATGTCTTTTAGCACATGATATTAATGACTTGTCATATGAAATATGTAAGAGGCTCCATGCTGATAACTGACAAATAATGAAAGTTCAACTTCCTCCTTTTCAAATTTGTTTCTCCTACACATTATGATCTGTTTGCTGGAGACTGTTGTTAAGGCTGTGAATACAATCTTTGGATACTAGAAGAGAATGCAGGCTTCCCAAGGAAAGAAAAATGAGTCATGCATGTGCTCAGTGGTAGCAATATTTCCAAAGACATAGTTTTAGGTTACAGTGATGAGAACAACTTAAAAATGTCCCTAGACAGGCAGGGACCAAACCCATTATGTTTTTGTGGAACAAGTATGCAAGTTAAAAACCCAGTTTTATGGAATGTTGTCATTATTTTAACTGGTGGAAATTTGCCTTTGTTCAAAATAAGATTCTCTTAATATTCCCTACCCACACTAAAACTGAAAAAGCCTGACACAAAAGAGAATTTTTAACAAATGAAATTAAAGTGGGGAAAGCTTTTATAACTTCCCAGGAACCATGAACAAAAGGATGGGAAAGTGACAAAAATGACACAAAATCAAAAGACAGGTTTCCATTGTAATGGCAAAGGGGAAGGTTTTCTTAATGGATATAAAATACATTTCACATTAGAAGATTATAAATGACTCTCAGTACTCTAAGGATTATGAGATCACATTCCTTCCCTAGCTGTTTGGCAGATGCAGAAAAGACTGACTGTCCATAGTGTTGGTGAGGACATGGGGGGCAGCCTCACAAATGGTTGCAAGAAGTGCAAAGTAGAGTAGCCTGTTTAGGAAACAACCTGGGAATGTTTATCAGAGCACATACCCTTTGACCTGGTGATACTCCTTCTGGAAATACACCAAACAAGACTATAACGTATTCTAGAACTATTGGAGACCTCTGCAGTGGGTTCTGATCTCCTGCTCAGTGCTATGACTCAAGGTGAGAAGAAAAACATAGAATTAAAAAGACAGAGATATAGGGAGCCAGGATGAGCCAGCATTGGCTTGTGTAAGCAAGGCTGAACAAGCAAAGGCCCTGATACCCAGAGCTGTCAATATTTATTGGTGACATCATAGTTAGATTGAGGTAAAGGGGCTACATGGAGGGACTACCTGGAATTGCTATGGATGCATTGCTGGTGCAAGCAAGCCTTGTAAAGAGACAACACATTCTTGAATTTGGATCAGAACAGACAGTATAAGTTGTGGTTAATGATTAACCTCGTTTTTTTAGTAAAGAAGGTTTTAACGTTGGGAACAGAATTTGGGTGCATGCTACTCTGACCTTGGTACGTAGGCTTCGACTAGACTCACTTCTATAAACAAGCCATTTGTAAGGTTAACTCTTTACAGCCTGCACTGCTCACAGCCTGCTTTGGGAATAATCAATAGGGCAGTCTCTCACATAGAACAATTTTACAGGTAAAATTATATCTCCCTCACCAGACCCATGTTATTTCTTCAGCCAAGGAGCCAAGTAGTGAATGAGCACTGACGGGCAAGAACACAGGGAACTGTAGAACACACAAAAATTACTCACATTTCACTTCTGGTCAGGCTGAGTTGGAATGCAGATTAAAATATGACTTGTAAACCTAATTTCCATGGAGAGAGCTGATCTATCAAGATATCAGTTGGCACGTTGTATTTCCATATGAGAGAAAGGGACCACTAAGACATACTGACTCCACTTGTGAACAGTAGTATTTGTGATCCTCCAACTGTCTTCTTTCATGTCTCTATGTACATAGCCCAGTATTCAAAGTTGCCTATGTTCATTTTAATTTGAGCCCTAGGTATGTTCCCTGTACCTCCAGGCTGACATAGCCACACTTCATACCCTCTCTGGACCATGGTTTTTTCTTATGTAGCATGCAGTTCTCTAGGCACATTCCTGCTCTCCTAAGCCTCCATATTCCTCTATCCTCAGAAAGATGCCGGGACTTATTAGTTCTGTTTCAGGGTACAGCTCCACTGCTGTCTGCTTGGAAATTCTTAGGCTCTTGAACCCTGTCTCCTAGGAGCATTTTCCCTTCAATCTCACATTGGTCTCAGCTAGATACAAATGGGAACCCCAAATATTTGGCATGAAGCCATTGCTGGTATGAGCACTAAATCCTAAGGCCCCCAGGAGGCCTGGGGAGGATCAGCCCATTCTCCACCAGGTTCTCTTCTAACTTTGCCTCTCCTCAGCTTTTCATCAGTATCTTAATTTTATTTTAATAGGCAATATATTTACATCATTCAGATTTCAAAAATGTAAGTAACACAGGATGTCAGTTCAATCCTTTCCATCCCATTCAAAAATTTTTCTATTTATTCTTCTAATAGTTCCTGACTTGAATGTATGTGTGTATACACATAAAGCAAAGAATTACATAGATTCTGCTTTTACCCTTTGTACCATACTGTTATTACACTTAAAAATATCTGGATACACTCACACATATAATTTTAATTGTGGTGAAATACATAGAACATAAAATTTACCACCTTAAACATTTTATGTGTACAGTTCAGTGGTATCAAGTATTTTCATATGGTTGTATAGCCATCACCACCATTTCGTCTGCATAAATATCATCTTACAGAACCAAAACTATATCTATTAAACAATAACTCCTCATTACCCCCTGACAGCACCATTCTACTTTCTGGGTTTAAGTACTTATACAAGGGGATCATATAGTATTTTGGTGACTGGCCTATTTCACTTAGCATTATGTCCTTAAGGTTTATCTATGCTTCCTTTCCTTTTTAGTTTGAATAATATTCCACTATAAGTACAGACCACATTTTATTTATTCATTCCTCCATGGATGTATATTTGGGGTGCTTCTATCTTTCAGCTATTGTGAATAATGCTGATATGATCACAGGTATACAATAACCTCGGAAGTGGGCTTAGTGTTTCATATGATAATTCTTTTAAAATTTCTTTAGGAAATTCCATACTGTTTTCCATAGTGGCTGCATCATTGTATATTTCCATAGACAGTGCATAAGTTTTCCAAAACAGTATTTGTTTTCTGGATTTTGTTTTGGATAGTGGCCATCCTAATGGTTATGAGGTATCATTGTGGTTTTGGTTTGTATTTCCCTAAGAACTACCAATGTTAAGAATTTTGGGGGGTGTTTATTCATCATTTTGTCCTTAGCTTTTGGCTACTATAGGCCTTGAGCAACTTGCTGGCTTCAACAGCAACAGAGACATTAGGGTTCTTGTTGAGGCCACCTCTTTCCAGTAGTAGTATGGTATGATTATCTTGGTTGATTTCCCTACTCCTCTCAAATGAATGTTTAAAATCTTTATCAGCTTCCAAGGTGAGTCTCTGCTTTTTCTACCAGCTGTGAAGATACTGCTGAATTGTGGTGTCTTCTCTAACTCTCTTCATTTTATGTCTGATACATTCCTCCAAATTCTGCATAAGGCAGGCACCATAGTGAGGAAGAAACTAAGTCAGTACATTCTGAGGCTGCTACGAGCAGCCACGGTTTATGCAAACCCTGTTGGCTGAAGAGATTCTACTCTTCAGAATAGGAGAGATCTGCTACTCTACCAGGCCTCACCAATGCCTTCTCTGGAGGGTGTTTCCTTGGCAAAATTTCTTGTAGATGATCAATGCTTCCATCCTCACAACCCTTGTACTCTGAAACTACCTAACAATGCACCAAGTAACCCATGATAATCATTGCATTTTTTTCTTTCTTAAATATGCCTAAATCAGTAGTTCTCAACTTTGGTTGCATGCTGGCATCAACTGGAGAGATTTTTTAAAATCTAACACCTAGGTCCCACTCCAAGGCTTTTGTTTTATTGGGCACCAAGATTCTAAGATATAACTAGGGTTGAAAATTGCTGACCTAAATGTTTGGAACAGCCAATTAATCTTATCAATGCATGTACTAGTAAATCTTATTTACTCCCATCTACAAATTAAAAGGTTTCTCTCAATAGTAACCTAGAGTGGAGTGTCTTTGGGGGACTTAACCATAGCTAGCTCTCTGAGGTTTTATTCTCTGTTAATTATGTTTTAGATTGTAGGTTCTCTCTCTGATCCAATCACAAATTCTCTTTCCTAATTCCAACTGTGAAAATAGTGTACCTCTTTTTACCTTTCATATCTCTCTAGCCTGTCAGCAACAGCATAAAAGAAAATATCTTTCCTGCCCCACCCCTGAGGTCCTTGTACTGAAATGGCACTGGGAAGGCAGGCAGACCAAAGAAGAGAGTGGCACTCAGAGAATTGAAGAGAAAGCAGCTTTATTCGCTAGCTAGGGGCCCAGCACAAGTCACCTTCTAGAGGCTGAGCCCTGTTTCTAAGTTTGTCCTCACATTTATTTGTTCTTTAGCCAGGGTGGGGAAGCAAGCAGAATTTTACAGAAGGAGAACTTAGCAAAAGGTAGGGAGGTGGAGGTAAATGTTGTTTTTACAGTTTATCTTTAAGACATAGGGAGATAGGGAGGTAAAGGCAGGTGGTGTTTTGGCAGTTCATCTTTTGGGCACAGTGACCTTCGTGGGTTTAGCAGGGGAGAGAAGCCCTCAGACAGGAGGGGCAAGCCTTGAGACCCATCAATCTTGAGACTGTCAGTATCTGTCCAGCTTTGAGACTGTTAGTCTCTCTTTTGTCCTTTTTCCCTCTCCATTTTAGTACAAGAAGGAATACTCATGGGCAAATATTAGATTTCAAGTTTGTTGGAAAATCTTTTGAGCTTGATTTCTATGATTTTAGGATTCTCTAAAAAGTCATCTAAAGTTAGCCTAGCTATCTATGTTAATGACAAATAAACAGCAGGAAAGGCAAGACACATAAGCCTAGCAGTAAAATGAGTAGAAATAATACTGAAGAAAAATTTGCCATCTAGAAGGCTGAGAAACTAAGTCATTTTTTCTCTCTTTGGAAACTTGAGAATCATTCTCAATTAGCAATAATCATGCCCCAATGAAACTCATTGGCTATGATACTGCCATGGTGCAAAGCTGAGAATCATTTTCTTGTAGGTCAATTCATGTGATCGCTCTTGTTATGAACCACCTCTAGAATCTATACCTAGTAGAATTCTTATTCCTTAAACTTGAAATGTTGAAAGTCACTCACTTATTCTAGTATTCTAGTATGAAGAGTTAAGCACAGTAAACACTTTCCTTGATATCAGTTAGGGCATGTGTAGATCTGTTAGGAAAATCTTCTTTCTGACGGACTCCATTCCTACTCCTCAGCCTACCATCATTATGACCAATGGGCACTCCCAACCCTTCAGGTTAAATATACTCAACTACTTACCTACTTGCCCTCAAACAAGCCTCCAATTAAGTTTTTTCACATGTCATTGTGTAGGGCTCCTCAGTGCCAGTCTCATTTTAGTGAGTCAGCCTGGTCCCAGCCCTATTCTGCTGTAGTTCCACATGCTCATACCTGGCTCAGGTGGTGGTGAAAGGCATGTGTGGAGCAAGGCTTTTAGGGTTCAGGTTCAAATTATGTTCCATTACCTGCACAGAGAGATCTTCCCAAGCTTTATTTTCCAAGGATACAGAAAATGACAAACAACAGTAATTAACTTATAGAATTCCTATGAGGTTTACATAAGGTAATCCATGCAAAGCACTTGGCATAATACCTAGAATATTGTGAGTGCTCAATAAATATAACATAACCTTCTCCAGGCTGGTATCCTCTGTTCTCAGATGCCCATGAGGCTCTGCTGCAGCCCATGTCTCTCTCTGTCCTATAAATACTGAGGATCCCTACGGAGGAGGCCAGGATACATTGGAAGCTATGAAATAGAGAGTACATTAAGAAAATTACTATACTAACACTTTAAAAGGGACTGGGAGTGTAGCTTAGTGATAGAGTATCCCTGGGTTTGATCCTCAGTACCATAAAAATGTATCTTCTTAGAGGTTGAGGATGTAGCTCAGTGGTAGAGCACTTGCCTAGCATACAGAAGGTCCTGGTGCAATGCCTAGGACCTCAGAAAAAAGTATCTTCTTAGAGGCAGTGCAAGATGTTTGCTAAGATCTTTTTGCCGCTGTCTTCCCAACAGAAGACAAGCCAATTAACAATTATTCAAGCACTAACCTACCTTCTGACTTCAGTACAACAAAATGACATATTTTTTTCTCTTTTGATTTTTTATTTTGAGACAAGGTCATGCTAAGTTGCCAAGGCTGGCCTCAAACTTTCAATCCTCTTTCCTCAGCCCCCAGGGTAGCTGGGATTACAGGCATATGCCACCATGCCCAGTTGATTTTCTACTTCTGAAAGTCACACTTTAAATTAAAAACTTCTGTTCTATACATTTCCATTTGTCAAAAGACACTAGAGAAATGAAATTATTTTATCTTCTCAAGAGGAAGAAAAAGGCAGCTCTTCGTAGGTCTTCTTTTTTTGTGTGTCTTAAATGTTAATGATCACAAAAACTTCTGGTTTCTCTTCATTATAGACTTGCATTGCTGAATATGTTATTGCTTTGACTTCTGTTCCCTGAGGATGCTTGGAAAGTGAAAATTCTTATCCCTACCCAATGGAACATAATTTGAAATTTCTTTGATCAATACTAAGCACTTTCACTTCCCAGGGTATGAAGAATTCATCAGCACTGAACTTATAAAGCCATTCATCCAAAAAGTAAAACAGAAGAGATTGCAAGTCATCTCCCTGGGCTTCTACTTCTACTGCCTGGAGGGGCTCTATGGTCCCAGTGTCTGTCATGTACGCAAACATGGCCATGGCACACAGCTTGAACGCCTCCTCCAGAGTCTCTCCCCACGCATGTAACTGGACATCTGCTGTATGATCCAAATATTCGTACTTCTGAATGACTGGAGGATACTTGGCCTTGATTGCTTTCTGGTCTTCAGTTAAATTGTAATCTCTAACATCTTCCTTTTCCTGCGCCATGATTTCCAAACTGAACATACTATTTCCGCCCTTCATCTGCCGGCCTTCAACCCAGCAACACAACTTCCGCCCTAGGCCCCGCCCCTTCGCGCGCATTCTTAAAGGGCCAGGACTAGGTTCTTGGAGCTCGAGAGAGCTTCTCCGCCCCTAACAATTCCATTTAAATCGTGCCGCTTGGATCGTATGTTTAAAAGGCTAAGAAAAAAAAAAGGCTAAGGGCTCATCTTCTGTGCTTGTTTATGACTCGTTTTTTTCCTAAGGATTAAGGAGACAAGTTGAAGAACACCTTGAATAACACACCTTTGGGTCTAAGTGAGGAGGCTTTTTCTTTCCGCCTCGTCCCCAGAATTAATAACTAGACTCAGAAGCATTTTAGATTTTTTCATCCCAGTACTGTACTCGGAGAAAGTCGTTAGCATACAGTAGTAAATAGTCTTTAAGAAAATGGCTGCCCCCAGGAGTGTTCGGCCTGAACCTCTCACGTGATCGGTATGGGTACAGCCCCATCGGCCTGGGCGCGCGCGCAATCTGTGGAAATCGGCCACGGGCGGTGTGACAAAATGACACATTTAAGAAGGCAGGAAGGAAAGAGTTACCAACTCCAAGCAGCCCATGGTGAGGAGAGACGCAATGAGACCCAGCACTGGTAGAATCTGCAGGGATGTCTACATAGGCCAGAGTATCCAGACTGGCCCTGGCATCAAGTGGAGAAGACCTGTGCACCAGCGATATAGACTTGAGTTTCATCACATCATTTCCAGCTTTGTGGTGAGCCCAGGGCACATCTGCTTTCTACCCAAGTCTGTGCAGGCCAGTGTGGCTGTGAGACTCAGGGGCAACCCATATTAAATGTCAGGTTTGGCGACCAAGATACGTTTTCTTCCACATGTCCCCCACCCTGGGGCAGCACAGTTATAGCCAGGCCAGTGCTCTCACATTACAGTGGCCAGTGCCAGACAGATATTTGTGCCCTAGTAGGACATGCTTGTATTTTGGCCTGCATCTACCCACATTGTGGGCTTCTGTGAGCCCTGAGACTGTGCACGTGTTTGAAATTATGAAATTCAGGCACAACACAGTATCACCTGCAATGGCCAAAGGACTATGTTCATCAATACCACTCCAAATCTGGGCAACATAACATGATGAAAGATTCCATTTGCTAGGGTAGGGCAGGGGAATTAGCATATAACTTTGCTCAGGGACTTGGTGCTGAGCTGGTGAAACCTAACCCTGGGAAAATCCTAATGGCCCCCATTCTGTCCTGTTCACTGCCAGGGGAAGACAGTGGCTTCAGCCTATCACAGTTGGACTTCTATTCCAATTAATATCACCTATTTTAGGAAAACTTAAGTAAAAATTTGATAATCTAGAAGAAATGGACAAATTCCTAGATACATGTACCTTACCAAGACTGAATCACAAAGAGGTAGAAAAGCCAAACATAACAATAAGAAGTAGTGGGAAGAAATCAATAATAAAAACTTCCCATCAAAGAAAAACCCTGGACCAAATGTTACTTACTGCTGACTTCTGCCAAACACTTAAAGTAAACTAATACTAATTCTCTTTAACTTATTCCAAAAATGGAAGAGGAAGGAATTCTTCCAAATACCTTCAATAAGGCAATCATTATTCTAATACCAAAACCAGATAAAGATACAATAGAAAAAGGAAAACTGTAGGCCAACATCTTTGATGAACATTGACTCAAAAATTCCAAAGAAAATAGTAGCAATCTGAATCCAACAGCATATTAATAAGCTATTCATCAGGCCAGGGATTTAGCTCAGTGGTTCTGCCGCCTGCCTCACAAATGCAAGGTCCTGAGTTCAATCCCCTGGACCCCCCCCCCAAAAAAAGATCAAATGTGATTCATCAGAGGAATGTGATGATGGTTCAATAAACATGATACAGCACATAAACAGAATGAAGGACAAAAACTGCATGATTATTTTAGTAGATGCAGAAAAGCATTTGAAACAGTTCAATATCCCTGCATTATAAAAATGCTGAACAAATTATGTACAGAAGAAAAAAAACCCCAACATAATAGAGACCATTTATAATAAGTCAACAGCTAATATTATGATGAATGAGGAACAACTGAAACCTTTCTAAGTTCTGGAACAGGACAAGAATGCCCGCTTTCACCATTTTTATTCAGCATAACTCTAGACATTCTAGTCCAGTGGTGGTGAACATTTTAGAGAAGAGTACCCGAACTGCAACCCAATTATTTATCATAAAATGCCAATACTGCAATTAAACCTGAATACTGAGGTTTTAGTTTAGAAAAAGCAACTCATACATTAACATGTTTCATCTTAAAAGAAAAACAAAATAACATACGTGCCAAAGGTTCACCACCACTGCCCTAGCCTGAGCAATCAGGCAAGAGAAAGGAAAAAAGGACATCCAAATTTGAAAAGAAGACCAGATTTTCACTATTTGCATATGATGTGATCCTACAAATAGAAAACCCTGAAAATGCCACCAAAAAAAAAAAAAATCATGAAATACTTATAGATGAAGTCAGCAAAATTGCAAGATACAAGATCAACACACAAAATCAGTAGTGCTGCTGTCTTCCAATAGCAAATTATCTGAAATAGAAATTTTAAAACCAATGCTATTTACCATATCAACAAACACAAAATAAGATATTCAGGAATAAATTTAGCCAAAAGGATGAAAGGCATTTACAAGGAAAATTATAAAACATTGATAAAAGAAATTGAAGAGGACATAAGTAAATGGAAGACATTCCATCTTTATGGATTGGAAGAACTGATATTGTTAAAATGTTCACACTACCCAAAGCAATTTATGGATTCAATGCAATCTTTATCAAAATATTAGTCTCTTTCCCATCACTGGAAAAAAATGCCTGACTCCCACAACTTAAAGGAGAGGTTTACTTGGCTCAGGTATCAGAATTGAAAATTAAAACTAAAGGTCTGAGTCAATTGGACAATTATTAGTGCTCATCATATTAATATGGGGCCACGGGAGGCCAAAGCGCACAAGCAACTGAAAGCAGATGATTCATTTATCAGGACATAGACTCAATCACTGTATTATTAAAGACAAAAATAAATTGCCTGAAACAAGATAAGAATATAGCTCCGAGGATTCAGCCCATGATTGGCTCCAAGAAACAGCATGGCAGAAGGGCATAGCAGGGAAAAGCCATATATACATTGATTGGAGTTATATCTCCAATCAATGTATACCCACTTCAGGAAAAGAAAAATAGTATGTTTCTTCAACAGATGGTGTTACCCTCACATAGGGGACTCTAGAGGATGTTGTATATCACAGAAAACCCATACACAGCCAGCCTTTAGGGAAGAAATTGAAAATGACCAAGGTTACCCAAGCTACAAACTAATAAATGTTTGGAAGCTAATGGCCACCACTTTGAGCACCTCTTGTAATTGTAAAGGCCAAAGGTGACTTGTATTAATCTCATGATGTCTCAATAAATTTAGTATTAAAATATTTATATAAGTTTTTCCTTCTCTGAAGTGTGTATACATTTTTTTGGTGAACACTGTATATATGTGCAGTGGAATACTATTCAGCCACACAAAATGGAATGGATCCTGTCATTTGTGACAACATGGATTGAACAGGAGACCATTGTGCAAAATGAAATAAACCAGGCACAGAAAGACAAGTACATGATTTTACTCATATGTGGAATCTCAAAGTTGGACCTTACAGAACATGAGACTAGAATGGTGGTTACCTGAGATCAGAGAGCTGGGACAGGAAAAATTATAGGGGATATGTCAATAAGTGGGGAAAAATAAAATAAGTAAACACAATAGTGCTGTCTGTATCATTTCTCTTGCAAGAAACAAATTGACACAGTGTAGTTTAAGAAACAGTGGGAGTTTATTGAAAAAGTACAGAAGCCATTTTCTATTGCAGTAGGGGTAGATGGATATCTGGGACATGGAAAGTCACAGACAACTGTTCCCCAACTCTCTGATTGTATCTCTGTCTTCTGCTGTCATTTCTATTTCTGGGTGCATATTGACTCCTTTCTATTGATTCTCTCTGAGCATCCCCTTTTTTATCTTACAGCTTGTGGCAGAGAATGCTAATTGTTCTCCAATATCTGTTCTTCTTTTCTTCCTTTAACAATAGAAGTCCTTTGCTTAGCTGTACACATGTCCTCCCAGCTAAAGATTATATTTTCTGGACTCCCTTGCAGGTAAGTATGGCCACGTAACCAAGTTCTTGTTTCACGTGGAAGGGTGTATGCAATTTTCATACCAAGAGGGCTGCTCCTTTATTCATCCTTCTGTCCAAAACAGAGCTACTTTGGACCATGCAACCCTAAGATGGTAGACCCCAAGAACATAAGTGCCTCAGACTCCAGGAAAGGAGACTTGGAATATCCAGTCTGGACTGTTTTTAATCAATCTGTTACCTGGGAGAGAAAAACAAGATTTCTTTTGTAGTTTCAGGCAATTTATTTCTCTTTGATACAATGGCTGAATCTATATCCTAATGCCTATGTCATTTGCTCTCTGTTGCTTGTGTGCTTTGGTCTCCTGTGACCCCAAATTAAAATGATGAGTGCTCACAATTGTCCAACTGACTCAGAACTTTAGTTTTAATTTTCATTTCTGATGAGAAGGAATCTTGCTGGCTCAGATCAGGGCAGCCATCTAACCTAATTTAATCAGCTGTGACTGAGGTTTTGTGGCAGAGAGGAGGAAGGTCATGTTTGGAGAGTTTCCCTCTCCAAAGACTATCATTGTTGCAACGTTAATAACAGGATATGGCTGATGCCTGAAACCTTTAATTTTTGTTGATTAAAAAACAAGCTTCTAGGAAATGTTCTGGCTCAGTATATATTCTAGCCAATCCCTCAGGACCCTCTAATTCTATAGCACCGTCTAATACTCACTGAATAAAATTAAAATCCTACACAAAGATCCAGAATTGTCAAACATGCTTCATTGTGTTTATTCATTTATTGAATTTACAAAGTCTACAAAGTCTACCTATGTATTTTATCAATATTTTTAGCCTACAATGTTATCTGAACCAGAAAACTCTATACACTCAAAAGTATTCATATCCTGGGAAATTTAGCTTACTCAGGACGCTTTTGCTGCCTGTGGAGTGGTTAGCTGATACATTGTCAAAACCTTTTTCATGATAAAGTTAAGCAAGTGTGATTCCAAACATTTAGCTTCCATAATTTCTTACTTATGTTGAAGTGTCATTCTTAAACTACAGACCAATACCAAAGGGCAATGTAAGATTATTGGAGATTCAGGCTCTGAGATGTTCCTGTCTTTAGCACTGAAGTTATTTTATTTCTGCCAAGCCTATATAACAGATTTTCAAACATGCATTCTGCAAACTATTGGTACTCACATATAGTCCAGAACAAAAGGAATTCCAATGTAAAGTAAATTCAGAAAATACTCTGCAAGTTACAGTTCTGTGTTGGAGACTCAGAGATGGCCTGCCAAAGTGACACCTGTTGAACATTCTTTATATGTTTCCTCACAGTTTCACACTTTGGAAAATGCTATGTATGTGTATGCATTCGCAACAGGAGGGGCAGATACAGTAATGAGGCTATAGCTAAAATTATAAGAAACAGAGGTCAAAGTAACCCAACCAGAGATGAGGTTGCTCAAGAATAGCAAAGTTTTCATTCTTTTAAGCTGTGAATGACTTTATATAGGTCTAAATAAAGCAAAAGGCATAATTTTAACACCACAATTGTGGCCGTGCCTAAAAACACAGACATTTATGTAATACTTGATCATTTACAGAGTAATTATACATGAATATAAACTTTTACTTAACTCTCATTTTAACCTCATGATATGAAATACTCTGTTTTTAAGTGACAAAATAGAATGTTAGAGTGGCTAGGGACTGTGACTGCACATAATAAAGCAAAGATAAAGGTGAGATTACTTTGCAAATAAAGGCAGTCTTCAAGTCAGCTCAGAGAGGCACAGTAGAAAATTGACCATTTTGAAACACTGTCAGTAAAAACACTCATTTGTCTTAGATTTCATCTGGCTTGCTAAGCCCATTTTCTTGTAAAGCCTTTTTGCAAAGTTATTTTTATGTAGTTGTTTCCTATCAACTTTCTATGAAACATAATTTGAAAATAGCTGTCCTTGATCATTGATTTCTTACTGGCCAAAACAAAAATCATCATATCTAGTGCCCTCACTTAAATCAAGTCCTGTAATTCAGACTCCATTAAGTAGAAATAGACAAGAATTCCTGGAACTAGAGTAAGGTTTACCTTCATGGTTTATAAAAAATCTCCCTTGATGAGTAATTAGTATCAGTATGAACTCCTTCTGCTTTGTAATTTGCCCAAATTGTTTGGATGTGACTTAACTCATAGACATTTTTCTCTTATACACACTTTCCAAGAATTGAGGCAGGTTGATGGCTGCCATAGTTTGCTTAAAGTATCTGGAATTTTATGCACCTTCTGAAATATACATGGGAACCATGGGCCAAAATTTAAAAATGAATATTCTCTATTTAAACAAACTGATAACTATACACAGCTGTTAATTCACTGAGTACATCTCATGTGACACTGTTGCAACTAAATTTTGAGTTTTTGAAAGGCTAACATTTAAACTCCAATTTTAAAAGCCAAGAACTCACTATTGGGGAGTCAAGTTTCTTTCAGTTGCCATTTCAATTAGATTAGCCCCCAGCCAATCTATAAAAAGTCATTATAAACATCTTAGAAGATAATACTGTGAAAATGAAAAGATATAAAGGCACATAAGCCACAATCTTCATTCTGAAAGTACTGGAGAAAGATAGCGGTTAATGTCATTTCATTGTTTTATTGATCAAATGTCCTCCAATTCATGTTCATTCTAAGTGACTAATTTAAGAAAAGAAAGGTAACTTTGAGTTAATATTTATATGCCATATCTTTTAAATGTTTTAAAATAAAAATCCATAAATCTATCATTTCTTCAGTTCTATTTTAAGTTTTTCTCTCCTATTCATAGTTGGCAAGATAGTATGCACTTAATATTTTAAATCCCTAACTTATTGTAGTCCTGTTTTCTCACATCTAAAACAAGAAGACAGCCAGAGAATATTTAAGGTCCCATTGGCTCTATGATTAGTGTAGTTCCTGGTGCATGGTAGGCACTGGATGAATAATTGTTGAAAAATTTTGGATACTCACTCACATATTTTGACCTCTACCAACACAACAGATCTGCTGTCTGGCAGGCCTAGGTTAATAACCTGGCTTCATGACTTATTCTGTGAAGCTGAACAATTTATCCTTTCCAAGGCTTTGTGGCCATTTGATTATATGGATTGAAAGGTACAGTCTCATTAGATTGGTAAAGAATGAGATGAGATGGCCCCTATAGCCCTCAGTGCAAGGACTTTTACAAGCATGCACCCAATAGTTGCCAGTATTATCATATAATAGTGGGATATATAAGAAATAAGCATCAATAATAGTAGCTAGGTTGGATATTTTCTTAGCGCTAGAACAGTTCAATTTATGGTTCATCTGCCTTGCAGGCAACCATTACACTGGTGAATGTGTTCATAGTCTAAAGTTCTAGTATGTTCATGCCTCTAGATGCAACAAGTTACTGACCTTAGGGATGTTCCAGAGCTCCTTTTTCCATCAATTTCTCTATCTCCGCTCCAACATAACCCCCCATCATCTGACCAACTCCTAGGCATTATGTTCTTACAGGCATTGAATACTGCCCTTCACTGCCCTGGCCCTGTCACGTTTTTCAGTCTTTCCCACTGAGTGCCAGCTGCTTGGCCAACTTGGTTTTGACTATCTTATTTGCCATTCTATCCCAGCCACCCAATAAGTAATAAGTGTACAACAAATATGTGTTGAGTAAACAAATAAATGCAAGCAGGTATCCACTGCTATTTCTGACCTTAAGAAAACTTGGTCCCAGATGAGTGTTTTAAAAAAATAAATATAGGTAAGTTTCAGCTCTTCTCATCATTAGATAAGTTCCAGATCGTGGATTATCCAAGGGACATGTCTTTATAGCAGTCATACATGCATGTGTTTGGGAAATTCAAAAGATGAAACCACATTTTAAAATATGACTCAGAAAGAAATGGTCAGTTTTTCCATTTCCTACACCTTTTATTGGCTATGGCACGGCAACAGTTCTCTCTGGCTAATGCATGGGCTGTTTTTCATTTTTCCATTACAGAACTGGGAGTTGGATAAGCACTGCATGTCAAAGGCTTGCCTCCTGTGTTTAAAGTGGTACAGAGAGGACCTAGAAGTCATCAAAGTAATCATTTAGGTGAAACTTAAATTGATTCTGTACTATTTGTAAGCAGACAAGATTAGATGTGCTGTGGCTGCAGAAAGTATATGAAAGTGAACTACAAAACTGATTTGTTTTTAAAAATAGAATTTTCATTCCATTTGGCAAGAAGAAGCCTCACTAAGATACAAGTGTCCTTGATGGTTATTAAGACTGATGCTTTCTGAAAATGAATACCATCTTCATTTGCTAAAATCAATGGAAACTTCTTTTAATCTCTGTGTCTAACAAATTTCCATTCTTTGGAGATTACATTATGATGTAAATTTATCTGAAAGCTAATTCCAAAAGAACACATTTTGGCTTTGTACAACTTTAATGCAATAAATAACCTAAAAAGAATCTTACCTCTACTAACATCTTATTTTAGATGTTACTATTTCAATATATAATATATAAATAGAGGCTGTCAAAAAGGCTAAAGTGATTAAGAAAATTTTTTTGCACTGTTAAAATTTAATGTACACTACAGCCAACAGGGAATGACATTGTAAATTTAGAAATAATAGTGTAGATCTTATCAATAAACAATTCATTCATTTTGTTAAGTGACTACTTTGTGTGAGGCATTGCACTGTACTCATTATGTACAATTCATTCACTAATAAATTGTTTTTAAAATATATGTTGAATATAGATGCTTCAGGCACAATTCTGGATGCTGGTGGTGAATGAGTCTCACACGGTTCTTGCCATTAAGCAGCTCATATTATGTGATGGAGAAAGATGGGATATAGAAATGTATAAAAAATATATGCTTCAAAATAGGTCTTCTTCAAAGAGAAGCACTAAGATATAGAGCTAGCTAACTTTTCAAAAAAAATTATAGTGTAAGTTAATGGAATGCTATTTTTAAACTGCTGGATAAAACAAAATCTACCAATCTAGAATTCTGTATCCTGAAAAAAGTCGTTATTCAAAAATTGTAGTGGGGGCCGGGGATTTAGCACAGTGGTTCTGCTGCCTGGCTCGCAAGCGCAAGGTCCCGAGCTCAATTTCCGGTACCAAAAAAAAAATTGTAGTAAACTAAAGAAATTTTCAGTCAATTAAAACTTGGCTGGGGATTTAGCTCAGTGGTTTCGCCGCCTGCTGCGCAAGCACAAGGGCCCAAGTTCAATCCCCGGTACCAAAAAATAAAATAAAATAAAAGTTGATCAAAGTTGTCATTAGCAAACCTACAACACAGGAAATTCTCAAGTAGCAGGTGAGGTGGTACATACCTGTAATCCCAGGACCCCAGAGGATGAGGCAGAAGGATCAAAAAAGTGTGAAATTAGCCTGTGAAAATTAGTGAGACCCTGTGTCAAAAGAAAAAAGAAAAAAAATGGCTAGAAATATGGCTCAGTACAAACATTCTGAATTCAATCCCTAATACCATAAAACAAACACCAGGAATCCTAAAGTATATTTCTTTGAGTTGAAAAAAAATGACCCTAAAAATCTGCAGGAAGGAAAGAAGATTCTCCGGAATGGAAAAATGTGACAAAATATTTATGGCTGAAGGCAATGACAATAATAATGTCTTATGGAACTTGTAACATTTGTGAAAGTGAAATATTTTAAAACAATAGCAGAAAGGCAGAAGGAGGGTAAATGGAGTTAAATTGTTTTGAAGTTCTTGCATCATTGTTCACTTCAATTGAGAGATCAAGATTTCCAGATTGGATTTTAAAATTTCTCCCAAATGTTTTCTGCTTGGAAGATGCACCCTAAATATAAGGACAAGGATATTTACATGAAAAGAAAAGTATAATAAAGATATACCATGCTAACACTACCCCAAATGAACTGGTATTGTCATGTTACTATCAGACAAAATATACTTTAATGCAAGGCACCTTATGAGAAATATAAAGGGGGATATTTCATAATGATAAAAAGGATCAATTCAACAGGAAAACAATTTTAAATATGTATGCATCCAATAACACATCTTTAAAATAAATGAAACAAAAAGAACTAGACAAATCCACAGTCATAGATGTAGGTTTGAAAATCTATCTATCTATCTATATATAATTGATAAAATTAATAGACAAAGTCAATATATGAAACCTTCAGGATACCTGTTCTTTTAAAATCAAACCTAGCAAAACCTTAAAATTTTATTAATCTTGAAAAAAGAACACCTTGACTAATGTTTTGGTATCAAACCAAAGTAAAATCAGAGTTTAATTACAGTAACATATCCTGGAAGTAACATAGGCACTATGTTAAGTCTAGAGAAATATATAAAAATGAGATGTGACCTCTTTTTTTCTATGGCCATACTCTACCACCACCACCACCACCAGCCAAGATTTATATAGTGCTTCATGTGAGCAAGGAATTATGCTAATCACTTAATATGTGTTAATGTATTTAATTTCCCCAATGAGGTGGGTAATTATCCCCTGTTTCACTGAGGCACTGAGATACTAAGTAAAGTTATCCAAGGTCAATGCAGCTAATAAATGATAAAGCTGGGATTTAGACACAGGTGTTCTAGTACTATGCCATATTCTTATTCCCTTTTGAACTTGATGATAATGAACATTTCCTTTCCGGCTAGGAGTTATGGTTGAGCAAGAATATTTTAGGAAAATGAGAATGGGGAGAATCCCTCCCCAGAGTTCCTGCAGATCTCTGTTTGGAGCTTCTTAAAGCCCCAAATTTCCTGCATAGGCAGGAAAGCTGTAGCCATCCTACCCTCTTCTGTAGAGGGCTGATCTGCAGGTTGTGGTCTCTGTGTTCATGTTTAACCTCCACAAGGTTAACCTTCACAAGCTAGATGCTTTGTCCACCTCAGGTTTAGATGCCATGTTTTGTCTGAGATGAAGCAGTTGCTCCTCAGACAACTTTACCCTGCTGCACACAAGGAGAGCTCATAGATTTTCCTAAGTGAATTTCTGGAGGAGGCTGGAAATCAAATCTTCCTCTTTCCAGAACACCAGCACCACTGACAGCATCTGCAAAATCCTTCATAGACTCTCTTAAACTTGATTTTATTTTGCTGTGTGCTTTGTTTATTTCTTAGCTATTGTTGTGGTTTATTTTATTAATCCTATGTGCTCCCTTTCCTGAGGAGTCAGAGATGAACACCCTCAACAGGAACTTTCTGTTCATCCTTAGACTTTTGATACAGGGATTTTTCTTTGCATTTTGCTATAGAATTTCTCAGCCTCAGCACTGTTGGTATTTTGGAATATATAACTCTATGTCATGGGGGCTGTATTGTGCCTTACAGGTTGTTCAGCAGCATTCCTACATTCTAACTCCAAATGCCAGTACCATCCATGCTCTAGAGGTGACACAAGAATGTCTCCAGACAGTGCCAAATGGAGCAGGAAGAAGTCTGTGATTCATAACAAGAATAAAGCCAAGTTAGCTATAAAGCCCCAGATATCTCATTTCTACACAACTCCATGCAAATGGCAGACATCTGCAATTTGCACTCATTCTGATTTTAAGCGAAAAAACACACCCAGCTTCGAGCACTGGGCCTGGGGCAGGGTCTTCAGAAAATATTTTTTGAATGAATGAAAAAAGTAAACATAGAATATATAACTATTCTAATGTCACAAATTTGGGGCAATTGGATTCAAATAATTCAAATCTGTGACTGGCTTGGTTAATTTTATACAGAGTTGGCTGACATACATTCCTTCAGTTGTATCTTCTTATATTCTTTGACTCAGCAAATGCATATTGTGATCTTGCTGTGTTTAGGAAGCCTGCCCAGTGGTTCCTTGGGTGGGCACTGGAGTTGGATTGCTAAGGTGAAAACCCTGTCCTTGCTACTCATCGGTTTTAGGACCTCAGGCTTGTTTATCATCACCTTTGTGCCTGTTCTCTGGTTTGCAAAACAAGGGTGAGGAGTATGTCTACTAACCTTCCACACTTATTGTAAGGGTGTCATATTCATCAGTACCTAGTAAGTATTGTACATGTTTGTTATTATCACACCAAATTGGAAAAATGAAGGATAAAGTTAAAGAGATCCATCTGAATAGCTCTCATTTGAGGCAGAATATAATGTATTGTGTGATAGGTTCCAACTAATTGGCAGAAAGAAGTAAGATCACATTCAGTGGAGAGAAGAAAATGGAGATAACCTGAGGACAGTGCACATTTGAGTTGGTCCTTTCAAGGATGGGTAGGTAGAGTAGGAGTTATGGTTTATATCCAGATGTCCCCCCACCAAGCCTCATGCAATCATAGGCAGGGCTTTTGAAAGGTGACTGAATCATGGGGGTGTTATAGTTGAATGTGATGTTAGTAAGTGGAGCCTGGTCAGAAGAGGTGGGTCAATGGGGCATGACCTGGTAGGATGTATCTCCCTGCCCAGGTCTCCTCTTCACTCTGCTTCCTGGCCACCATGAAGTGAACAGCTTTCCTGCACCATGCCCCTGTGCCATGCCAGCTTACCTTAGAGCCAGTATACTATGGACTGAAAACATAAACCAAGATAAACCTCTCCTTGAAGTTGTGGATGTCACGTGTTATGTCCCAGTGACTAGAAAGTGACTAAAACAGTAAGGTACCACCTACGATGCATGTAGGGGTACATAATGAGAGGACAGCCAGAGAAGCAAAGTTATGAAGTCAAGTACAGAGAATCCTAATGATCCCGTTGGGCTGGAGTTTAAGAAGGTGAGGGGAGCTATGGTTGATGACACAGGTTAGGAATAGTCTCGAGTGTTTTTCATGAATTCAGTTTGTTCTTCACAGAATCACAGTGAAAAGCCTGAAATCTAGGGTAGTTAATTCAGGTTTTAATTTCATTACTTAATAGCTATATTCTAGACATGTCACAAAACCTCTTCAACTTTTAAATTTCTAACCTTAAAATGAGCAAAACAATGCCTATCTTACAGAATTCTTATGAGAATTAGTAGAAATCTTGAATACAAAAGACTTATTATAGACCAGGTGTGGTGGCACATGCCTGTAATCCCAGCACCTGGGAGCCTGAGGCAGGAGAATCGCTGTGAGCTCAAGGCCAGCCCCTGAACTATGTAGTGAGACACTGTCTCAAAAAAAAAAAATGACTTATTATATTGCCCATAAACAGTGTTTATTATTATTATTCTGAAGAAGCACTGAACTGGGAAGAAATAAGGCAAATACTAAAGGAAAAAGGAGGTCAGATAAAGTTACCAAAATTTATCAAATGGTACTAGAATGGAGTAACTCTTCAGGCCAAAGATGGTTCAGAATGCCACACCTCAACACAGGTAAAAGTTATATTTTTAGTCATAAAAAAGGAAGTGGCACCTAGGAACAACCTGATTGGCTGCAGTTGGCAGCTGCCTTGTGCAAGCATAGCATAATGCTGCATTTGCCTTATATGAGCATGGTGTGATGGAACATTTGCTTTATATGGGCATAGTCTGACCAGTTGGCAACCTGTGATAGGCAGAAGCCTGACTGATGTGGTTGGTTGAGGCTCATTTGCTTAATTATACTTTTATGCTAGATTATAATTTTTTAGCACATGAAGCAAGGGTACAATATGCTCTGCACAAAGGCTGCTTTGGGTCAAACATTAACATCCAAGTATAGAGACAAGATTCAGCCAAAATTTTTTCAGTTTAACAAGAGAAATAGCAGAAGTATTCAAGAGGAGATTTGACTAGAAATTGTACCTTACAATGCAATGCTTTTTTAAGCCAGGTGGCTACAGCTAGAGCAAAAAGCCAGATGATAATTATTTGATAAAGAAAAGTGTACTGAATAATTGCCTCATATTAGGAATCTATACTTTAGTAGAGGACAATTTTTAAATGACAGCAGTCTGATGGTCAAGGTCATTCTACTCATCTCTCTTCCCCTGTAAATGTCATAGTCATTATAAATATAAGAAGGCAGGGGTGAGGGGAGGGGAGAGTCTAGGACATGGACAAAAGGTAGATACTCTTGAGCCATCTTTTAGATATAACTTGGACAAGGCTCAGCTATCATATGACACTGTCATTAGGGAAGTGGCATTTTAAAAAGTCATGCCAGCAACAATGGCAAATAGTTGATAGAATATGAAATGTGTCCCACCATCTCTCCTAAAATAACAATTTTGGTTTTTGTTTAAAAAGGGGATGCACAGGACAGAGAGGGTTTGAGGAGCATCTAGTACTTTCATAAAGTACTAGAAAGTACAGAAAGACTTCTATACAGTTCTTTTTATTCATCTTTTTCACACCTAATGTGTCCTCCATGGCTACTGTGTCAAGATCTCTCCTCTCTGACCAGCAATCCTTCTCCACGACACTGTCCCCACTAAATCCAACACCTGCAGATTCGCTCTTTACTCCCTCCATCTACCTGAGCTCAACTCTTTAATTTGTAGACTGATTTTATCTCTCATGAATTTCACAACTGTTATTAGTTCTTCCATTCTCTAGATTTTATATGACCAAAGGCCAGTGGTTGACCAATCCTCTCAGCACCTTTCCTACTCGGAAATGTGGGGAAGGGAGAGAAAGACCAGAATTATCTTTAGATGCAGAGACAGGGAAAGAGCATATGATCAATGATTTTTAGAGTATATTAGGAATGGAACTTCACAGAGTTTGACTTAATTTCCCTATCAACTATATTTTTTGTTGCCATGTGTGTACACAGCCAAAGAGAGTTGTTTGGATTGGAACTCTCATTGACCTCCATGGACCTGCATGGGGAAAAGCCCTGAGAGGCCTGAGTGCCATCCAAACTTCACTTCAAACTGCTGAGCCACTCTGCACAGTGTGTTCGGGTTCTAAGCTCAAGTTCTTCGTGGCACAAAGTGGACAGCTCTTCAAGTCCTTGCTTTGCAGTCTAACTGGAGGGAGGGACCTTTCCTGGCCAAAATTACCACTCTTGATATGAGCCTCCTAGAGAGGTACTCTAGAAACCTGGAACACAGAGAGCCAGACACATGAGGTGACTACGGTCTTCCTTCCTTCCCATATTGGACTTGATGGCCACACCGGGGCAGTGCCTGCTGCCTCCCCGACAAGTGACCCCACTTGATGTAGTCGCCTCCATTGACCTCCATGGGGAAAAGGCCTCTGGGACATGGTTAGGAGCCAAATTTCAGTTCAATCTGCCAAGCCGTTCTGCACAGTGTGTTCGGCTTCTAAGCTCAAGTTCTTCTTGGCACAAAGTGGACAGATCTCCAAGGCCTTGCTTTGCAGCAGAACTGGAGGCCCCTTTCTCAGCCAATAGTGCACTAGCGATAGGAGACTCACAGAGAGGTGCTGTATACACCTGGAACGCAGAGAGTCAGACACACAAAGTGACTACCATCTATCTTCCTTCCTGGAGTGAACCTGATGGCCACACTGGGGCAGTGCCTACTGCCTTCCCGGACTACTCACTGAACTTGATGTCTTTCCCTCCATTGACCTCCATGAGAAAGGGCGTCCAGGACATGGTTGGTATCTAAACTTCAGTTCAAAGTGCAGAGCCATTTTGCACAGTTTGTTCAGGTTCTAAGCTCAAGTTCTTCTTGGCACAAAGTGAACAGCTCCCAAACCCAGGGTTTTGCAGTGGAACTGGAGAGAGGGCCCTCTCTTGGCCAAAACTACCACTCTCGATATAAGCCTGCTAGAGAGGTGCTGTACACACCTGGAATGCAGAGAGCCAGACACGGGAGGTGACTCCGGTCTTCCTTCCTTCCCAGAGTGGACTTGATGGCCATACTGGGGTAGTGCTGGCTGCCTTCCTAGACAGGTCACTGGACTTGATGGCATCCTCTCCATTGACCTCCATGGGGGAAAGGCCTCTGGGACACGGTTGGGGTCCAAACTTCAGTTCAAACTGCCAAGCCATTCAGTACCGTGTATTTGGTTTCTAAGATCAAGGTCTTCTTGGCACAAAGTTGACAGCTCTTCATGCCCTTACTTGGCAGCCTAACTGGACAGCACATTCTAGGCCAAACTGCCCGTCCACAATACAAGCCACCTAGAAAGGTGATGTGCAAACATGGATTGCAGAGAGCCAGACACTAGAGGTAACTACTGTTTTACTTCATTCCCAGCATGGATCTGAGGGCCACACCAGCACGGTTCCAGCTGCCTTCTCTGAGAATTAACTGCACTTGTTGTCATATCCCTTCCATTGACTTCAATGGGGAGAAGGCCTCCGGGACACGGTTGGCATCTAAACTTCAGTTCACACTGCTGATCCATTCTGCACAGTGTGCTCAGCTTCTCAACTCAAGTTCTTCTTGGCACAAAGTGGACAGCTCTCCAACCCCGGCTTTGCAGCAGAACTGGAGGGCCCTTCTCAGCCAAAACTGCCACTCAAGAAATGAGCCTCCTAGACAAGTGCTGTACAAACCTGGAACAAAGAGAGCCAGACACTCCACGTGACTACTGTCTTCCTTCCTTTCCAGAGTGCACTTGATGGCCACACGGGGGCAGTGCTGGCCACCCTCCCTGACAATTCACTGAACTTGTTGTCATCCCCCTCCACTGACCTCCATCAGGAAAAGGCCTCTGGGACATGGTTGGCGTCCAAACTTCAGTTTAAACTGCTGAGCCATTCTGCACAGTGTTCGGCTTCTAAGCTCAAGTTCTTCTGGGCATAAAGTGGACAGCTCTCCAAGCCCTTGCTTTGTCGAAGAACTGGAGGGCCCTTTCTGGACAAAACTTACACTCCCAGCATGAGCCTCCTAGAGAGGTGTTGTACAACAAACCTGTAATGTAGAGAGCCAGACATGCGAGGTGACTGCCTTCTGCTTCCTTCCCGGAGTGGACTTGATGGCCACACTGGGGAGGTGCTGCCTGCCTTCCTAGACAAGCTATCTCACTTGATTTCATCCCCTCCATTGACCTCCATTCTGAAAAAGCCTAAGGGACCCATTTGGGGTAAAAACTTCACTTCAAACTGCCGAGCCATTGTGCACAATGTGTTCGGCTTCTCAGCTCAAGTTCTTCTTGGCATAAAGTGCACAGCTCTCAAACCCCTGGCTTTGCAGCGAAACTGGAGGGTCCTTTCTTGGCCAAAACTGCCAATTTAGATAGGAGCCTCCTGGAGAGGAGCTGTACACACCTGGAAAGCAGAGAGCCAGACATGCAAGGTGACTACCATTTTCCTTCCTTCCCATAGTGGACATGATGATCACACGAAGCAGTGCCGGCTAACTCCCTGGACAAGTCACTGAACTTGATGTCATCCCCTCCATTGGCCTCCATTTTGGAAAGGCCTCTGGAACACGGTTGTTGTCCAAACTTCAGTTCAAACTTCCAAGCCATTCTGCACAATGTGTTCCAGTTCTAAGCTCAAGTTCATCTTGGCACAAAATGGACAGCTCTCAAAGCCCTTGCTTTGCTTTGCAGTGGAACTGGGGGGCCCTTTCCCAGCCAAAACTTCCACTCCGGGAACGAGCTTCCTAGAGAGGTGATATAAAACCCTAGGATGCAGAGAGCCAGACAGGCGAGGCGAGTACATTCTTCCTTCCTTCCTGGAGTGCGCTTGATGGCCACACCAGGGCAGTGTCACCTGCCTTCCTGGGGACCAGTCACGGCACTTGATGTTGTCTCCTCCATTGACCTCCATGGGGAAAAGGCCTCTGGCAAACAATTGGTCCAAACTTCAGTTCACACTGCCAAGCCATTCTGCACAGTGTGTTCGGCTTCTAAGCTCAAGTTCTTGGCTCAAAGTGGACAGCTCTCCAAACACTTGCTTTGCAGCAGAACTGGAGGGACTTTTCTCTGCCAAAACTTCCACTCCTGGAACCAGCTTCCTAGAGATGTACTGTAAAAACCTGGAATGCAGAGAGCCAGACATGTGAGATGAGTACCTTCTTCCTTCCTTCCTTCCCGGAGTGGACTTCATGGCCACACCGGGACAGTGCCGCCTACCTTCCCGGACAAGTCATTGCACTTGATTTCATCCCCTCCATTGACCTCCATTCCAAAAAGGCCTAAGGAACATGGTTGGCATAAAATCTTCAGTTCAAACTGCTGAGCCATTGTGCAGTGTGTTCAGCTTCTAAGCTAAGTTCTTCTTGGCCCAAGTTGACAGCTCTTTAAGCCCTTGCTTGGCAGCCAAACTGGATGGCACTTTCTAGGCCAAACTGCCATCCACAATATAAGCCTCCTAGAGAGGTGATGTGCAAACCTGGATTGTAGAGAGCCAGACACTAAAGGTGACAACAGCTTTACTTCATTTCCGGCATGGATTTGAGGGCCACAACAGCGCAGTTCCAGCTGCCTTCTCTGAGAATTAACTGCACTTGCTGTTATATCCCTTCCATTGACTTCAATGGGGAGAAGGCCTCTGGGACACAGTTGGTGTCCAAATTTCAGTTCACACTGCCGAGCCATTCTGCACAGTGTGTTCAGGTTATAAGCTCAAGTGCTTCTTGGCACAAAGTGGACAGCTCTCCAATCCCTTGCTTTGTAGCAGAACTGGAGGGACTTTTCTGGTCAAAACTTCCACTCCCGGTATGAGCCTCTTAGACAGGTGCTGTACAAACCCGGAACCCAGAGAGCCAGATTCATGAAGTGACTACTGTCCTCCTTGCTTCCCAGAGTGGACTTGATGGCCACACCGGGGCAGTGCCGACTGCCTTCCAGGACAAGTCACCACACTTGATGTCGTCCCCTCCATTGACCTCCCTTCAGAAAAGGCCTCCCGGACACGTTGGTGTCCGACCTTCAGTTCAAACTGCCAAGCCATTCTGCACAATGTGTTTGGCTTCTCAGCTCAAGTTCTTCTTGGCATAAAGTGGACAGCTCTCCAAGCCCTTGCTTTGCATCAGAACTGGAGGGCCCTATTTTGGCCAAAACTTTCACTCCAAGTATGAGCCTCTTAGAGAGGTGCTGTACACACGTGGAATGCAGAGAGCCAGACATGCGAGGTGACTACCTTCTTCCTTCCTTCCCAGAGTGGACTTGATGGCCACACTGGGGCAGTGCCTCCTGCCTTCCAGGAGAAGT
This sequence comes from Heterocephalus glaber, assembly GCF_000247695.1. The sequence goes on along the minus strand of NW_004624753.1, from coordinate 18,276,649 downwards.
CACCACACTTTATTTCATCCCCTCCATTGACCTGCATTCAGAAATTGCCTAAGGGACACATTTGGGGTACAAACTTCAGTTCAAAGTGCCAAGCTATTGTGCACAGTGTATTCGGTTTCTCAGCACAAGTTCTTCTTGGCACAAAGTAGACAACTCTCCAACCCCTGGCTTTGCAGTGGAACTGGAGGACCCTTTCTGGGTCAAAACTGCCACAATGGAAATGATCCTCCTAGAGAGGTGCTGTACATACCTGGAACAGGGAGAGCCAGACAATCGATGTGACTACCATCTTCATTCCTTCCCGGAATGCACTTGATGGCCACACCGGGGCACTTCCTGGACAAGTCACTTCACTTGAGGTCATCCCCTCCATTGGTCTCCATTGGGAAAAGGACTCTGGAACATGGTTGGTGTCCAAACTTCAGTTCAAACTGCCAAGCCATTCTGCACAGTGCGTTTGGCTTCTAAGCTCAAGTTCTTGGCAGAAAGTGGAGAGCTCGCCAAGGCCTTGCTTTGCAGCAAGCTGGATGGCACTTCCTAGGCCAAACTACCATTTGAGATACAGAGCTCATAGAGAGGTGCTGCACAAACATGGAATGCTACAAGCCAGGCACTTGATGGGACTACTGTCTTACTTCATTCCCGGGGTGGACTTGATGGCCACACCAGGGCAGTTCCAGCTGCCTTTTCTGAGAAGGAATTGCACTTGATGTTATCCCCTTGTTGTAGTCAGAAGGATTCAGCAAGGAAATACATTAAATACAGGACACATAACTTATAAGGTTATTTTATGATAATTACCCAAAGAGTCAAATGCAAAGGATTGACAGACATTCACCGCACACTAGAAGTCCAAAGGATTCAGCTGAGGGCCTGGATCCCAGCAGTTTCCACACAAGTCCAGCTGAAGGCCTAGAGTCCAAGGCAATGTCCTCCTCGAGTCCAGCCAGTGGTCTAGAGCCCATGGCAATGTCTCATGCTTGTCCATATTGAGGATCTGCACCTGGAAGGCCCAAAGGCCGGTGGTGGAAGCCAGAAAATCTATGCTGGTGAGATGAAGGATTTCTGCCACCAAGCTGAGGGATCCACATTGGAGCCAGGAGGTGATGTTCAAGGTGAAGATCAGAGCTCCTCTGATTAAAACGGTAGCCATTCCCAGTAACAGCAAGGCCCTGAGCTCCTCCTCTGATGAGAACATCCTAGTTTGCATCAGGAAAACTGTCCAAAGCAAGCTTCTCCTAGCAAATCAACAGGTCAAGATCTTCCCCTCCAGTTCTCTTTTTATGGCTATTGGCATCAATCTTCAGGTGGCTCTTTCATGCACAGATGAGGCTGATTCAGTTAAGCTGGGCATTACAAGTTGACCATTAGTCAATCCACCGCACCCCTCCATTGACTTCAATGGGGACAAGGCCTCAGGGACATGGTTGCAGTCAAAACTTCAATTCAAACTGCTGAGCCATTCTAAAAACTGGGTAGAGCTTCTAACCTCAAGTTCTTCCTAGTACAAATTGGACAGCTTTCCAAGCCTATGCTTTGCAACAGAACTGGATGGCACTTCCTAGGCCAAACTACCATTCATAGTACAAGGCTCATAGAGAGGTGCTGTACAAATGTGGAATTCTGGGAGCTAGACCCTTGATGTGACTACTGTGTTACTTCATTCCCAGAGTAGACTTGAAGGTCACACTAGGGCAGATCCAGCTGCCTTCTCTGAGAAGGAACTGCACTGGATATTATCACCTCCCTTGACTTCAGTGGGGAAAAGGCCTCAGGGTCACAGTTGGAGTCAAAACTTCAGTTCAAACTGCCCAGTCATTCTGAAAAGTAGGTTCGGCTTCTCACCTCAAGTTCTTAGCACAAAGTGGACAGCTCTCCAAACCCTCACTTTGCAGCAGAACTCGATGGCACTTCCTAGGCCAAAGTGCCATTTGCGATATAAGCCTCATAGAGAGGTGCTGTACCAACCTGGAATGCAGCAAGCCAGACACTTGAATTCAGCACTGTTTTACTTCTTTGCCAGAGTGGACTCAAGGGCCACACCAGGGCAGTTCTGGCTGCCTTCTCTGAGAAGGAACTGCATTGGATGTCATCCCCTCCATTGACTTCAGTGGGGAAAAGGCCTCAGCGACACAGTTGGAGTCAAAACTTCAGTTCAAACTGCCGAACCATTCTGCAAAGTGTGTTCAACTTCTAACCTCAATTTCTTCCTAGCACAAAGTGGACAGCTCTCCAAGCCCTTGCTTTGCGGTAGAACTGGATGACACTTCCTAGGCCAAACTGCCATTGGCAATACAACCCTCCTAGAGAGGTGCTGTACATACCTGGAATGTTGACAGCCAGACACGCCAGTTGACTACTGTTCTACTTCATTTCTGGAGTGGACTTGATGACCACCTCAGGGCAGAGCCATCTGCCTTCTTTGAGAAGTAACTGCGCTGGCTGTCATCCCCTCCACTGGCTGCAATGGGGAAAAGGCCTTAGGGACAAGGTTGGAGTCAAAACTTCAAGTGCCTAATGTTTTACTTCACTTCTGCAATGGAATTCATTTTCACACAATGGCAGTTTTAGCTGCTTTCTTGGAGAAGTAACTCCAGTTTATGTCATCCACTTAAATTGACTTCTATGGAAGAGTATACACCAGAGAAAATGTGTGAGTGCAAACTGCAGTTCAAATTGCAGGACCATTCTGATAAGTGAGGTGGGCTTCTAACAGAATGTTCTTCTTAGGGAAATTTTGACAGGTCACCAAGACCCTTTTTTTTTTTGATACCGGGAATTGAACTCAGGTCCTTGCGCTTGCAAAGCAGGCAGCTAAACCACTGAGCTAAATCCCCGGCCCTCCAAGACCATTTTTTGCAATAGAATTGTATGGAAATTTTCATACCAAACTGTCATTCACAACAGAAGCCTCATATAGATGCCCTGTGCAAATCTGTAATGGAGAGAGGCCATTATTCCAGTGACTTCTGTTTTACATCACTCCTGCTATAAACTTACTTTCCACACAATGGTAGTCTAGCTGCTTTCTCTTAAATTAACCACACTTTATGTCATTCACTTCCATTGCATTCTATGGAAGAGATTCCACCAGAGAAAATGTTTGAGTGAAAACTTCAATTCAAAATGCCGAACGATTCTTAAAAGTATGTTTGGCTTGCAACATAAAATTCTAATTAGGAAAATGTTCACAGGTCTCCAAGTCCTTTTTTTGCAGCAGAACTGTATGGCTGTTTCTAGGCCAAACTGCCATTCACAATAGAATACAGCTGCACTGTACAAATCTGTAATGCAGAGGGCATAAACACAAGTGATTACAATTTTACTTCATTTCTGCAATGGATTTGATTTCCATGCAATGGCAATTCTAGCTCCTTTCTCTTAGAAGTACCTTCACTTAATCTACTTCCATTGATTTCTATGGAGGAGAGGAGAACAGATTAAATGTTTGAATGAACACTTCAGTTCAAATTTCACAACCATTCTAAGTAGTGTGTTTGTCTTCTAACCTCAAGTTCTTTTTAGGAAAACCTTAGAGGTCTCCAATGCTTTTGTTTACACCAGAATTGTATGGCACTTTCTAGGCCAAACTGTCAGTCACAACAGAAACCTCATGAAGATGCACTGTACAAATCTATAATGTAGAGAGGCAGATACTTGAGTAATTACTCTTTTATTTCACTCCTGCAATGGAGTTGATTTCCAAACAATGGCAGTTGGAGCTACATCATTGGAGAAGTAGCTGAATTTCATATCATGCACTTCTAATGACTTGTACGGAAGCAAATTCACCAGAGAAAATGTTAGAGTGAAAACTTCAGTTCAAATTGCAGAACCATTCTGAAAAATGTGTTTAGCTTCTAACATGAAGTTCTTTTCTGGAAAAAAGTTCACAGGTCTACAAGCTGTTTCTTTGCAAAGGAAGTGAATGGAAAGAAAAAGTCATGACAAGGATAAGTCAATACATATCATTTATAACCATCAATGTTAATGGTCTCAATTCACCAGTCAAAAGAAATAGTCTGGCAGAATGGGTCAAGAAGCAAAATCCAACAATATGCTGCATACAAGAAACACACTCAATTCAAAAAGAAACATAGACTGAAAGTTAAAGGGTGGAAAACAATACTCCATGGGACAGGAACCCAGAAAAAAGCAGAAGTAGCTATCCTCTTTGCAGACCAAATGGATCTCAAACCAACACTGATTAAGAGAGACAAAGAAGGACTCTACATCCTTGTAAAGGGAAAAATCCAAGGGGAAGAGATGACAATCATAAACATATATGCATCAAATACTAGTGCACCCAACTATATAAAACAAATACTAACGGTCATGAAATATCAAATAACCACTAATAGTAGTGGGGCTACTCAATACTCCTCTGTCACAAAAAGATAGATCAACTACCCAGAAAATAAACAATGAAATACTAGTACTCAATCAAACTCTTGAACAAATGAACTTAACAGATGTTTGCACAGTGTTCCAGCCCACAAAATCAGAATACATACTCTTTTTGGCTATACACAGATAGTTCTCCAATGTGGACCACATACTTGCTGGTAGAACATGTTTAAGTAAGTGCAAAGGAATTGAAGTTGTCTCTTGTATTTTATCATAGTGCAATGAAATCAGAGTTCAATAGCAAAAGAAACTGCAAGAATTTCATAAAGACATGGAAATTGAACAACACACCTCTGAATAAACAATGGGTCAGAGAGGAATTTAAAAAAGGAATCAGACAATTGCTACAATTAAATGGCAACATCAATACAACATATTGGAATCTTTGGGCCACGATGAAAATAATCTTACTAGGGAAATTTATAGCAGTGAATACTCATATTAGGAAAACAGAGCAAACTAAAATAAAGAACTTGATGGTGAACCTCAAAATTCTAGAAAAAGAAGAGCAAGACAAATCCAAAGCTCATACAAGAGAGGAAATTTTAAAGAACAGAGCAGAAATCAATGCAATAGAGACTAAGAGAATGATACAAAAAAAAAAATCAATGAAGCCAAGAGTCGTTTATGTGAAAGAATAAACAAAATTGACAAACCCTTAGCCAACCTTATCAAAGAAAAGAAAATACCCAAATCCATGCAATTAGGAGTGAAAAGGGTCCACCAAAAAACAGGAGAAAGTACAATTGACTTTAAAAACTGTTCACAGAAGTAATAGTAGAAAACTTCCCAGACAGAGGTGGACAATTGAACATACAGAGAAGTGAGGCATACAGAACTCCAACTAGCCATGATAAAAAAAAAATCTACACATAGACATATAACAGTCAAGATCTCAGAAACCCAACAGAAGAGCAAAATCCTACAGGCAGTTAGAGAAAAGAAACAAATCACCTGCAAAGGAAAACCCATCAGAATCACAGCAGACTTCTCAACACAAACCCTCAAATCAAGGAGAGCCTGGAGTGAAGTATTTCAAGCCCT
>NW_004624753.1:18251052-18262805 GCF_000247695.1 Heterocephalus glaber | reverse complement strand
GAAATAAATAGGACACACATGTGTAATACCGAATAGCTTCTCTAGTGTGAGAAACTGAAAGTGTAAATAAGGTTTAAAATGATTAAAATGAATAATTGATAATTTGAAATAGGAAAAGTTCCAAAGGGATAGGGGTGGTGAGAGGGGAAGGGGAAAGGAAAGAAGGGAAAGGAAAAATTATGAGAAAAGAAAAAAGAATTGAAACGAAGCCTACGTAAATAGGGAAGGGTGGAGGGGGTGAAGGGTATATAGGGAATGGGGAAAAAATAAGAACAAAGATACATCATGTACAGGTATAAGCACCCAATGATAAACGTAAATGTACTGTATACCTAAAATGTACCAATAAAAGAATTTAAGGGGAAAAACAAGAGAAAAAAATCCATATGGGGAAAATTTTTCATACCAAATGCAGTTCAAACAGCAGAAACATTCTGGGAAGGCAGTTCTGCTTCTAACCCAGAGTTGCTGTTAGGGAAACACTTAGAAGTCTCCCAGATGCTTTTGCTGCCCCAGATCTGCAGTCATTTCTCAGAAGAATTTACCTGTTGGCAGTCTGAGAACCATGGCCCTGGACAAATCCTTAATACACAGAGGCAGAGAGGTCCAATGAATCTTGGAGGGCGGGGGGGTGGGGTGAGGTACCGGGGATCAAACTCGGGACCTTGCACTTGTGAGGCAGGCCGCGGAACCACTGAGCTAAATTCCCAGCCCCAGTCCAATGAATCTTGGCAGATGGGGCTCTCTTTGGGCAGTGATCTGCCATAAAGTCAGCCTTTTAACTGCTTCCAGGTAGGAACAAAGACACTTTATGTCCTAAACCTCTGTTCATTTCACTGGGGATGAATTCACCTGGGGAAAATTTTTCTATGCTGACCACAGTTCAAACAGGAAAACCATTCTGGGAAGGTGGTTTGGCTTCCAACCTAGAGTTATTCCTAGGGAAACACTTATAATTCTCCCAGCTCTTTCTATGCTCCACAACTACACAGTCATTTCTCAGCCCCTCTGCATTTTTCCATTGGCAGGCTGAGAAAGGTGGCCCTGGAAAAATCCTTAATACAGACAGGCAGATAGGTTGAATGAACCTCTACTGATGGGGTTCTCTTTTGGGAGTGATCTACCATAAAGTCAGCCTTGGAACTGTTTCCAGATAGGAGATAGGGGATTTTATGTCCTGCACCTTCATTCACTTCAATGGGGGTGAATCCCCCTGAAAATATTTGTGTGCCCAATGCAGTTCAAACAGCAAAAACATTCTAGGATGGTGGTTCAACTTCTAATGTAGATTTGTTCCTGGGGAAACACTTAGAAGATTCCCAGGTGGGTTTTTTTTGTGTGTGTGTGTGTGTGTGCCACAGAGCTGAGCTGTTATTTCTCCGACCCTTGGCCATTCATGGTTGGGAACCTGAGAAGGTTGGCCCTTGACAAATCCTTAATACAAATATGCAGATGAGTTGAATTAATCCCTGTAGATGAGGTTCTCTTTGGGGAATGACCTACCATAAAGTCAGCCTTGGAACTGTTTCCAGTTAGGGCAAAGGCACTTTATGTCTTGCACCTCCATTCACTTCAATGGGGCTGAATCCCCCTGGGGAAAATCTTTGTAGACCAAATGCAGTTCAAACAGCAGAACCATTCTGGGAAGGCAGTTCTGCTTCTAACCCAGAGTTGTTGTTAGGGAAACACTTAGAAGTCTCCCAGATGCTTTTCTGCCCCAGAGCTGGGCAGTCATTTCTATGACCCTTGACCTTTCCCAGTTGGCAGCCTGAGAAAGCAGGCCTGGACAAATCCTTAATACAGATCGGGAGACAGGTTAAAGGAATCCCTGCAGGTGGTGTTCTCTTTGGGGAGTGACCCACAATAAAGTCAGACTTGGAACTGTTTCTAGTAAGAAGCAAAAGCACTTTATGTCCTGCATAACCATTCACTTCAATGGGACTGAATTCACCTGGAGAAAATCTTAGCATCCCAAATGCAGTTCAATCAGCAGAACCATTCTCTGAAGGGGGTACTGCTTGTAACTTGGAGTTGTTCTTAGGGAAAGACTTACAGCTCTCCTAGCTCATTCTCTGTCCCACAACTGCACATTCATTTCTTGGCCCTTCTGCCCTTTTCCCATTAGCAGGCTGAAAAGGGCGGGCCTGGAAAAATCCTTAATACAGATAGGCAAACTGGTTGAAAGAATCCCTGGACATGTGGTTCTCTTTGGGGAGTGACCTGCAATAAAGTCAGACTCGGAACTGCTCCCAGTTAGGAGCACAGGCACTTTATGACCTGTACCTCCATTCACTTCAATGGGGCCAAATTCCCCTGGGGAAAAATCTTTGCATAGCAACTACAGTTCAAACATCAGAACCATTCTGGGAAGACAGTTTGGCTTCTAACCTAGAGTTGTTCTTAGAGAAACATGTAAAACTCTCCCAGGTCTTTTTCTGCCCCAGTTCTGCAAAGTCGAGTCTCGACCACTCTGCATTTCATGGTTGGCAGCCTGAGAACAGTGGCCCTGGACAACTCCTTAGTATAGAGAGGCACAGAAGTCCAATGAATCTTAGCAAATGGGGTTCTCTTTGGGCAGTAATCTACCATAAAGACAGCCTTTTAACTGCTTCCAGGTAGAAGCAAAGGCACTTCATGTCCTGAACCTCCATTCAATTCAATGGGGATGAATCCAACTGGATTCATGAATCCAACTTTTTTCTATGAAAAAAGCAGTTCAACCAGCAAAACCATTTTGGGAATGTGTTTGTTACCTAGAGTTGTTCTTCAAGAAACACTTTGAACTCTCCCACCTCTTTCTCTACTCCAGAGCAGAGCAGTCATTTCTAGGCCTCACAGCTCTTCATGGTGGGCACCCAGAGAAGTGTGGCCTTTGACAAATCCTTAATGCAGACAGGCAGATGGGTCAAATGAACCCCTGAAGATAGGGTTCTCCTTGGGGAGTGACCTGCAATAAAGTCAGACTTGAAGGTTCTTCCAGTTAGGAGCCCAAGTACTTAATGTCTTGTAGTGCCATTCACTTCAATGAGGCTGAATTAACGTTAGGACATCTTTGCTTGCCATCTGCAGTTCAAACAGCAGAACCATTATGGGAAGGTAGTTGGACTTCTAACCTAGAGTTGTTCTTAGAGAACCAACCAGAACTCTTCCAGGTCTTTCTTCTCCAGAGAGCTACACAGACACTTCTCCGCCCCATGGTCTTTTCAAACTGATGGCAGCTGGGGAGGGTTGGCTTGGGTCAAATCGGTAATACAGAGAGGCAGACAGGTCAAATGAACCCCTACTGAGAGGGTTTACTTTTGGGAGTGATCTGACATAAAGTCATACATGGAACTGCTTCCAGTTTGTATCAAAGGCATTTTATATACTGTATCTCCTTTAATGGGGCTGAATCTAACTTAGAAAATCTTTGTGTGCCAAGTACAGTTCAAACAGCAGAACTATTTGGGGAAAGCGATTTGACTACTAACCTAGAGTTGTTCTTAGTTAAATAACTTGAGCTCTCCCAGCTCTTTCTCCTTTACTGAGCTGGACTGTCATTTCTCAGCCCCATGGCCTTTCACATTGGATAGCCTGAGAAGGTTGGCCCTGGACAAATTGGTAATACAGAAAAGCAGACAAATCAAATGAACCCCTGCAGAAGGGATTCTCTTTGGGAAATCACCTGCCATGAAGTCACACTTTGAACTGCTTACTGTTAGGAGCAAAGGCACTTTATGTCCTGCACCTCCATTCACATCAATAGGGCCAAATCCATCTGGGGAAAATCTTTGCATGCCAAATGAATTTCAAACAGCAGAACCATTCTGGGAAAGTGGTTCATCCTTTAACCTAAAGTTGTTCTTAGGAAAGGACTTACAACTCTGCCAGCTCTTTCTCTGCCCAGAGTTCTGCAGCCATTGCTTGGCCCCAGAGCCCTTGATGGTTGGCATCCGGAGAAGAGTGGCCCTGGTCATACTCTCAATACAGAGAGGAAGATGGTCACATGAATCCCTACAGATGAGGTTCTATTTTGGGAGTGACCTGCCATAAAGTCAGACTTGAAACTGTTTCCTGTAAGGAGCAAAGGGACTTTCTGTCCTGCACCTTCATTCACTCCTATGGGGTCAAATCTACACGGGGAAAATCTTTCTGTTCCAAATGCAGTTCAAATAGGAGAGCCATTCTGAGAAGGCCATTTGGCTTCTAACCTAAAGTTGTTCTTAGGTAAAGTCTTTAAACTCTTCCAGCTCTTTCTCTGCCCCAGAGCTGCACAGTCATTTCTCAGCCCCATGGTCTTTGGTGGTTGACAGACTGAGAGGGGCAGCCCTGGACATTTCCTTACTGCAGATAGGCAGACAGGTCACATGAATCCCTGCAGATGGGATTCTCTGTGTGGAGTAACCTCCATTATAGTCAGACTTGAAACCTCTTCCAGTTAGAAGCAAAGACAGTTTATTTTTTGCACCTCCATTCACTTGAATGGGGCCAAATCCACCTGGGGAAAATCTTTGCATGCCAACTGCACTTGAAACAGCAAAGCCATTCAGGGAAGGCAATTTGGCTTCTAACCTACAGTTATTCTTAGGGAAACATGTAGATTTCTCCCAGCTCTCTCTCTGCCCCAGAGCTGCACAGTCATTTCTTGGACCAAGGCCTTTCTTCATGAGCAGCCTGAGAAGGGTGGCACCAGACAAATAGATAATTGAGAAAGATAGGTGGGTTGACTGAATTCCTGCAGATAGGATTCTCTTTGGGAAGTGACTTGCCATAAAGTCAGACTTGGAACTGCTTCCAGTTAGGAGCAGAGAAACAGCAAGATAATACTGCAAATCACTCAACAGATATGAGCATTGCTAATATTCACTTAGGATTGTAGACTACAATGAAAAGAAATTATGAAAAATACATAAGTTGATTTATTGAATAATTAATATCACCCTTTACATTGCAAAATTCAAAAACCAATATCTTAAAATCATATCAATGGGGGCCGGGGATTTAGCTCAGTGGTTTTGCCACCTGCTGCGCAAGCGCAAGAACCTGAGTTCAGTCTCCGGTACAAAAAAAAAAAAATCATATCAATGGATGGAGAGAAAACACAAGGAAAAAAGAAAAAATGAATCCTTGAGAGTAAGATGGAACATATAAAACTGTCTTCACTGCCAAATAGCATTATGTCATATGTTGGAAAAATTAAAGAACCAGCAAATAACTACTAGAATTGATAAGATAGTGTTGCGTGGTATACATCATTAGCTGAACAAAACCCAAAAGTCTGTCATTTAATTATGTATCAACTTTCAAGTACTGAAATAGAGATAGTAAACATTACACCATATATAATACAGAGCAATGTGGAGAACCACTTCTCATATGTTGAAAAACACATGAAAAATGATCAATTCTAGATATAATCAACAAGACAATATAATAAAGAAATGATTTTTATCCTTAGATGGATACATAAAATAGATCATTCCAATGTCTGCAAATCTCACAAAAACAAAGCACATATCTGTAAAACATCAGATAAAAAAAATCAACTATTATAATTTCTACATATTCTGAATTGTTCCACAATCTACACTGAGTGATTTTACTTATTCTTTCCAAGATTCTAATTTCTTATCACTTGGAGAAAAGAAGTCAACGATAATATTTTTAACTAAATAAAAAAATTAACAACTAGAAAAATTCAAATCCAGAGGCAGTGGAATAAGTGAGTGAAGTGGCTGAAAGACAACATTCCCTAAAATTCCATGGGCAATAGATTGAGGAAAAGAAACCACAGATAATCTTTTCAATATAATAATAATGCTATGTTAGACTCAATCATTAATATACTCAACATCGCAATGTGTTTAAATCAAGAAAAATTCTGCTAGTGTTGAGATGGTAAAGCTATAAGAAGGGTCCACAAAACTGGATCCTGTGGTCACCCCTGGGGTTAGATTAATTCAGAGCAATGGACTGGAATTATCAAACATTTATTTTTTTTGTAGTTTTGTTTTCCTTTTATTTGGTCCTATGCTCTAAAAATGCATTTACTTTTAAGATCAATTCTTTTGTTATTACATTAGCTTTAATAAATATGCTAGCAGCTCATACAAGTTTCTGAAAAATTTAGCAACCCTGAAACCCAATTTTTCTCATGTTTAATAATGCTGATATTGCATAATACTGATAAAGACAGAAAAAAAACATTTTCATCTTACAAATGGCCCATGCCAATATCTGCAACTATGAGGTGTCTAAGGATGTTTTAAAAGTATAAAAGCTCTCACCATAATCATTACATAGACAAGATTTTTCCTTGGAAATTAGTATCTGATGAGGACTAAGTTAAAAATAGTTTCCTCATATTCATTAAGTAAATCAATCTCAAGTACATGTTCTCTGATAAGCTTTGAGACTTTCATAGATGCAAATCTGCTTTCAGGGAGTCCTCTTCAATATGAATTTTATAATGATTAGTAAGGGATGACCTCTGGCTGAAAAGTTTTCCACATGCATTGCATTCACAGGGCTTCTCTCCAGTATGAATTCTTTGATATGCAATAAGTGAGGAGCTTTGTCTAAAAGTTTTTCCACATGTATTACATTTGATCAAGGCTAGTTGGAGTCCTATATGCCTCACTTACCTGTATGTCAAGTTCTTTTCCCCTGCTTGGGAAGTTTTCTGCCATCACTTCTGTGAACAGTTTTTTGTTTTGTTTTGTTTTGTTTTGGTACCAGGGATCGAACTTGGGTCCTTGCGCTTGCGCAGCAGGCGGCAAAACCACTGAGCTAAATCCCCGGCCCCTGTGAACAGTTTTTTTTATGTCATCTGCACTCTCTCCTCTTTCTTCATTGACTCCAATCAGTCTTATGTTATTCTTCTTTGCATTGTCTAGCAACTGCTGGATTGATTTCTCAGGGTCCCTTACAATTTTAAAGCAATTTTTCTTTTCCTGGTTACTAATTGCAATCTTATCTTCTATACCTGAAATTCTGTCCTCACATTGGTTCATTCTGCTGCACAGACTTCCAATGGAGTTTTTAATCTCCTGGAAATCTGTTTGCATCTGTTTTATGGATACCATTTGTTTCCTATGTTGGGATTCCATCAAGTTCCTCAGATCCTCTATTTTTTAATCTGTGTCCTCTCTAGATTTATTAATCATGCCTTGCACTATGGGCACAATCTTTGCTCCCTGTAGTGTCCTGTGGGATCTGTATCAGGAGGCTGATGAGTCTGCACTGGAAGCCTGAAGGGTCTACACTGGAAGGCAAAGACTGGCGCTCCTCCAAAGAACAGAACAGACCATGACCTTCCTCATTTCCCATTTATAACAGTCTAGGAGCAGCCCTAGCAGTCCATTCCCTAATATGTGGAATTGCTGAGCTGATTTGGCTAAGCTTCTCTTAGCCAAACTTCTCAGGTTGACACAATTGCTCAACCATCAGAGCAGGTAAAGATTTTCCCCAGGTGGATTCGGCCCCACTGAAGTGAATGGAGGTGCAGGAGATAAAATGCCTTTGCTCTTAACTGGAAGCAGTTCCAAGTGTCAGTGAATGGCACGTAACTGTACAAAGAGAACCCCATTTGGAGGGTTTAATTCAACATGTCTACCACTTTGCATTATGGATTTGTCCAGGACTTCATATTGCAGGCTGCTCAGTGCAAAGGGCTGGGTGGACGAGAAATAACCACACAGCTTTGGGGCAGAGAAAGAACTGGGAGAGTTCACAGTGTTTCTGAAAGAACAATTCTATGTTAGGAGCCTAACTGACTTCCACGAATGCTGCTGCTCTTTGAACTGCAGTTGTCACATGAAGATTTTTCCCAGATGGATTCATCCACATTGAAATGAATGGAGGTGCAGGACATAAAGTGCCTTTGCTCCTAACTGGAATCAGTCCATGTCTCAGTGTATGGAAGGTAAATCCCCAAGGAGAACCCCATCTGCAGGGATTAATTCAACCTGGTTGCCTCAATGTGTTACTGATTTTTCCAAGGACTCACTTCTAAGGCTGCCCACTGAGAAGGGCATTGCTCAGATCAATGTCTGTGAAGCTCTGGAGCAGGGAAAGAGATGGGAGAGTTCTAAGGGTTTCCTTAAGAACAATTTTAGCTTAGAAGGCTATCTGCCATCCTGGGATGGTTCTGCTGTTTGAATTACAGTTTGCATAACAAGATTTTTCCCAGATGGATTTGGCCCTATTGATGTGAATGGAGGTACAGGACATAGAGTGCCTTTGCTCTTAACTGAAAGCAGTTCCAATTCTCAGTGTGTGGTAGGTAACTCCCCCAAGAGAACCTGATATGCAGGAACGTATTCATCCTGTCTGCCTCTCTACATTACTGATTTGTCCAGGGCCCCTCTTCTCAGGCTGACCACTCCAAAGAAGTGTGGGGCTGGGAAGGACTGCTAATTTCTGGGGCATAGAAACAACTGAGAGAGTTCTAAATGTTTACCTAAGCACAATTCTAGGACGAAAGCCAAACCCCTTTCCACTAATGGTTCTTCTGTTTGAATTGCAGTTGGCACACCAATATTTTGTCTAAGTGGAACTGGCCCCATTGAAGTGAATGAAGGTGCTGGACATAAAGTGTCTTTGCTTTTCATTGGAAGCAGTTCCAATTCTGCCAGGTAACTCCCCAAAGAGAACCCCATCATCAGGGATTCATTTGAACCATCTGCCTCACTGCATTATAGCTTTCTCCAGGGCCCTACTTCTCAGGTTGCCCATTGCAAAGGGATGTGGGGCTCTGGAATGCCCGGACACTTCAAAAGCAGAGAAAGAATTCAGAATGTTCTAAGATTTTCCCTGAGAAAAACTCTAGGTTAGAAGCCTAACCACTTTCCACAAATGGTTCTACTTCTTGAAGTGTATTTGGTAAGTGAAATTTTTCCTCATGTTAATTCAGCTCAATTGAATTGATGTTGCAGGACATAAAGTGCCTTTGCTCCAAACTGGAAGCAGTTTCAAGTCTCAGTATGGCATGTACTCCTCAAAGCGATGCCCATCTGCAACGATTCATTCCAACATCTGCCTCAATGCATTACAGATTTGTCCAGGGCCCACTTCTCAGGCTGCCCACCATGAAGATCCATGCGGATGAGAAATGACTTTGAAGCTCTCAGACATAGAAAGAGCTCAGAAAGGTTTAAGTGTTTCCCTAAAAATAACTCTAGGTTAGAAGCCTAACCACCTTCCCTCAGTGATTCTGCTCTTTGAACAACAGTTGGCAAGTGAAGATTTCCCCCATGTGTATTCAGCCCCTGTGAAGTAAATGGAGGTGCAGGACATAAAGTGCCTTTGCTCCTAACCGAAGCAGTTCCAACTCTTAAGTATATGGAATGTAACTCCTCAAAGGGAACCCATTCTGCAGGGATTCATTTCAATTGTCTGCCAATCAGCATAACAGATTTGTCCAGGGCCCCACTTCTAGGCGACCCAACTCAAAGGCCAGGGGGCCAAGAATTGACTGCACCACTCTCAGACAGAAAAAGAGCTCAGAGAGGTTCAAGTGTTTCCCTAAGAACAAGTCTAGATTAGAGGCCTAACCACCTCCCATGAATGGTTCTGCTGCTTGAACTGCAGTTGGCATGCCAAAATTGTCCCCAGGTGGATTTGGCCCCATAGAAGTAAATGGTGGTACAGGACATAAAGTGCCTTTACTCCTAACTGTAATCAGTTCCAAGTTTCAGTGTATGGTAGGTAATTCCCCAAAGAGAACCTCATTTTCAGGGATTTATTAAACCTGCCTGCCTTGGAATTATGGATTTGTCCAAGGGCCCACTTCTCAGGCTGCCCATCGGGAAGGGCCATGTGTCTGAGAAATAACCATGCACCTCTGGGAGGAGAAAGAGCTTTGAGAGTTTTAAGTTTCTCTATAAAAACAAATATAGCATAGAAGCATAACCACCAAACATGAATGGTTCTGCAGTTGGAACTTCAGTGGGCACTTGAAGACTGTCCCTGGATGGATTCAGTGCCATTGAAATGAATGGAGGTGCAGGACATAAAGTGCCTTTGCTCCTAACTGTAAGCAGGTCAAAATCTCAGTGTATGGCAGGTATCTCCCCAAAGGAAACTCCATCTTCAGGGATTCATTCAAACATCTGCCTCTCTCCCTTATAGATTTGTCCAGGGCCCAGTTCTCAGGTTGACCACCACAAAGAGCCACGGGGCCAAGAAACAACCCCAGAGCTCTGGGCCAGAGAAAAAACTGCAAGAGTTCTAAGTTTTTCCCTAAGAACAAATATAGTTTGGAAGCCTAATCCACTTCCATGAATTGTTCTGCTGTTGGAACTGCAGTTGGCAGGCAAAAATTTTCCCCAGGTGGATTTGGCCCAATTGAAGGGAATGGAGGTGCAGGACATAAAGTGTCATTGCTTTTAACTGGAAGCAGTTTGAAATCTCAATGTATGGCCGGTAATCCTTCCATCTGCAGGAATTCATTTGACCCATCTGCCTCTCTGAATTATGAATTTGTCCAGGGACACACTTCTCAGGCTATGCACCCTGAAGGGCCTTGGGGCTGGGAAATGCCCGTGCAGCTCTGGGACCACAAAAGACCTGGGAGAGTTCTACACGGTTCACTAAGAAAAACTGTAGATTAGAAGCCTAAATGCCTTCCCTGAATGGTTCAGTTCTTTTAACTACAGTTCGCTATGCAAGGATTTTCCCCAGATGGATTCATCCACATTAAAATGAATGGAGGTGCAGGACAAAATTCCTTTGCTCCGAACTGGAAGCAGTTCCACTTCAAAGTGTGTGGCATGTAACTCCCAAAAGAGAACGCCATTTGCAGGGATTCATTCAAACCATCTGCCTCTCTGCATTATGGATTTGTCCGGGGCCCCACTTCTCTAGCTGCCAAACGTGAAGGGCCATGGGACTGAGAAATGACCATGCAGCTTGCTGGCAAAAAATGATTTCAGAGAAATCTGTGTTTCCCTAAGTACATGTCTAGGTTAGAAGACTATCCATCTTCCCTGAATGGTTCTGCTATTGGAACTGCAGTTGGCATGCAGAGATTTTCCCCAGGTGGATTCGGTACATAAACTGCATTTGCTCATAACCAGAAGCAGATCCAAGTCTCAGTGAATGGCAGCTAACTACAAAAGAGAACCCCATCTGCATGGATTTCTTGGACTGTCTGCGTTGCTGCAATAAGGATTTATACAAGGCACCACTCTCAGCCTGCCAATGTGAATTGTAATTTTAACTACAAAGTACCATTCAACTCTGTGACACTGAAAGACCTCGGAGAGTTCTAAATGTTTCCATAATAAAAACTCTATGTTAGAAGCTTAACCAACTTCCCAGAAAGTTCTGCTCTTTGAAATGCAGTTTGCACTCAAAGATTTTCAGAGGTGTAATCTGCCCCACTGAGGTGAATGGATCTGCAGAACATAAAATGCATTTGCTCTCAACTGGAAGCAGATACAAGTCTCAGTGTATAGGAGGTACATTATCAAAGAGAATGCCTGCTGCATGGATTCATTCAACTGTCTGCCTCAGCATTACAAATTTGTTCATGGAGCCAATCTCTGACTGCCACTGTAAATGGCAGCTTGGCCTAGAAAGTACCGTGCAGCTCTGTGACAGAGAAAGAGCTTGGAGAGTTCTAAATGTTTCCCTAAGAAGAACACTATATTAGAAGCCTAACCAAGTTCCCAAAATGGTTCTGCTTTTAGAACTGCAGTTTGCACTCAACAATTTTCTGAGGTGTATTCTGCCCCAGTGAAGTGAATAAAGGTACAGGATATAAAGTACCT
>NW_004624753.1:18239426-18249805 GCF_000247695.1 Heterocephalus glaber | reverse complement strand
ATGGAAGCAAAATCTATGTAAATAGGGAAGGGTGGAGGGGGTGAAGGGTGCACAGGTAATGGGGGAAAAATAAGAACTAAGATACATCATGTACAGGTACAAGCACCCAATGATAAATGTAAACGTATTGTATACCTAAAATGTACCAATAAATGAAATTTTTTTTAAAAAAGAAAATACCATGTAGCTCTGTGACACAGAAAAATCTTGGAGAGATCAAAATGTTTTCATAATAAGAACTCTATGTTAGAAGCCTGACCAACTTCCCAGAATGGTTCTTCTATTTGAACTGCAGTTTTCACTTGATATATTCAGAGGCTCAATATGCACCATTGAAGTGAATGAGATGCAGGACATAAAGTTCATTTGCTCCTAACTTGAAGCAGATACAAATTTCAGTGAATGGCAGGTAAGTACACAAAGAGAACCCCATCTGCATGAATTCATTCCACTCTCTGCTTCTCTGCATTATGGATTTGTACAGGGCACCACTCTGAGGCTGTCACTGTGAATGGCAGTTTGGCCTCTACAATACCATGCATCTCTGTGATGGAGAAAGAGCTTGGAGAGTTCTAATATTTCCCTAATAACAACTCTATCATAGAAGCCTAACCAAGTTCCCACAATGGTTCTGCTGTTTGAACCGCAGTTTGCACTCAAAGATTTTCAGAGGTGTATTCTGCCCCATTGAAGTGAATGGAGGTGCACGACATAAAGTGCATTAGCTCCTGACTGGAAACAAATACATGTCTCAGTGTATGGCAGGTAAGAACCCAAAAGAACCCCATCTGCATGGAATGCTTGGACTGTCTGCATCACTGCAATAAGAATTTATACAGGGCATCGCTCTCAAGCTGCCACTGTGAATGGCAGTTTAGCCTAGAAAGTACCATGCAGCTCTGTGACACAGAAACAGCTTGGAGGGTTGTAAATGTTTCCATAATAAGTACATTATGTTAGAAACCTCACTGACTCACCATAAAGGCTCTGCTGTTTCAACGACAGTTTGGACTCAAGGATTTTCAGAGGTGTATTCTGCCCCATTGAAGTGAATGAAGGTGGAGGACATAAACTGCATTTACTCCTAACTGGAAGCAGATACAAGGTTCAATGAATGGCACGTAAATACCCAAAAAGAACCCCAACTGCATGGATTCATTCAACTTTATAACTCTCTGCATTACAGATTTATACAGGGCACCAATCTCAGCCTGGCACTGTGAATGGCAGTTTGGCCTATGTATTACCATGCAGCTCTGTGACAGAAAAAGAACTTGGAGAGTTCCACATATTTCCCTAATGAAAAGTCTATGTTAGAAGCATAACTGACTTCCAAGAATGGTTCTGCTCTTTGAACCGCAGTTCCCACTTGAAGATTTTAGGAGGTGTATTATGCCTTATTGGAGTGAAGGAAGGTGAAGGACATAAAGTGAATTTGCTCCTATCTGAAAGCAGATACAAGTCTCAGGGATGGGCAAGAAAGCACCCATAGTGAACCACTTATGCACTGATTCATTCAACTGTCCACCTTTCTGCGCTACAGATTTGTACAGGGCACCACTCTCAGGCTGCCACTGTGAATGGCAGTTTGGCCTACATTGTACCTTCCAGCTCTGACAAAAAGAGCTTAGAGAGTTCTAAATGCTTAGAAGCCTAATCAACTTTCCAGAATTGTTCTGCTATTTGAACTGCAGTTCATACTCCAAGATTTTCAGACATGTAATCTGCCCAATTGAAGTCAATGGAAGTGCAGAACACAAAGTTCATTTACTCCTAACTGGAAGCAGATACAAGTCTCAGTGAATGGCAGGTAAGTATCCAAAGAAATTTTTTTGCATGGATTCATTCACCTGTCTGCCTCTCTGCATTATAGATTTCTACAGGGCACCACTCTCCTGCTGCTACTGTGAATGGCAGTTTGGCCTACAGTGTACCATACAGTTCCATTACAGACAGAGCTTGGAGAGCTCTAAACGTTTCCTGAATAGTAACTCTATGTTAGAAGCTCAACTGACTTTTCAGAATGGTTCTCCTATTTGAACTGCAGTTTGCACTCAAAGATTTTCAGAGATGTAATCTGCCCCATTGAAGTCAAAGGGAGTGCAGGACATAAAGTGCATTTACTC
The DNA here is from genome assembly GCF_000247695.1 of Heterocephalus glaber. The sequence goes on along the minus strand of NW_004624753.1, from coordinate 18,247,679 downwards.
CTAATTGGAAGCAGATACAAGTCTCAGGGAATGGCAGGTAAGTACCCAATGTGAACTACTTCTGCATGGACCCATTTGACTGTCTGCCTCTATACATTTCAGATTTCTACAGGGCACAAATCTAAGGCTGCCACTGTCAGTGGCACTTTTGTCTAGAAAGTACCATGGTGCTGTGACAGAGAAAGATCTTGTAGAGTTCTAAATGTCTCCCAAATAAAAACCCTATGTTAGAAACCTGTCTACTCAGAATGGTTCTGCTGTTTTAACTGCAGTTTGCAGCCAGAGATTTTCAGAGATATATTTTGCCCCATTGAAGTGAATAGAGGTTCAGGACAGAAATGGACTTGCTCCTCAAAGGTGGCAGATACAAGTCTCTGTGTATGGCAGGTAAGTACCCAATGAGAACTCCTTCTGCACAGATTCATTACACTGTTTGCCTCTCTGCATTACTAATTTCTAGAGTGCACCACTTTCAGACTGCCACTGTGAATGGCAGTTTGGGCTAGATAGTGACATGTAGCTCTGTGACAAAGAAATAATTTGGAAAGTTTGGAATGTTTCCATAATAACAACTCTATGTTAGAGGCCTAAATGACTTTTCAGAATGCTTCTGTTGCTTGAACTGCACTTGGGACTCCAAGATTTTCAGAGAAGTATTCTTCCCTGTTGAAGTGAATGTAGATGCAATACATAAAGTGCTTTTACTCCCAATTGGAAGTAGATACAAGTCTCAGTGAATGGCAGGTATGTACCCAAAGAGAACCCCTTCTTCATGGATTCATTCAATTGCCTCTCTGTAGTACAGGGTAACAATCTCAGGCTACAATTGTGAATGGCAATTTAGCCTAGAAATAACATTCATCTCTAGGACAGAGAAAGAGCATGGAGGATTGGAAATGTTTCCCTAATAAGAATACTATGTTAGAAGCCTAGCTGACTTCCTAGAATGTTTCTGCTGTTTGAACTGCAATTTGCACTGTAAGATTTTAAGTGGTGTATTTCATCCCATCAAAGTGAATGATCAAGACATAAATTAATTTTGCTCATAAATGGAAGCTGATACATGTCTCTGTGAATGGCAAGTAAGTACCAAAGAGAACCCCTTCTGCCTGGATTCATTTGACTGTCTGCCTCTCTGCATACCAATTTGTACAGGGCACGCTCTCATGCTGCCACTGTGACTGGCAGTTTGGCCTAGATATTACCATTCATCTCTGTGACTGAGAAAGAGCTTGGAGAGTTTTACCTGTTAACCTAAAAACAACTCTGTTAGAAGGCTAATCAACTTCCCAGAATTCTTCTGCCATTTGTACTGCAGTTTGCATTCAAAGATTTTCAGAGATGTATTCTTCCCCATGAAGTGATGGAGGTTCAGTACATAAAGTGTGCTTGCTTCTCACTGGAAGCAGATACAAGCCTCAATATATTCCTGGTGAGTACTCAAAGAAAACCCCATCTGCATGGATTCATTTGACTGCTTGCCTCTCTGCATTACAGATTTCTACAGGGCACAACTCTCAGGCTGCCACTGTAAATGGCAGTTTGGCCTAGAAAGTACCATGCAGTTCTGTGACAGAGAAACTTGGATGATTGTAAATGTTTCCATAATAATAGCTCTATGTTAGAGGACTTTCCAGAATGGTTCTGTTGTTTGAACTACAGTTTGCACTCCAAGACATTCGGAGTTATGTTTTGCCTCATTGAAGTGAATGGAGGTGCAGGACATAAGCTGCATTTGCTTTTAACTGGAAGCCAATACAAGTCTCAGTGAATGTCAGTTATGTACACAAAGAGAACCCCATCTGCATGGATTCATTTGACTGTCTGCCTGTCAACATTACACAATTTTACAGGACACCAGTCTCAGGCAGCCACTGTGAATGGTAGCTTGAACTAGAAAGTACCATGCAGCTCTGTGACAGAGAAAGAGTTTGGAGGGTTCCAAATGTTTCTCTTATAACAATTCTACTTTAGAAGCCCAACTGACTCCCAGGAATGGTTCTTCTGTTTGAACTGAAATTTGCACTGGAAGATTTTCAGATGTTTATTATGCCCTGTTGAAGGGAATAGATGTAAAGTACATAAAGTGCATTTGATCCTAATTATAAGCAGTTACATGGCTTAGTGTATGGCAAGAAACTAAAACAAAGAGAACCTTATTTGCATGATTCCATTCAGCTGTGTGTCTCTCTTCATAACAGATTTGTTCAGGGCATCATTCTCAGGGTGCCATTCTGAATGGCAGTTTGACCTAAAAAGCACCATGCAGCTCTATGAAAGACAAAGAGCTTGGAGAGTTCTAAATGTTACCCTAAAAGCAACTCTATGTTAGAAGGCTAACTGACTTCCCAGAATGGTTCTGATGTTTGTACTGAAGTTTGCACTGTAAGATTTTCAGAGGTATAATTCTGCCCCAATGAAGTGAATGAAGGTTCAGGACATAAAGTGCACTTGCTCCACACTGGAAGCAGATACAAGTCTCAGGGTATGGCTGGTAATTACCCAAAGAGAAATCCATCTGCATGGATTCATTCAACTGTTTGCCTCTCTGCATTACAGAGTTGTATAGGGCACAACTCTCAGGTTGCCACTGTAAATGGCAGTTTAGCCTATAAATTACCATGCAGTTTTCTGACAGAGGAGCTTGGAGAGTTGTAAATGTTTCCATAATAACAACTCTATGTTAAAGGCCTAAAGGACTTTCCAAATTGGTTGTGCTCTTTCAACTACAGTTTATACTCCAAGATTTTCAGAGTGGTAGTCTCTCCAATTGAAATGAAGGTACAGGACATAAGGTGTACTTCCTCCTAACTGGAAGCACATACAAGTCTCAGTGAATGGCAGGTATGTGGACAAAGAGAACCTCATCTGCATGGATTCATTTGTCTGTCTGCCTTTCTGCATCATACATTTATATAGTACACCGTCTGAGACAGCCACTGTGAATGGTAGTTTGAGCTACAAGATACCACGCAGTTCTGACTGAGACAGAATTTGGAGTATTCCAAATATTTCTCTAATAACAATTCTATTTTAAAAACCTAAGTGACTTCCCAGGATAGTTCTGCTTTTTGAACTGAAATTTGCACTGGAATATTTTCAGATGATTATTATGCCCTGTTGAAGTTTATAGAGGTAAAGTACATACAGTACATTTGATTCTAACTACAAGCAGTTACATGACTTAGTGTATGGCAGGGAACTATCCAAAGAGAACCTCATTTTCATGGTTCCATTTGACTGTCTGCCTCTCTGAAATACAGGTTTGTACAGGGCACCATTCTCAGGCTGCCACTGTGAAAGGCAGTTTGGATGAGAAATAATCATGCAGCTCTGTGATAGAGAAAGAGCTTGGAGAGTTCCAAATATTTCCCAATTAACAACACTATGTTTGAAGTCTAAATGACTTCCCAGAATGGTTCTGCTGTTTGAACTGAAGTTTGCATTCTAAGATTTTCAAAGCTGTATTCTGCTTCATTAAAGGGCTTGAAGGTGCAAGACATAAGGTGCATTTGCTCCTGACTGGAAGCAGTTATATTTCTCAGTGTAGGTAACTACCAAAATAGAACACCATCTTCATGGATTCATTTGAACATCTGCTTCTCTGCATTACACATTTGTACAGGGTACCACTCTGAGGCATTCACTGTGAATGGCAGTTTCAGTTAGAAGATACCATGCAGCTCTGTGAACAGATAAAGAATTTGGAGAGTTCCATCTGTTTTCCTAATAACAACTCTATGTTGGAAACCTAATTGACTTCTCAAGATATTTCTGGAGTTGAACTGAAGTTTGAACTCTGGGATATTCAGAGGTGTATTCTACCCCCATTGAAGTGAATGGAGTTGCAGAACATAAAATGCATTTGGTTTTAGTTGGAAGCAGTTATAAATTTCAGTGTATGGCAGGTAACTACTCAAAGAGAACCAATCTGCATGGATTCATTCAACTGTCTGACTGCAGTACACCCTTGTACAGGGCACCAGCCTGAGGCAGCCACTGTGAATGGCAGTTTGGCCTAGTTGGTAACATGCAGCACTGGAAAAAAGAAAGAGCTTGGAGTGTTCTCAATGTTTATCTAATAACAACTCTAGGTTAGAAGCCTGATTTCCCAGAATGGTTCTGCTGTTTGAACTGATATTTGCACTTTAAAAATTTCAAAGGTGTATTTTGCCCCATTGTATTGAATGGAGGTGCAGGACATAAAATGCACTTGGTTCCTAACTGGAAACAGTTACAAGTCTCAGTGGTTGGCAGGTAACTACCCAAAGAGAACCTCATCTGCAGTGTTCAATTAGACTGCCTGCATGACAGGTTTGTACAGGGCACCACTCTCAGGCTGCCACTGTGAAAGGCAGTTTGGATGAGAAATAATCATGCAGCTCCGTGATAGAGAAAGAGCTTGGAGAGTTCCAATGGTTTCCCTACTAACAACTCCATGTTAGAAGCCTAACTGATATCCAAGAATGGTTCTGCTGTTTGAACTGAGTTTTGCACTCTAAGAGTTTCAAAGGTGTATTCAGCCCCACTGAAGTGAATGGAGGTGCAAGACATAAAGTGCATTTCCTGCTAACTGGATGAAGTCACATGTCTTAGTTTATGGCACATACCTGCTGAAGGAGAACATGATCTGCATGGATTCTTTCAACTGTCTGCCTCTCTGAATTACACATTTGTACAGGGCACCACTGTGGGGCTGCCACTGTGAATGGTAATTTGACCTAGAAGGTAACATGCAGCTCTGTGACAGCAAAAGAGCTTGGCATGTTCCAAAGTTTATCTAGTAAACTTTATTACAAGCTTAATTTCGCATAGTGGTTCTGCTGTTTTAAGCAATGTTTTCACTCTAAGATTTTTAAAGGTGTATTCTGCTCCACTGAAGTGAATGGAAGTGCAGGACATAAAGTCCATTTGCTCTAATTGGAAGCAATTATAAGTCTCAGTGTATTGCAGGTAACTATCAAAAGAGAACCCTATCTGCATGGTTCCATTCAACTATCTGTCTCTCAGCATTACAGATTTGTACAGGGCACTATTTTCTGGCTGCCACTCTATTTTGCTCTAGAATTTACCATGCAGTTCTGTGCCAGTAAAAGAGCTTGGAGAGTTCCAAATAGTTCCTTAATAACAAGACTGACTTCCCAGAACTGTTCTGCAGTTGAACTGGAGTTTGTAGTCTAAAATTTTCAGAGGTGTATTCTACCCCATAAAAGCGAATGGAGGTACAGGACACAAACTGCATTTGCTCTAACTGGAAGCAATTACAAATCTCAGTGTATTGCAGCTAACTACCACAAGAGAACCCCATCTGCATGGATTCATTTGAGCCTTTTCTTTCCTTTTTTAATAAGGTTGGCAAAGGGTTTATCAATTTTATTTATTCTTTCAAAAAACCAACTCTTTGATTCATTGATTTTTTTGTATCATTCTCTTACTCTCCATTGCATTGATTTTTGCTCTGATCTTTATAATTTCCTCCCTTGTCTGAGCTTTGGGTTTGTTTTGCTCTTCTTTTTCTAGGATCTTGAGATTCAGCATTAGGTTGTTTATTTGAGCTCTGTTTTCCTAGTATGGGCATTCACTGCTATGAATTTCCCTCATAGAACTGCTTCCATTCTGCCCCATAGATTCCAGTATGTTACATTCGCATTATCATTTACTTGTAGAAACTCTCTAATTTCTTCTTCAATTTCCTCTGTGACACATTGGTTGTTCAGGAGAGTGCTTTTCAATTTCCATGTGTTTGTAGGATTCTTGCAGTATCTTATGCTATTGACCTCCAATTTTATTGCACTATGGTCTGATAATATACAAGGGATAACTTCAATTCCTTTGCATTTATTTAAACATGTCCTATGAGCTAGCATGTGGTCTAGAATGACCCATGTGCAGCTGAAAAGAATGTATATTTTGATTCTGTGGGGTGGAAAACTCTGTAGACATCTATTAAGTCCATTTGTTTAAAAGCTTGGTTTAGATCTAGTATTTCATTGTTGATTTTTTGTCTAGATGATCTATTTGTGACAGTGGGGTGTTGAGGTCCCCTACTACAATTGTATTAGTGCTTATTTGGTTTATCATATCCATTAATATTTGTTTTGTATAGTTGGGGGATTAGTATTTGGTGCATGTATATTTATGATTGTCATCTCTTCCTCTCAGATTGTCCCCTTTACAAGGATGTAGTAACCGTCTTTGTCTCTCCTAATTAGTTTTGGTTTGAAATCTACTTTGCCTGCAAATAAGATAGCTATCCCTGCTTTTTTCTGAGTTCCTGTCTCATGGAGAACTGTTTTCCGTCCTTTTACTTTCATTCTATGAATTTCTTTTTTAATTAGATGTGTTTCTTGTACACGGTATATTGGATTTTGCTTCTTGAACTATTCTACCAGACTATTTCTTTTGATTGGTGAATTGAGGCCATTCACACTGATGGTTATGATTGATACATATTGACTCATACTTGTCATATTTTACTGTTGTTGGCTTTTTAAATTTTTCCCCCTTTTCCTTTAATTTCTTGCCTTGCCTGATGGCTTCACTCTGTTGGGCCTCATGGAGTTGTGACCCTCATTGTCTCTTTCTAGGATATTGTTTAGAATTGTTTGGAGTACTGGTTTGGTATTCATGAATTTTCTCAGGTTTTGTCATGGAAGGATCTAATTTCCCCATCGATTTTGAAAGATAATTTTGCAGGATACAACAGCCTAGGTTGGAGGTTATTTTCTTTTAGGGCTTGTAATACTTTACTCCAGGCTCTCCTTGACTTGAGGGTTTGTATTGAAAGGTCTGCTGATTCTAATGGGCTTTCCTTTGTAGGTGATTTGTTTCTTTTCTCTAACTGCTTATAGGCTTTTGTTCTTCTGTTGTGTTTCTGGGATCTTGACTATTATATGTCTAGGCGTAGATTTTTTTTTAATCATGGCTTGTCGGAGTTCTATATGCCCTCCTTATCTGTATGCCAAATTCTTTTCCTCTGTTTGGGAAGTTTTCTGCTATTACTTCTGTGAACAGTTTTCTTATGTCATTTGTACTTTCTTCTGCTCTTTTGTGGACTCCTATCAGTCTTATGTTATTCGTATTTGCATCATCTAGCAGCTGCTGGATCAATTTTTCATGATCCCTCACTATTTTTAAGAAATCTCTCTTTTTATGGTCACTAACCACAATCCTGTCTTCTATATCTGATATTCTATCTTCACATTGGCTCAATCTGCTATGAATACTTTCAATGGAGTTTTTAATCTCCTGGATATCTGTTTGAATCTGTTTTATGGATTCCATTTCTTTTCTATGTTGGGTGTTCATGGTTTCCATTTCTTTCCTATGCATTCATAGCTTCCATCTTAAATGTCTTCTCATTTTTGTTTTTGGTATTGTCCTTGGTTTAATTCCTGGGTTGATACTTCGAAGTTGCTTATTGTAAGTATCTTTGTTGCTTGTAGTTAGAACCTTATGGAATGATTGTTTCTCAGAGATGTCTTCCAGATACAGCTGGTGTTTAGGTTTTGAGTCTCTAATGGCTCTGAGGCTATCTCATTTTCATTATAACAGGAAAGACAACTGATTAGGTCAATCACAACACCTTAGCCCAAGTGAAACAATGAGCAACACCATAGCATCAAGTACATCTTAGAAAATGACAATTTGTGGTAGTTATTAATCTATCACCTTTTTTTTTTAATCTATCACCTTTACATGTGTGAATGAAATCAAAATCAAGGACCAACCCAACATATGTTTATAGTGAATAAATTCTTCAGTATAGCAACTTTACCCTTAGGGATGGGGAGTTAGAAGGAGTTGGGGAGGGAGGGATAGGTAGGTAGAAGGATAGGGGAAGGTTAGTAGTGAGGCCAGAGGACACAAGCGAGAGAGGGAAAAAGAGAAGAAAAGAAAAATAAAGAAGAAATACGAATTAGGGCCAGAACAGGAACTCAAAGGGAGATGAAGAACTATGTGGGACAGCAAGGGAGCAAGGGAGTGAGAAAGAGAAACAAAAGAGAAAAGAAAGAAAAAAGAGAAAAATTAAAATTTTAAGAGTAGAAAACAAAAAAAAATTAAAAATGTGAGCAAAAAAATAATAATAGTAATTTTGAAAATAACAAATAAAAGATAAAAATGAAGGGCCTCCTTCAGGGTATGTCTCTGCTGTCACAATTGACAACGTGGGCAGCCGTGTGCGGATATAAGTCAATGAGTCTCAGCTAGCCAGTCACAGACCCGTGAGATTCTGGCAGATTTCTGGCTGCA
>NW_004624753.1:18202313-18223231 GCF_000247695.1 Heterocephalus glaber | reverse complement strand
AAAAAATGGAAACAAAGTTTCTGTAAGTAGGGAAGGATGGAAGGGGTGAAGGGAGGGCAGGGAAATGGGGAAAAAATAAGAACTAAGATACACCTTGTAAAGATACATGATCCCAATGAGGAATGTAACTGTATTTTATACTTACAATGTACCAATAAACTTAATGAAAAAAAAACCCCAAAAAACTAGAGCTTAGATTAATGATGAAAACTATGACTGCCTCACATAGGAAAGAAATGGAATCCATGAAACCAATTCAAACAGACATCCAGGAGATTAAAAATTCCATTGCAGGGCCAGGGATTTAGCTCAGTGGTTTCGCCGCCTGCTATGCAACGGCAAAGACCCGAGTTCGATCCCTGGTACCAAAAAAAAAATTCCATTGCAAGTATATCCAACAGATAGAACAGAGGCAGACAGATACTAGAAGAGAGGAATACAGTTAACAACCATGAAAAGAAAGATACCTTAAAAATGGCAAGGGACCGTGAAAAATCAATCCAACAGCTGCAACATGGTACAAAGAAAAAAGAATATAACATTGATCAGTCAATGAGAAAGCTGGAGATACTGCAAATCCCATTAAAAGCCTGTTCAAAGAAGTAATGGCAGAAAATTTCCCAAGCATAGAAAAAGAATTTGACACATAAATAAGTGAGGCATATAGAACTCCACTGAGCCATTTCCAAAATCAATCTATATCAAGGCATATAATTACCAAGATCCAAGAAATTCAGCAACAAAGAATAGACTATTAAAGATGTTAGAGAAAGAAAACAAATCACCTATAAAGGAAAGCCCATCAGAATCACAGCAGGCTTCTCAATGCAAACCCTTAAGTAAAGGAGAGCTTGAAGTAAAGTATTTCAGTTTCTGAAAGAAAACAACCTCCAACCCATATTGATATACCCTGCAAAACTATCTTTCAAATTGAATGGAGATATAAGATACTTCCATGTCAAAGAACAACTGAAGAAATTCATAACCACTAAACCAAACCAGCTCTACAAAAGGCCCTGAAGGATATTTTAGAAAGAGATAATGAAGACCACAATTCCAAGAACACCAATAGAAAGAACCCATCAGGCACTGCAAGCAATTAAACAAATTGAAAAGACAGATAACCAACAACAGGAAAATAATAAAACAAGGATAAGCCAATACATTTCAGTTATAACCATCAGTGTAAATGGTGTCAACTCACTAATCAAAAGAAACAGACTGGCAGAATGGATCAAGAAATATGATTCAATAATTTGCTGCATACAAGAAAAAATTTAATTTAAAAACAAATTCACAGACTGATAATCAAGGGATGGAAAACAATATCCGATCCAACAGGAACCTGGAAAAAAGCAGGGGCAGCTATTCTATTTGCAGACAAAGTGGGTTTTAAGCCAAGACTGATTAAGAGAGACAAAGAAGGTCACTACATCCTTGTAAAGGGCACAATCCAAGATGAAGAGATGACAATCATAAATATATATGCACCAAATACCAGTGGACCCAACTATGTAAAATAAATATTAACAGACATGAAAAATCAAATAAGCATTAATACAATTGTAATAGGGGACCTCAATACCACACTGTCACAAATAGATCAATTAGACAAAAAACTCAACAAAGAAAGATCAGAACTGAACCAAACCTGTGAACACATAGACATAGTGGATTTCTACAGAGTGTTCCACCCCACAACATCAGAACACACATTCTTCTCTGATGCATACGAGTCGTTCTCCAAAACAGACCACATATTAGCTCATAGAACATGCTTAAGTAAATACAAAGGAATTGAAATTATCCTATGATTATCTGCCCATAGTGCAATGAAATTGGAAATCAATGGCAAAAGAGCACAAAAACGCCATAAACGCATGGAAATTAAATAACACCCTCCTGAGCAACCAATGAGTCACTGATGATATTAAAGAAATTAAACAGTATATACAATTAAATGATAATGCCAATACAACATACCAGAACCTACAGGATGCAATTAAATATACAGCAATGAAATCTTACATCAGGAAAACAGAAACAGCTAAAATAAACAACCTAATGTTGAACCTCAAACGTCTAGAAAAAGAGGAACAACTCAAGCCCAAAGCTTGTACGAGGGAAGATATTATAAAGATCAGAGCAGAAATTAATGCAATGGAAACTAAAAAAAAAAATGCAAAGAATCAATGAATTGAAGAATTGATTCTTTGAAAGATTAAATAAAATTGATAAACCCTTAGCCAATCTTATCAAAAAAGGAAAGAAAAGACTCAAATTCATGCAATTAGGATTGAAAAGGGTGAAATCACAAGAGACCCTGCAGAAATCCAGAGAAGTAGTGTCATTAGCTCTTCTCTAAATTTTGTATAGAATTCAGCAGTGAAACCTTCAGGACCTGGATCTTTCTTTGTTTGCAGGTTTTTAATTACATTTTCAATTTCACTGACTGATACTGAAGTGTAAAGAGTTGCCAAACATAACTTGGAATGAATAATTACTAATGGCAATCTGTCTATGAACTGTAAAATATGTTGTTTTTGTGTTCTGTGTAGACCCCGTCTGTGTTAACCTGTCCCTGTTTTAAAAATACTGGGTAAACTTTCCCCAGGCTGTTCCCGGAGAGATAAGAAAATAGCCTTGAGATTGTTTATGTAAGCCCCCAACCTTAAAGCCATAAAAAGTCCCTTGCTGTTTTGACCGCTACTTGAACTCTTTACTCTGTAAAAGGTATATAAAGGAGAAATTATTTTAACTCAGGGTCAGTCTATAAGGACTCATTTCCTGAGACTGGCCATTGCCTGGCAACAAACTTCTTTCTTATTTTACCCAACTCTCCTGGTCTCTGTAAGATCATTTCGACTCCCAGATTTGCCACAATATTGGGTTGTGTAGAATTTTTATATCTTCATGATTCAGCTTTGGTAATTTATATGTATAGGAATCTGTCCATGTCTTCTGTGTTTTCCATCTTATTAGAGTACAGGTTCTCAAAGTCGGTATTGATGATAAAATGAGTTGAGAGACAGATTAGCAATTGAAAATATATTGTTTTAAGATCATGATGCACAGTGTATTTACCACTACTATTCTCTAATTATTTTTCTTATGAAAAATTATTTTTTCACAGAATTGTTTTTATACTTTAATAATATCTAATTGCATTACATTAAAATAAAAAGTGAAAAAACAAATTTAAAAGATCCCCACTCTGTTTTATGCATTAGGAAATCGGAAGTAGTATGAAGAGGCCACCCAGACCCAGCTGTCACAAGCCTCCATTCTCACTACATTTCTATCAACAACAACAGTAAAGTTAAGCTCTGCTTCTAGGGTACAGTCTGGATCATGGTGAGTTCCCCAGTTCAGGTGTCTGTGCAAGGCCCCGCCCACTTACCTTGATGGCTCCGACTACGGCTGTGGTGAGGGGCGAGTTGTAGTGACTGCACAGAACCGTGGCGAACATCAGCAGATACCTGGATGAGGACACAGACACTGAGTGTGAGGCTTCCAGCCCAGTGGTCAGGACAGCTGTGAGCATCAGCTGGTGGCCCCCACAAAGTACTTTAAGCAAAGTTAAGCAAACTTCATAAAGGCTGTATGACCCACACCTTTGGACACCTTGGTAATGGAGTTATTACAGGATGCCTCAGCCAGACCTGCTGAGGGTCCTTCCTGTTTTCTGTTTCCCATTACTGTTTCCATGAAATGGGGGTAAGGAGAAGGAAGTTTTTGCAATGACCTGAAATCTTTCACTTCACAGTTGTGTTATAACAGCATGTTTAACCTCTCTGTGCATCAGAATCACCTATTGCACTTTAACACACAATGGTGTCCAGAGAGGTTCCCAATCCATGGGTGTGAGGTAGACCAGCCAGGCAAGATTGAAAAGCTCACAGGAGATTTCCACACGTGCAGCCAGAGCGGCTGAGGACACAGGTGTTAGGAGGGAAACTGAGCTCAGCACTGGCCAGCTTTGGGTAAAAGAAATGGAAATGAGTGGGTTTCACCTGTTAATGATACCCTTGTACCCTATTACCAAAGTTAATTCAGGCATTTAACACTGACAGTAAACACAGACACTAGCCTGCCAATAAAATGACTCTAGAACTGTGATGAAGCAGCAGACAAGAAACTATGTACACAGGAAAAGAATGCAGAATCCAGTCAGAAGTAGGGAAGAGAGTTGATTCTTATCCAGTACTGAGGGAAATTAACCATAACCTAAATGGGTTTGAAAACCCCACGCATCCAAATCAGATAATTAAATGTCAAAAGAGGTGACAGTCACACCAGGCTGAGAGTTATACAAGCTAAGTCCCAAGTAGAAGGCATGAATGTGGATCCGCACTGCCACAGCACAGCGAACTTGACCCTAGGGAGAGGTTGGTGCACCTGGGACCCAGGCTGCTCTTCCTGCCATATTCCAACCTGAGTCTCAGGTGCAAGGAACAAACCTCCCACTGTCACCAACAGAATGACATTCACAGATCAGCACTGCAGCCTCTGCTGGCCCGAGTATGTTTACTACCAGGGATAGCAGAGGGAAAAAGACACAAAGCACATCAAGCTTTTCATTCTGTTGAGGAGTAAACTTAATTATGAATTTAAATTCTATAAGCTTTGGAATAATGTATGCATTTGTTATTTAGGTAATTAAAACAATTTGGCAAGTTCATGCAACTTTGAGGTTTTAATTTGAAATGTGTAATTGATATGAGACTTGAATTTTAATTTGAAAGAACTAAGAGAGTCTGAGTAGGCGTGTCCACAATATTTTAATGTGTTCACAAAAAGCTGCCCTGATGAGCTGGAGGTGTAGCTCAATGTTAGAGCACTTCCCCAGCATGCATAAGGCCCTGGGTTCAATCCCCAAACCACAAGGAAAAAAAACTAATTGATTACATTTTCAAGTTTGGTTTATTAGATTTCAAAAGGCTGCTTAAGTGTGTGATCTACTAGCTTTGCTCGTCAGCCTCAGGGGTTGGAATAGCTCAGGAAAAATCATGCAGATCACAACTGTAAGTGCAGTTTAAATCTGTTTGGTGCAATAGGCTGTGAATGGAACTAATTTATGGTAAAACAGTTTAAGATTTTAATCAGTTAACTTGAGTTAACAAGCCATGCATCATATCATAAAAGTCAATGTCTTTATTTTTATGGAAACATTACGAGGTTTGTAAATAGAATACTAATATTTAGAAATTGAACTTGGAGGCTTAAGAAAAATCTAAGTTTTCTAATTGTTTTGATTTTAATAAACTGGCTGTTAATGTAAAGAGCCATAAATAATCCTACTCATGCATAAAAAAAGAAAAGATTAAAACACTCAATCTGATCTCATTGGATGCCAACCCTGCTGGGCCTTGGGTTTCAGAGCGCTGAAGATCCACACCCTCTGCTGTGGAGACATTCAGGGTGCAGTGAAATCAGAGCCCACGGTGGCTCAAGCTGGTGGCTCCCCACAGCCTTCGGAAACCTGAGGGCAGCCTTCAACCAAGGGCAGTGATATCTATTCTTTATTTTTGCTTAAGAATCCCAAGCCTAGGGTTGTAGTCATGCAACACTGGAAATCACCTGCGTCTTCATGGAATCACCTCGCTTGTATTCAGAATCAGTAGAGATGGATCTACGACCCCAGGATTCACCTCTCAGGAGGGTGACGAGGACATTCATTCCCTCATCAGCTGCTCTGAGGCAGAGGAGGAAAAGGACCTCTCTCTCCCCAACTTTCCGCAGTGCCTGAAAGGCTGGACAACTTTCCCCAGTGCCTGAAAGGCTGGACAGACACCATGCACTTCTCCATGTGTCCACTAGATGTCCCCAGTGAGAGCGAATAGAAATCACTAGGATCAGAATACATTAAAATGATTTTTAAAGAAACAGAATCTATTTCTAGATTCCACTATTTTTTGGGGGTACCAGGAATCGAACTCCCGTCGTTCTGCTTGCGAGGCAAGAGGCGGAACCACTGAGCTAAATCCCCGGCCCTCAGAATCTGCTTCTACTTGCAAATAAGTAACATATGGTGCATTGGATAAGACTAAGACTTTGAAATAAGAGCACCTTCACTAACTCCATGCTAGGGAAACCACATCACTTTCAACACCAAAGACGTCCACCACCTCATGTCAGCAGCTACAGATTAATAAAATGCAAAGATATTATCAACCTTTGCTGACGTCTTAGTAACTATTTTGCCATTAGGTATTTTAAAATAATTATTCCAACTGTGTACATTCGAAAAATTATAGCACATATATTTCATGCACAACAGACAACAGAATCAAACTGAGTATGTAGTTTATGGGGGTTCCAGTGTGGAGATCCCTAGTTGGAAACTCAAGAACCAAAATCCCACTCAAAAGCTTCCTCCTGTTTCTAAAAATAGTACAAAAAATTACCAATTTGCCAAGGTTATGTGGCATGATCATGGCAAACACAATTCAAATGACCTAGTTTACCACTTGTTTCCCTTACCACTGTACACACCAGCACATATGAAAATTTAACACAATGTTCAAATAACAAGAGGCCACTTATACAGTCCTTCCACTCCCCATAATAGTTCTTGGCTCCTAACTCCTTCCCCAAGGCTGTGAAAAGAAGAATTCTCTTCCCCAAGATAGGCTACATACTCTAATCTTTCCCCCCTTTCTGTCTTGGAATTGGCCATAACAAAATCTCTGACCTATTTGGTCTGGTACCAGATCATAAGACCCATTTCAGAAGGACCCTACCCCAGATCCAGGAGGAAGGAACTCTGCCCAGAGAGGCCACAAAGAATCTGAGCAGATGGCCTGTATAGGTCTCCCCACCCCTCCACCAGTAGCAGCTCTCACCCTTTCATCCAGTCACATTTCTCTATGACTTTCCAGGATTCACTCACATCTACGAAATGAGGCCACCATTCAGACCCAAACGACAGGGCTTAGAGAGCTTCAGGACATCCGAATACATGAAGGGTAACAGAAGGTAGACAAGAAGTGACTCAACCACAGGCCAGAAGGGGGTCAGAGCCCAGCTCCACTGGGATGAGAGTCCCTATGCTGGGGGCCCTTCCAGATTACAGCCCAGATATCTCTGCATCTGGCTGCATATTTGTCACCTTAAAATATCCTTCACAATAAGCCCATAAGGGCATACAGTGTCCTTAAGTCCTGTAAGCCACTCAAGCAAATTACTCAAAACCGAGGAGGGGGTCATGAGACCCCAATGTTTTGTTGGTTGATCAGAAGTGGTCTGAATTTAGGGGCTGAACCCTCAACCTATGGGATCTGATATTAGCTCCAGGTGGACTGTGTCAGAACTGAATTGAATTAGCATGTTTTTTTAATGTTTTATGCTTTGTTTTGCGTTTGGTACTGGAGATTGAACCCAGGGCCTTGACACTGAGCTATATACCTGCCCTTTATTTTTTTTACTTTGAGACTTAGTTGCTCACTAAGTTGCTCAGGCTGGGCTTGAACTTGGGATCCTCCTGCTCCAGCTTCCCAGTTGTGGAATTACAGGCCTATACCACTGCACCCGGCTCTTCATACCTTTTAAGGTCACAGCAGTGATCTCTGTTGTGAAGCTATAATAGGACAAACTGAATCCAAGTTTCTTTTTTTTTTTCTATTCAGGAACCAAGCACATTATTCTCTTATAGGTCCAGATTTTAAAGAATTTCAAGGAACCCCAGCTTCCCCACCTGTGGGAAGAACTTTCTCCAATCCCAGGACTCTGTGCTGTGCCAGAGATGCACAAGCTCACGGGATAGACATGGTGCATCTTTTGAAGCATCGATTTTCCACTAAGGTCTGCCCTGTTGAGAGCGATGCAACTGCTCACACCCTTGACAGATTCTGTTGCTCAAGGTGTCAGCAAAATCGTTTTTCCTGCATCTGTATCTTCAGAGATATAAGTTGAAAATTCATAAATGGAGCATTTTTTTGTGCTGTAAGTAGGGAAATTGCTATCTTCATGTTGGAATCAAGGAATCTATTACTGCTTCTGTACGATTGAAGGACCTGCTGCTCTGGCAGAAACAGAACAGAGTATCCCTCCTGGGACCCAGGGCTGGTGCATGCTGCTGGAAAGAATGAATTGGAACTGGTAATTACTCAGCAAGATTAGAAAAGACCTGCAGACCTAGATTTTTTAAAAATCTAGTTTCTTAACCTGAATTGCGGTCTATATCTTACTTTTGAAGCACTATATTATCTCAGCCCCTATAATGGCATTTACCCTCTTGAAGATCTGCACTCCATGGCTATGTGGTGCTTACAAACCCCTGATCACACAGGGAACCATTTCCACATGCTGAGTCCTTTCCATAAGTCTTAAGAAAATTGAATAGCCACCCTTTCACCGTGCCATTGGCTTCTTAACATGCTTTGGTAAAGTGTGATAATTTTTTAATTATATTTTAACTTAGAATAGCAGTTGTTTGAAATGCAGACTTAAAGCAGTGAAATTTACTAAGAGCTGAGTCTGGCTCCTCTGGTGTCCTGCACTGGGGCCACTGAGCTCCACCGAACAACATCAGAAAAGGGGACAACCCAAGCCCAGGGCCACTTGTCCTGAAATACAAAGACACACTCAGAAGCTCAGGACAGCTCTACTGCAAAGGGCTGAGAATGGTTGGGATCAGTCATTGTGTCCTTTTACTCCAAATTTGCAGGAAAGCAGAATTCTGAAAACTCTACCATGCTCTAAACTGAAGCTTGTTCCAGAGCTGCTTTAGAATTAAAAACTGATCCAAGAAGGTAAAGTATATAGGAGAGAAGAAAAACTGTTGAAGCCCTGGGCTATATAGGTCAGGCCAAATCTTCCAGGGGTGACAGAGGATCACCAGGCTAACTAGGGTGCCTCAGGAAACAGAAATATTAACAACATTTCTTATTGAGCATTTTCTATGTATTTAGCACATCCTAATCTCTTTTTAGTATTAAATCTTTCAATCCATATAACTCGACCCTAAGAATCAGGTACCTTAGCTCATTTATCCCATTTTAAAGATAAAAAGGAAAACCTAAAGGTAAACAGGCAGCGAGCTTCTATCCGACCCTAGGCCATCTGATCCCAGAGTTTGGGTCCTGAACAGCCAGAACAACACTAGGATTTCAGTGCCCTCATGAAAACCACTTAAGGCCTAACATTTACCTTGATTTCATCCTCAGAGCGGTACAAAAGCTAAAGTGTAATGATTTCATCATGTCCACTGATTTCTTCATAATTACTATACCTTTATGACAAAACAAATGCTGATAATAAATCAATATTTTTTACCAAGGGAGTATTTGTTTTCTAAGATGTACATTAAGTGAAAAAAAACACCTCACTCTTGTATAGAGATGGGGTAGCCCCTGACTGACTTGGGGCTCACAGCCATGGCACTGCAACATCACTCACCGAGGCTGTAAGGAAATGGGGCAGATAGACAGGCAGGGAAAAGGTAAGGGTAAGGCCTCAATACAGTTTCTGGCAAATCCTGACTTGAAAGAGTTAAAACCCTTGCTATAGGGAGCAAGAGGAGAAGCAGCAGGGCTCTGCCAGGCACCTGGGCCCAGCTAAAGTTAGGTGCCCCTCCCCACAGTAGAGCAAAGTACAAAGGAGACAAAGAGGGAGGAGGACTATATAACAGAAAACTCACTTAGTATAAAAAATATATACCTACATCTATAGAGACACACAAACCCACACACCTATCTTATTATTCTTTCACTATGTGGCTGCACTAAATGTATAGCACCCCCTTTACTTAACTGCTAACTGGACCTTGTGTGTAAAGTCCTTTTTAATAAACCCATAAATTCTAAAGATAAGATCCTGACAGACAAAGAAGACCTCACCTAGGAATTTGCACATAGAGGATAAAGGGTCCTAGGGTCTGAAATAGTCAATCAGCTCATAACAAACTCCAAGGGGTAGAGTCTTTTGCCACACTAATAAAAGAGACTGAGGATGAAGGTCCTCATGTATCTGGATCCAAATCCTCTGCCTTCTCACAAGGTAGCTGTCTGACCTCTGTTTTCTTCCTTCTTTCAAATAAAGTGTTTTTGTTCTTCCTTCTAAACTTGCATTTCTAATTCTTTATTGATATAAATTTATGATTCTCACTTAGCTGCAGTGTTTACTGCAGGTTCCCATGTAACAAGGCTGCTGATTTTAGAGGGTTTGCTTATCGATTTCCTTCACACAATGATTAAATAGGAAAGTGCAAGGAAAACAATATCAGCACCTTATCACATTATCATGACATGAGAAAAGACTGAAGCACTGCTTAGCCAGGGAAGGGAGCTGATCTGAGTTTTCATGGTATGGGGTGTTTTTCGTAATGGGAGGGGCTGGACAAAGTGACTCACAATTATGGCTCAGATTTTTTCAAGGTTAAATGTTCTCAATCAACAATGGGAAGATTAAATATTTCACTAAACTCATGCTTCCAACAATGGCTAACTACCCTAAGGGACCCAGCCACTGAATGACACATGCCTGGAAAGGACACATTATTTGAGATGTTGTTGTCTTGAAAGAAACACAAGAAGCCACTCTCTTCTCCACTGTAAAGCAGAGGATCAGAAGAGGGTAAGGTTGCCACAGGGAGGGGACACTGGGGGGCAGCACTATTCAGAACCTGAGCTTTGGACCAAACTCCATCTGGGGAGGGACACGAACCAGACCCTCAACAAGACCTGATGTAGGCCAGGTCTAACGCAATACCTGCTGACAAGCAGAAGCAAAAACACTCTGTCCCTGCAGGGAAGTTTCTCAAATCCCCAAGTTTAGACCATGGGATTGATTAACATTAAACAATATGCTAACAATCACAGGTCACCAAACCCACAAGAAACCCAACCACAATGGCAGTCAGCTGAATCAACAAATCCCATACTTCTGGAATCATCAGATACAGAAATCTAGAATAGTTATACATGTAACAATTAAAAAATTAAAAAGTACAGTCACAAAGTACAGAAAGAATGTTGGGAATGAAGAAGTATGAGGGAAAAAACTGTGTGACTCTTATAGATGAAATATAAAATAGTTAAATCTCCAATAACAGAATAAACACTAAATCAGACAGCTAAAGGGAGAATTAATGAGGGAAAGATATACATGAATGCTCTTAGTGCATGTGACTACAACACTGCAGTTACTATCAAGTTTGAAAAAGAGCGTTGATCAAAGAAACCATGAGTTGTCTTAGTTCAATTAAACAGTGAAAATTGTAGTCTTTGTGGTAAAAATTAAAAATAAGGGACATATTCACCTTTCTCACAGGAAAAACATGTTTTGAGGAGTAATCCCAAGAGACAGTGATCCAAAGACCCTTTCCATGTGCATAAATACCAGTGCGGCCCAGCTCAGGAGGGATATCTCCAAGACTTCCAACAACAGCAGGTGTCCCCTAGGGGGAAAAACTGTAGTGCTACAAAGAGGGAAGAAGGGAGGTGGCTGGTGTTCCCTGCTTATGAATTACTAACTAGTTGCATGTATCATCTATTCATGCAAAGGAATTTTCAATTTTCAGAAGATTAAAAAGGACACATGGCCTCTCAACAGGAAAATACCCTTAAAGAAGATTTCAACAATAAAAACCTAATTGTCAGACAATAGCCTGGACATCCGTCCTCAGACCATCTGCCTGTGTGTCACAGGTACAGCACTCCAGGAAAAGGTTGTCATTGCTGTATATTTATGTGAGAATCTTGGAAAATTAATGACATGGTGAAAATACTATGCGGGAGAGGAGCACTGACTTCATTTCAGACAAACCTTCAGGAACCAAAGGCAGTGTCATATTTTGCAGTGGAATGTGACATTAGTGCTTGCTCCTGGCCTTTCAGGCTGTGCTCCCTGATGTCCTGGGTCCCAGGTAACCCCCTGCTGCAGGAGGACAGTGTCCCTCTCATCTCCCCAGGGCACTGGCTCCACACCCCCATGGATACCCAAGTCTGCAGTTGCTCAAGTTCCTTATATAAAATTGTATAGGATTTGCATGTAACCTACCCCATCCACCTGCCTGTGGACTTTAAATCATCTCTAGGTTTTCTAGAAGACTTAAGACAATGCGAATGCTTCATAGACAATTGTGCTGAATTGTTTGGGGCAGTGGTGGTGAAATACAGCATGTATGCTGCAGTGTGCTATTTGTTATTACTGAACGCTCTAAAAGGTCTGCCATCATTAATTCCGGGGATCATGACAAGAGAGAGATCCATACATGCTCATTACAGGCATAATTTGTTTTCAAGTATTTTCTATTCACATTTGGTTGAATCTGCAAATGTAGAGCCCCATGGAGAATAATGTAATTTCCAGAGGAAAAAACAAAGGGATTTGACAGAGCAAAACGGACAGACAACATATTTAGATTTGATTTATCAGGAGATACTATGGACTAACATTTCTATTTTCTATGGTTTCTTACCCCAAAAAACAGGAAAGAAGAAACTGTATGATAAATAGGACATTCTTCCACTGGTTAAATTCAGTTGCCTATTATTAAAAAGACAAAAAACTAACGATTAGATAAATGACATTTTGCTTTGACTGTGTTTTGCTGCAGGAACCACCTTCCTTAACAGAAGATCCAATTTTAAAAATCCTAGACCAGAGATTGGTCAAATTATTTTCCCTCCCTGAACCTCAGCTTCATCTTAGAAAATGGGGATTATTAAAAACAACAACAATAACAACTTCCTTAAAAGGTTGATGTGAGGACTAAATGAAATTCAACATCATTGGTGGCCAATATAAAATGACAGCTATTGTTGCTGAAGGTACTATTTACCTTAAAAATATTTGGTAATTTGTAATGATGAAATCAGGATTTGAATTATTTTTATAAATAATCTTTGAAAAGAGTTTATTACCAAATTAACAATATTAGCAAGAAACGTTCAAGTTCATAAACTGTTTTCAAGAACTTGCATCATGGAAAATAAACTATAAAGTACTACAAAACAATCAAGTAATTAAGGGAGAAAAGATGGTAGACAGAGAAGTTTAAGGTTCAGTTTCTGCTTCCTAGGAACTTAATTCCTTACTGAGAAAGTAAACTTAATCCTTTTGAAATGGCAGGAAACAATGAAAACAAGTATTTTTCATGTGTCCCATGCCTGTCTCCAAAAACAATTTCAGGATGACTCAATAACATGATTGGGATCTAGGGATGGTGGTGTACACCTATAATCCCAACACTCAGAAGGCTGAGCAAGAGGAATGCCGCAAGTACAAGGCCAGCCTGAACAATATAGTGAGACCTTGTGTCAAACAACAACAACAAAAAAGAATCAAAGTTCTGTTCAAGTTTACCAACTCTATATATTTAGAACTATTTACATCATTTTAGGTTTATAATTCAAATTTTTAAATAATTGAAATGGAATTTTCTACTTAGTAGAGCGTTGTCACATTTTGGTGACATTGATCCATTAATAATATTTTGCCTATTTCTATCAAAATGATATACATTAAAGGTTGATGACTGTTGAAACTGGTTGAATGACACATGGGTTGTGCTATTCTCTATGCTTTTGTATATGATTCAAAGCTTCTATCATAAAATAAATTTTTTTACATGCTTACTTCTGGGGCTGGGCTAAACTCATGTTTAGCACACAGACACATACATACATGCACAAACACGCACACACACAATGCTTACTTATAAAAGAAAAAAATCATAATTTTAAATGTTTTACAGGGAAGCCCAAAGCCGATTGAGGGAGGTGAAAATATCCAAGAGAATTAAAGCCAAAATAATGATGCCAAAAGCAGTAAAAGACCAAAAGAACACAAAATAATAATACACAAAATAATAAAATTATGGAAAACACTCATCTGAAGTTAAAATAATATTCAAAAAGAAAAGAAAAAATAAGCCCCAAACTTCAAACTAAAGGTAAAAACAACATTTTCTCAAAGAGCTACAAGTATTTATGCAAACAGTAAATACCAACTATGTACTCCTGATACTACAAAAAACACTGAGGGTGGGCCAGGGATTTAGCTCAGTGGTTCTGCTGCCTGCCTCAAAAGCACAAGGACCTGAGTTCAATGCCCGGTACCAAAAAAAACACAAACAAACCACTGAGGGTTATTTAGCAATTTTCATTAAAATATGAAGATTCTTCTCCAACCTAAGTTTTTATAGATTTTGGTTTATATTATGTCTAATAATAATAAGGTTACGCAGGTGGCAGTTTTGGAAATAATACAGCAGGACATTTATTTTAAAACAGGAAGTAATTAAAGATTAATAACAAACAGGGCCGGGGATTTAGCTCAGTGGTTCTGCCACCTGCCTCATAAGCACAAGATCCCAAGTTCAATTCCTGGTACAAAAAAAAAAAGATTAATAACAATAAAGTACTTCTAGACTTACTATTTCTCTCAAAGTATGTGGAAATCTGAATCTTTTTCATTTTGCACTTTGGGTTTGTTTTTCAACCAAGAAAAAACAAAGCCCTATTTTTTTTAAATTATCAG
Organism: Heterocephalus glaber; assembly: GCF_000247695.1. The sequence continues at coordinate 18,208,747 of NW_004624753.1, read as the reverse complement.
CTATGAAACACCAGATGGACTTTGGACCTTTTCAGAGAATCATGTAACTAAACCAAGTTCACTTCAGACTATTTTCCAAGGGCCTGATTTGATAACAAAAGGAGCCGTCGTCTCTGACTTTGTTGAACAGAGGTAGAATCAAAGTCCTGTTAACAGATCTAGCAACTGTGTAAATCCAGAGTCAGGATGGACTTCGCACAGGAGTGGGTCACACATACAAGTCACTGTGGTCTCTAGTCCAGTCCCTCTCTCTCACACCCAGGCACCAGTCAGCCAGAGAAAAGGATGCATTCAACTTCTTCCACAAGCAAAAGGAGTCAGCATCTTGCTCCAGTTCACCAATCATAGTTCAGAACAACAAAACCAATCTTGGCAAACAAGATGTGACTTTGCATCCATGAAGTCACTTCTTTATGCTGTATTTGGTGCAAAATCTAAAATGGAATCACCAGCATAAAGAGCGACCAAAGTATATTATATGCATTGAAACTGCACCCCCCAATGTGAAGCTACTGGCAAGAAGAAGAACACTATGTAAAACTTGAAATATGGTTTCTATTGAATAAACATCACCTTCACACCACAGTAAACTCCAAAAAATGTGAAGTCAAACCATGTTATTAAGATGAGGCCCAGATGGGCATGGTAGCACATTCCTGTAGACTGAGGCAGGAGGATCACTTGAGTCTAGGAGTTTGACAACAGCCTGAGTAATATAGCAAGACCATATCTCAAAAGAGACAAGTAATAAAATACATAAAATGAAGTTTTTAAAAAGATGAAGATTGTTTGTATATGTTAGGCCTCTTTTTATAAACTACAAGAGCTAGATTATAGTTTTTCACCAGTGAGGGAAGGAAACACTCACTATTCATACACAAATAGAATAGTTGAGATCATAGCAAGATGTGTTTCTATCACCTGCTGAACTCAAGAAGAGTTTCTTAAACTCTAAGCCCTGAATTCTATTCCTGTAAAATGACAATAATGACAGTATGCTCTTCTGAGGGCCAGTGTGGAAATGCAATGAGACACTCACAAATGATGCTTTGAAAAACATTTTCTATGAATCTTAGCATCATGGTGATCATGGCAGGCACAAGCAACTTCCAGAAACACCTTGCGTAAGTTTGTAAATCAATGACTCAGATATGGGAACACATACTACTAGAGAAACACTATTGTAAGTTATAAACATCATATTCCTATTCTGTTTTACTCATAAGGTGCCTAAAATCCTGTTTCTGGCCACTATGTCATTCATCATATTGTTCCTATGAGGAGATATGTTTCATTCCCAAATAGGTCTTCCAAGAGCTTATAAAAATTTCTAGATTTTTATTCCCGGTAATAAATATAAAAATGAAGCAATTACGCAGTCATGGTGGTGCACACCTATAATTTCAGCACTCTTGAAGCCTAGGGCAGGAGAACTACAAGTTCAAGTCCAGCCTGAGCAACATAGCAACTTAGTGAGAAATGTCTCAAAAGAAAAAAATGTTTTAAAGATCTAGAGAGGGCTAAGGACTTAGTTCAGTGGTTCTGCTGCCTGTCTCGCAAGCACAAGGTCCCGAGTTCAGTCTCCGGTACAAAAAAAAAAAATTCTGGGGATATAGCCCAGTGCAAAGGCCCTGGGTTCAATCCCCAGTACCACAAAATAATAATAATAATAATAATAATAATAATAATAATAAAGTACATAAACCCTTTTGAAAACTATCAAAATTTCCTTCTCAGGGATGTAGTTTTTCCAGGACCTCCACATCAGCAAAAATGGAAAGTGGGAGCCAGATATAGTGGAGGTTCATAAGCTCAAGTCCCACCTGAACAACTAAACAACTTAGTGAGACCCTGTCTCAACATATAAAAAATTTTAAAGGGCGGGGATATAGCTCAGTGTTGAGAGGCTGGGTCCAATTCCCAGTACCACAAAACAGGGGCAGTGAACAGTGGTACTCAAATTCAGATTTTTATTGTTTTCCAAAAAGTTTCAAATTCCAAGTTCTGTTACTACTTCTTGCTACTCCCCAATTGTCTAAAGAAAAATATTAACATAAGGATAGTACCAAAGGATCATTAAGGTTATCAAACTTGTTTTTTGAGACTAGGTCTCACCATGTGGCCCAGGTTGGTTCTGAATTCCTGGGCTCAAGAGGCGGTCTTCCTTCATTGTCCTGAGTATCTTGGGCCACAGCTGAACCTGGTTCTCAAGCATCTTGTTTTTATGTACCCTCCTGGTAAGCCTGGCTACCTTTACACATTTAATTTCATTAGTACCTAATGCCAAATATTAAAATTGTAAAAAAGAAGCAGGATGTATCATGTACAAGTACAAATTCCCTATGATGAGTGTTATCACTATGTACACCTAAAATGTACCAATAAAGGTTTTGCTATGAAAAAATAAAATAAAATTCTAAAAGATGACTAAGTAAGACTCCAATGATCATTACTGGCTCACCTGTTGGAAGTCTCCAGTGGAGACACTAATAATAAAAGTGGGGATAATCATGAAGCAGGCATTGTAGAAAAGCACTCCATACTTCCCTAGCTCCTGCAAAAACAAAACAAAACAAAAGCCACAGTCAACTTTAGAAATATAAAGCATGAGATTTTCTGGAACTATTAATACAAGTACATATCTAGCCAAAATTAGAATATGCATTCTGACCAACTCTGTATTGAAATGTTTTCAGCAAATTTCTCATGCAAAATGTTGCTGTTTAACACCAAAAACTATAGATGAAAAATAAAATAGATGAAAATGGAAGGCCTCCAAGGTTGACTGTCTCTACCATTCTATGAAGCTTTTCTAAAGCATGTTATTCAAAATGAGGAATCTGAAACAAAATAAAAGATTAAAAATGTTAACATAAACACCTTCTTTAAAACATCCATTTCCTCCATTGAAGAACAGCCTTGTTTTGTATTTACTTTCATTCAAGAGACCATACCTCATCTACACCAAAAGAGTGACATATTGTGGTTTTTCAAAGGCAACAACCTCGGGTTTGTAAAGCTACTGCCATTAAAAGAAACAAATGGCCGTAGAGTTGGTTTTTTTAAAGTTGCTTATGGAAATGAGCCTGGGGCTGGAGTGAGCTCTGTCCTCTACACAAAGAACCTAGGACTAAGAACCATATGCCAGGTTCATCCAAGGCATCCAGTAACAGCTGGGGTTGGGGCCACCACATTTGAGGGTAAGAAGAGCTGTTCTGGAGGACTACACACATTCGCCATTCCAGTCACTTCATCCCATAGACAGGAAACTGAGGTTTGGAAAAGTTAAAGTTCAAAGTTACAATGGCCAATGAGTAAAAAGAATTTGCTTTTCTAGATAGATGACAAAAAGACAGACAGATAGATTGATTCCCCCTGAGTGAACATGTAAAATAGTGACATCTTGGTCTGGGAATGTAGCTTGGTGCTACAGCATTTGCCTACTATGTAAAAGGGTATGGATTCCATCTCCAGCTCCACAACAAAATAAAATAAAATAGTGGCATCTTCATTTCCCTATCTAATTTTCTCCCAAAGTTTTTCAAGACTAGGAGTAACAAGGACTTACATGCACACGCACACATGAGATAATTAAAAAGAATTAGTAATTGGTAGATCATATTACATAAATTACACATCAACATTCTAATTCATTTTCACTTTCCGGTCATTGTGGAGCCAGCTGGCAAAGCTAAAAGCAAAAGCTATAGGAGGGAAGAACTGGTACCTTTGGGTCCATTTTCTGTTTGGTATAAACTCCATTTGCTGCTGTGAAGATGTCATTCAGAAATACAAAAATATAACCTTCCAGGTTAAAAGCAAGGTCTGAACTGTAGGAAGAACATAAAACAGGGATAATTATTTAGAAACTTACAACTTGGCCTCAAAGTTCTAATCAAATCCCGGTGAAGTGCTAGTAACACCTTTTCTATGGCATGTGTCTGCCTCTGTGGCAGTTGAATGCTTAATGCCTCTCTCTGCTCTGCCTCCAGACAAAAACAAACCCAGCCAATCGGGCAGCTTCAACTTAATTGTCCCTGAAGACCCAGGGACCTTCCCTGACTTCCTTTCACCGCAAAGCCCTTTGTTTATTGTAGTAAATGGGCCCAGCCTCAGTACAGCCAATGGGGACACAAGGAGGGACTGGGCAAGAAGGGCTGTGTGGAGAAGGAATACCTCCATCTGGTGCCCAAACAGTGCCCTGTCCATCACAAGACTAAGGCAGGCATCAGCAGTATGTGTCACTCTCCCAAGGTTCCTTTCTTCCCACGATCTGGAAACATCTTCTTGCCAGTATCCACTTTACACAGAATAACTTGACTATAAAAATGTTTAGAAAGATACAACACAGCGACAAGAGGGAGAATGATAACTGGTATATGATGTGGGCATTCACTTGCACTTCATCTTATCGACAGTACCAGAGCCACGTTGTACTTCATAAATTGCCAGGAAGAAAACTTTTCCTCTAACTTAGGTTCAGCACCTGAGAGTATACAAATTTATTTACTTGTTTACCATTCATTTATTGGTTCATTCATTCATTCATTTGTTGAGACACTATCTCACATGTTGCTCTGGCTGGCCTTGAACTCCTAGGCTCAAGTGCTCCTCCTGATTCAGCCTTTTAAGTAGCTGGGACTACAAGCACTGTGTCTGCTAATTTAACCAACAAAAGACAGACTCGGGGCCTCATGCAGGCCAGGCAAGCCCTCTATCACTGAGCTCTATCACCAGCCCAGGGAATACAAATCTTATTAATATTTTATGTGCAGAAGAGTTCACAGGACAGTAAAACTCAAGCAGTTAAGACAGGAGGACTTTAAAACATTTTTAGGAAGGAAAAAGGGTTTCAGCATCCAGGGACAAATAAATTGTGAGGAGTGACTAGGAGCCATATGAGGGGAAATAATGGAGGAGAAAGGTTATTTTAAAGTGTATTTATGTGGAATCATCTCTGGCTGACTCTGCCCAGTGGTAAGGGCTGCTCTCCTCTTCCTGGCACAGATGGTACAAGGGGTCACCTGCCCCAAAGGAAACCATATGCCCAGCTCCTAGGCAGAAAGGGGAAGGCAGCAAACCTTCCTGCATCTGTTGGTTCTCTAGTGTCTTTAGCTCAGAATGACCCTTATCCTAAAGTGGCATGTGTTTGGTGCCATATCCTGACTCTCCTTCAATATCAAAATAAGATTATCTCTAACCAAAGGGAACAAAGTAGACAAACATTGCATCATTGCAAATTAAATCATAATTTTGCTTGAGGCTTCCATTGGTACTACTATCTTTCCATACATTTATGAAAAGTGTACATTAAATGTAGGTGATCACACACCAGAATGCTCCAGCTCAATCACAAAAAGGGATTTTCAGCTAGGCATAAGGCATACGCCTATAATCCCAACATTTGGGAGGCTGAGACACAAGAGGAACACCATGAGTTCAAGACCAGCTGGATCTATATGATGAGTTCAAGGCCAGTTTGGATTTGCATAGAAAGACCCTATCTCAAAGTAAGGGTCTTCTACATCTCTTGCCTACTCACTTTTTTTTTTTTTTGTATGGGGGATCAAACTCAGGACCTTGCACTTGTGGGGCAGGAGGAAGCACCACTGAGCTAAATCCTCGGGCTACCTACTCATATTTGACAGGGCATCAAGAAGAGTTTGCTCCTCCCCAAGACAGTGAAGTATTGTGTTAAATAAACCATGCATGGCCTGAGGATGTCTCCATACATGAGTCCTTACATAATTAACTATACTCTGACTTAGTACCTGAACTAGCTCAAAGCCTGATTTAGGAATATACTTTCCTAACAACTAACTGAGTCTCAGCCAGCCACAGTCATGAGCTGCAGGCAGCTGCACAGCTGCCTGATGGTTCCTGTTCACATAAGGCTCATGCTGCACTGTGCTGCTCCACTGACTGCGCCTTGCTCCGGTTTTCTGTCCACAGACACAGCCCCACGCCAGCTCTGGGGGCTGCTAATCTGCCAGTCGTACCTCGGTGCAGCTACAATCTGTTAACATTGTCTACAGGGTTTTTCTTCCCTAAATTCTTTCATTGATACGTTTTAGGTATACAATACATTTACATTTGTCATTGGGTGCTTGTACTTGTACATGATGTATCTTGGTTCTTATTTTTTCCCCATTACTTGTGGTCCCGTCAGCCCCTCCACCCTTTCCTAATTACACAGACTTCATTTCCACTTTTTTTCTTTTCTTATAATTTTTCCTTTCTCTTCTTTCCTTTCCCCTTCCCCTCCCACCATCCCCTAACCCTTGGACTTTTCTTCCTATTTCAAATTATGAATTATTCATTTTAATCATTTTAACCCTTATTTATGCTTTCAATTTCCCCACTACAGAAACTATTTGGTATTTACACATGTGTGTCCTATTTATTTCACTTAAGAAAATGGCCTCAATATGCAT
>NW_004624753.1:18184181-18197553 GCF_000247695.1 Heterocephalus glaber | reverse complement strand
AGTTCAGGGTGTCCAGATGGTTGATTATCAGACTTTTCCACCTCATTTCCCCCAGAATTTGCCTTTTGTGGGCTGGAAGTCTGAGTTTGTGCCTTGCTTAAATGTCTTCTCAATTTTGTTTTTGGTACTGTCCTTGGTTGAATTCCTGGATTGATACTTCAAAATTGCTTATTGTAAGTATCTTTGTTGCTTGTAATTGGAACCCTTAAGGAATGATTGCTTGTCAGAGGTGTCTTCCAGATACAGCTGGTCCTTAGGTTTTGAGTCTCTAATGACTCTGAGGCTATCTCATTTTCATTATACCAGGAAGGACCACTGACTAGATCAATCACAACACCTTAGCCCAAGTGATACAATCAGAAACACCATAGCATGAAGTACATCTTAGAAAATGACAATTTGTGAAACTTATTAATCTGTCACCTTTAACTGTGTGAATTAAATCAAAATTGAATACCAACCCAACATATGTTTTTAGTGAATAAACTCTTCAATATAGCAATTTTACCCTTTGGGATGGGGAGTTAGAAGGAACTGGGGAGGGAGGGATAGATAGGTAGAAGGATGGGGGAAGGTTAGCAGTGAGGCCAGAGGACACAGGTGAGAGAAGGAAAAAGAGAAGAAAAATAAAGAAGAAATTCAAATTAGGGCCAGAACAGGAATAAAAAGGGAGATGAAGAACAATGTAGGACAGCAAGAGAGTGAGTATGAGAGAGAGAGAAAGGAAAAAAAAAGAAGAGAAAAATAAAAATTTGAAAAGATAGGGAAAAAATTAAAAATAGGAGGGAAAAAAACCCCAATAATAATAATTTTGGAAATAAAAAAAATGAAAATGAAGGGCCTCCTTGAGGGTATGTCTCTGCTGTCACAATAGACAACGTGGGCAGCAGTGTGCAGATATAAGTCAGCGAGTCTCAGCAAGCCAGTTGCAGACCCATGGGATTCAGGCAGATTTCTGGTGGGAAGTCCCAAGTTGAGCTCCTTGTCCTCCTGTAGGGTTGAACTCTGCAAAGTTGTACTGCAGGTTCCAACTGCCCTTCCCTGAAGATAATTCAGGTTCTGATGGCAGGTGATGATCCCTACAACTTACCCAGTATGGTGGTCTGGTGTCCCCTGTGTCTTTGTAGTGTGGAACCAGGTAGCAGTATAGCCAAGAGGCTAGAGTTGGGGGGGGGGGTCCTGCAGGCTCCTGCGCAGCTAAGTGGATCACTGCCATGGGCATGGTCAGTGGCGAGGGGTCCTCAACTTCTGGCAGGTCCCTGCCAGTGTGCCTGGCATGGGAATGGATGGGGTGGGACTCCCAGTGACCCACAACCTCTCTCTCCAGAGCCCCACCAGTGTGCTTGGTGCAGGCTAGATCTGTCTATAATTTTTAACATGAATAAGTAGAAAAGGGCAGGGTTCTAGAGGCCTGAGATGAAATCATGCCTATCTTGCTAGACAATGTGAGTATGCCACTGGGACACTCATGTTCCCTGCCAGGGTCCCTTCCCTACCACTGAGGCCTCCCCTTGCCTGGCCCTTGCTTAGGCCAGCAGTGGAAGCAAAGAGATGTGCACAGAAGCTTCTCGTTGCCTAGATAAGAGCCGATTCCAGAGCAATCCTTAGGACTTGTCATGTAGGCCCATTTGCAGACACTATTTTTCAACTTTTTCTGGCCACGTGACTGGCTTTTATGAAGAGGAGGTAAGAGGGAGTGACACTTGTCACTGCTGGACAGAAGCTTTATGATCCAGTTCACAGCTCCCGACAACCCCTCTCCTACCTGGGTGACTGAGGGAGCCCCATCTGGGCAGGGGTTACTCAATAGTCCCTGAGCCACAGGCCACCTCTGGAGCCCTCCCACAAGCACCCACTTCTGCTAGTCCCCAAGCAGAACTTGGGCAGAACATATGTGGGATGAGCACAATATATACTGAATGCTTACATTTTAAAAAATTTATTGCAGTAAAAAACAGGTCACAATGAATCCCCCTCAAAATACTTCCTCTGGCTTCAAACAGAGTTATACCATCATTTTTGCCACTTTATGAAGCATTCTGGAAGCATTCTTTCGTGAGTGTCTTTATGAGATGTGATGAAAAATATAGTGAATGCTGCTGCCAAGTAACATCTAATGGAAAGGCAGGCTCATAAAAATACTACAATGTGTCTTCATCCACCTTATTCACCAGATCTGGCACTGTTCCACTTCTAGCTCTTCTCCAAAGTCAAAATGACAATGTAAAGTAAATATACTGAATGGATTCAGGACATTCAGGCAGCTGTGATAGCACAACTAAAGACACTTGAGGAGGAAGACATACAGAACTGCTTCAGAAAGCGGCAAGGACAATGGGGTAAGTGTGTTCTAGGAAAAGAGGAGTATTTTGAGGGAGATTAATGGCAATCTGTCCTTTACTGTAATATATTTTCTAAAATATTTAAATATGCACTATACTTTTTGATCACACCTTATATGTGTGTTGAACCAGCAGTGTATGAGGGTATCTGTTACAGCAGCATAAACTGATTCCTACAGCAAAGTCTGATCTACAAGTTCATACATTTGGATGAGCTAACTTAAGAGAAGTAAAGGAGTCACAGTGGGCCTGCAGCTCAGCAGCATGAATGTCAACCCTGAATAGGGTCCTTTCGATGACTCCTAGGGAGGAAGGGGACAGTTGAGAATAGTTCCTCCCCACTGGCTCATAGGCAAAAGATGCTTTTGGAAGCAGGATTTACCTTTCAACTCATTAGGATATCATTAAACATGCTAAATGAGATGAGTAAATATGCTCACACACATACAGCATCTGAAGTGCATTCCTCACCAAAGAACCACCCACTTATAAACCACTTTTTTAAAAGCCTTCTACTGGCTGTCAGTGGTTTTCCAAGTGAGTCCTAAGGAACCCAGAAGAGAAAGGAGGCCCAGGTCACTGTAGGAGGAAGGCATCTTCAACAAAGCTCTTCTTCTTTTTAGCTACTTTCTTCACAGGATGTGCTTTGAGCACTCTTTGTGATTAAAACTTTCTCTGAGTGCCACTGTTCATCTGTACTGGCCGTGTTTCAGAGGGATATGACAGAGCTTCAAGGGGACTGGCCTCAGTCTACAATGAGGACTGGGCAAGCAAAGAAAACAGAAGAAAAGTAAATAATAATCCTCCATTCACTCAGGGACTAAACACACAGATAATGATAATCAACCTATCATTATTTCTAATAAGTCACTAGCATGCAATGTTTTTTCACATGCTTGTTTTGCTAATTATCTTTATCTACAACTGGAACAGAAGCTTCATGAAGGCCAGGGTTGTTGTCTAGTTTTATTGTCTATTAGATTCCTAACATGCAGAATGATGCCTGGTGTGCAGGACATGCTCAGTGGGTTTTTGCTGAACTTCGCCAACTCTTGTATCAACTCCTTGTGTGAGTTACCTCATTTAATTCTCACAATGACTTGTGAGGTGGATGCTATTTCAATCTTGGCTTAAAAATCAAGGACCAAAATAACTGAGACACTGGGAATTTAAATTGCCTGTCCTGGGTAAACAGGAGTAAATGAGGAGACTAGGATAAGACCCCAGCTATAATGAGTGGGAGTTCAAATCTTTATTTAAAATGCAATTGGTGAGCCAGGTGTGGTGGTGCACACCTGTAATTCCAGCAGTCTGGGAGGCTGAGGTAGGAAGATCACAAGATCAAATACAATCCTAGGCAACTTACCAACTTAGGGAGACCCTGTCTCAAAATAAAAAAGGGCTGAGGATGTCATTCAGTGCAAAGCCCCAGGTTCAATCCCTACTACTGCAATAAATAAATAAATAATTGTTTTTAAATGCAAGTAATGATCCAGAATCCTTGAGTCTAAATGAGTTAACAAAACAAGTCAACTGAGATTTCTCCAACCTCTTCTTCCCTGCCTTCAATCAAAGAGGCATTGGGCCAGGGATGTAGCTCAGCAGCTCAGCACCTGCCTGGCAAGCACAAGGTCCTGAGTTCGATCCTTGGTACAAATAAATAAATAAATAAATAAGGAATATTTTCTGTTATCACCTTTACAGATGAAGAAACAGAAGAACAAAAAGGCTGAGAAACAACTTTCAAGTGGTTGAAGTCAGGTGTGAATGCAGGAAATGTAACTGTACACATGTACTAGCTGAACCAAGCATCTGCTTTCAAATGTAACCTTGAAGTCTGCAAGTCTGCATTCTGGCTCTTGTATATGAAAGATTAAGCAGTAGTTCTGAGCTGTGCTGGCTTCTTTCCTGAATATACAAGCACATCTAGTGACAGTATTCCCCAGGGACTAGGAGTTATGTGCCAGTGTGGGCTGGTAGCCCCAGATATTTATGGATCCTACTACATTCTACTACTGCAACAATGAGTGCTAAGGTCTCATGAAATGATAAAACAAGCAACACACAAGAGCTCTGCAGATCTGTTGTGGAGGGTTTTTGTTGTTGTTGCTGTTGTGTTGTTGTTGTTATTGTTGTTTTGGTGTGTATGTGTGAGGGTGTGGGTGTGTATGTGCATGTGTGTTGCTAGAGATTAAACTCTAGGTCTTGTGCATGCTAAACATGCACTCAACCAATGAACCACAACTCCAGCTCAAATCTGTTTGGGGTTTTTTGTTGGGTTTTCTGGTACCAGGGCTCAAACCTATGACCTTCAAACTTTGTTCATCCTCAGCCCATTTTAAATTTGGTTAATTGAGACAAGGTCTCATTAAAAAAATTAAGTTGCCCAGGTTGGGCTCAAATTTGGACTCCTCCTGTTTCAGGTCTCAAGAGTGCTAGGATTACAGTTGTGCCACACTCGCAACTCCAAATCTATAATTTTTAAGCAAACATCTAAGAACTTCTCAAGTTAAAGATTTTTTTGTGTCCTACCAGGGACTAAAACCAGAGCCTTGCACATGCTAGTTAAGCAACTCTCCCACTGAGCTGTAATACAAGGAAACAGTTTACAGTTGTTTTGTTTTATTTGCAAAGAATAACTCTATTAATGATGGTAATGTTCACTGTACATATTCTCAGAAATGCTCTGACAAACAAGGAACCCAGTTGGACTCTCACAGGACCATAGGATTTCACTAACAACAGATTTGTCACTCAGCTGCTCAATTCAGCTGTAGCCAGATGGAAAATGAAATCCAAGGATGAGGCTGGACCTACTGTCACACCCACAGAGAAGTCACTGAGCAGAAACAGAGCAAAGTCTTACCCAGCTGCCACGACAGCCCCAAGGACAATGGTGAAGACGCTGGCCACGATGTCCAGGGAGTAATGCTTCCTGCACAAGGAAGCAAGCAGGGGAGGAAAGAGGAGAACAGAGAAATAAAGATGCAGATTCTGCTTTTAAAACAAACCAATATAACATTTATAGTTTTATAACTAAAATCTAAGTGTTTCACATAGTCACTAAAACTGTAAATCGGAATAATTTATTTTTTAAGCAGTTTTTATAATCTAATTATAAACTAGTATTTCTGTTCTCAGTAGAGAGACACTGGGACAAAACCAGAAGAGGAATTACCTCAAGGTCTGGTTCAAATGGACTTAAATAGAGTAAAGATTTTAAAAGGTGAAATTCAATGCTGAGGCTTAAATCAGTAAACCATCAACTACATTTTATCAATAAGTAATTGTCACAGTAAAACTCACTACTACCTTTCCCAACGTCATCCTAAGTATCCTTATGAGAAATGTTTACACCAATAGTATGAAAATAAATTTAGTCTAATGTTATCATCATTGCATCAGAATCCCTTTCCTTGATATTCTGTACTTGCATCCCATATGTATAGGGATAATTTTTCTTCTGTATTTCAAAACTGGTGTCTATTACATTGGGCTCATCAAATAGATTTATATGTGTTTTGAGATGCTTTTTTTCCTTTATAATTTTATAACAAAAAATGTGTGTTGTCTAATGTAAAATGACAGTTTTAAAACATCCTTCATCAAGTTCTTAGTGGATCATGGAAACAAGCAACTGATTTTAAGTGAATAAACTATTTGTCCTTAGGTAATTACAACAAATAATTCAAATCAACTACCTGAAAAGTTGGCTAGATGGCAAGAATTCCCTGGATAAAAATAATGCAGGGGTAGGAGACACACTAAGAATGAAGAGAAAGGAAAGTGAAATTCACCCAAGTATGATGGTCTCCAGGAGTAGAGTAAGTGGAATGGTAAACTTCCTGAGCACGGTGAACATCGGCAAGCTGTCAGAAAAAGATGTGAGTGAAACATCAGACAACCAGTGTTGGCTGGTCTTCTTGCTTTGAATCTGTCTTACATTTTTAACTAAGTCCACTAATTTTCCAAATTAAGAAATAAATCCTTAAAATTATGGTCAATTGATTTTCAACAAGGGTATCACAATAATACATTGGAGAAAGAAGAGTCTTTCCAACAAATGGTACTGCGACAACTGAATATCCTCACGCAAAAGAGATCAGAGCCAGGCCTAGTGGTGCATATCTATAATCCCAGCATTCTGGGAGGCCAAGGCAGGAGGATCACAAGTTCCAGTTCAGCCTGGGCAAATTAATGATTTAATGAAACCCCGTCTCAAAATACAAAAGGGGCCAGAGAAGTAGATCATTGCAAAGGCCCTAGGTTCAATCCACAGTACAAAAAGAAAGAAAGAAAGAAAGAAAGCAGTTAGCTGAACTCCTACCTAACATCATATATAAAAAATTGACTCAAAATATTTCAAGGACCTAAATGTAAGGAACTAAAATCTCTATAAACTATAAAACTCTTAGAAGATAGCATAGGAATACATTGTCATAACCTTGGCTCAAAGAGTCTTCTTAGATACAACACTAAAAGCACAATCAACAAAAGTAAAATGGACTCCATCAAAATTAAAAACCTGTATAAATGGATATGTAAAATGAGATATATATGTGCAATGGAATATTATTCAGCCTTAAGAAGGAATAAAGTACATTCTATGCAGATGAACCATGAAAACATCATGCTAAGTGAATAAGCCAGACAAAAAAGGACAAATATTGTATGATTCCCATGGTATGAGTTATCTAGAGTAGGCAAGTTTGCAGAGACAGAAAGTAGAATAGAGATTACCAGTAGCTAGGGGGTAAGGGGAATCAGAATTTATTATTTAACTGATACAGAGTTTCTGCTTGGAATGATAAAAAAAAATATGGAAATGGATTGTGGTGGTGGCTACAGAACATTGTGAATATATTTAATGCAACTGAATCGTACATTTAGAATGCCTAAAATGGTAAGTTTTATGTGATGTACATTTCACCTAAATCATTACTTCAATTTTTAGACATTTAAACCTTTGATGCTTTAAAAAACACCATTAAGAGCCGGGGATTTAGCTCAGCGGCAACATGCCTACCTCGCCAAGCACAAGGTCCTGAGTTTGATCCCCAGTACCATAAACGACACCACTAAGAAAATGAAAAGAGGGCCAGGGATTTAGCTCAGTGGTTCTGCCGCCTGCCTCACAAGCACAAGGTCCCAAGTTCGATCCCTGGTACCAAAAAAAATAAGAAAAGAAAATGAAAAGAGCTGGGAGGGGTGGTGCAGGCCTATAATCCCAACACTCAGGAGACTGAGGCAGGAGGATTGCTGTGAGACTGAGGCCAGCCTGGGCTATATAGTGAGTTCAATGACAGCCTGGGCTACACAGTGAGACCCTGTCTCAAGAAAAAAAAAAAAGAAAATGAAAAGAAACTCCAATGCATAGGATCAAATTTTACAAATCATATATATTTTCCCAGAATATATAAAGAGCACTTATAACTCAATAATAATAACAAACCTTATCTAAAAATAGTCAAAGAATCTGAATACACATTTCTCTGAAGAAAATATACAAATGAGCACATGAAAAGATGCTCAACATCATTCGTCATCAGGGAAATATAAATCAAAACACAATGAGATACTGCTTCACAACCACCAGAGTGACTGTAATCAAAGACAGACAAAAATAAATTTGGTAAGGAGGCAGAGAAGTTATAACCCTCATACATTGCTGGTGGAAATACATAATGGTGCTGGTACTTTGGAAAATAGTTAAAGCAGTTCCTACAAGTGCTACAACGAAAATTACGAGATAACTTGGTGAGTCTCCTAAGATTATACTCAATCAATATCAATCCAATTCTTCAAACTCATCAGGCGAAAATCGATGAAGTCATCTTTCTCTTTTACATCCTGAAAGTTATTCGTCATCATATTGTTTCTTTCCTTCAAAATTAGTCAGTGTTCAGATTGTGGCCTCTACATAACATTTAACATTAAAAGTAACCAGGAGATCCTTAGAGAAATAGAAGGAAAAGCGCAAGGTAAGCCCAATACATCATGCAGCACAAAACAAGGACATCAACAAAAACTAGTGGGCCTTAAAAACCAGATGCAACTGAGGGCCAGGGATTTAGCTCAGTGGTTCCAGCACCTGCCTCACAAGTACAAGGTCCTGAGTTCGCTCCCTGGTCCCCCAAAAAAACAGATGCAACTCAAAGGAACTGCCAGTGGCCTGACATGGGACAATTAGAACATTGAAAGAATTATTTTTATAAAGAATGGAAACATATCATATTAATAAAACAAATAGACCAGTAAAAGAAATAGCCTAGAAATAGATCCACACAAATATAGTCAACTGATCTTTGACAAAAAAGCAAAGGCAAGTCATTGGAGAAAAGACAGACTTTTCAACAAGTGATGCTCAAACAAATGGACATCCACAGGCAAACCACTGAATTTACACCTTTCACAAAAGTTAACCCAAAAGGGATCATAAATTTAAATGTGGAGCATAAGCTATAAAACTTCTAGATGATAACATCAAAGAAAATCTAGGTGACCTTGGGTTTGGTGAGAAGTTTCAAATACAACATCAAAAGCACAATCCATGAAAGAAAAAAAACTGATCATGGGCCTTCATTAAGAAGTTCTGCTCTGTGAAAGTCAATAAGTATTAAGAGAATGACAAGATAAGCCACAGACTGAAGAGAAATATTTGCACAACACACATCCGACAAATGACTTATATCAAGCGCATGAAAATCCATGATTCACAATGATAGGAAAAGCCAAAAACAATTTTCAGTGGTCACCACTGAGGGTTAGTGAAGACACTAATTTATCACTTATAACATCCCTAAGAAAAGTTTTATTCTGGAATAGTGCATCTTCACGATAATTATCAATGGCTGGAAAAAACATTAGGAGAAAATTTGAGGGAGCTTTCTACTGAAGATTGACTCCTTAAAAATCATAAAAAGAGGAACTGCTCAATATAATCTCATTCAATGTGGAATGTGGCATTATGTGCCCTATTGGTAATGCCCTAGGAAGAACCCAACATCACCAATAAACAGATCTTGTCTGAAAATTTGAACCTGAATCTGATCAAGCTCCTATAACCAACTACCAGTTTATAGAAAATACATGGGCTAAAGGAATGCATTCCATGACACTCCAAAGAAGCAACAAGTCTCCCTTCCTTCTATCTCTCAGCCTCATTCCCCCTCCTCCCTGAGAAAAGTCTCATGCTACCAAGAAGCTCTGGTCTGTGACAGACCCCTCGGTGCAAAGGGCAGCTGTGATGTTAGTTGAAGCCACATCCTTGGCTACAGAGCATAAGATATAAGAGACTCAGCCACGGGAAGCCTTCATGTAAATGTGAGGTGGGAAAAATGTCCCAGAACTGTCCCAATCCGAGAAGGAAACAACAAACCATATTTTCACTTTTCACAGTGACTTTTAACAAAATTAATCAATCAAAGAACACTGAGGTAAATGTATATCAGAAGCATGTAGCACAAGCTGAAAAATAATGTTTGCTGCTTATTTTTCCCTGCCCACAACTTGACCTATGCCAAATCAGGCAAAATGTTTCTGCTTGTATGAAATGGTGATGACCGCTCCGCAGCCTTTTGGCTAAGATCAAGTATAAAATGGTGATGAAACCAAAAGTTATGCATAATTGAATTCATATAAAGAAATTATCTGGATAAATCATGCCTTTCCTGCCTTGATATCTACAGATCTCATATTCTATGTTGAAATATGAATATAAGAAAAAATAAATTTAACATTCCTAAACACATCATCAAATTAAACTCAGAATGACATGTTACGTTTTGGTTTTTTTTTTGGTACCAGGGATTAAACTCCAGACTTTGTGCTTGCGAGGCAGGTGGCGGCACCACTGAGCTAAATCCCTGGCCAGGCCAAACATGTTACTTTCTTAAATTACAAAATATTATTGCCTTCTGTACATAGCCCAAGCAGTATCTGGGAAAATCAAACATTGTCTTTGAGCCACTGGAAGCCACTGGAAGCCACCGGTGAGGAACCTCCCACCAACCATCATTCTGCACCATACCTTAATTTACCCGTGCTTAATAATCCACTTAAGTGGTTTCCAACGTAGAGGAGAGGCAGAGGAAACAGCTTCAGTTAAAAAAGAAAAGAAAGAATATCTGGTTAGATCTCCAAGAATGTATTCTCCACATGTTCAAAATGGTGACATTTGCATCCCATCAGTAATCAAATCATTTGAGTTCCTTTGCCTGGAATGACTAAATTTTCCAGAATCCAAAATTCATCCAAAAGTTTCCCCAAGTGATCTAAATAGGTAGGTGAATATTGACATCATTTATCCTAGGGAAGAGGGAGGGAGATAACTGTAAAGAACTAAAACCTTACCTTGCCCACATTCGTAGGATCTGGTCAAAGTCCACTGGGGAAGAGGGAACAATCCTGGGCTGAGTTGGGGAGTTAAGGGTGGGTATTTATACTCTCTAGGGAAAGCCTCAGAAGGCTGCAGACTTCTTTCTACACATGTCTGTACTCTTCTGGGCAAAGGTGAACATAACTCTCACAGGAATGTCACCGGTTAGTGGTCCTTTCAAAAAGTTGTATATACTGGCCACATAACTTTGAAATGTATTTGTTTCAAAGGCCTACAATAATTAATTATCTACTACTACATCAAATGATGTCAGAGTTGTACTTGAATTGGGTTCATTGAGCTCTAAGCTTCTGAATTATTTTCTGTCAAAAGAAATACTGTTCAAAGTATATTAACTAAACAAACAAAATGAAAAGTCTATTCTTACATAAGAAAAAAACAGTACCCTTTCTTAAGATAACTCAGAGTTTTCAAAATTGTATAATAATCTATGTCTATCATGGTGACTTCAACATTTATTTTTCCATTAAAACTTTGCAGGGCATGGTAGCAAATGCCTGTAATCCCAGCACTTGGGAGGCTGAGGCAGGTAAATCACCACAAGTTCGAGGCCAGCCCAGGCTACATAGTCAGTTCAAGGCCAGCCTGAACTACATAGTGAGACCCTGTCCCCAAAAAGCAAAAATCAACCCCCAAAAAAGGACATTATGTGTGCAAATCAGATATATTATCCATTGAAACATATGGCAATATTAAGTATCATCCTCCCCAAACTGTTATAAAATTTTATTATCAGGAGATATGCACAAGAAAGAGGCTAGAATTAGACAGTTTCTACAAGTAAATGATAATGCCAGTACAACATACAGGAATCTATGGGACACAATGAAAACAGTTCTACGAGGGAAAATCATAGCAGTGAATCCCCATATTAGGAAAACAGAGAGAAGTCAAATAAACAACCTAATATAGAACCTCAAACTCCTAGAAAAAGAAGAGCATAACAAACCCAAAGCTCATACAAGAGAGGAAATTATAAAGATCAGAGCAGAAATCAATGCAATGGAGACCAAGAGAATGATATAAAAAAATCAATGAATCAAAGAGTTAGTTTTTCAAAAGAATAAATAAAGTTGATAAACCTTTAGCCAACCTTATCAAAAAGAAGGAAAGAAAAGGCTCAAATCCATGCAAATAAGAATGAAAAAGGTGAAGTCACAACAGATCC
Organism: Heterocephalus glaber; assembly: GCF_000247695.1. Next base: position 18,185,645 of record NW_004624753.1, on the reverse strand, counting down.
AGCAGATCATGAATACCTACTTCAAGAACCTGTACTCTAATAAAATGGAAAACACAGAAGAAATGGACTGATTCCTAGATACATACAAATTGCCAAAGTTAAATGAAGAAGATATAGAAATTCTAAACACCCCATTTACAACGAGTGAAATTTAAAATGGAATTAAAACTTTACCAACAAAGAAATGCCCAGGTCCTGATGGCTTCACTGCTGAATTCTACAAGACATTTAGAGAAGATCTATTGCCACTACTTTTTAAAATCTTCAATGAAATTGAAAGGGAAGCAAGGCTTCCAAATTCTTTCCTGGAAGCAAGTGTTACTTTGATTCCAAAACCAGATAAAGGCTCAACCAAAAAAGAGAACTACAGGCCAACCTCCCTAATGAACATAGATGCAAAAATCCTCAACAAGATACTGACAAACAGAATACAGAGGGTCATCAAGAAGATCACATACCCTGACCAAGTCGGATTTATCCCAGGGATGCAAGGATGGTTCAACATCCATAAATCAATAAATGCAATACACTATATTAAGAGCCAAGGACAAAAATCATATGATCATCTCAATAGATGAAGAAAAAAGGATTTGACAAAATCCAACACCCATTCATGATAAAAAAAACCCTATAGAAAATTGGAATAGATGGTCTTTATCTCAACCTGATTGAGGCTATCTATGAAAAACCAACAGCCAACATCATACCAAATGGTCAAAAACTGATAACTTTCATGCTAAAATCAGGAACAAAAAAAGGATGCCCACTATCAGCACTCCTGTTCAATACAGTTGTGGAAACATTAGCCACAGCAATTAGAAAAGAGAAAGAAATAAAAGGAATAAAGACAGGAAAGGAAGAAGTTAAATTATCATTATTTGCTGAAGATATGATAATCTACATAGAAGACCCAAAAACTCTGCCAAAAGACTTCTACACTTATTTGACAGATTCAGTAGAGTGGCTGGATACAAGATCAACACTCAAAAAACAATAGCCTTCTTGTGCACAAATAGCAGACTCACTGAGAGAGAAATTAGGGTAACATTTCCTTTTATAATAGCATCCAAAAAAATGAAATATCTAGGAATCAATCTAACAAAGGAAGCAAAAGACCCCTACATTGAAAACTATAGCACTCTGAAAAAAAGAGATCGAAGAGGATATAAGAATATGGAAAGACATCCCTTGCTCCTGTGTAGGAAGAACCAATATAGTGAAAATGGCCATACTTGCAAAACTCCCATAAACATTCAATGCAATCCCGATTGAAATCCCAACAGTATATTTCACAGAACTAGAGAAAACAATCCAACAATTCATTTGGAACCAGGAAAGACCTAGAATAACAAAAGCAATTCTAGGCAACAGATACATGACAGGGGGTATCACAATCCTCAACTTTAAACTATACTACAAAGCTACTGTGATAAAAACAGCATGGTACTGGCAAAGAAACAGGCT
>NW_004624753.1:18142450-18182901 GCF_000247695.1 Heterocephalus glaber | reverse complement strand
ACAGGTAATGGGGAAAAAATAAGAACCAAGATATAGCATGTACAGGTACAAGCACCCAATGATAAACGTAAATGTATTGTACACCTAAAATGTACCAATAAATATAGAAATAAATAAATAAATAAAAGAACGAGAAACTAGAGACATTTATAGCTAAATGGATGCATATTGAGGCCATACTCTTAAGTGAAATAAATAGGACACACACATGTAAATACTGAATAGCTTCTCTAATGGGAGAAACTGAATGTGTAAATAAGGATTTAAATGATTAAAATGAATAATTGACAATTTGAAATAGGAAGAAAAGGTCCAAAAGGGTAGGAGAAGTGGGAGAGAAAGGGGAAAGGAAAGAAGGGAAAGGAAAAATTATGAGAAAAGGAAAAAACGGATACAAAGTCTGTGTAAATAGGGAAGGGAGCACAGGTAATAGGGAAAAAATAAGAACCAAGATACATCGTGTACAGGTACAAGCACCCAATGATAAATGTAAATGTATTGTATACCTGAAATGTACCAATAAAAGAATTTAAGCAAGAAAAAAAAAGAGGCTAGAAAGAAGAGAAGATAATGGACTCAGGGCTTGGCCCTTTACTAGTTAACATTCTGGTTAACAGCCTACAAATGACTCAACAATATCACAATTGATAGTATTATAGCTTTGAAAGATTTGGGTATAACTTGGTATGGTGGTGCATGAGAGTAATCCCAGCACTGACGGAGACTGAGGAAGGAGGACTGCAAGTTCCAGTTCTATCTGGGCAATTTAGGAGACCCTGTCTCAAAATAAAAAGGGCTGGGCCAGGGATTTAGCTCAGTGGTTTTGCCACCTGCTGCGCAAGCGCAAGGACCCGATTTCAATCTCCGGTACCAAAAAATATAAAAATAAAATAAATAAAATAAATAAAAAGGGCTGAGGACATACCTCAATAGTGCAGCACCCTGGCTTTGATCTCTAGTATGATAATAATAAATTTTTAAAAGGTTTGGATATCAAAAAAGATCGGTTGCCCCATTTTCCTATATAATTCAAAATAAAAACAATACTGACTTCTAGTTTACAGAAAAAGTCCATTAGATGATTTATGCTAATCACTTTGGCAAGGACAACTTAAAATGCTAGTCAAATAATTTAAAACCTTCATAAAAGCATAAATGCCATGGGAGGACAGTGAGGAATCTTCTGGCCAAAGAAGGGAAAATGGAAGCCTAAGCAGCTAGAAGACAGCAGAATTCTATCTTCAAATTTCAGCCAAACTGGGATGCTCCCCAAAGCATACTTTTCACAAACAAAGCCAAAATCTAGATTTTTTTTTCAGATGTTAAAGGACAAAATTACAACAAATCAAGTTTCACGTCTTAATTGGCTTTGACTTTAGAATTTGGCAGCAGACTGGTCCAAAGATAGCTTGTAATGCTCCATATGGGCAGAATCTCCATATGGGCAGATTCTACAGAAAATGGAAGTGAGGTACAGGGACCGACAGATGTGGTTACAGGTGGGTTACAGCTCCCAGCTGTTTTTTCTGGACATTAAGCTGCTTGTGAATGGCTAAGGCTTAGTTACAAGAGAGGATAACAGTCTGTTTACACATCAAGTTAGAATACAGCTCACTATGCATATGGAGAAACCTCTGACCAAACTTAAAATATGTATGGTGGCTGCTTTAAACCAAATTTAAAATATGTACAGCACCTGCTTTAAGCCAAATTTAATTCAATTTAACACAGACAAAAACTATGGGAATTCATCACAGCAGAATGTGGGAAGTGTGAGATCCAAAAAGGAAAGAAAAGCAAAGGAAATGGTAAATACGTAAGTATATACCTAAACATAAAATAAAAATATGTTGTGAGATTTAATAAGGTAGACTATTAAAGTGCTTGACAACAAGAGCATAGAGTTAAGAGGAGAGGTACAAAGAATGAAGAGATACCTTTACTCATTAGCTTTGGAATTTGGTAAGTTATTTATGCCTGTTGTGATTTCCAAGGTAACACTGAAAGAAATGAACCAGAAGAGATCCACTGACCTCATATTTTTAAACACTTTAATTCACTGAGAAGATTTAGCAATTTAAATTTTTAAGCACCTAATAATACAGTCTCAAATATATATATATAAAACAAAAAACCAAAGACAACCAAAAATCTGACAAACAGGCCAAGAGAAAAAGATAAATCCACAATCAAAGGTGACAGATGTGTCTCTCATCCCACAGGCTTCTCTTAAGATGATTCTCTTCACATGCTTCTCCCTTTCACCCAGAGGTAGAGCCTTTATTCCTTCTTAAAATTAAGAAGAATCATTTACTAATATAGTTAAAATGAAGCAGCTGGGTGTGGTGGCACACACTTGTAATTCCAGCACTCTGGGAGGTTGAGGTAGGATACAAGCTCGAGCTCAGCCTGGGCAACTTAGCAACTTATCAAAACCAGATCTCAAAATAAAGAAAATAAAAGAGCTGGAGATGTAGCTCATTGAGAAGGTCCTGGGTTCAATCCCCAATATCTAAAAAAAAAGAAAAGCTATGTGGCTTCTGAGACTAAATCATAAAAAACAATGCAATTTTGGCCTTGTCCAGAACACCCATCCTTAAAGACTGACCAAAAAGATATCAGCCTGATAGAAAAATGGACAAAAGCCTTTAACAGATACTTCACAGAGAAGGCTATCCAAAGGGACACTCAGAAAAGGTCTTAACTGGAAGTGATATCACCTTACTACAGAGAAGTGGGAGAAAAGACTTAAAAATGAAGGGCCACAGATTTAGCTCTGTGATTCCGCTGCCTGCCTCGCAAGCGCAAGGTCCCGAGTTTGATCTCCAGTACCCCCCCCCAAAATGAAAAGGTGCTCAACCTTGTAAGTAATCGGGGAAATGACATAGCCCATAAGATGTCGCTACACACCCAGCAGATCAGCAGACTTTAAAATGAGTGGCATACCAAGGAATGGCCAGAATATAAAATAACAGGAATCTTTGCAGGATACACACACACACACACACACACACACACACACAGAGGAATGAGGAATGGCTATGTAAGGACAGAGAGGTGACCATCTGCAAGTGAGGAAACGAGGCCTTACCAGAAACCAACCCTGCCAGTTCACCTGAAAGTGCTTGCTTAGCATGTGCAAAGCCCTGGGACCAATCCCGAGCACTATAGGAACCAAAAATGAACAAAAAGGTTGTTATTATTGTAGCAGTCAGAATAGTAGGTAAGGAAGACTTTGTGATTCCATTTCATAACCTATATAATCATTTAAAGGTTAATTATTCATTCAACTATACAATCAGATATGATTATCTTTTTGTCTATACATATTTCACAATTTTGAAGTTATTTTTTGGGGGGGGCTGAAGTTTGAGGTAGGGTCTCACTATGCAGTTCAAGCTGGCCTTACTATGCAGCCTAGGCTGGCCTCAAGCTCATGGCAATTCTCCTGACTCAGCCTCCCCAGTGCTGGAATTACAGGTGCCACCACACTCAGCATTTGAAATTCTTAAATTATGTTAAAATGTTTAACTATTATACTACATAAAATATGTTGCTTGCTGCTTTGCTGTCTTCTGCCCACCATGAACTGTTTCTCCTCTGTGATGCCCTCTGCCATCCCACCCTGCCTTGGAGCCACCCAACTATGAATAAAACCTCTACAAGCTGTGAGCTAAATAAATCTTTCCTCCTTTAATTTTGGGTGTCGGGTATTTTGTCTCAGCAACAAGAAAAGTAACTAAGACACCAGACATTAGAAACACATAGGAGAAAGACAAGCCACATGACATCACTCTCAAAAAATTGTGTTTGGTTAAACCTCCCTAAATCCATGTGCCATCGTAATCATCTACTGTCACCTGCCATACAGCATTGCTCTAAGAATTCAATCCCCGCTCTAACATCAGGCACCTTGCAGCTATTCATTAAAAGTTGGTTCCATTTCACTTTCCCAGGAAGGAAAGGTAGATCTTATGATTCCAGTTCCAAATGGAAAGAAGCTGTGTATTTCAACGTATATAAAACTGTATCCTTCATTCCACTCATAGATTCTATCAATCCAAGCTACAAATGAAAACAAAAACCAGATGAACAAAATAGGGCCGAGGACCAAATCCAGCCTATCTCTTGTTTATCCAAATGAAGTTTAACTGGACCTCAACTACACTGGTTTATGCACCTGTCACGTAGGGGTGCTTCCATGATACAGTGACAGAGTAGACCATTGCAACAGCAGTGGCCTATTCCTTGACCAAGAGAGGCTGCCAACCTTTGTGTCACTTCAGAAGACACATAATATTTAATGTTAATTGTTAAGCATATGCTTTTACTGTTATTGCATTATATTGCATGAAAGATATAAAATCTTTACTAGTAAGAACCTTCTACCCAGTGCAAGCAGAAAGTACAGTGTGTATAGAATCAGACCTGCACAAGCAGATCAGTCTGTAAGTCTATATTTCTACATCTTCTGTCACAGCTTTTGTTACTTACCTTTACAGGAATTCTCTTGTCAAAATCCGGAAAGTGAATTATTTTATTCAGCTTGGCTACATACAGTATCATTATGGTGGCTGCCATCTAAAGAAAAAGAAAAGAAACTACAGCAAAATATCTAGAAAGATTGTTTGAGATGCAGTGACATCATGGGACAACATTCATTAGAAAGGGAGCAAGCCAAAATTTTTTTTCATGTTCAAAAAAAAAAAACCAACCACACCATGCCAAAATTGTTCTTCTTGCCATCAGAACTACAAGCAAAATGTGTAACACCAAATAAACACACAAGTACACGTTATCTCAGGCTCAAAGGCCAGTGACTGCGGGATGAGGGAGTGGTATACCCAAGAGTGATTACAGCAACCAGCAACTGTGAGGCCACATGCTGATCCTGCCCTATACTGGCCACACACCAAGCATGGGGTCACCTGCCCCAGTAAGGGCCAAGGGGAGGGGCATTCTTACACAGGAAACTCTGCACCGAACATGTTTTTTGGTTTTTTTAAAGTCCAATATTTGGGCTGGGAATGTAGCTCAGTAGTAGAGTGCTTACCTAGCACACGACAGGTCCTGGCTTTCATCCCAACACTGCCAAAAACCCAAAAATCTAACATTTCCATAACACAGAAAACAAATCAAGAGGCCAAAGAAAGAGGGAAAAAAATTTTAATGGATTCATATTTCTCTTCAATCTCATTTAACTCCTATAAATCTGGAATATAAGACTGGGTTTGATCCCCGGTACCAAAAAAAAAAAAAAAGACTGGGTGTGGTAGTGCAGGCCTGTAATCTCAGCACTTGGGAGGCTGAAGTAGAAATACTGCCATAATTCAAAGCCAGCCTGGGCTACAGAGTGAGTTCAAGGCCAGCCTGAACTACCTAGCAAGACTCTGTCTCAGAAAAAAAAGAAATCTAAAATACACTAAGTATATTAAAAATACTCTGTATTATTATTTTGAAATAAACTCAGCATCATCTTCTTAAGCAAATTTTACAGTTTTCTTCATATTAGCATGCAAAATTTTACGAGCTACTTCACCATGAATACAATTCTAAATCTTTTTTTATTTACTAAGTTTATTGGTACATTTTAGGTATACATATATTATGATCACATTCATCATTGAGAATTTGTACCTGTACATGATATATCTTGGTTGTTTTTCCCCATTCCCCTTCCACCCCTCCACCCCTCCCTATTTACAAAAACTTTGCTTCTGTTTTTTCCTTCTTTTCTCATATTTTTTTCTTTCCCTTCTTTCCTTTCCACCCCCCCCCACACTTCCCTTTTCCCTTTGAACCTTTTCTTCCTATTTCACATTATCTATTACACATTTTGGTCCTCATTTACACTTTCAGTTTCTCACACCAGAAAAACAATTTGGCTATAATTCTAAATCTTGATCTTAATGAGTTTACAAATATTTATTACATGCTCATATTATTCAAGTCCTTCCTGAATTATAATTGGACTTTGTATTTTTGTCTTACTTTATATTTCTTGAAGAAATATACTAACACTTAATTAAAATAAGTATAATTCAGACTTTTAAATTGGGTCTAATGAGTCTCTTTCTGGTAAACCCAGTTCCAAATCAGAAAGGCTTATAATTAACTGAATATAAGCCAGTGGGTTAGAAAACAAAATTTTTTTGATTTGGGGATTTCCAAGGGCATATTAATGTGTTTTTCCACATATTTTTACGTTAAAACATAAAGATGTGTTTTTAATATAATATACTCTTTTCTTGTTAAAATTTTTCTCCTAAAGTAATGTTGCAAAGAATTTTAACAAAACATCAAACAAGAATAATGTTTACTCGTATATATGATAGACTTTTCCAGATTCACAATTTAAAATTTAGTAAACAATTATAATTTTTATAATTTTAAGTTTTTCTCCCTATAATCAAAGAAAAGTCAAAACAGCAACAGAAAAGTTTTGATAATAACTGTTTGCTTACTGGAAATCATCAACATGTGACCAAAAGAATAAACAAGTCGGCCGGGGATTTAGCTCAGTGGTTCCAGCGCCTGCTTCACAAGCACAAGGTCGAGAGTTCAATCCCCAGTACCAAAAAAAAAAAAAAAAGAATAAACAAACCACAAATTAATATTAATGGGAAATTTCAGAGAGAGCCAAATGGCTTTAATTTGAAAGTTTATCCAAACTCACTCTTGTACTTATAAGCAAAAATTACAAACGTGTTTTGTAAACATGTTTTGATTGTCCCATAGAGAAATTTATAAAAATGTGAATCAGGTGCCAGGATTTAGGAATTTGGAGATTTGATGTAAAAATTCAAATTCCCTCATTCTTTTGAAAAACTTCTGGCCAGGGAAGGGGGGTGAAATAAGGGAAAAATGGGTCACCCCTCATCACTCTAACACTTTTCTTATCAGCACAGTGGCTTAACCTATGTATCCTGTCCACAATTCAGTGGGACCAGAATTCTCCTGTCCCTCCAGCCCCCAGCTCACTCATTTGTTACACAGAGGCTTAGTCTTCTGGCCCCTTGCGATAGAGTAATTGCACTCAAATACAAACTTAAAATATTGTTCCTAAATTGCAGAATGATATAAAATGCATACCAATGTTTCATGTTGTATTACCAGAAACACTGTGATCTCTGATCCCTTGCCAGCTAAATATCATTGTAAACCACAATCATCAACAAAAGTACTTAAAATACAATTATGCACATGGATGCTTTATTTTTTTTACTTACCTGTCCAATTCCAAGAACAATTGGTGAAGGGAAGCTATAAAGGACATGGAATAACAAATTAGTTTAGCAACATATAAAAAATTGAAGATAGTATAAAAGACATAATGACAAAAGTTATTAAAAAGGCTTAGATAGGGCCAGGGATTTAGCTCAGTGGTTCTGGCACCTGCCTCAAAAACCCAAGGTCCTGAGTTCGATCCCTGGTACCAAAACAAAACAAAACAAAACAAAAAGGCTTAGATAATGGAAACAACATCAAATTCCTTAACTTTTTATTTGTTCATATCTTTTTCATTTTTTAAAACTGATCATTGATTACTAAATTTGGTAACTGTCTTTTGCCTTTTGTGGGGAAAAACAGACAACAGGATTGTATATACAGAAAAAACAAAGAATCTGAAGATGTTATTAATGTTAATAAATATAACTTTAAAAAGGACACTAAATACAAGAAAACCTCTATATAGAAAACTATAATTTGGTATTTTTTAAAAAACTGAAAAAGACCTAAATATAGGTTATGGGTTAGAAATTCAATGTCATAATGAGGTCCATTATCCTGAAACTAATTTATAGAGTCAAAGAAATATCAGTACACATATGGACAGAAACTGAACACTGAATCGAAAGGCATATGTCACCTAAACTAATCTTGAAAAACAGTAAAGTTGGAGAAATGACTCTAGATGTCAAGATTTAGTTACAATAAATGAAACTATGTGGTATGTGCACAATGACAGTCCAATAGGACAAAAGAACAAAAAAGAGATAGGGTCAGATACACACATATATGGACACTGGATTTATGACAAAGATGACACTGAGAGCAGTAAATATGGCACCAAGTAATTTAAATGTAGATCCTAATCCCTACCTCACACCATACTGAAAAGGATGGCCCATCACCTCACCCCATTCATCCATACTCAGACTCATTCTCTTGGACTGCTGAAAATATTAAAATATCACCAAAAAAGTCTGCCCTCGATCAGTATATTAAAGGGGAAACATATCTATCTCAGCTAGGGTAAGAAAAGAATAAAGAAAAAACTGGAGAAAATAGACTGAATGGTTGCACAGTACCACCATGAGAATAAAACTAACTGTAGCTGGGCATGGTGGTGCATGCCTCTAATCTCATAATCTTAGCACTTGAGAGGCTGAGGCAGGAGGATTGCCATGAGTTCAAAGCCCCTTCAAGGCCAGCTACACTGGGTGTTTAAGTCAGCCTAAACACAAGACCTTGTCAAAAAACAAATAAATAAGTAACTCTAATGGATGCTGCTTGGTTCCCCCTATATCCCCCTTTCCAGACAGAACCATTCATTCCCCAGATGGGGCTGAAAGTGGCCTGACAGCAGCACCCCAACCCCAGCCCCCAACCCCAGAGCAGACTGCATTCCAATCGCCAGTCTACACAGGGTATAAAGGCCAGGGCCCCTCACCCCATTAAAGACAACTCTGTAGAGCCACCCAATCTCCAGAGCCTCTGGGTCAGTCTTTGTCATAACCCGAGCTCAGACCAAGCCCTCTTCCCCCTTCTCTCCATGCCCAAGAACGCTCTCCAGCACCCTTCCTAGGCATCTCAGAGAGTATAATCTGTAGCAGGGGACAAAAACAAGTCAACAACAGTGTAGGCAAAGAGTAAGACAATAACAACAGATCCCACAGAGAGCCAGCCTAGAAGACATACAATGCATGGAGAAGAAAGATTTCCTAATTTTAAAAAAGGTCAAAGGAGATGAAAAGAGTGTACTCAGGTCTCAGAAACTCATTGAGGGTCAGAAACAACATAACTGCCACATGAATAAATACCTTTAGTGGCACTAGGCACTAAAGGGCTGTGGCTGAAAATGGAGTTGCCCCCATCCAAGGTAAGCAGAGTACACACAGGATAAGCAGACTCTGAAAGAAGAGTGGACTCGGAAGATGGCCTGACAGCACTGCAGAGGGCTAATTCTAGGCCTAGCATGAAAAAGTCAAGAGGAGGAGTCAAAGATAAAAGCCAAATTCCTCTTCCTGACAGAAGGGGAAAAAACTGAATCTTCAGATCTAAAAGCACAACATTACAGGAAAATCTATTAAAGGACACTCAACAACAGTAACAACAGAGCCACTTAACACCCAAGCAAACCCTGCCTAATAGTGGGACCCAGCAAGGAGAGACACAGAGGAATGAATGAGCTCCAGCCTAAGACACCACAGGGAAAGAGCCACAAGTACTATACTCATTGAAACCCAGAGCCCAGTCAAGCAGGGATGGGTTCAACTCCAGCAGCTATTCTGTCAGATAAGCCAGGGCGGGCAGCAGGCAAATCTAGGAAAGACCAAGTAGGTGTTGTTTCCCAAGGCTGACAGGCTATGAATATCAAAAACTAAAACATGGGTTCAAAATAAACCGAATGGCTGTAACTTCTTAATGTCTTCTATGACCTTTTAACCTGAAAGAGATAGTTTAGAAACATTAACCCTTGTAGTGAAGCAATATATACAGCTGCCCTTCAAATCTTGACTCCTTCATCCATGGATTCAACCAATTACAGATCAAATATTGGGGGAAAAGCCTGCATCTGTAATGAACACGTACAGACCTTCTTCTTGTCATAAATAATATTGGGTAACAACTATTTTACACAGTATTTACATTGCATCAAGTACCATGAGTACTTTAGAGATTCTTTGAAGGGAGTGTGAGAGGTTATATGTAAAGATTGCCATGTTTCCTGTAAGGGATTTGTGGATTTGGGAGATGTCAGGGAACCTGGAGCCTATCCCTCACAGGTGCCAGGGATGATTACATTTAAAACTCAACAGTTCTTTGATTTGAACATCAGCTTCTCTTTTCTCCTTTGAATTCAGTTAAAGTGAAATTTCACTACATAAGTCAACTTGGGTCCCCAACAGGATATAACATGAAGTCCACAGTGCCGGCTGTAAAGCACTCTTACCAAAGTGCCTGAACTGAGTGAACTCAAGCCTTTTAATCAAACTTTCAATCCAAGAATAGAGGAAAATAAATTACTGGAGACTTCAAAATACAAACCATCTATTCTATAACCTAAATGATTCACAAAACAACTGGCCCATGGCTTTTCATATAATCACCAGAATAGGGAAAAGGTGGGAGGGGAAACCTCTCTAGATTAAAACAATTTTAAAAGATATAACTATGTGCATTGTATGAGCCTTGATTCAATTTTGATTCAAAAAAGCACAAAAACATCTTGGGGACATTATAGATTAGGGATTAGTTTATTTTAGCAGGTTATTAAATTTGTTAAGAGGGAAGATGGTACAATACAGGAGAATGTCCATGTGTCAGGAAAGGTGAAGTATTTCGGAGATAGTATTCATATATTGTGACATGTGCAACTTTCTTTCAATGGTTGGTAGGAGAGGGAGAAAAATAACAAAATGTGAACAATTATTTCATTTCAGTGTTGGGTAGATGGGTACTCTGTTTTCCTTTTTTTTTAAATGGTGGTGATGGTACTGGGGATTGAATCCAGGGCCTTTGCACTGAACTACATCCCAAACCCTTTTAAATTTTTATTTATTTGTTTGTTTACTTTGAGACTGTTTCTCTCTGAATCACTAAGTTGCTGAGGCAGGGCTCAAACTTTTGATTCTCCTGCCTCAGCCTCCAGAGTGCTGGGTTTACAGGCATGCGCCATCATGCCTGGCTTCAATTTTTCAGTATCATTGAAACATCTCATAATAAAAAGTAGGGGAGAGGTATAAGTAATCCTCAAAATAGCTAAATAATTAAATATTTCCCCCACTCTCTCCAATTAATTTTTGGGTTAAAGAAAACCATTAAGAAGTAAATGAGAAAATAAGTAATATCTATAAAATGATCCATTTTTATAAAAAGAAATTCAACCTATGTATCTATGTCTCCATCTATGTATCCACATATTCATCCTTCCATCTCAAAAAGATGTCTGAAACTGTTGGTTAGTGTCAATTATATAAAAATTTTTAAATTTCAACCTAATATTTCTCTTGTTTGAATTCTTTGTAACAATCACAACAAAAAGACTTTTCTTTTAAAAAGGTGAATAGACATTTCAAGACTGTAGCTGGGCACATGCCTGTAATCCCAGTGCTCTGGGAGGCTGAGGCAAGATCACAACTTCACCTTGGTGACTTAGTGAGATCCTGTCTTATGACACAAATAAAAAATGGATGGGAAAGTGGGAGGGGTAGGGGAAAGGAAAGAAGGGAATGGAATTAATATGAGAAAATGAAAAAAAGGAAACAAAGTCTTTGTAAATAGGGAGGATGGAGGGGTTGAAGGGAGGGCAGGGGAAGGGGGAAAATAAGAACCAAGAGAGTATGTAAAGGTGCATATCTCCAGGGATGTCATTATATTGCATACCTAAAATGTACCAATAAAACAATACACAGTTAAAAAAAAAAAAAAGGATGGGGATGTAGGTCAGTAAGAATTCCTGGGTTCAATCCCCAGAACTGAAAAATAATTTGATTCTAAGTAGGGGGAGTATGGATAATTATTGTCTTCTTTGTATATTTCTGCATGGAAATAACTTTTTAGTTTTTTTTTCTCTTTTGAGACAGGGTCTCACTATGTTGTCCAGACTGTCCCTGAACAACTGGCCTCAAATGATCCTCCTGCCTCCCCTCTCTCCAGTCTTTGAACTGAACTCCTATAGACTGAATATAAGGAAGTGGAGACCGACTCTGAAGAGAGGAAAGCAGCATGTCCTCAGGCTGCAGACAAGGAAGCTGCAGGTGCAAAAGAGAGCAGAATGGAAGGAGCCAGAGGAGTGGGCCTCGCACCTTCATTTCAGCAGGAAGGAGATGGAAGCGCCCCAGTTGATGGTTTCTATTTTCTATTTTCTCAGTAAAGGACTGGAGGAGGGAATGGAGGAAGACACCAGAGGCTCCAGGAGAAAGGAGAAAGTGCCAGTCATTCCAGAGAGGAGAGAAGCAGTAGGCATTTGGGAAGGAGAGTCTGGCAAGGTCAAAGTCAAACCAGTCAGCCACATGTGGATTTGCACTCAAGACACTGGGAGCTGCCCAGTGTGGCAGTAAGCTGGCAGGTGGCCTGAGCAAGCTAAACAGAGAGGAAACAGCGCCCATAGGGGCCAGGGAAGCCACTCGGGGAAGGAGGGGCAGAGTGGGGCTGGGGACAGACATCCTGCATCACAGATACAGAGGGCATAGGAGAGCAGACTGGATCAGACAGGATCCAGACAGATGATCAGAACATGGAGCCTGCAGTTAGGGAAAGCTGACAGAGTCCATGTGGAAAAGACCACGAGGACCTCATGACCTTGGTTACCAGGAGCTCAGGAGACAGAGGGATCAGAAAAGCCAGGGTGTGGACAGAGCACGAGCAGGAGGACTAGAAGGACCCAGTCCCACTTCAGGAAGCTCCTGTGCAGTGGGACAGAGACCCAGCTTTATCTGAGGAGCTTGCCAGGGTTTCATCAGACTAAGAGAAACCTGGGAGGTGTTCCTTAGTACAGACTCCACCTCAGAGCCCTCACACTGACAGCTCGCACACAGGCTTACAATCACCCACTTTCCCTGACTGAGGAACTTGGTGATTACATGTCCAGTCTCAAGAGGCAGACTTATTAACTTCCGGGAGTGGGTTTAAACCCACAGTTCTTGAGACTGCTGGGGCACCAGCAGAATTAAACAGGATTTTCTAGTTCTTACAAAGAGGTTCAAGGAAGCATGAGTTTGCAGGTTTACTTCTCACTAATCCCCAAACACCCTGCATCACCAGGAGAGGAATGGATTGAGAAGGGAAGGGGAAAGAGGCATAAAAATGAAGATGTGTTTTGTACATGTACCACCTCCCCACAATGACTGTAATCATTATGTACTGCGAACATGTACTAATAAAAATAAAAATTGAACAAAAACCCTGGCATCATACAAATTTATTGTTTTCCCTGGACATGGTGGTTATCCAGGAACGAATGGTCGAGCAACACAAACAGATTAGGGACTCAAAGCTCATCTGGTTGTGGAACCTGTAGATCTGAATCAAAATCGCTAGCTCTAAGATCCACCCTGGATGGATCCCTCCTCCTGCTCAGCGGCGGGCACAGGAGAGCATGTGACTGTGGCTCTACAAGCCCAGCCCCGCAACAGCGACCCTGTCAGGCTGTGACTCACGTTCCTGACCCACAGTGGAGTCCTAGTCCCCGGCACCCACCCGGCCCCGGCCCCAGCCCCAGCCCGCCTCACCCGGCCGGCCTCACCCGTAGGTGGTCAGCAGCGCCTTGTTGAGCAGCACGAGGAACAGGGAACAGGCGCCATAGAACAGCGCGGATAGCAGCCGGGCGGCGCGGGAGGGCAGCCGCTCGGCGCCCGCGGGGGTCATGATCAGGTCCGCTCTGCCCCCGCGCGCTGCCCACCCCCGTCCCGTCCCTGCCCTGGCCCGTCCCCTTCCCGGCCGGGAAGAGAGCGCCGCAGGAACAGGAAAGGCGACTCGTGAGCCCAGCCCGCCCGCCTATCTGGACTTCACCCCGGGGATCCAGGCACCGCCTGCTGACTCCGGACTCAGCGGGTTGTAGAGGGAGTGGGTAGGGGAGGAACCCTACCTGCCTTGGACTCCACACAAGCCGCAGGTTTTGTTTTGCTCCCTCTGTCTCTTCTCCTTTAATACTTTCTTTAATGTATAGTTTACAGACAATGAAATGAAATCTTAGGAGTATAAAGTTTGGGGTTTTTTGAAACAGGGTCTCTGTGCTGGGCTCAAACTTGCGATTCTCTTGCGTCAGCCTCCCAGAGTGACCAGATTACAGGCGAGCACCACCGTATTCCGCTGGGCCCGGCTGTTATGAGTTTTAATAAATGCATATATAGTAATAATAGCTCAAATCACAACATAGAACATTTCCACCACTGCCCAAAAGTTCCCTTGGCGCCCCTTTGAAGTTAATCCTCCCATCTCAATGATTCCCATTTCTGTAGATTTGCCTTTTTAAAAAGAATTTAATGTAAATGACATGCTTTTCTAGAACTTAAGGCATTTTTAACTCCGTTGATTATCCTTGCCACTCATCGTTTTTCTGTTATTGAGTGGTATCTGTTTATCCAGTCACCAGGTGATGGGCATTTTGGTTGTTTCCAGTTCAGGGCTATTATGGAAAATGGGTTCTGAACATTCTTAACATGTGTGCGGACCAACTTCATTTCTCTTTGATAAACACCTAGGATTAAGTCTTGGGTTCTGGTGCCTGTGAGTGCTTTATGGCAAGTTCTGTCCTCACCTGAGGGAACATTTCTTCCCTTCCCAAAGGGATAGAAATTAACATCTGCAGTTCTAGTTCAAAGTAGGAGACCTCCCAGGACTGCCTGTTAGCCAGAGTCTACGTCCTCTATCTAGCAATCTTTTTTTTTTGGTGTACTGGGGATCGAACTCTGGTCCTTGAGCTTGCGCAGCAGGCGGCGAAACCACTGAGCTAAATCCCTGGCACCTCTAGCAATTTTTTATTTTTGGTACCAGGGATTGAACTCGGAACCTTGCAGTTGTGAGGCAGGCAGCAGAACCACTGAGCTAAATCCCTGGCCCCACCTCTAGCAATTTTTAAAGCAAGTGTTTCATATTTTCATTCTAAGTGGTTAACTTTAAAAATCTGAAATTTTACCTTTGTAGAAAAGTGAAATGTTTCTAGTTGAAGTCAAGTGTAACTGTATAGATGCCAGGACAACTGCTTTCCTACTCTAGCCACTGAACAACCAAGAGGCTGAAAACAAACATTTTTGGCCCTGATAAAGGAACTAAAGCAGAACTTTTGAAGAGGGCCCAAATTATCCAATAAGAAAGAACAGATATAAGGTTGCGGATTTAGCTCAGTGGTTCCGGCACCTGCCTTGCAATCACAAGGTCCAGAGTTCAATTCCTGGTACCACACACACAGAAAGAACAGATACATAGGTCTGTTTTAAAATAGAAAAAAATTCATATTCAAGTTGAACCAAAATCTGAAAATCATCTTAATTTCTTCCAAAAGATCTATTGTTCTTGGTTACTTTGATTACAAAACAGTATTCTGAGGGCTGGGGATTTAGCTCAGTGGTCTCGCTGCCTGCTGCACAAGCCGAAGGACCCTAGTTCGCTCCCTGGTACAAAAAAAACCCACCAGTATTCTGAAGTCACCATTAAAATCCCATCTTTATCCTGTTCAAATCAATTACAACTCAACAGCAGAGTTCTTTGAGAGATTCATTTTCCACAAAGTCCAGACAGAATGACCTTTGTCATTGCAATTGCTCAATTAAAGATATTCCAAAAAATAACTGATGCAAAAAACCAATTTGCAGGCCGGGAATTTACCTCAGTGGCACCGCACCTGCCTTGCAAGCACAAGGTCCTGAGTTCCATCCCTGGTACCGCAAAAAAAAAAAAAAAAAAAAAAATGGCTAGACTCCTAACAAAGGTGACCCCAGAATCAAAACATTCGGCATAGACGTGAAGTGCAATCCCAGTTCCTTACTGCCCTACTTAAGGCTGGATGGAGTTTAATACTTACCTATACCAGTGTAGTAAAACACTATAATAATGAACCACAGCCAGGGATTTAGCTCAGTGGTTTCACTGCCTGCCTTGCAAGCGCAAGGACCCAAGTTCGATCCCCGGTACAAAAAAAATAATAATAATACTAGTGAACCACAGAAGGAATTCAAATATCTGTAATCTAAAAGGCCACAATTTTAACTTAAGAAAAAATAATTCACTCAGGTTACAACTGTGCAAAAGAGATGCCTGGGATAAGACTGGAGTGAACTATAAAATGCACCAAAATAATGCTGGTCAAAGAATGGAAGGCTGAGCGTCGTATTTCTGTCTTTTTAAATTTTTATATCATGGTTATATTAATAGAAAAATAAATTATAAAATGTCAAGAATGACTATGTATTTTAAACTTTAAATTAAAATAAATTTTTATTCAAAGCATCTTTTAAAATTACAGCATGTTTATTCTATGCTGTTAACTCTGCCAAACTACAACTTAGCCGTATGAAGCATAAAACACTTCAAAAATCTGAATGTAAACCACATTTTTAAAACAAAAACAGTCTTAACACACCTCAAATTTCAGACACCAATATATTTTGCCCAAGTATATAGCTTATATCAAAAGAACTTTTTGAATGTTTGTAAAGAATTAAAATAATTTCTTAAACTGTTCCAATTATACAAATAAAAAATAATTGTGAATATAACTATTATGGTTTACAAAAGCTGACTGGAGAAACAAACAAAAATCCTTGCTTTTTGAAGACCTTAGATTTTTATCATCTGTGAAATGACAAATATTTATACTTTTAAATTTTTTACTGCCCTTATTTAAGTATCAAAATTTTAATTTCCCAAGACTGACCGAGTGTTGCTTTTCAGTTCATATAAATTATCCTTGAGAGGAAAAATTTTAGATTAAATGTTGAAACCTAAACCAGGAAAATTCAGATGCTATGGTCTGTTACCATGCTTATAAGTGCTCCAAGTTAAAACTCTATATACCAAATTACAAACAATTCTTAGACCATTACAAATATAAATTCTCTTATTACAAAAATTCCCTAAAGATCTGTAATTTACTGTACAGAGGAATTATATTTTTAAAGTATGTCCTCATCATACACATAATTTCTAACTGTCATATCTTCTTTCACACTTTCTGCTTCTCTTCAAGACATTTACATGGCTCCCCTCCCCCAAGGCTACTCATTTGAAATTACCTGTGTACTTCCACACTTCAGGACTTTTGGATAAGAAGCCTACATTCTAGGTAACGTATAAATTACATTTGGAGAGTATCACTTCAACTCAAAGAAAAAAAGGAGCCGAGGAGCCCATCTTTCCCTCTAAATTTTGAGGTTTACTCCAATTAAGCAATCTATAAATTACCATGCTATGCATGTCATTTCGTTCAGCTTACAACAAAAGCTCATGTGATGAGTTTTTTGCTTATAAAAAGGAGGTGCCCTGCTCCGTTTTTGATATTTGTCACACTTCAGTACATAAAGTGGTGTTTATTAACTTCATCTATTTGAGAAAAAATAGTTTTAAACCACCACACAAGTTAATACACTTGCAGTTAAAACTATCCCAGAAATCTATATATTTGAGTAGCTATTGTTTTCTGCAGTGTTTAACTGATAGCTAAATTTAGTGAACACATAATAGCTTGGCATGTTATTCTGAAGTAAAGCAGAAGATGGCTTTATGCACTGAAAATATAAATATGGAGGCTTCCATTTGCTAATAATTCTAAATAAGCAGTACAATTAAAATTTAGTGTTTGCTAACAAAGAGCTAAAACATTTCACTACAAAACAACCCTGTAGATGTCCCTTTTATTAATAAAAATCCAAGTGCCAAATCTCATTACAGGGCCCATCATATATATAAAAAACACCAAGTCCTATGTTACCTAGACTTTGCAAGATTAATCACTCAATTTTCAGCAAATGAGAAATGTGAAATGTGCAAAAGTTCCCAAATTAACATGTGAGGGATGGACAAGTGCTTTTCAAACTTAAACATTACAGTGGGTTAGAATAAGACTGATTTTACTCCAATTTTCAAAACTCTGAACTATTGTGTATCTTACCAAGACCCTCAAATATCTATTTTCTTCCAAGACCTTAACTTAGAACATCTTCCCAAATAGCTTCCCATTTCTCTAGCCTTATTGGGCATGCTATTGAGCAATTTAAAAATACATATCTTACAAACACATTTTATACTGTCTTGCTTCAGTGTTTACAGTATTGTTAAAACATACAAATATACATTGTTAAAAATGATCTTATAAATAATCTATGTCAACCTTCTTTGGCTCTTTGTACCATTTTCTGTTTTTTCACACAAGTGTCTTATTCAGAAAGTGCTTCCTGTGAGAACTGCTTCCAATGAATGCATTAAACTTGCAAAATCTAGCTTCCCACAATATGTAGTCTTCTACCCTGTATGGTACAGTCCATATTTACAAAATAATTTTAAACTTTACATCCAATCCATTTCCATATAAAAAAGTGCAATTCTCTCTCACCCCAGTTTCTGGGGTAATGACATTCTTCATAAATTCTACAGAATAGCAGCCTAGGATAAGCAAGTAAGGTGCTTAGCTTCTGCTTGGCATCAGCTACTGGCGCAGTGGTGCACCGGTTAGGTTGGCCAGCTCGATGAGTGCCAGCGCCCCATGCAGCCGCTCGCGCTGCTCCTGCAGCCGCTGCTGGGCGACGCTCTTCTCGTCATCCTCACCGTCTGACTGCAGGCACTCCAGCGGGTCGCACTGCTCCTGGTCGGCCTTGGGAGCCAGCTTGCCCTTCAGGGTTGGGGCGCGCTGCTCCCGCATCTCCCAGTACCTGTGTGGAATGCCAAGAGCTGTTACATGGCACACAGCACATCCTCAACTGTATTCTTCTTTTAAAAATAAAGCTCTTCAATAGAATATTGCTTTTCTGTGTTTCAGTTCATAAAGTGCTAAAGTGATTTCACATATCACATATAAATCTGCCACTGACCGAGGTAAAAACTCAGATCCAAAGAAGTGAACTCATGCTCCAGCTTGGTTAATCAAAAGTGGTGGTGTCCCAGATCGTGTATCAACTCTCAGTGAGTTTCTGTCATCAGCTATGGCTGTGGACTGGGGTAGGTAGTTCAGTGGTACAGCACCTCCCCGACATGTGTAGGACCCTGACTTCCATCGCCAGCATGGGAATAATAAATACACTGCTACCTTAGGGCTCACATAGGAAAAGACTAGAGTCAAACAGAAATAGTTTAAAAAGTCATTAGAGGGCCGGGGATTTAGCCCAGTGGTTCTGCCACCTGCCCCAAAAGCACAAAGGACCTGAGTTTGGTCCCTGGTACCAAAAAAAAAAAAAAATTCATTAGAAACCTATCTATCCTGCCTACTGAGGAATGGTAACTTCTACCAGTTGACTGTGAAACATTAAAGAAAAATGTGACAAAGGGATTAATATCTGCAACAGTTTATTTAAAAACCTACAACCACCACCCCTATTACATAGCAAACTAATAATTCACAAAAGAAAATGCACACATTGAATGCTTTTGGTATCTACAAATCCCAGCTACTCAGGAGGCTGAAGTGAGAGGATCACAAATTAGAGGCCAGCCTGGGCAACTAAGCAAACTCAGCGATGGCAAACCTTTCAGAGCTTTCAATAATACAGTTAGCTACAGCACGGATTTGCCACCACTGCAGCTGCACCAGCAGTAGCAGATGATGAAGCAGAAGAAAAAGCAGAGGAAGACGAAGAAGAGGAGGAGAAGGAGGAAGAGAAAGCAGCAGCAGCAGCAGCAGAAGCAGAATAAGAAATTTAAAGAAATTCATATTTAAACGACAGTAGTACTACATCAATCAGTGGTAGAGTGCTTACCTAGCATATGCCAGGCCCTGGGTTCCATCCCCAGTACCACAAAAAAACAAGGAAAAATGTCCATACAAACCCTTGTCTATTACTGTGCATAGTAGCTTAACTTATAATGGGAAAAAAAAAAAAAAGTCTGTCAAGGTGTATCCAGGCACTAGACTACTAGCAATAAAAGGCATGAACTGTTGATGCACTAAACATGGATGAATCTCAAAATAATTATGTAGTCAGATAAACCAATACACACTGACTACACTTGTCTAGAACTCCAGTAAATGCAAACTACATGACAGTGTCAGTATATCAGTGTTGTCTGGAAAAGAGCAGGGTAGGGAGGGTGAAGCAGGAGGGGCTGCAGAGGGGCATGAGGGTTTGGAAGTGATGGATTTGTTCATTGTCTTGATCGGGTGATGGTCTCTTGCTTAGGCATATGTCATAATCTATCAAATTGAACATTTTAAATTTATTGTATGTCCATTACACCTCAAAAAATTGTTTTTAAAATTATGTATAAAAAATAGCAATAGAACTACCAGATTTCTGGAAATCTAGAATAGTCAAACCAGGAAAGTATTGGCAAGACATGGAGGCA
Organism: Heterocephalus glaber; assembly: GCF_000247695.1. The sequence goes on along the minus strand of NW_004624753.1, from coordinate 18,162,684 downwards.
TAAAAGCATGCAGTTAGTTCAGTATGATTTGAGAGGTGACTAGAGAAGAATGGCAACAGATATGTGTTAACCCCAGGGACCAGGAAATGAAGGGCTTTGACTGCCATATACGGGGATTAGACTTTTGAGGCTAAGGTTGACATTCTCTAGCCACAGCAGAGAATGGATTGGGAGCGGTCAGGTGGCTAAGTTTGAGTTACTAAGGAGGCAGAATCCATAGCTTGGTCACTGAGTAGATGGAAGAGAAGATAAAGATAAGGACTAATAGGTTTCTGCTTCAGCAAAATTAGATTACGCAGCTGTAGAAATCAACAATGAAGAAGAGGAATGTGACGGTTTGGATATGGTTTAAGTACCCCTAAAGGTTCATGTTCTGGAAGCCTGATCCCCAGTGTGGTGATGCTGAAGGCAACAGAACCTTTTAAGGGATGGGGTTCCTTTAAGGAACCTTTAACCTAGTGCAAGGTTATTATTAGGTCACGGATTCTCTGCCCTCAGAAGGGATTAATGCAGCTTTCTTAGAACTCCATTTGATTCCCACCAGAGTGCACCATTAGAAAGAATGAAGTTGGCCCCTGAATCTTTCTGGCTTCCTGTCTCACAGTTTCTTTCTTAGGTGCTCCTGGCATTGTGATGTGGCCCTCACCAGCAGCAAACAGATGGGGCAAACACCTGATCTTGGCTTTTCTACTTCCAAAACTGTGTGCTAAATAAACCTTTTATTTATAAACTACCCAGCTTCAGTTATTTTGTTATAGCACCAGAATGGACTGATACAAGGAGAATGGAAAAATTTGGTCACATTCCCGCCAGCTTGAACCACCAGAGGTACACGTATGACTGTCCCACTGGGCAGTTTGAATCACCAGTGCTTAGCTATTTAATGTCAGGCAATGGATCCAAATCAGAGCCACCTGGCAGTGAGACATGAATTACAACCCTGTCATCAGCTTGTTAAGGTACCCATGGAACATCCTACTCAAACAGAAAGTTTCTGTGGCAGTGCTAACCAATTTCCCTGCACCTGGATAATCAAAGTGCATTATCAGAGTCCATCATCTGATTCTTGTCCATTTTATCTACAAAAACATGCCGTTTGCTCATTTGAATATTAAGGCCCATAAACTATGGGCCCTAGGGTTATAAGCAGTAACAAAACAGACAACTCTGCTCTTGTTGGGCTTCCAGTCAGTAAGGAAGACAGTGAAACAGGTAAATGTGTGACAGATGCTGTGAAAGGAGAAACACAGTGTGTTGCAGAAGCACCTACTATATGGCTCCAAGGCTGGCTGTTTTGGGGTTGGTGTGGTCAGGGCAGCCTTCTTGAAGCGAGGTTTAACCTGAATAAGAAGCAGAAGTGAACCACGCGAGGTGGTGCATGCCTGGAATCCCTGTACTCTGAAAGGCTGAGGCAGGAAGATGGCAAGTTAAAGCCCAGCCTGGGCGACTTGGCAAGACCCTGTATCAAATTAAAAGATGAGGGCTGGGGATTTAGCTCAGTGGTTCCACCACTTGCCTCACAAGCGCAAGGTCCCGAGTTCGATCCCCAGTACCAAAAAGAAAAGGATGAAATGGGCTAGGGATATAGATCAATGCAAAGGCCCCAGACTGAAAAAGAAAAGAAAGAAAGGAAGGAAGGAGGGAAGGACCACTCTAGGGAGAAGGAAGAAATGTGATACAGGCCTGAAACAGCAGCAACCACAATGCTCAGAAAGGAGCAGCTCATGTGGCGGGGACAGTTGCATTTCCAGAGGGCACAGAACTGCTGCAGCCCAGTGAGGAGCTGTGGACCTGATCCTAATGCACAAGCCAGGAAAGCTGGGGCCGGGAGGCATAGTGAGGTGCTGCTGGCCTGTCCACGGTGGATGAGTCCTTTACATATTTATGCAATAATGTTCCATACTTTGAATGCCTATAACAATGGAACATAATTAAAATGCTTCTGTTCCTTGAATTTTTCTAGATAATATGACTTTCATGCAAAAATTCAAAAACTTGCAACCTTCTGTATAAATGGTTACATCAAATATTCAGAGAAAAATTTTATACTGCTTCCTTCATTGCCATTAGAAAAAATTAAATTGGGTGTTTTTTGGAACTTACATGGGAAAAGTCTCTAACTTCTATCCCTGCTATCACCAGCACATAGCTAACTCTAACATAAAATGAAGAGGTGGCACAGCTGCTGACAAATGAAACCTAATGTACACAAAATACTTTCAAAATGGGCAAACATGCTAGACATGGTGGTACACACCTGTAATACCACTTGGGAGGCTGAGGTAGAAGGATTGCTGTGAGTATGATGTCAGCCTGCACTACAAAGCGAGACTCTCAAACCCCACCACCACCCACTCCAAAAAAAAAAAAAAGGGAAACACTTCCTTTAAAAATAAATTGTGAGAGCTGGGGATTTAGCTCAGTGGTTTTGCCGCCTGCTGTGCAAGCACAAGGACCCGAGTTCGAGCCCTGGTTCATACATACATACATATATATATAAGTAAATTGTGAGATCACCTCAGCAGCACGATTTAAAACTAAGATAGAGATAGCATACCCTGCCCAAGTATGATAAGCAAATTTATAAAGTGCTCCATATTTTTGAACAGTGGAAAAAATGAAACCTAATTATTTTATAATTTTCTATCATGCATAGATCCTAATACCACTTGTAACAATTCTATAAATAAACAGCTATTGTGAATTGTTTTATAAATATGTAAAGGCAACTTATTTAAAATGAGAGTCTAACCCAAACCTCAGCCCAACAGGAACCTCCGCAGTGGCCCAGCATCACTAGCCTTACTTTGCCAGCCACTCAGCAGCAGCCTTGTTGTCCCCAGCCTGGTGCTTGCTGAGTGCGTCCGTTGGCTCCTCTCTCCTCAGTCTGGCGTAAGGGTGCTTAGGACAATGGCGGTTTGCATGAGTGAATCTGCTCAGGCAGCCTGTAAAACAGAGAGGGAAACACTTGCTAGAATGTGGACATCCGGCAGAGATACTAAAATGTCCAGTCTCATTGGTATACAGGAAAAGTAAAGTGCAGAGGAGAGATTCGGCATTCCAGAACCAAGCACACCTCTGCACAGCCTCAATGCTAGTGAGGGACCAGAGGACCCAACATGGTTACTCCCATGTAAATCTGTCCAACCCCACAGGAAACACATATCATACATATCTCAAAATTTGACCCAGAAACTACAATTCCCGGAGTTTATCATAAGAAAACATCCCCCAAAATAAACAAAGCTGTAAGTTTGAAAACATTCCCCTCGGCTTTGCTGGTAATAAGCAAATTTTTATAACAAATATTTAGGATTTTATATTGAAGTAATCATTGTACATAAGCTTAAGCAAATTCACTAGATGAAACACTTTTGTAACATTTATAACAGTAATCAAGAATCTAGAGAAACAGGACAGAACTGTATTGAATTTCAAATATAACTGCTTTAAAAAATCTTTAGAAATTGTGATAAAAGGTCACCTAAGACCACCTTGAGACCATAATATCAAGTGCAATAAATCAGACACAGAAGCTTAAATACCACATGGTTTTTCTTATATGAGAAACCCAAAGTATAAATAAAGACCAAAATAAAATATAAATAAGAGAAAACAGGGAGATAGATCTTTTGCAAATGGGAAGGGGGTCAAGAGATGGAGGGAGGAGGGAGAATGGAAAGGAAACGTAAAAAGAATTAAGATGTGTTATGTATGTGTACCAACTCCCCACAATGAATATGATAGTATATTTGAAAATCATTTCCACAAGATTCAGCATGGATCACAATTAGCAAGAAAGAAAGCTTATGTTTCATAAAGTTTCTATCAAAAATCTTTCCCCTCAAAAACTGCAAGTAAAATATATTTTAACTATTAACTCATTACTAGTTATTCCACGACTTCTACAACCATACCATTTTCTGAACAAACAAAAGGCTTCTCTCCGGTATGGAGACGCTGATGTGTTTTGAGTTGTCCACTCTGAACAAAGGCTTTTCCACAGTCCGGATAGTCACACAGATAGGGCCTTTCACCTAAGGAAACAGAAGTTGTATTATATCCAAGACTGTAAAAAAGGAAGGGATGGGGAGAAAAACCACCCTTCTATAGGTCTTATTCCATTGCAACAGTGCACATGTAACAAACAGAGCCAGTGGGCAGGTTACTGGCAGCAAGGACAGCATCAGCTCCTCTGAGGACCATAGTGTTTCATTTAGGCCCTGAGATTTTAGGAACCCAGGTTAAAGTCCTTGACGTGATCATCTCCATCTTATCCCACACTGTTCATTCCCCAAAATCCAAACCACCAAATCAGCTCTTGCGGATTCTTTACAATATCGCTCACTCTTATTTTCTCACTTACCCAGAATGGACCCTCCTAGCTTCCTCCTAAACCATCACAAATGCCAACAGTGCTCCCTGGACAATTAAAAATAGCATGCTGAGTTGTAAATGGTCTCCTAATACTGCACTATGGAGTCTCACCAACCTTATTAGCTACTAGGCGGAGGCAAGACATATCTTTATTTCCTCTTTCCAGTCAACTCAGCTAGGAGGCAATTCCTCCTCATCCTGCTCTAACACTTGAAAACCTCATGCTGTCCATTTGAATCTTCCCAGTTCCACAGGCTCCTCAGTGACTCTTCCTACCTCTCTCTACCTCCAAACATGTCAACACATCATGGATGTTCCTGCAAAGATTCCTACTGCCTTATATTTCATTTAAATTCCCATAGTCAAGACAGTGCTAGGCTCAAGAGTGTTCCACAATGTTGTTCAATAACTAATTTTATTATCTCTTGGAAAAAAATTTTTTGGTGGTTATGGTGCTAGAGGTTGAATCCAGGGCCTTCACACTGAACCACATCCCTACCCCTTTTATTTTGTTTTTGAGACAGAGTCTCACTAAGTTGCCCAGGCTAGGCTTAAACTTGTGATCCTCCTGCTTCAGCTTTCCAGAGTGCTAGGGTTATAGGCATATACCACCACACCCAACTTTGTAAAACCTATTCTTTAGGCAACAATTATACACTAGTTCTTCTGATATGACCCAAAGAACAATAACAAGTTCTCCCTAAACTTCTCATCATTTAGCAACAAAGGAGTCATGATAGGTGAATATAACTTACAGGAAATAGGGGCATTATTTAAAATAGTGAGAGGATGGGCTGGGGATTTAGCTCAGTGGTTCCACTGCCTGCCTGGCCAAGTGCAAGGGCCCGAGTTCGATCTCCGGTACCAAAAAAACCCAACAAAAATAAAATAAAATAAAATAAAATAAAATAGTGAGAGGAAAACATTTGACTAAGCACATACTATAGAGCTTAATTATCCTTAGGGATCCTGGGCTTAGTTCCCTGGTATACAGTGTAGCAGGCCAAGGTCTACAAGGATCAGTGACACATACTGCAGGAACAGTAGATCAGAACTAAGACTGCACTGTCTACATTAAGGCCACGTTCTTGAATCTTCCCAGTGCCAACAAGTGCTCTGTGACCAGCAAGCCAATTATCTGAGAGGGACTTCAGGTAAGGAAACTATATTCTATCATATTACAATGTATCTTTTCAAAATCAAAAGAAAAAAGTAAGAAACAAGTGATGAGCATAGTAGAAAAAAAAGAGTTTTAAAGTTGAAATCCTAGATCAGTACTGGCCAGTAGGAATATATCACAAACCACATGTGGAAGGCACATTAGAAAAAGAAAACCAGGTGAAATTAGTTTTAATAATATGCTTCTTTAATCCAGTGTATCCAAAATATTTTCATTTTAATACATAAGAATTACGAATGGGATTATTTCCTCTTTTATTAACTACATTTTACAATTACAGAGCATCTCAGTTTAGACTCACATTTCAAGTGCTAAAGCATCACATGTGCTGATAACTACTGTACTGCAGGGCAGACCTCTAGATTTAGGGTTCAGGTGACTTTAGGCCAGTGGTAACTGGCTTTTTGGTGCTTCAGTTTCCCTGTATGTGAATTATTAGATGAACTACAAGGTTCCTTCCTCTTGGATCAACTTCCAGAAAGAACAAGCCCCCTCTATAAATAAATTTTTGGCTCTCTGATGGTACTTAAAATACAAGCATAATTTCTATCTACAAATAAAGATGTATAATCTTGGAATAGCTGTTTACAATACATTTAATTCTAAAATTCAGTTCACGGTAGACAGACTTGATGGTTAGATCAAACATTTTTTTTTTTTGGTACCAGGGATCAAACTCCTGTCTTTGTGCTTGCAAGGCAGGCAACAGAACCACTGAGCTAAATCTCCGGCCCCAAGATCAAACATTTTGATGGCACACTGAGCACACAAAACATTCTCTTTGAAAATGTGACAATTATAGTTTTAATATCTGGCCTACAAATGAATTTTAATAAAATTAAAGAACATATCAAATAAATACCAAGTAGGCAGAGGGTAGAACTAAATTTAATTATAACATGACTGTCACACCCAGATTAAGTACCATGATAACTTTAGGAGTCACATGGAACCAGTATTAAAAGCACCCTCCTCAAACAAAAGAAACTAACTACCTAGGGCTTGTTTTTAAAATTCATAAAGTGGCAACATAAGGAAACAGAAGACAACAAAAAATTAATTTATAAGCCCAAACATCAAATTAGCTTTAAGAAAGTAAGTATTACCTCTAGTAACGGCTTAAACATGCTCCATTTACCTGTGTGAGTCCTTTTGTGAGCCTGGAGTGACTTCTCCCGAGGAAACACCCTGTTGCAGATGTTACAACGGATCCTGCTGGATGAATGCTCTCCTTCATTGATTAAATCCCGCACAGTATCTGCTCTGGGTCGGCCACGTCGGATTCCATCCTGTTAAAAATTTGTAAGCCTTAGTATAAATTCTTGAATTCTACTCATTAAAGCGACATATTTGAAAAGATAAAAATCTTTCTTGAATGATATCAGCAAAAATGGTGTCCCTCCAATAGTCCATTCTTCCACTGCAAAATCAAGGAAAAACTATCAGAATCAGCTGTCACAGCCCCCAAAAGTGGAGATTTACAGAACTCAGCAAATAAACACTGAATTAAGAAAAGGGCTCCCTGATGTGGCAGGAGAGCTGTGCAGCATTTCCACTTAGCCCTCCTCCTTCCCTTCCCAGTGGGGGTCCTGAAGACACAGTCTGCATTCTTGTGCAGGTGCTACTTCCAAAGGACATGGAGCAGACCTTATTCTAAAGGATGTTACCAACTGATGACTTTTTTAGAATGTAGAATGTACATCCAGTGGAATATTATTCGGCCTTAAAACAGAAATCCTATCTACAAAAGACTCTCTTTTAGCTCAAAAAACACAAATAGGTTAAAAATAAAGATAGAAAAGGAAACAACAATTATAAATATATACACATCAAACAATACAGCCCCTACATATATGAAGCCAAAAAAGGGGCAAAATTAAAGGAATAGTTCAAAATTAATTGTAGATTTCAATAATGCATAGGGCAACTAGGCAGAAGATTCACAAAGATATTCTCCAAGATAAACTGTATATTAGGCCACAAAACAAGTCTCAATAAATTTAAAAAGCTTCTGGCCAGGCGTGGCTGTGCATGCCTGTAATCTCAGCACTCAAGAAACTGAGGCAGAAGGATGGCAGTCAGTTCAAGGCCTCCGTGGGCTACATAGCAAGTTCAATCCCAGCCTGAACTATATGGCAAGACCCAGTCTCAAAAAACCAAAACCACACACACACAAAAAAGGTAAATAATTCTTTTTTTTTTCATTTATTGGTACATTTTAGGTATACAATACGTTTACATTTATCATTGGGTGCTTGTACCTGTACATGATGTATCTTGGTTCTTATTTTTTTCCTCATTACCTGTGCACCCTTCACCCCCTCCACCCCTCCCTATTTACACAGATTTCGTTTCTATTTTTTTTTCTTTTCTCGCAATTTTTCCTTTTCCCTTCCCCTCCCACCATCCCTATCCCTTTGGACCTTTTCCTATTTCAAATTATCAATTATTTGTTTTAATCATTTTAATCCTTATTAATACTTTCAGTTTCTTACACTAAAACTATTCAATATTTACACGTGTGTCCTATTTATTTCACTTAAGAGTATGCCCTTGATATGCATCCATTTAGCTATAAATGACTCTAGTTTCTCATTCTTTATGGCTGAATAGTACTCCATTTTATAAAAAAACCACATCTTCATCCAGTTTCCAGTTTAGCTAAACTGAAATGTGCCACTATAAACATGAGTGCACATATATTGCTGTGGTATGATTCCTTTAATTCTTTGGGGAAGATACCCCGCAGGGGAATAGCTGGGTCAAATGGGACCTCTAGTCCTATTTCTTTGAGGTATCTCCATACTGATTTCCACAGTGGTTGCAACAGTCTGCATTCCCACCAACAATGGAGAAGGGTTCCTTTCTCCCCACACCCCGCCAGCATTTGTTGTTGGTTGATTTCTTGATAGCAGCCATTTTTTCTAGGGTGAGGTGGAATCTCAGTATTGTTTTCATAAAGGTAAATAATTCTAATCTATCTAAAATGTGAAAAGGTTGGAAAAAAATGAAACCCCAATAACGTAAAAGAAATTCTTCACTCTGAATAAAAACATTTTTTTTTTCTGAAAGGATAAATTTTTCTTTTCTTTCTTTTTTGTAGTCCTTTGGTTTTATTTTCTAGGATAAAAAGTATAGGCATAAATATTTTTAAATGATATCCTTTAAAATAACTATCAAATGGCTTTATGTCTCCCGATTATCAATATGCATCAGTGTCACAGATAGCCTTAACTGGTTGAAAATTTCAGAGTGTGATAAGCAGGGTTTGTGAACTTTTTCCCTTTCCCTGAGAATCATAAACATTAAAGGAACCTTTTATCCTTTCATTAAAATTCTCTGGAAAGTAGTTGTGTTCGTTCATTGATAACAGGGCAAGGAGCAGTGCAATAGGGGGTTATTCCATGTAAATTGGCTTCCACACGTAAAGAAATTTTCTGAAAATCACGAATGTAAGTCAAGAAAAAAACAACGAAGGAAAACGACATAGACCATTCTGCTGCAGTAGTGGCCACATGAAGCACATAACCTTTCTCCTCAGGGTTCCAGTGAAGTTTTTGTACTATATCTGTGCCAAAGTCACCACTGTACAAAACTGATGAGCAAGTTAACATGCTAAGTACACTTACTCCATACCAGATAAGCAACAGCAGTCTGATCCAAAAGATTTGTTTACCGTGAATTTTGGGCTGCATTAGGTAGGAAAGAGCGCACCTCCACTGACATGTACAACAAAAAGGGCTGTTTTCTGGAAATCTGCCACAAGAGAAGTTCCTCAACAACTCAATATTCCAAGTACAAGGCCAGCCTTGTTTAATTTGATGATAAGGTTCTCTTCAGGATTCAGGGTATGAACTTGCTTATAACGAACATAAATGGTAGCAAGGCATAAAAATGCTGCGATATTTAGCATCGCCCCAAATAGCACTTTTCTGGAGCCATCGTTCCAGTAACACTGATATAAGGCAAAGCAGGGTCAACATGGTGGAGCATTACTGCAATAATGTATGAAAATGTGAAAGTAGCAGCTGTCCAAATTACAAGGGCTATAGGAAGGAAACTGAGGCCTTGCTGAAACCACATTTCAAGCAGGTCTTCTGTTTTACAAGTTCACAAAATTTCAGTCTTCAAAACTATTCAAACCTGTGCCATTTATAAATTCTGTAATCCCAGCACTCAGGAGGCTGAGGCAGGAGGATTGCCAACAGTTCAGGGCCAGCCTGGGCTGCAGAGTGAGAGACCTTTACCCGGCTGGCTGCACCTGTCCAGCTGGGAGCTCAGAGCCTGCCCATAGCTTGCCTAAATTTTTCTTTTTAGAGGACATCTGAATTACAGAAATGTAGTTTCACTAATCTCAAGAAGATATAAAAAATAATTACAAAATTTGACTTTAATCAATCCTCACCTATCATATATTCTACATTGAGAATCAAAGCCGCTTTTAGTTGTTTGAGACAGGGTCTCACTATGAGACCCTGTTCAGGCTGGCCTTGAACTCATAGTGATCCACGCCCAGCTTTAAAGCATCAAAATACTTGACTGTGACTGAAAATTGTCCTTTAAATCTTAGCTACAGAGCATAACATAGAATACAGTCTTAATAAACCAATGATTTAATGGTATGAAAAAGATGCAACTTCACACTGACAACTGTAACAATTAAAACACTGTTAAACCCCCCAAAATAAATAAATAAATACAACTAAGAAAAGCTGAATATACTATCTACTTTAGTTAATAATAACAAACAGGGCCAGGGATTTAGCTCAGTGCCTCTGCACCTGCCTTGAAAGTGCAAGGTCCCAAGTTCGATCCCCAGTACCACAAAAATAATAATAATAACAAACAAAGCTTTGCGCAATGGCAGTATTGTAGCCAATGAGGTTTATCCAAGGTGCAATTATTGCTAACTGAAAATAATAACAAACAAATTGGTTCATTAATTGCAATAAATGTATCATACCGACATATGAATTTACAACAGGAAATGGGGTTTGAAGTTCATGGGAACTTTGTGCTATCTTCTATATGTCTAAAACTGATATAAAAAGCTGGAAAACTAATCTATTTTCCAGTTAATTTTTACATATACAAATTACATTAAAAAATTATAAAAACCTGAAGCCTTCCAAAAGCCTGAAACCTCAAAGGATAGTAAGATAAAGCAAAATAACCTTTAATCAAATTTCTACCTTGAAAAATTCAATCCCTACATACTAAAACAAATTATGTTTTTAAAATCCAGAGCTTTTAAATTTTCCAATGCAAGTTAATGACTTGATTTCAATCTTACAGAAATTCTAATTTGCTATTTTTATTATAAAAATCAACAGAAATTTCCAAATGTTAATGAAGTCCTTACCTATTTTCACTTCTTTAGATTGGAGAAGTATGTTTAAATTGACAATATAAATTTTCATTAGCCCTAATAGTTATTGATTTTTTTAAATGATTAAATGTGGAAAAACTACATATCCAAAAGAATTGAAAATAAAACCCCAAAGATTTTTGCATGCCCATGTGCATTGCATTTTTATTTGCAACAGCCAAGAGATAACGACCACTTAGATGTCCACTGACTGATGATCGCATGAAGAAAATGTGGGGGTATGTACATATAGCCTTAAAAGAATCTTGTGATATGTCACAACATGGGTGAATCTTAAGGACATTATACTAAGTGAAATAAACTGGCCACAAGTGAAGAAAAATGTTGCATGTTTCCACTTACGTGAGGTATCTAACACAGTCAAACTCTTAGACCCAAAAAGTAGAATGTGGTTGCTAGGGGCTGGGAAGGGGACAAGACGAGTTAGACGGGTATAGTTTTAGTTTTGTAAGATGAATGGGTTCTGAAAATCTGTTGACACTACTGTACTGTACACTTAAAAATGGTTAAGATGCTAAATGGGATTTTTTAACCACAATTTAAAGAAAAAGAAATGTAAGAAGGCACTGTGGCACATTACAATATTACAAAAATATTCACCCCTCTCACAATTGTGGCCAGTGTGGCCTTATGACTTGCTTTGGTGAATAAAATGTGAGTGAAAATAATGTAAGTGCCTTCTGAGCAAAATCTATAAAAGCCGTCACTTAGGTCTACCATCCCTCTTTTTTCTCTGCCCACTGTCCCAGGCTGGAGACATTTCTTCTGGGTCCTAGAATACAGATGATGGAGCACACCTCCACCTGGAGTCAACTTCACCAGACATACATGTAGGGAGGCTGAGATTGAGATTTTGAAGTTGCATTCTGCAGCTTTGGCCTAAGCTAAGCGATTTGGGCATGTTATTATTAGATCAATTCTTTGTTGATATCAATACTGCAGAAGGAGGTACATTTTAGAGGTCTTTTCCCAACCTTAATTTCTCAATAAGTTCCCATTTATAATGAAGCTAGAAATTGGCAAGGTCCTTGACTGACTTACTGTTTAAGTCTACTGTTAGCACACCACATTGTAGCAATCATTGGTGGCTATCAAATTCTTCCACTTTCTTTACCTCTTGGCTATAAGGCTCACTAGCCACATTTAGCTCTATTCTTACTTAGTAAAATTAATCTGGAGTCAGCACAGTAGAGATTTACAGGATCTACTGACATCATTTATTGACCCATAATAGCTACATGGATTATTGCTGATGACGGTCATATTATAAACAATTCTTTAAATTTTGTTTAAAAATGCACAGTAAAAAATGAGGTGTATGTAGCTCAGTAGTAGAGCACTTACTTAGCATGCTCAAGGTCCTGGGCTCAATTGCCTATACTGCAAAATAAATAAATAAATCTAAGAATATAGCATCTATAATTAATAAATATGTTGATTCCCTTAGGAAAGAAATGGAATGTAAAATATGGTTAGTTAAAAACCTGAGTGATACAAGTCCTGTGCCATGAAAGGATCCTTTTCATAATATTTTAAAATAGATGACATATGGTTGCTTGTATTATAATTTGAAGTTACTGATTCATTAAATAAAAAATTTAAGATTAGCCATTACTATTGTCTTTGCTTCTAGTAAAAGAAAAAAAAAGCATGTCTAAAAGTGAAGGAAGGAAATAAACAAACAAAACCATGTATCTGGCTCCCAGGAACTCTAAAAACCAATTTTCCTCCACAAGCAAAACATTTACATTTTCCAAATAAGAGTGCTGAAAATTACAATACAACGTACTAGTCAAATAGAGGTAAGGGTGCATCAAGTGCATTCTTTCAGCTGAGAAAACAAGACAAGGAAATGATCTAATACACTAAATAAATGAATAAAGAGCATCCTTTAGCAATACATATCAACACACACAATACTACTCAAAGAGGACTATTTCCATTTTGGCCTTAACAATAAGAAAACCACATTTCTAGGTACACTTTGACAATTACAATGTGTGAACTCCTCAGCAACCAAGTGCAACTATAGCCTAAGGGTCAAATCTTATCAAGACTTTTGATGATTCACAAATGCTAGCATGAAATTCTAAGAAATGATCACATTGCCCAAAACATGTGCATCCTTTAGTGATTCTGAAAGTGTTTTGTCATGTGATGATAAAAAAAACTTAAGGTCTGGGGATTTAGCTCAGTGGCACTGACCCTGCCTGGCAAGCACAAGGTCCTGAGTTCAATTCCTGGTATGGGGGGGGGGACTTAAAAAGTCCTCATCACAGTTTTATAAGTCAAACTCAAATAAAAGGGCATAAACACAAGCTAGAAGAAAAAGAAAAAGATGTCTTAGAGGGAGATGTGTGGTGTTAGAAAATGTAACTGATCCTATTTTCCATTCTGAATTCAGATTTGGATCCAAACTTCCTATGACCCTCATAATCTGCTTCCTACTCTACCTCCCACATCCTGACCTAGCCTCACAACTTCCCAACTCTTAAAATCCAATCTATTATATTGTACATATTTCTAATAAAGGCTTCTCAATTGACATATAGATAAGATATAAGCTGTATGAATTGCCTAAGTCTACTTACATCAGCTTAGCATTTTTAAAAACTCTAAAAAGTCATATATGGTATATCCATGGGCAGTATGATGTAGGGATGGGGGGTTCTGGAAAGTTCTCAGTTCTTCCAGTTTATCAAGTAATCTTAATCTTGGGTACTCTTCTCTAATTTCTCCTTCCTTGCAGGTGAACAGGATTATATGAATGAAACAATTCAAATGCTCAACACACTCTAGCAGTTTGCTGCTAACACCATTAAGTGCTCACTGTGTGCCAGATAATAAGTAGAGGCTACTATGCTAACATGCTAGGTTTAAGGTGGTGATCAAAATTCACTGTGTACTGGGCCAGGGATTTAGCTCAGTGGTTCCACCACCTGCCTCGCACGCTCAAGGACCCGAGTTCAATCCCTGGTACCAAAAAAAAAAAAAAAGGAAATTCACTGTGTACTGATCAGCTGTCAGACTACTTGCAGTCTGGATATCTGAATATAGAAAGGGGACAGAAGAAAGGCAGTGCAAGTCCTGAGACATCAGGCCCCTTTAGGTTCCACAGTAGAGACATAACACACTGTATGTAGCCTGAATAGCAGCACAGGAGCACAGACTGTGGGTAGGGGGAGTGGAGTGGTCTATGGCAGAGGAATTATACCTGCTCTCTTCTACAACCAGAAGGTTAACACCATATATAGTTACACACCAGTAGTGCTAAGCAATCTTGTGATGAGGAGCTAAAGTAAGTTGACAGATGATGGATGTTCTCCTCCCAGGCAGGGGAGGCAGCACTGAGCAAGAAGAAAGGAAAGAGGAAAAGAAAGCAGACACAGGATGTGGAGGACTCAGATGTTAACACCTCCCCTGGGAGCAGTGGCTACAAATACACAGTAAATGAACAAAGATGTTCTAGCTCGCAGCTGTCTGTGCCTCTAAGTGGCATATGGAAGGGTGGAGGGAGCATGTTAAGAGCACTGGCTGTATTACAAATCTGTCATCTTTTCCAAAAAGTGAGCATGGCTCCCATATGACGTAGGTGAACAGAAATTACTACATCTACTTTAGAGAAGCAAAACAAAGTAAAAGTGACCAAGGCTCCCTATCTTTAGTCCAGCATACTGACCACAGTCAAGTTAACTCTCTTATGCAACAGTATGTTTCAGACCTTTCTTAAGATGGGGAAATAAATGAATGAATTTTTGGTGCTGTGTTTAGATTACCCCATCAATAAAAGGTCAAACTAAAATCAGTTTACTGAATAATTTATGAAAGACTGAGAAGGGAAAAAAGAAATATAAAACTGCCCTTTCACTTCTACATGTTTTTCAAAACTTCTGGCATATTTTATCCCTGAAAAGAGGAAGATAATGTAGATTATAATAAAACCGATCCATTGTTAGCAACTTTTATTGAAGGTTTGTGTGAAGTTTGTTACAAGATTTCATTTATCTATACTATTAATGTTCTTGAATAGTCCAAGTTAATTTGTAATTAAGAATAAAATTAAATAAAAAAATTTCCACAAAGTATTTGTGGATGTATACTTTCATTTTGCTTCATTAGGTAATGTATTTTTTTTATAAAGGACTAAAACATGCAAAATATGTTCACAAGAAAAATATCTAGATATCTAAAAATACTTAAGGTGGACAAGGCTACGTAGAGCCAGCCAACAACTGTCCCCTTCACTAACACTCAGAACTACCATAAACATCTCTACTGCCCTTCCACATTTTTACTAAGATGTAGTTTCAAGATATAAATGTGTCAAAAGATGATTTTATAACCTTAATATAACACTAAAGTCAACGTCTTCAATAACTGCCACTAGTAAAAAAGTGTATAAATTTCCTCAAAAACCAAACAATCCTTGCTACTGCATGTGAAATGATGACAAAACTTATTTCAATTTATACAGTATTTGCCAATACTTATCCACTATAGGGTTTGCTTGTTCTATCTTCAACAAATTGTTTATCTTATATAGTCACTTAGCAAATAGAAATAGAATATTAACTTTATACTTGTATCATTTTTGTCATCACAAATATTTATGGCGCAGCTTTACTAAGCATTTAGAGGGTAAGGTATTAAAGTCGAAAATCCTGACGCTTACAGTCTATAGAGACAAGCCTAACTCCACAGTAGGGGTCCTGAACACATGCAGCAGCACGAGGAGCCACGAAACCTTGACCCAATAGCCCCAGCTCTCTACTACCTAGCTGTGTCATCTTGGGGAGCTCACATCACCGATCCCTCTAACCCTCGCTGCCTGACCCATAAAATGTAGGTTTGAACCAGGGGACCACATTCTCCCCGGCCCTAGTCTGATACTGCGAGCAATTCGAAGTCAGACACAACAGCGTACTGTTAGCCAGTGTGCTCTCAGCACCTACTAAGTACTATGACGGTGGAAAGTGAGCCAGCGAGGGCTCAACTTTCGATCGGGAAGACGCCTGAGAGTCCCTGCTGCTCTGTGGCTGTCGTCTAGCCGGGACAGGGCGCTGCCTTCCCTTCCTAGGCCAACCAGTTCCCTCGCCCCTGCCTCCGAGCAGACTGCAGAAGCCCCACTGCGTCCGGTCCAGGGCACTAGCCCGGGCGGTCACGTGACACCCTGCCCGCGCCAGCCGATTTTGGCGCGCGGCAGTGACGTCACTCCTGTCAGCCTCCGCTCCGTCCGGTCAGCGCCGTTAACGCCCCCGCGCCCGCCAGCCCGCGCTCACCTTGAGGGGGCCGCCGTCAGGGCTGCTCGCCTCCTCCTCGTCCTCGCCCCCCGCGGCGGCGGGCGGGGGCGCTCCTCGGGGCCCCGGGTGCGCAGCGGCGACGGTGGCTACAGGCGGGACGGCCGAGGCGGCGCCCGCGGCCCCGGGGCTGAGCGTCACGTTGTGAGCATTCTCGCCCCAGCGCCACGGGTACACCATGAAGTCGCTGAAACCCGGGCTGGTGGGCGCTAGCGGCGGCGGCGGCGGCTCGGGCTCCCCCGCGCCACCTCCGCACGGAGGCGTGGCCGGGGTGGTCCTGATGACTGATACCAGCACCCTCTTCGGGGAGTTGTGGCGGAAGACCCCGGGTAGCGGCGGGGCGTCCGCCATGGGCGCACCTGCGCCCCGGATCATCACCGGCAGTCCGCGGCCCTCGGCCCTGCGCCCGCCCGCCGGCCCGCCTGCCCGCGCTGCTCCGAGAGTCGGCTCAGTCCCGCCTGCTCATGGCGAGCGCCCTTGCCCCTGCCAGCCCGCGCTCGCTCTCTGCTCTCTTTACACCCCGACTCGGGCTGAGGCGCCGAGCCCCGAAAATAACAACCTGCTACCGCGGTGCCTGCTCCGCTTTTCCCGCGTTACATTTCGCGCCTGGGCGGGGCCAGCCGCCTCAAGGTCTCTGCGGACTGGCCGCTGCTGCGAGTGGCAGGTCGCGCGGACCAATGGCAGGGCCCGGGCTGCGCTCCAGCCAAGCGGGGAGGAGCCGGGTCGGCGCGCGGGTCCTCACTGCCACGCCATTGGCCGCCACGCTAGTATTTTTTTTCTGCCTGAGACCCAACAGCGTTCGAAACTCCTAAAGAGCGCGCGAGTGTCTGCGTTCACTGGGATCCACCCGCCGGGCGCCGAGTCCCAGCCGTCCTGCACAAAAGAGCTGCTGATTGGAGAGGCCTGGGAAGGGGGTGGGGCCGAGGGCAGTGGTTGGTCGGGGGTGGCGCGCGCCCCTTTCGGCCCCGCCCGCACGCTGCTGTTGGGTCTTGGTTCCCGCCGCCGCCAGTTTAAAGGGCAAGGTCGCCCGCCCCGCCCTCCGCTCTCTCCCCTGTGCTCTTGTGGTCTCCCTTCTTCTGCACTGCTTTCTAGTTGTTCCTTTTTTTTGGTACTGGGGGTTGAACTGAGTCCTTTTTTCATTTTTTACTTTGAAACGGGGTCTCGCTAAGTCACTAAGGTGCCCAGGCTGGCCTCAAATCTACGAATCCCTGAGTGCTAGGATTACAGGCGTGTGCCGCCACACTGGTTTGCTACTACTGTAGCTTCTAAACTGGTTTCTTATGCCCAGCTGCGGATCACCGTGACTTAGGAGAGCCAGCTTTCTTTGAGCTACCCCTCCCTGCTGGCGTCCTGGGTCCCCTCGGTTAAAGATGGAGGTCCGGGGTCTGCGAGGGTCGGAAGCGCCACACAGCAGAGCTTGGGCTGCAGTTAGGGACCGGGTCTGTCCTTTCACCCTTGTGTTCCGGGCCCTGCCTGACTGTGGCAGGCGTTCATCTGATGAATGAATCAATGAGTGAATGAATGTCTAGTTATACAGGACTAGAATCCGTCATTAAATTAGTACATACCTACATAATAATCGTAGGTGACTGAGCTGCACACGCAGCCATACCTCTCGCACACGCTGCTGTGCCTAAATTAATCTAGCCACAATTGCTTAAAAGCGAATGAAACTACTGAAACGAACAAATTGCAATATACATTTTCAAAATTTTTTAAAAGAGAAAACAGACAAATTCTCCATTTATGAAGATTTTTTTAAATGGGGAACGCTAAATACACGTTTTTGCTTTTAGGGACACAAAATTTATCTGGCAAGATACACAAGAAGCTGATATATCAGTTTTAGTTTCTGGAGGGAAATCAAGCAGCTGGAGACTAGACGTGAAAAGATTTCAAAAGATAGCACTTATAATGCTTTGTATCTTTTAAACTTTGATCGAAGTAAAAAAGTATCTTCTCAAGAAACAAGTGAGAGAGTAGCCTGCATTTTCTGCAAGCCTAGTACAATCATATTTACTGATGTACAATAACATGAATGCTTCACTTCCATTCTACTCAACAATTTGAGGAGTTAGATATTATTCCCACTGTACAAATGAGAAAACTTGAGGTTTGTCCAATATCATATAACTCAATAAATTCTTCAGGAGGCTCTAAAAACAGCTTTTGCATTATATTAGAGTTCCCCAGACAAAAAGAGGAAACTGCCGAAAAATAGGTTCCCTGCACATTTTTGGATCCCATTTCTCATATTCCAAAACTCACAACTCCAGTTTGGTATTTTAATAGTCAACCTGGAAAGCTGAAAGTTCAGCTCTAATTTTCCTTAATGTAGTAAACATTTTGTTTTTACAATTTAATGCCAAATACTTGTGCTATATTCTTATGAGTCATTTGGAAGGGAAATACAACTCATCTTTTTGATCCTAGAAAGGTGGTAGAAAGAAAAAGGAATGTATCAAAGACACTCAAGTTAGGGGATGAACCAGAGCCCACAGTTTAAACAACAACCAGTGGTTACTGTTTAACATTCATAACCTGCTCCAGAGTGCAAGATGAATCACCCAAAGGGCAGGACTCTGACTTAATGCTTCTAAAAATTACCAACAGTAACCTGGCAACTCCACTTTCTTCCACAGAGAATGGAAGCTATGCCAGGAATGTTGGAGCTGGGCTGAGGGTGATTCCAGAAACAGCTGAGGTCAGGCAAGACCTTTGCTTGACTGGCTCCTTTTTCAGAAAACTAGGAAGCTATCTGAAGTGTGTGGATCACATTGCTGATGCCTTTGCTCTGCCCTAGATGTAGATAATCAACAGCTCATAATGTGTACTAACTCTGAAGAATACTAAAACCCATCTCTGTAAAAAATGTAAGCCCCTAGGGCTGGGGATGTAGCTCAGTGGTGTGGTGCTAAGTTTGATCCCCAGTACCAAAAATTTAAAAAAAACAAAAATTTTATTTTTAAAAAGTAAGGTTCTTCCAATAAAGATATGTACCTCAAACTCCCTTTTTAAAATATAAAGTTTCAGGGCCAGGGATTTAGCTCAGTGGTTCTGCTGCCTGCCTCGCAAGCACAAGGTCCCAAGTTTGATCCCTGGTACCAAAAAAAAAAAAAAAAGGAAATCAAAATATAAAGTTTCAAGTTCAATTAAAATCTAAACAAGATTTTTTTCACCTTGAACATGTAATATCTGAAAGAACATTTGAAGTTGCTTGATTGCTACAAAATTTTCTATCCTTTATTGTGTGGAACACTGAGCACATCATCACTTTTATATGATTTATCTTCACAGCTGAAAATGCAGATAAAATGGCTTTGCAAATGGATGTTGATAAAAGTGATAGGTCTTCCACTACCTCAGTAGCTATTATGTATAGTAGCTGCCCTCTTCCTATGGTCCCTTGCCCCCTCCCCTGTGTGACATCATGCCAAGATGGTTGCTCCCACCAAAGAACAAACCCTTCTTCCCAGCATGCCCCTGGTCCCACCTAGAGAGTAACCTAATACTCGCTCACCTCCTACTACCTAGTAAGGTCACTGGCTCCTCCACTCCCTGATCACTACCTCACTCAACCCCTCCCCAGCCCCTACAAATCCCACCCCTGTCTCTATAAAAGACTCTCCCTGCCCCGGCCATGTTGCTTTTTTCTCTCCTTTGTTCAGAGACAGTCTGGCAGATCTGTTCCCCTAATAAAGGCTTGTTGTGGCCTGGTCTGGTCTTGGTCTCGGCCTTTTTACCTGACAAAAAGTAGTATAAAATGCTTGATTGTTTATTTAGAGATTCATAGGGTATTTTACCTTATTGATAGGTCTCCCATTACCTCAGCAGCTATTATGTATAGTAGCTGCCCTCTTCCTATGGTGCCTTGCCCCCTCCCGTGTGATGTCATCCCAGGATGGTTGCTCCCACCAAAGAACCAAAGAACAAACCCTTCTTCCCAGCATGCCCCTGTTCCCGCCTAGAGAGTAACCTAATACTCGCTCAC
>NW_004624753.1:18130746-18140865 GCF_000247695.1 Heterocephalus glaber | reverse complement strand
GCCAAGATGGTTGCTCCCACCAAAGAACAAACCCTTCTTCCCAGCATGCCCCTGGTCCCACCTAGAGAGTAACCTAATACTCGCTCACCTCCTACTACCTAGTAAGGTCACTGGCTCCTCCACTCCCTGATCACTACCTCACTCAACCCCTCCCCAGCCCCTACAAATCCCACCCCTGTCTCTATAAAAGACTCTCCCTGCCCCGGCCATGTTGCTTTTTTCTCTCCTTTGTTCAGAGACAGTCTGGCAGATCTGTTCCCCTAATAAAGGCTTGTTGTGGCCTGGTCTGGTCTTGGTCTCGGCCTTTTTACCTGACAAAAAGTAGTATAAAATGCTTGATTGTTTATTTAGAGATTCATAGGGTATTTTACCTTATTGATAGGTCTCCCATTACCTCAGCAGCTATTATGTATAGTAGCTGCCCTCTTCCTATGGTGCCTTGCCCCCTCCCGTGTGATGTCATCCCAGGATGGTTGCTCCCACCAAAGAACCAAAGAACAAACCCTTCTTCCCAGCATGCCCCTGTTCCCGCCTAGAGAGTAACCTAATACTCGCTCACTTCCTACCACTTAGTGACATCACCAGCTCCTCCATTCCCTAGTCACTACCTCACTCAACCCCGCCTCAGCCCCTACAAACCCCACCCCAGTCTCTATAAAAGACTCTCCCTGCCCTGGCCATATTGCTTTTGTCTCTCCTTTGTTCAGAGACAGCCTGGCAGATCTGTTCCCCTAATAAAGGCTTGTTGTGGCCTGATCTGGTCTTGGTTTTCAGCCTTTTACCTGACACTTAATAATTCTCCAAAGTAATTTTCCCTGTGTTCTACTTGGCAGCAAACTCAAACCTGAGCTCCAAAGAATCCTCTTACAAAGAAATCTAAGGTGAAGGTTTTCCCATAATCCAATGAGATTTTTAACTCAAAGAACAAGAAAACCCGTGTAACCCAATTGGATACATTTTTCATCCCAAACTGACTTCTCCAAAATATTTTCAAAGAACTTTGCCTAGGAAAGTTCAACTCGAGAATATGGAATATTTTTAGCATTAAATTGCCATATCTACTGTGGTAACCTAATGCAGTGGATCTGCCCCTAGGTGAGTACAAAATCAAAGAGTACAACCAGGATTTAAAAGGTTTATTACACACCCCCAGGTAAGGACCTCTCCCTAAACAAAAAAACTAAAGGGCTTTTTATGGGTAAACATACCTATTCACAGAGCAAAGACCCATCATCATAAGCAGAAGTGGACACATTTCTGCCCCTATGCATCTGGAGTTCATCCTTCTTCATATAGATGGCAGATGGGACTGCCCAATGGGTGAAGAATTCAGCATGATATTGAGATTATATGGAGCAAAATTTACTCTAGGTCACTTGGGAGAGGGGTTGAGTGGCTTTGGCTGGTTTAAACTGATTTCTTGTGGTCTTCTCCTGAGGGATTCAACTGAAACAAAACAACTTGAAAGGTTAACCATCATTTAAAGGGACAGCAGCTTTCTAAAAGTACTGCCTAGAAGCTAACACCATCACAAATTCCAGAATACCTCCAAATGAGCAATGAATATATTAGAAACTTCTATTAAAAATGGCTCTTTGAGGGCCAGGGATTTAGCTCAGTGGCATTGCGCCTGCCTTGAAAGTGCAAGGACCTGAGTTTCGATCTCCAGTACCAAAAAAACAAACAACAAACAAACAAAAAAACAAATTCAAAAAATGGCTCTTTGGGTTTCAAATAGGAGATCTAATTTAGGTTACATCAAGGAAGAATAAATCTGACCACGTTGGAGAACAAAAACCAAAAATTTTAAAAGACAACTCTAAAGTCAGGATTAGAACCTGGTACCAGTCTTCAAAACCCTGTGGGGACACCAGGGTGGTTTCTGGCTTCGGTTCCTTTCTCTATATTGATATGCTTCCTTTTTTTTTTCTCTCTGTGGACACCCTGCTTTGCTTCTCCATATACATATCTAAGCTAAACGCAACCATATATTCAGGCCCTTACTTGTGATACTGTATAGTCATCAGCAAAAGCAGCTGGCATTTGCAAACCTCACTTTTAAATTACTAAGAGACAGAATTTGATTGGCCCTACTTGCAGGTGGTCCAACCAACAGACCCCATCTTGTAATAAAAAGTGGACTGATATCTTTAAAATATGAAGGACAGTTCTCAAAGAAGAGGGAGATTATCTGCACTCTCAGTACTCTGGGAGGCTGAGGCATGAGGATTCCAAGTGTGACCTCAGCCTGGGAAATGTAGACTTAGTGAGACCCTGTCTCAAAATTATAAAATGAAAAAAGTCACCCAGCATGGTGGTGCACACCTGTAATCCTAGCACTCAGGAGGCTGAGGCAGGAGGATTTGAGAGTTTAACACCTGAATTACATAGTGAGTTCAAGACCAACCTGAACCTCATAGTGAGATCCTGTCTCCAAGAAAAGCAGGGAAGGGTCAGGGATTTAGCTCAGTGGTTCCACCACCTGCTTTGAAAGTGCAAGTTCCCGAGTTTCATCCCAGGTACAAAAAAAAAAAAAAAAAAAAGCAGGAAAAGGATATCAGGGGATGTAGCTCAGTCTGGAGGTCCTGGGTTCAATCCCTAGTACCATAGAAAGTGTAATGGGAGAATGGCTTGTAGACAGCACTGAACATAAAAAAGCATATTCTGTCTAGAAAGCTATGCATTTTCCACTTAATAAATCGTGAACATATATGTCAGGAGTATTCTTTCTCAGTGATTTAAGTGACTCATAGTATTCAATTACATAAGAAAACCCATAATGTCTCAAACAAATCCTTAATGAAATTACAGGGGATTTTTTATTGTATTGTTTGCTTTAGTGACCATCCATATAGTTAAGGGATTTTTTTCATAAATCTTTAATAACTTTCTCAGACTGTACTTTTCCAAATATAATGGATAGGTCAGTAAGTTTGCAAAATATTTTCTCATGTGTATTGGAATATTATTTGACTTTATTTATTCATTGTGGTGGTTCCTGAATTCAGTATACTTAGGTCTTATGTCTTATTTTCATCTCTAGCTACATTCAAATTGCAGAGCACGAATAGGGCTCCATTAACTTGTGTTATCTGATTGACTTCATAAGTGAATATATATGATGTGATTAGGAAAACATCAAACTGAGCATATAAAACTTACTGATCATACAAATGAGAATATGACCATTGGTGATTATTTAGGCTGGTTATAAATTGGAATTTGACTCTTAAAAAAGAACCCTAAAATATTTGTAGGTTTTGCATTTGCCCAATTCATTTGACAATCAGAGGAAATAAATGTGCCATGTTAGACCATTATCACCTCCAAATGTATTTGATATTTTATTTTTGTTTCTTGGTACTGGGGATCGAACTCGGGACCTTGTGGTTGTGAGGAAGGCAACAGAACCACTGAGCTAAATCCCCGGCCCTCCAAATGTATTTGAAAGCCACTTAGTTCTTCTTTCTACATTTACAGTGCCCGTGGCACTCACTGGCCATGCAAATATATATTCTCCCCTTCTATCTTCATAATAAAATCCCTATATTGTTGGTACATCATTACATTGACCAGACTCATTTTTTTTTTTTGTACTGGGGATCAAACTCAGGTCCTTGCGCTTTTAGGGCAGGCAGGCAGTGGAACCACTGAGCTAAATCCCTGGCCTGGGTAACGTTTTTGGGTGGATTTTCAGGAAACTCTTCCAAAGACAGTGCTTTAGTCTCTTTTTCTCCCTTCTAGTCTGAAATGTGAATGTGATAGCCACAGACCTACTAATCCCTTTGAAAGACTGAAGGCATCTAAATCTTGACCTTTAGATGAAAGAGTAGTACCTGTTTAGACTACTGAAGACTGGATGTCTTTTATGTGAGACATAAATAAACTTTGGTAGCAGGTTGGAGATTGGGGAGGGGGGGTGGAGGCACATGCCTGTAATCCCAGCACTCAGGAGGCTGAGACAGGAGGATTGGAACAAGTATGAGGCCAACTTGGGCTCCATAGTGAGTTCAAGGCAAGCCTGGACTACATAGCAAGACCCTGTCTCTAAACAAGCAAACAAACAAATAAACTTTGCTCTTGTTTAATCCACTCTTATTTCTACAATGTTACTAATAGTCTAAAGCCATTCCTGGTGGGTAGAGGACTTATACTCAAGTCAGATTTCAACTGGATGGCTCTGATGATAGTATGGCCTGCTATGGAATGCATCTACATGTCTATCAAAATTTGTTCTTACTTTCTTTGCTACAAAGGGACTTACTTCCCAGGTAGGTTCTTATACTCTGTATATCTAGATATGGCACATGACTGGCTGTCAGCAAGGAAATGTGAGAGAAGTTATATGTGTTATTTCCAGTTGCACATTAAGAGGAGGATATTCTCTGTCTTAATTACTTTCTCATTGCTGCAATAAAATACCCAAATACCAAATAAGTTAAAGGAGGAAAAGTTTATCTTAGCTCACAGTTTGTAGAGGTGTCAGTCTATAGTTGGCTGGCTCCAAGGCAGGGCAGCATTGGCAAAGGAGAAACAGTCCATTGGATGGCAGGCAGGAAGAAGCCAGTAATGACCTCCTTTAACCTTTTATTCCATTCAGGCTACAAGCCCATTGGTTGGTGGCCACCCATACCCAGGGTGAGCCTTCCCATTATCCACACCCAGAACTATGCTAAACCAGTCAGTGGGCTAATGTAGTTACCACACACCCTTAATCCATAATTACACATTCTAGATCCAGGCACCTCTGAAAAGCCCCACCTGTGAGCACATGAGGCCTTGAGAGGTACAAGCCATAACAATCTCTTTTCCTACTTGTCAGCTGGCTGCAGAATCAATGCAAGGATACTGAGGTCTTTGGAGATAGTAGAGTCGCAATATAAAAAGAGGTCATGTTCCCCTATCACCATAAGGAGGGATATTACAGCCATTAAGAGCATCATGGGGTTTTATATGAATGATGAATAAATGTTCATCATGCCTGTGCTATTATACATGTTCTGGTCCATTTGTTATAACAGCCTAAATTGCCTTAATATAACAAAAATCCAAAATATGTAAAGCTAGATTGGTTATTAGGTTAAAAAGTAAAGAAACTAGTATCACAGGCTGTGAGAGATTGGTAAGACTGTCCAACTGGTAAGTTCAAATCAATAGCTTCACGGGAAGTGGTTGGTAGCGTTAGTGTGATGGTATATGTTGACTTGCTATTACAAAAAAGAAATGGACTTCAGGAGAGAACTTACCAGTTTACAAGCAGAAATAAAAGCTATATAAAAAATCTAAACATTTGGCACCTCTAGGTATTGCAAAACCTGATAGTTTATAGGCCCCAAATAGGAAAAAAGAAAACCAAAGCAAGATCAAGAACCCAGAATTTTCCTCTATTGTCACAAATGGCCTAATGTCATCCCCATTAAGTGGACAATATGAAGGCAAAGAAATACAAAGATTAGACTTCAGAATTCTCCCTGGGGTATGGTTATAGGCATGGTGAATTGGCTGGGTACAACTAGATCAGATGTATACTAAGTGTTACAAAGAATTCATAACCACAAGAGGTCACAGAGAACATGGACAACAGGGCCATGTCAGTGGTCAGTGATATCCACCCACCCCATTTTAATGTTTGCCCTGGTCTTAGTCACTTTATTGTCACCAAGACACAATATCTGACACCCAACTTAAAGGAAGAGAAGTTTATTTTGGCTCATGGTAACAGTCCATGGTCAACTGGCTGCAAGGCAGAAAGAGCATAATAAAAGGCCCTGGGCAGAGGAAAAACTGCTCACCTCATGGCAGCCAGGAAGTCAAGAAGGGAGGAGTTGGGGAGGGAGATATGCCCTCCCAGTTCACACCCTCAGTGACACACCTCCTAACAGCAGATCAACTATAGTGTCCCCATAATCTGATCACCCCTCAAAAGCCCCAACTTTGAGCACATAAGGCTATGAGGGATATTCTAGATCTAAACCTTAACAGCCCTGCAGGATTTTGTCATCACTTTAGACAAGTGACAACTGTCTACATTTTTCCCCATCAGGTTGGCTGTCTTATCCTGTCTTTGTTTCAACACTATATACTGGAAAGCAGGAAACTTTCTATAGGTGTATGTATAGATTTATAGGCAATAATCTGTGAGGAGAAATTCTGGGCTTTGTAAAGAGAACCACCTGGCCCCTGTATGTAATAAATTAGATGTATCTCTGGGAGACTCAAGCATGTTTCATGTACACGGGAAAAAAAAGGGTGCTCTTGGAGATTCAGTGATTAAAGGGTTAGGCTTAGGAGAGGTAGATAGCTATCTACTACAGGTTTGTTTTCTGTGAAGGTTCTTTTTCTGTCCAAGGAATACATCTTCTAAAATCCAGGGATTTAGCTCAGTGGTTCTGCTGCCTGCCTTGCAAGCGCAAGGTTCCGAGTTTGATCCCCAGTACAAAAAAAAAAAGTTAAGCACTAAGGAATACATCTTCTAGTATTCTGTGTATCCATATGGAGCAAAGCAACAAGTTGCTGTCAATAAAGTTTTGTCCTAAGTGATATTTCACTTTCAGAGCAAAGAAGTTGAAAAGGAGTTGACCTATCTGTTCACCATTTCCAAATCTCTCACTCTGATACAGAGGATCCAAGAAGCAAAGCCAAAGTCTCATGGGCCTAATCCTCAAGTGTATGGAGGACCAGCATCAGTAACTCCAAGTAGAAACTGTATAGAAATGCAAGTTACTGGGCTCCACCCAATCCGCACTTAGCAAGCCCTCTCTGTAATGCTGATGCTTGGTCCATTGGACCATTGCCCCAAGAGTAAATGAAGCTTAGTAATAAAGAAGACTTCTTTTAGACTTTGAGTAAAAAAATAAATTTTTAAAATGTGTGCCCATGTAAAAGTCGGCTTATCTATTACAACACAAAGAGCAACTTGAACTAATTCATTTGGAAAGACTAGAAAGGGGAAAAGAACCAAAACCATCTAAATCCACACAGGCTGTAGACACTGAGAATGTACCACACACACCTCCGATTAGCTTATTCTGTACAAAAATATGATTTTACTATTCTACTTCCTTCATTACTTTTCTGTGAATTTCTTTATTGGGATGACAGCAAAGATTTGACAGTTCATTACAGAAACTTTCTAGAAGACCCAGTAACTCTTCAAAGGAAGGCATCAGCTTGTGTCTCAAAATCCTCTCCTTTCCACTAATCCTGAATTGTTTTATCTGATCCTTACTTAATTCTAATTAAGTCTCTACATTAAAAGATCTACTTTAAGCCAAACTTTTAATTTTCAATAAATGTCTGTTTTTCCCACATTGACACATTCCAAAGCTCTGAGGTGGTGTGGTTCTCCTTTACTGTAGAAAGCAATGAATTTACTTTGTCTTATAAACAGTTCATACTGGTGATATTTGGAGACATCATTCAACAGGGCTCACAAAATACCACCGGATTTATGAGTTGCTTAGCAAATGGACAAAGAGAAGTTATGTAGTTTGAGGGTATATAATAATTTATATACTGTAAGAATGGAACGACCACCTGCTACCCTCTCCAGACACCGTATAACTTTGGCCATGAGATTAATCAAGAACTTTTGAAAGCACTGATTTTACAGCTTGAGCTAACATACTCAAAGAAATTGCTAGTAAAAAGTACAGTTTGTGGGCCAATCTGAGGACTGCATTGTTTTCCTAGAAGACCTGAGAGGTATTCATTTGAAAACAGAGAATGGAGAATGGTTGGGTTAGAATAAGGTAAAAGGACCAATACTGTTTATGTCCAGTGAAGAATATAAAGAACAGATTCCACTGATGAGGAAGTGGCTTATGAATTATGAGCCAGCAGGAAAATACTTGTTTCTCTTCATAGTTTACTGTATTGCTTCTGAGAATTAACATTTGTTCTTGGGAAATAGGATGATGGAAAGGACAGCATAATTGTGTGTGTTATTTAGTAGTGAGCCTGGACCATCCAGAGAATAAAATATATGTTGGACTCACATTGGTGGAGAAATATCAAGAGAACCAAATTTGGAATGTTCACATCTACTCTAAATTGCTTCTAGAAACTTAGAACATAAAAGTCCACCCTATTCCCATCCCAAACTCTTCTGTAGGAGTTGGAGCCACTACCCAGTCCTAATGCCCGGGATATTATTCTAATCTAGACTGAGTAACTCAGACATGAGGATTAACACTCAAGGGAGAAGCCCATTCCTTGTGTGTAGGGTCTAGGGTGACCTGAAAAGTGACAGGGGTGGGAGATGCTGTTATGACAGCTTAGAAAGAGGCACTTTTGTAGGAAAGCATGGCAAGGGATTAGGGCAAGAAAGAGGAATCCCTGCAGAGGGTCAAGCTTCTTGAGCACTTTTACCCAGAACTTCAGGAAAAGCCATATTCAGTGTACACGTGAGAGTTCTTCCTCCCCTGTACAACAATTCCAACCACTCAGGAAAGCCTGTTGCAATCTTAGAGATGCACAGGGTAGTGCCCTGGATAATGAGGACAAGGTAGAAAGAGAAGGAGTACTGGCCACTCACTCATGCCTCCTAGAGGCCTGCATGGAGACTGCAACATCTGGTCAAGATTTCAGAAGGTCCAGGTAGTGACTGGCAGGAAAATGGACAGAGCCACGAAGGAATTCTTGATGGAGACAACTCAGGAAGATTTAAAAATAAGATTTCCAGCTATAAATATACACTTATATTCTTTAAATATTTGCATGTGTAACTTTGTACTTGTATTATATTTAAATAAAAATTATTCTTTGCCTATAATCCCAGCTAAGGCAAGAGAATCGCAAGTTCAAGGCCAGACTGGGAAACTTGGCAAGATCCTGCATCAAAATAAAAAGTAATAATCTCTCACATGAAATTGAACATTATATTATATATTTATAGATGAAGGCATCATGAGGGCTCCACAAAAGCAATAAAATATTGTACAAAAATCCCACTTTTACAAATCTGTGGAGGCAGGAAACGAATGATTGCCTTGGGCTAAAGTGGGAAGAGGATTGAGTGGGCAGAGGTATCTTCTGGAGTGAATGAAAAGCTCAGAAACTAGATTATAGTGATGGTATACAACTCTGTAAGTTTATTACACTGCATTTTTCATTTAAAATAGGAGAATTCTGTGTAATATAAATTATACTTTCACAAAGATATTCTTAACAAAACCATAGATTACAGATTTTAGTTTTTAAAAATTTATTTAAAATGTTCATTGTGTCAGCTGAGGATTTAGCTCAGTGGTTCCTCCGCCTGCCTCACAAGTGCAAGGTCCTGAATTCAATCCCTGGTACCAAAAAAAAAAACCAAACAAAAATGTTCCTTTTGTTGAAGACACTCTCATATGAACATGCAGAACATGCATTACACAAGTAAAAGCTTCCTGTGTTAATCAGCTTTCTGTTACGTAAAAGCATACCTGAGATGATCAATTTATAAAAAAGAAAGATTTATTTTGGCTCATAGTTAAAGGGTTCCAGTCTGCAACTGATTGGCCTCTTTGCTTTGGATCTGTATTGAGGCACTTGTGGTGGTGCAAACTATGTGCCTTGTGGCTGGGATATGAAAGAGAAAGGAAGAAAGCAAGGTCCCACAGTTCCCCAAAGGGGATTTAACATATGGGACTTAGGAGAACATTTATCCAAACCATAGCAGGTTGTATTAAAGAGGAAACAAAAAATGATTCCAGGGCTTTTCATTTGAAGCCAAAGAGATGACTGAACTGAGAACATCATATGCTCCAGCACCCTGAAGGAAGCTCCCCCACCGCAATCCCAAGCTCCTAGGGCAGAGAAGCTGAGCCGGTCCCAGCACCCGGAAGGAAGCTCCCCCACTGCCATCCCAAGCTCCTAAGGCAGAGAAGCTGAGCTGGTCCCAGCACCTGGAAGGAAGCTCCCCCACTGCCATCCCAAGCTCCTAGGGCAGAGAACGTGAGCCAGTCCCAGAACCTGGAAGGAAGCTCCCCCACTGCCATCCCAAGCTCCTAGGGCAGAGGAGGTGAGCCGAGCAGGCTCCAGAAGCACACCCCACCCCCACCCCATGGAAATGAGAAGACACGTAAACAAGCCTCAAAAACAGACTTCTGGATCACCTACAGCAACCCCAAAGGGAAA
>NW_004624753.1:18085423-18111101 GCF_000247695.1 Heterocephalus glaber | reverse complement strand
TTTTTTTTTTTTTTTGGTACCAAGGAACAAACTCAGGACCTTGGGGTTACAAGGCAGGCATGGTGCCACTAAGGTAAATCCCCGGCCCTACCTGGCTACTTCTTATTTCTAGTCCCATAACTTGCATGAGACTTGATCCTCAAACATAATCAATGATTTCCCAAAGACTTATTTTAAATTCATTTTCCATTGCTCCCCCCAGCACAGCCTTTGTTATTAGTTTAGTAGTACTCTATCTTCCAGAACTTTTAAAACACACTTATTAACATAAGCATGTAAAAGTCCACGGTATATATTGTGACATTTTTGTTTCTTCTTTTTAATTTTTATTTTGTGATTATTTGTAAAAATATAAATGAAATCAAACTGTTCCTATTGTTCTATGACTTGCTTCTAAGTGAAATGCCCTGAAGTTCTTTCCATGTTATACAATGAACTTTTCCTCATCTCTTTTATTCACTTTATAGTATTCCACAGTATACGTTCATAGCACAGACCATTTAACAATATTATTCTCTTTATTGTGTTCTTGTGGATATTCAGAAATTATTTAAATATTTTAAACAAAATACAATGAACATTCCAAGTTATGTCACTTCTTACACTTTTTCTTTTGTTGTTGTTGTGTTTTGTTTTGAGACAGTGTCTCACTATGTAGCCCAGGCTGGCCTTGAACTAGTGGTGATCCTCCTACATCAGCCTCCTGAGTGCTGGGATTACAGGCATGCACCAGCACACCTGGATCTCATTCATATTTGTAAAATGTTGCTCAGATGAAAACTATAAAAAAAATTAACTGACATAGTCAAATTGCCTTCCTAAGATGCTGTGACAATTTACACTTCTACCAAGATTATAAAAGTATATATTTCTTTACTTTTACTTTAATACTGAACATTATAGAACATGATACATCATGTAACGGTACAAGATCCCAATGATGAGTGTAACTGTATTGTATACTTAAAATGTACCAATAAACGTAATGAAAAAAATACTGAACATTATAAAATTTTTATTATTGTCAAACTGGTGGGCAAAAATTACTTATCATTTAAATTTGAATTTCCTTAACAATGTCAAACTTGAGTACCTTTTGGTATATTTATGTCTTAGTTACTTTCTCATTGCTGGACAAAATAATCAACACCCACAAGTTAAGGAGAAAGGTTTCTTTTAGCTCAGAGTTTTATAGAGGTTTCAGTGCATAGTTGGCTCATGTATGGCAGGCAAGCACCCTACCACTAAGCTACACCTCCAGGTTCCTAGCTTTTTCTCCTTTAAAACCCAAATGGATAGCTGTAGCAGAAAATGCTTACCAAATCATTTCCTCTTCTTCCAGGTAATTCAGCAATCTGTAAGCCTCCTTTGCAGTGAAGTATGAGCACATATTGAGTGAGCTCCAGACAATGAAATGTGGGCACAACTTGGGGACCCCATCTAGACCTGGCCCATGAACATTTCCCATTCTCCTTCATACTCTTTCCCCTTCCATCTGATGCAGATGAATTTGGATCCTTGGAAAATGTTGAAAGTAGAAGAATCCTAAGATAGAAGACATCTCGATCCTGAATCACTGTGAGTCACCTGCCAATCAGGAATATCCATTTTGGACTTTAAATGAGACAGAAGTTATCTTTTACAATGTTAAAATCACTGATGCTAGAGGAGATAGTGTTACCTTAAATAATAAAAAAACTGATTTTTCCAAAAATTGAAAAAGCAAAATTTTTCCCAATTGATTTGAATGCTGTGAACATTATCATAAACTGGTACTGAAGTTAAGAACCTCATCCTGAGCTGGGCATGGTGGCACATGCCTGTAATCCAAGCACTCAGGAGGCTGAGGCAGGAAGATTGCTGTGAATTCAAGGCCAGCCTGAACTACATAGTGAGCTCAAGGCTAGCCTGACCCACATAGCAAGACCCTGTCTCAAAAAAAGGGCCTCATCCTGACATTGTTTCGTGAACTTGTGTATTATACTTAACTTCTTCCTGTCTAAAGACAGTTTCCCCATAACAAAAAGTGTTGATCCTCATCAATACTTTAGAGTATTATAATAGTTAGCTTTCAACAAATGTCAGTTGTTGTTGATGTTATTATAATTATGTGCTACATTCTATTAAGCATGGGTCTACTGTATTCCACCATATATTTATCTATTCCTTTATTTTGTTTCTTTGAATGGGATCTCACTATGTTGCCCAGGCTAGTCTTGAACTCTTGAGCTCAAGTGATCTTCCCACCTCAGTGTCTCAAGTAGCTGAGACTATAGGCACATGCCATAACTCCCAGCTGTATTCTTTGTTTGTTGTATCCTATGTCTTCCTCTCAGATTCAGTTTGCATGTTGTTGGTCTTAATACTACCCTTATACCTGGGCAGCTGGGCCTCTGCCATGGGACCAAGCCTTGTAGGACCTTGCTCTGGCTCTTCTCTAGCCAGTGAGTGAAGTTCCTGAGGCCTTCCAACAGCCCATACCTCTGACTACTTGGGGTTACAGAATTTCCTGTCCAAAGGCCCCAAAGCCACTTCCAGGGCACTTGCAGACCTCGTCTCTCAGTCTTAGCTCTATCTAGACCTGAGGGCCAGCCAGCAAAGGCTCTTAGGGTGCTGGAGACTGGGCTAGGACTTGCAGTCTAGGGTTTCTACATACATGATGTGAACTCCATTGCAGGAGAAGATGGAAGATGGAGCCAGTGGTAGGAAGAAAAGGGCAAGGGTGGAGGTCATGATTTGGAGATCTTTGTTACTTCCATCTTGGCTCTACAAAGGTGATTAAGAAAGCCCTTGGTTGGAGTATGTCCCCTGGAATTTTTGTTTTCAATGACCATTTGTTAACAGCAAGGGTGGGTAGGAACTTCAGAGCCCTCTTATTAAGGCTTTATTTTTTTCATCTCATAGAACTGTTAATTTAGCCAGGACTAAATTATATACCAAGTTGTTTTTTTTTTTAAATCAAGCTTTGCTGCAGTATTTTCCAGCATATGGTACCTCAGATGAGAGGTACAATATAATCTAATTCTTATTCCTTTCCACTCCTCCACTCCCCAGAGCTGTTAGAATTTCTTCTGTGTCCTTGGAATTTTGAAATTTCAGCATAATACATCCAGGTGTGTATCTTTTTTCATGTGTCTTGCTTGGCACTTGCAGACATGTTTTCCTCTGCAGACTTCTCCTTTGCCTTAGAACTTCAAAATTTTAAATGTGCTTTAGATATTGCAGTTCTTGTTTTCTGGAATGTTGATTGCTATAGTTTGCATCTTGAATGTCCCCCAAGGCCTATGTGTTGAAGGCTTGTTTCTCTGCCTGAGGCACTACGGGAGATGATGAAAATTTTAGGTGGAGCCTAGTGGGAAGAAGTTAGGTCCTCCAGGGTGTGGCCTTAAAGGAGACTTTGGGACCCTGGCTCCTTTCTCTTCCTCTTTGCTTTCCGGCCACTATGAAATGAGCAGCCTCCTCCAGCACATGCTCTTGACATGATGTGCTGCCTTGCCACAAGTCGAAAGCAATAGGGCCAACTGATTATGCACTGAAACAAACTATGAGCCAAAATATACCTTTCCTCTTATTAAGTTGACTATCTTGGGTATTTTGTTGCAGTAACAGAAAGCTGACTAACATACCAATTTTAAGAATTTGGATCTTCTAGACTAATTCTCCACATCATCCCATTTTTATGTTCTCTGTTGTGCCTCCAGTAAGTGCCGTGGGGGTTTAGTGCCTTGCCAATATCTGCTCTATGTCTTTCTACATCTTTTCAACTAACTGATATATACACCAGTTAGCTACAAAGGCATAACAGCCTCAAAACATCAAGGACATTCAACAATAAACATTTCTCATGCATCTGCAGGCTGGTGGACGCTCTGCTCTTAATGTGGCCCTGCCTGGAGAAGTTCAGTTCCATGCATTTCTCATCCTCTTTGGACTAGACAGCTTGCTCAGATATTTCTTCCTGGGGATTATGGAATCATAGGAGTGAGCAAGCTTGATGAGGCATTATGGCAGCTTGCTTCTTTTCTGCAGACACATGGAAGGGGGTGAAAAAAAGAACTGAAGTGTGTTATGTACATGTACCAACTCTCCATGATGAATTTAATCATTCTGCACTGCAAACATGTACCAATAATAAAAAAGCAAGACACATGATGGAGCCCAAGGTTGGGGAATTACACCCTGACATTGTGTGGGCGGGTACTGTAGTTACATGGCTAAGGGTGCAGCTACAGGGAAGGAGAAGCATTGGGCTGTTGATGTATGTCATCCCAGTCTGGGTATGTGAATGCCCTCCTGGGGTACCCAGGCTGTTGAGTCCAGCACCACATGTAGAAAAGTTGCTGAAAGAAGTGTTCTCCAGTGCACAGCTACAAATTTCCACCTACATACTCCCTTATGGGTAAAAATCAGTCCTGTAAAGACATTTTGTCACAATAGGACTGTGTTATTTGATTTTCTATCATTACAATGAAATACTTGAAATAATCAACTTACAAAAAGGAAATGCTTATTTTGGCTCCTGGGTTTTTGTCTGTTTTTTGAGATGCGGGTCTTGCTATGTAGTTCAGGCTGTTCTTTTTTTTTTGGTACCGGGGATCGAACTCAGGATCTTGCTCTTGCGGGGCAGGCGCCGGAACCACTGAGCTAAATCCCTGGCCCCAGGCTGTTCCTGAACTCACTATGTAGTCTAGGCTGGCCTTAACCTTGAGGTGATCCACCTGCCTCAGCCTCTTGAATAATGAGATTATAGGCATGCACCACTATGCCTGACTGGCTCCTGGTTTTGGAAGTTCTAGTCCATGATTGGTTGGCCCTATAGTAAGGCAGCACATCATGGCAGGAGCATGTGACCGAGAAAACAGTTCACGTCACGACCAAGAAGTTAAATAGAGGAAAGGATTGAGGTACCCCTTAAGGATACCCCCCTCAAAGACATACAGGCCTCCCAGCAGGCCTTACTTCCTAAAGGCTCCACAACCTTTCAATGGGAACCATGTCTTTAACACATGGGCCTCTGGAGGTCATTTAAAATTCAAACTATAACAAAGACTACAATGTCATAGCAATACATGGGCTTTCAAATTTGGGGGTCACATAGACAGTCTTACCTTCATATGAGCACGGTAAAATCCTTCTGCGAAGACAATATAACTTAAGTAACCATACGCAAATCACGGTTAGCAGTCCAGTGACATTAGGCATAACCTGCCAAACCTCCTTCAACTTGACACTGCCATGTTCACAGTAACATACGGACACAAACTATCACATGAGAGAGCTTGGGAGTAGCAGTGCTGGCTGGAAGGTGGTGCAAAGACACTTGCCTAGAAGCTGTGATAGTTTGTACTTAGGACGCATGTTACATACCAATATAAAAGAGCAAACACCTTTATAAAATTCACACAAGGGGCTGGGGATTTAGCTCAGTGGTTTCGCCGCCTGCTGCACAAGCGCAAGGACCCGAGTTCAATCCCCAGTACCAAAAAAAAAAAAAAAAGATGAAAAAAGACAAATTCATACAAGAAACTTTCAATTATTCTTCAAATAAATTTTACTATGATTACTGACCTCAAGAATTTCTCTTGGTGACAAAGGAGTGACTGGGGGGGGGGGCGCTTTTTGGTTTTTTTGTTGTTTTTTGTGGTTTTGAGACAGGGTCTCACTATGCAGCTCAGGGTGGCCTTGAACTCACTATGGAGCCCAGGCTGGCCTCAAACTTGTATCAGTCGTCCTGTCTCAACCTCCTGTGTGCTGGGATTACAGGCATGCACCACCATGCCCAGCACATTTTCTAAGTATTCATCAACACCTTCAACCGTCCTTGAGAATCTGGAGATCCAACAGTTGTGCCTTCCACGTAGTTTTAAAAGGGACTGTGAGTGCTCAGACAGATTCATTATTTCAGACCCAAAATGATCAATTATCACTCTAAATCACACTAATTTGACTTGTTAGAATAAAGTCCAAATATATTTACATGAAGTATTCTAATTAGGGCAGCTGATTAATAATACTTTCGAAGAACACTTTAATCTTCTAAGAGGTCACTGAACTGACTCGTAGATGGCTTCTCTTTTTACTACTTGGGACCTGTGAGTATATCCCGAGTGCCTGAGATGTAAGCTTGTGTCATAGGTAGAACATTTTGAATCTGTGAAAACTTTCTGCTGTGACATTTCATGGTGATTATTGCCATTTAATTAAGATAAGTGAGGACAGATACGTTTTTAATTTAAATTCCACTCCTCCTCCCTCTGTGTGCCAGAGATCAACTGTGGAGAAGTTGCTTGGCAGTGTAATTATTGTTGATATTCTTTTAAAAAAACTTTTATTCTGAGCCGATTTGAGATTTATAAAAAAGTTGCAAAAATAATATAGTTTTATGGTATTCCTCACTTAACTTCCCCCAATGCTACCATCTTTTTTTTCACTTTTCTTTTTTTTGGTACCGGGGATCGAACTCAGGTCCTTGCGCTTGCGCAGCAGGCGGTGAAACCACTGAGCTAAATCCCCAGCCCTTTTTTCACTTTTCTTAATCAGTTCTAGGGCTTGAACTCAGGCTACATTCCCAGTCCTTTTTTATGCCTTAGTTTAGAGACAGGGTCTTAGTAAGTAACTAAACTGCCCAGACTGGGCTTGAGCTTGCAATCCTCCTGCCTCAGCCTATCAGAGTGCTGGGATTACAGGTATACACCACACCTAGCAATGCTACCATCTCATATATCCCCACAGCCACTAACCAAACCAAGAAAATAACATATGTACAGTACTATTAACTAAACAGTGGTCATTCTAATTTCACCAATTTTTTCCACTTATGTCCTTTTCCTATCCCCAAATCCTACACAGGATCTCACGTAGCATTTAGTCATTTATCCTTAGTTCTCTCCGCTAACATTTTTCAGTGTTTTCCTTCCTTTTCATGATTCTGACACTTGAGAACAATCTATCAGTGATTTTGTTGAATGTCTTCAACTTAGCTTTGTGATAAGCATCTTTCATTTAGAATGTTTTCCATGTTTATCTGTGTCATGGTATAAATCATTATTTCATTCTTTTTATTTTTTGGTACCGGGGATCGAACTCGGGACCTCGTGCTTGTGAGGCAGGCAGCTGAACCACTGAGCTAAATCCCCAGCCCCTATTTCATTCTTTTTATGGATGACTAATACTCCATTATAGGGAGTACCATAGTTTGTTTACCCATTCATCATGTGAAAGACATTTAAGTTGTTTCCACTTTCTGGCTGTTATGAGGACTGGTGCTGTGAGCATTTGTGTATGAGGCTTTATGTGGATAAATGTGTTTACCTCTCTTCAGTTACAGCTGGTAGTAAAACTGCTCAGTCACATGGCAACCAGTCATATGGCAGTGGCTTCACCATTTCATACCCCACCTGCACATCATGAGGCCTCGGATTTCCCACATCCCTGTCAACACTTGCTGACTGTCTTTCGATTATGGCCACTGTTCTAGGTGTGAGGTCCCTTAATATTTAAGGATCTATAACAGTGGTGGTAAACCTATGGCATGTGTGCCACAGTGGGCTGTTTGTACTACTGAAAGCTCTAAGAGGTTCACCATGGGCTGGGGATTTAGCTCAGTGGCGCTGTGCCTGCCTCCCAAGATCAAGGTCCTGAGTTCAGTCCCTGGTACTGGAAAAAATAAATAAATGGTTCACCATCACTGGTCTAGAACATTATCTTTTTGTCTGTGGTGTATGCTCTGAATGTTTTCTCCCATTCTATCCATCGTCTTTTGATTAGATTCATGGGGTTTAAAATTGTTTAACTTTTTGCAGAGTTGGGGGTTGAACTCTGGGCCTTCACAGTAAGCCACACCCTTACCCACCTCTTAAATTTTGAGACAGAGTTCTGCTAAGTCATTAAGTTGCCCAGCTTGGACTTGAGCTTGCAATCACCCTGCCTCAACTTCCCAGAGCAGTGGGATAACAGGTGAGCACCACCATGCCCAACAAGGTTCACAGAATTTGTCATATAAATTTATCAAAACTTTCTTCTTTAAAGCCAGGTGTAGTGATGGATGGCTTATAGTCCAAGCAATTGAAAAGTTGAAGCAAGAGGATCACTGTGAATTTCAGGCCAGCCTAGGCTATATGAGTTCAAGGTCAGCCTGAACCGCACAGCAAGACTGTCTCAAACAAATAAACATTTCCTCTTTGCCCTCGTGATTTGAGATGCTATTTCAGTTGGCACTTGGTTCCCACTGGGTCTAATTCTAATTTTATATTCTATTCGCTGGTCTAGTCGCTATTTGGTCATCAGTAACACACCATGTTAATGAGTAACTTACATGTTTTCATTATTGGTACCTTATATGTGTGAAAAACTTACAGCCATTGCCTGACACAGTCTTTTTTTTGGTACTGGGGATCGAACTCGGGTCCTTGCGCTTGTGCATCAGGCAGCGAAACCACTGAGCTAAATCTCCTGCCCCACAGTCTTTCTCTTTCAGCATCTTCTTGGTTATTCTTGCAAGTTTGTTTTTCTACATGAACTTCAGTATCAACTTATTTAACTCTGTAAAATGGCTTGTTGGTATTTTTATTGCAATCATTAAATTTACTAATTAAAGAGAATTTATAACCATTCTATCAAACAGCAGAGAGTGCCTTTCCCTTTGTTCAAGTCTATTTTCATGTCTTTTGGGAGTGTTTTAACATTTTCCTCCTATAACTCTAGCACATTTTTGTTAATGTATATTCTAAATACTTAATCTTGTCTGCTACTATAGAAAATGGGATTGTCTCTCACATTATATCTTCTATTTATTGTTTGTGTATATAAAGGGTACTGATCTTTGTATTTCCTTTTATATTCTGCTACATTACTAAATTCTTTTATTGTCTAAGTTAACTTTGTCACTAGTTTTCTGAGAGTTTCTAGGTTACTATCATATCATCTACAAACATGAATAGTTTCATTTCTTTATTCTCAAGACTGTGATTTCTCTCATCTAATTGTATTAGCTAATATCTCTAATATAATGCTAAATAATAAGCATTTTAATCTTGCTTCTAATTCTATAAGAACTGCCTATACTGTTTTTCCACTTGATAAGAAGCTAATTTTAAGAATCATAGGGCCAGGGATTTAGCTCAGTGGTGCTGCCGCCTGCCTCGCAAGGACAAGGTTCTGAGTTCAATTCCTGGTACCAAAAAAAATTTCAAATTATTGGGCCGGGGATTTAGCTCAGTGGCACCGCGCCTACCTCCCAAGTACAAAGTCCTGAGTTCGATCCCTCGTACCAAAAAAAAAATCATACACATACACAATCATGTTAAGATTTTCTTTAATCTCTCATCTTCCTGAAATTTTTAGGAATAACTGTTGACTTTTTTCATAAGTTTTCGTTATGATCTTTGTTTCTTAGATTTATTAATATAATACATGACATTAATTCATTTCTGAATCTTAAACCAGCCTTCTATTTTTGGAATAAATATCACCTGGTCCTGGTATATTATTCTCTTTTTCTGTGGTACTGAGGATTTAACCCAGGGCCTTCACACTACATTCCCAGCCTTTTTTTTTTCTTTTATGAGACACTGTTTTACTACGTTAAGTTTCCCAGGCTCCGCTCAAACTTATGATCCTCCTAACTCAGCCCTTCAAGCGTGCAGGGATTTCAGACGTGCACCACCCTACCCAGACACACTACTTTCTTAATGTGGTATTGAACTGTTTTTGTTAATCAACATTTTGGTATCAATATTCATAAATTATACTGACCAATAGTTTTATTTCTGAGTTATATCTATTTTAAATATCAGTGCAATATCTGCTTTACAAAAAGAACTAGGAAGCCAGGCATGGTGACACAGACTTGCAATCCCAACACTCTGAGATGCTAAGGCAGAACTGGCAGACAGCCAAGACCCTGCATCAAAAAATAAAAATAGCTGGAGATGTACCTCAGTGGAAAGGTCTTGAGTTCAATCCCCAGAACTGGAAAAAAAAAAAAAAGGAAATTTCCTTCTACTAAAATGTATTCCGGATTGATAGAATTCCCCTTTGAAATTATCATGGTGGGTTTCCTTGGAGAAGCTACTTAATAACTTCCTCTCTCCCTTCCACAGAAATTGATCCTTTTAGTTTTCTAACCCAAATCAGTTCAATTTTGCTAATTAGGACTTCTCTAGGAAATTATTGGTTTGCTCTAGGTTTCAAATTTACTACTTGCATAGAAGTCTGCAAGATACCTCTTGTGGTTTTAAAAACATGTCTTGACTTTTTTTTTTGGTACTGGAGATTGAGCTTGGGACCTTGCGCTTGTGAGGCAGGCAGCGGAACCACTGAGCTAAATCCCCGGCCCTTGTTGACTTTTAAAATGTCTAGGATTTATACTTAGCTGAAAGTAAGGATTTTTAGACATTCCACCCCCTCCTCCAAACATTCAACAAATATTTATTAAGTGCCAAGTTATGTGCTGGTCACAGTTCTCCCCACTAGGAATGTAGCAGTTATATTCCCATTGTCAGTATTTATTGAAAAGTGTTTTGGGTTAAAGTCATCATATTACCATGATACATGCATACCCATGTTTATACAGCACAACTCTCAATTAGGGAAGCACCCTATATGCCCATCAACAGATGAATAAAAAAGAAAATACAGTATTTATACACAATGGAGTACTTACTACTCAGTCATAAATAAAGATAAATTTGAGTCGTTTGTAGGAAAATGAATGGATCTTGAGATCATAATGCTAAGTGAAATAAATCAGGCACAGAAGGCTAAACACTGCATGATTTATTTTGTATGAGAAACCCAAAGTATAAGTAATTAAAAGAGGATTTATTTATTCAAATAAATAAAAGAGAGATGGTAGGAAACAGGGAAGTAGACTTTGGGGGAAACGAAGATCTGGGAAAAGGAAGAGTAAAAATGATCACAATGCCAGAGGGATATGTACTAATTCACCAAGAGGGTTACAGTGGGTATGTATCACAAACATACTGAGGCTGGGGCTGTAGCTCAATCACAGAGTGCGTGCTTTGTATGGATGAGGCCCTTGGACTTAATCCCTACCCCACATACCAAAAAACTATGGTTTAAAAAAAAATCATGATTACAAAAGAAATGAAAGGAGACTTTCTTTTTCTTGGTATGTTTCTAGATTCTTTGAGTCTTTTACAATGGAAATATTCACTTGTTATAGAATTTTTTTTAAAAAGTAATAAGGACAAAAGATTACAGAACCCAAAGGGGGAAAACAGACACACATACACAGAGAGGTAGACTGTAATCAATAGGTTTCCACTATATGGTTCCAAGGCACAAGAAGTCCTCTCTGATATGAACTAGCTTGATACAATTTGAGTCAGCAAATTCTTTGAAGAATTACATTTGTAGGGCAGAGAATGTTGCTCAGTGGTAAAGCAATTGCCTAGAATACGTGAGGCCCTTGGTCTGATCCCCGGCCCTGGGTCTGATCCCCAGCACTGCAAAAGAAAAACATTACATTTGTATCTGAAGCACAATCTGTAAATGATAGTATGATTAATTAGATGAGCAATATTTTTTTTGTTTTCTAGTACCAGGGATCAAACTCAGGACCTTGCACTTTTGAGGCAGGCACGGTGCCACTGAGCTAAATCGCTGGCAAGATGAGCAATGTTTTGACGATCAATCTGTCCCGAATCTCCCCAATTACTTGGACAGTCTCTCTGGGAACTTAGAGGCAGACTTCTCCTAGAACCCTTATGAAGTTCTCTGGTTATTCCAGATGCTTCAAAGTTATGACTGATTATTACTTTGACATAATCATAACTCTTTACAATATCATGATGCTTTTTAGGCATTTAGAGCACCTCTATGAGGTAGATGTGGTGGTGCATACTTGTAATCCCAGCTGCCTGAGAGGCTGAGACAGGAGGATCCCAAGTTTGAGGTAATATAGCAACACCTTGTTCTCAAAATAAAAATTTTTGGGCCGGGGATTTAGCTCAGGGGTACCATGCCTGCCTTACAAGTGCAAGGTCCTGAGTTCAATCCCCGGTACCAGAAAAAATAAATAAAAATTTTTAAGAAGGGCTGGAGATGAAACTTAATGGTAGAGCATTCCTGAGTTTGATAACCTGTGTCAGGGAAAAAAAGCACCTCTATGGATCTAACCCTGTCAATAGCTCTGTCAAACAGACTTGGCATGGTACCTGCATTTGACAGATAAAGAATAAGTCTGAAAGAAATGAAGTCGCTTTGCTAAAGCCATATGGCTGGTATGCAGTGAGGCTAGCATTGGCACCCAGCCTACTCTGTTTATGCACAGTGCTCACCAGAGCCTGAATTTCGGTTAGGACACATTTTGATGGCATGGCCCATCAGTGTCTGATAAATGACAACATCGATAGCAGAGATGTTAGGCAGGGAAAAACAATTTAGAGACTACATTTTTTAATGCTCAGTCAGCCCTAAGAGGACAATTATATAATGAATTTAGAAAAGTTAGCCACTTCCAAAGACTTACTGTAATGGCAGAAATGATATTTGATACCAAGAAAAAGAACTGAGTATACTACACTGCTTAGCATTTCTATCAGCTGTAAGTTTGTTTTTAGATACAACTCCCATGCACCCTCAAACCCCTGCCTCATTCATTTAACTAACATTAAGTTCTAAACACATACTGGTCACTGGCCTCAGTACTGGTAACACAGAAGCCCATGCTATAGAGGAAGATCTGGTGTGAAAGGTGATATGTGCTTTTTTTCTTTTTTGGTACCAGGTATTGAACTCAGGACCTTGTGCGTGCAAGGCAAGGTACCACTGAGCTAAATTCCCAGCCCAAAGGTGATGTTGCTTTAAGTAAGATGGTCAGGGGAAGTCTGTCTGACAAAGAGACATCTGAGCAGGACTTTAAAATAATTTAGAGAGTGAGCCATACTTGGGAACTTGGCTCCCGGCAAACAGCAGGTAGAAAGGCTTTCTCTCAACCAGGAGAGAAAATTCTGTCATTCTTATAAGTGTAGATGAGGGGCTGGGGATTTAGCTCAGTGGTTTTGCTGCCTGCTTCGCAAGCGCAAGGACCCGAGTTCGATCCCTGGTATCAAAAACAAACAAACAAACAAAAGTGTAGATGAGAAAACAAATTGTCTCATCCCCATATGATCCACAGGATGAATGATAGATCTCAAACATACTCCCAAGATTAGAGAGTTAGTTAA
This sequence comes from Heterocephalus glaber, assembly GCF_000247695.1. The sequence goes on along the minus strand of NW_004624753.1, from coordinate 18,097,911 downwards.
GAGTATTTTGTACCCACATGATTATGTTTACTAAATATATTTCTGATCTGGATGTGGTAGCACATACCTATAATCCCAGCACTAGGGACAGAGGCAGGATGATCACGAGTTAGAAGTCAGTTTATCCTGAGCTATGTAGCAAGACTCTATCTCAAAAGAATAAAATAAAATAACATTTCTAATAAACAGTAAAACCTACTTGCTCTGTTGCCTAAACAATGTCAAATGTTTACAAAATTGATCCTTTTATTTATTCATCTTATTTACCATCATGTCAATCCATGTAATGTTTTCATCTTTGTTCTTTAATAAGTTGAAGTTTTACCTATGGGCCTTACTTAGACTACAAATCAAGGGGGCCTTGAAATATCTGGTTGGCCAGGAAAGAACAGTCAGAAGAGAGGTCTTTTTTTTAGATGGATGTTTGGTGGGCTGAATTGCCTTTTGTTATGTGGAAGCCATGCTTCTTGTTCCAGATGTTTGTCCTCTTTCCCCTTGGATTCTTGTCTGTGCAATGGAAATAGAATTCATCAAGGTATTGGGCATTTTGGGTTGGCTATTTATCTCCAAGCCCGTAAATCGGTGACTTTTAGCCACAACCATGTCACTATCTTATGATTCTCTGGGTCAACTGAACTTAACAGTGCTGTTCTTCTGCTGGTCTTACTGCATATGTCTCAGGCGGTTGCAATCAGAAGGCAGGCAGGGCTAACATCATTTGGACATTTGCCAGGGATGCAGGAATGACTGTGATTTTTCTCCTTTTCCATAAGGTCCAAGGGCTTCTTTTGTCCATGTGGCCTTTCTACATGGCTGCCTGGACTTCCTCATAGCATGGCAGCTGGATTCTAAGAAAATGAAGCAGAAACTGCCATTCCCCTGAAATGCTGGAACTACAACTGGCACAACATCACTTCTGCTACATTTCTTTTGGTTAACACAGGCCACAGACAGTTCCTCAATGAGGGAAGGGACTGCACAAACACAGATGGCCTTCAACTTGTGATGGTTCACTATATGATTTCCTATTTTAAGATGCTCTAAAAGCAGACCCACACAACCACTGTGTTTTGCTTTCAATAGTCAATAAATTACATGATATTCAACACTTTATTATAAAATAGGTTTGTGTTAGATAATTTTCCCAACTGTAGGCTATTGTAAGTATTCTGAGTACATTTAAAGTAACTTACACTACGATGTGTTTTTTTTTTTTTTTTTGGACTATGATGTTTTCATAGGTAGTTGCACTAAATGGATTTTTATTTTCAGCTTCTGATGAATCAGCATGTTCAAGGCTGCTGAGCACGAAGGAGCCATGGGTGTTTGTGGAATACAATATTCTAAGTAGCATTTGAGAGAGTAGAGAAAGTGTCAGAAAAAACTGGACAGGAAAGCTGGGGTGTGATCAATAAAGTGCAGGCTCTACCTGGTCAAGCCCAAGGGTAGAGTACCCAGATTTCCCTATCTGCCTAAGACGTCAGACTCCAACTGCCGTGAATTTGTCAAAGTGCAAACTCAGAGAGAACAAGACTGTCCTCATTTCAGACAACAGCCACAATTCTGGGCAGTAAGGTACCCCTAGAAACCGTCCCTCTTTAAGACCAGCTGGCTACAAATGTAGAGTGCCTGTGACCACCCTCAGGTGAGATAATTCACTAGAATGACTCACAGATCTCAGGAAAGTGTCATATTTATGATTATAGTTTTATTGTAGCAAAAGAACACAAATTAGAACAAGCCAAAAAAAAAAAAAAAAAAAAAAAAAACAAGCAAAAAAAAAAAAAAAAAAAGAACAAGCCAAAAGAAGAGAGGCACAGAGCAGAATCTGGGCTGGATCCAAATGTGAAGCTCTTGTGTCCTCCAGAAACTGTCATCCTCCTGGTATCAGTGTGTGGTGATTCACACAGAGCACTGCCAAGCCAAAAAGCTCACCCAAGCCTCTGGTGCCCACAATTTTTACTGGAGTTTGGTCAGTCTGCATGGCTGACCTTTGATCTCCAGCCCCGCTAGAGGTTAAAACTGATACAGAATGTCCCAAAGACCCCACCTTACTAGACTGGTGCCCAAAGCCCCCACCACAAACGTGATGAGATGGGCTGCTGGCAAAGCCTCCCAGGCAAACAAAGATACTAATTTCATAAGGTCAGATAATTCAGGGACTCTGAGGTCACATGACAGCAGCTAAAGGCACAGGCTAGACCACCCTTCAAGTGAAGCCTGACCCTACCTGTAGTATGAAATACTTCTTAGGAGTACTAGTTTGGTAGTTGGCCTGGGTTTGTCTGCCCTGTGTGGTTGTAAACTACACACAGCACCTATATTACACCAGGCAATCCTTACAAAAATCCTGAAAGGTAGCAGATTATCACCATTTTACATACAAAGAAACGGGGGCTAAAGCCTAACTGATTTGTCTGAGGTTACAAAGACAGTAAGTAAAGCTAGAATTTGAGACTTAGGTTCTCCAAGTCCAATCCTTAGGCACTCTCTTGTTTAAAAAAAAAAAAAATATATATATATATATATACACATATATACATATATGTACATGTATATATACATATATACGTATATGTATATATATGTATATATACAGTAATTTGTCTTAGAAGAAAAGGCCCTTTAGGCTTATTGTCCTTTGTATTGACTCAAGAGGTCTTGCCATGCCTTGTGTTCTTTGAAGGCCCCCCCCCCGCCCCCAGAAGTCCTTCTCTGCCTGTTCTGGCCCTGGTGATGGCCTTCCTCCAGGGACTCTCCCTCTGGACATCTATGACCACCTCTGACCACCCAAGGGGAACAAAGGAATTTCACAAGGGGGAAAGACAGGGTCCTCAGCTGCCAAAGAGGTGTTTGGAGTGTTAGAGCCCCACCCACATAGAAGAGAAAAAACTTCCCAGGCAACACAGTTACACATCCTGCAAGGTGCAAAAGGTAACAGAAAGCAAAGGCCTGGTTAGAGATACACAGTGCACCCCATGAAGCAACACCTGTGGGTCCAGATACCCCTGGAGAGCACCAGATTTCCTTTGCCCCAGAACAAAAGACTTCCTCCACTCCAAGACAAAAATTTTCCACTTCTCCCAACACTATTCCTCCCCTACCAAAACTCCTCTATAAAGTTTCCTTTTGCCCAAGCCCCAGGGTCAATGGCTTTGTCACCCTTGACTAGCCTGCACCCAGGCTGAAAATAAAACCTGACTTGCTGCTTCACTTTTGTCTGCTCTGGTGGTCTTGGTTTTGCCTTGGTTTACCCTAACATCCGGTGCCAAAACCCAGGAGACGAGACCCCCACCCAGGAGGGTCCAGTCTCCCTTCCTGGACCACTCTGGGCTGACTGATGCCACCTCCGACATCAGACCTTCAGCCCTTCCCTGGCATGGCTCTGCTGCTAGTCCAGAACTCCTCTTCAGGTCAGGTAAGTTCCTTTTTCCTCTCTTCTTTCTTTTTCTGACTCCTTTTTTCTCTATGCGCTGGAGGTCTAGCTGGGCTGACTCTCAAGTCATGCTCCCAAACCCAGCTCTAGTCACACTTACCTCCGGGAGTCTAACTCCCTGGTGGTCTCCAAGTTTTGGGGATACCCAACTTGGCTGCCCACCCACTTCATTTGGCCTTTAAAAATTGATTGGAGACATCTTCTCTTTTTCTTAAGTCACCTCTGTTTTGTCGACCTCAGATCTCAACATGGGCAACTCCTCCTCTTCCATTCCTCTCTCTTCCCTACTTGCATATGTTTTAAAGACTCTCAAGCTGCTTTACCTTTACCCCAACCTGAAGCCAAAGTGCCTAATTTTCTTTTACTATACAGCCTGGCCACAATACAAATTAGATAATAAATCACATTGGTCTGAAAAATGGCACTTTTGACTTTTCATTTCTCTGACATCTAGACAATTATTGACACCAGCTGGGAAAATGGTCTGAGGTCCTGTAATCCAGTCATTCTTTGCTCTCCACTGTCTCCCCTCTGTGCCTCTTGTGAGCCTGAACTTCTTATCTCAACCCCTCCATCAGCTCCCTCCCTTCCTCCAACTTTCTCCCTTCCTTCCAACTGCAGCCTCCCTCCCTCTTCAGCTGCAGCCACCAGAACTGCTCAGCTTTCTTCAGGACCTCCTACTGTAACTTCCTCTGCTATGGCCCCTACTCTCTCCATTTATCTAACATTTCCAGTCCTCCTCCTTATCCTGACAAGACCATTCCAATCCCATCTCACACTAGGTTCAAACAGCAGTTTGGCGTTTTTTCCCTACTCCCTGCTCCTCGGTTTTTGCTTCTGGAGGTGGCTTGGGTGGAGGGAGTAGTTCTGAGTTCATGCCCCTTTTTCTTTGTCAGATCTTTCTCAGATTAATCTGTGCCTGGGTTCCTTCTTCACAGATCCCAATAAATATGTTCAAAAATTTCAATATCTCATTCCATCTTATGACTTAACCTGGGAAGACATAAGTGTCAACCTTTCTTGAATGCTCTCAACCGAGAAGCAAAAATGTGGTTGGTCCCTGTCTCAGACTTATGCTGTCAAACAAAGGTGGCTTTAGTCCAGTTTAGAGGACAGAGCTACAACCATTCCTGGGCCAAGCCCCAATAAGATTTCAATCACATTGATAAACAGGGGCACGTTCCTGCAAGGCAATGCTGAGACTAGATGGTAGCTTGCCTGGTTGAGGGCCTAAGAGAGGCAGCCACACACCAGTTAATTATGACAAATTAAAAGAAATAATTCAAACATGAGATGAGAATCCAGCCCAGTTTATGTCTCGCCTAGCCTCCACTCTCAGAAAGTTTACTGCTCTAAGCCCTGAGAGTCCAGAAGAGCAACTTAACTTAAAGATGCATTTTATTACCCAATCTGCTCCAGATATTCACAGAAGGCTCCAAAAAATTAAATCTGGCCCTCAGGGCCCTATTAAGAATTGATCAATCAAGCATTTAATATTTTTCACTAGTCCTGATGAGGCTGCCCACCAAATGCATATTTCTGAATTATAACTATTTGCATCCACCATAAGAAACCCACCAAAAGGGCTGAAAGCCAATCAGGGGCCAAATAAAACCTCCAGAGATCCAAAGAATGGATCCACTCCCTTGGGACCCTGCTTTAAGTGTCACCAGATTGGCCACTGGGCCAAAGACTGTCCCAACCCAGTACCAACTCCCAAGCCATGACCCACATGCAGAGTCCCTCACTGGAAGTCAGACTGCACTGGGGTGGCTGGGCCTGCCCCAGGGGTTCCCTCCCAGGGCACCTGCTGGGTTCAGGTGTCCTCAAACACCTGATCAGTTAGACCTCAGATGACTGACATGCCCCAGAGGTCTCAGATGCCCCTTGGACCATCACAGCCACCAAACTCTGGGTAGATCTTGCAGTGGAAGGTAAGACTGTTTTATTTCTGATCAGTACAGGGGCAACCCATTCCACCCTCTCTTCATTCTCAGGATAGCTAACTTTAGCCTCAAATACTGTTGTAGGAATTGACAGCACTGTGTCCAGGCCTCTCAAAACCCATTTGCTCTTATGCCAAGTGGGAAACCAAATGTTTATTCATTCATTTCCAGTCATTCCCACCTGTCCAACCCCACTCATGAGACAAGATATTTTAACAAAACTCTCTGCCAACCTCACTATTCCAGGCTCCGCTCCCCACCCTATCTCCACTCTTCTCATACCTACTGCGACGCCTTCCTCCTATCCCTTATCTTCTCCCTCCCTCAACCCCCGCATATGGGACATCTCAACCCCGTCATTCAACATCATCTGCCCTTCAGCATCCCCCTAAAAAGAATCACCCCTACTCTGCCCAGCATCAATACCCCCTACCTGATCCAGCCCTCCGAGAACTAAAATCCATCATTACTCACCTTCTCAAACATAACTTCCCGATTCCCACTAACTCCCTGGCCAGTCACCTTCTTATCAAGACAGCTAGACCCCACTGTTATAGCACAGCCACCCTGTCTGAGGACAGCAGTGGCCATGGCAGCCATGCTACTAGAAGCCTTAAAAATCACCCACCACATATCCATTACCCTTTATTCCCCTCATAACCTCCAAAATCTGACCTCCTCTCACATCTACTCTGAGCTGTGAGGCTCCTACAACTCTATGCACTCTTCTCAGAAGCACCTACAATCACCATCACTTCAGGGTCAAGCTTCAATCCTTCCTCTTCCCTGATTCCCAAGCAGCCAGCAACAGGGACACTCCCAACCTGGGACCATGACTGTCTCCTCATATGCTTACACTGTAACCCCTTCCCACACATCTCAGATTTCCCTGTACAGGTCCCCAAATAGACTTGGTTCATAGATGAGAGCTCATATAAGGCTACTCACTCCACCAACAAAGGCAGGGTATGCAGTTGTCACCATAAACTCTGTAGTCAAAGCTCAAGCCCTGTGCCAGCATACCACCTTCCAACAGGCTGAACTCGCAGCTCTAACCCAAGTGCTCACCCTAGCAAGAGGATACAAAGTCAACATATATAGACTCAAAATATGCCTACCATATCCTCCACAACCACTCTGCAATCTGGGCAGAAAGAGGATTTCTCACAATAAGATCATCCATCATAAACTCCAATCTAATAAAGGGTCTCCTGAAGGCCGCACTCCTACCTACTCAAGCCAGAGTCAACCACTGTAAGGGCCACCAAAAGCCATCAGACCCCATAACACAGGGAAATTCTTTTCCAGCCAAAACTGCCAAAGAAGTTACCATTTCCACAAAAACCTTACCCACAAGCCCCAAGGGCCAATACTTTACCCTAGCAGGCATCACCCCCACCTACTCACCCCAAAATATCTCCAAATACAAAACATTCCCCATGACCGACAGGTGGTTTTTAGGCCAAGGAAAATTTCTCCTCCCTGCCTCCCAGAGCCATCAGATCCTCTCCACAACAGCTTTCAGAAAGGATATAAGCCCCTTGGCCAACTGCTACAGACACTCATATCAGGCCCTTCCTGGAAAACCCTACTAGAAGAAATCACAGTACACTGTTCCATCTGCCACTCAGTACCCCCCGCAAGACTTCCTTCAACCCAACCCACTAAACTCGAGGATTGACCTCTGCCCAAGACTCACAGATAAGACTTCACACACATGCCATGAGTTAAAAAATGTAAATACCTTCGAGACACATTCACAGGATAGACTGAGGCCTTCCCCACAACCTCAGAAAAGGCAGAATCAGTCATACAATGCCTCCCGGCTCACATAATACCTCAATTTGGCCTCCCCACCTCTATCCAGTCAGACAATGGATCTGCTTTCATTGCCCAAATAACCCAGGGTAATCCCTTAGGGTCATTTGGAAACTCCACATCCCCTGCTGGCCCATCCTGAGGAAAAGTAGAGAAAACCACTAGTTAAGGGCCAGCTCACCAAACTCTCCATACAACTGAAAAAAGACTGGGTCTCCCTACTCCCTATTGCCCTCCTCAGGATTAGAGTGGCTAAGATAAAAGGGGCAGAAAGATGCTGTTAAATTCCCTTGTTTCTTTGCTACCTTCAGTCTGTCATAAACTGTTGTCCCTCTGCCGTGTGCCACCCTGCTTGGAGCCAACCAATTATGGACTGAAATCTCTACAAACTGTGAGCTAAATAAACCTTCTCCTATTAACTTTGGGTATCAGGTATTTTGTTTCAGCAATGAGAAAAGTAATTAACTCTCTCTCTGTGAAACTGGATATAGATCTTTGAAGTAGTTTATCTTTCCCAGCAGCACAATTATAAACTCTGTCAGTAGAGGGAGCTTGGGAGCAGTTCTCACATTGGTTTTAGGGTTGCACCCTAACCAACCTCCTGCAGAGCTGGCTTCTGTCTCCATTGTCTGGACCCAAATGGTTTTGTCTTTACTGACTGGAGGCATCTTTTTCCAGCTTTCCACTAGCATGGTGGCAGGGTAGCCAGGAGCCCCAGACAGCCTGTGCTCTTGCCAAAGACTCTGTCTCTCTTTGGGGCTCACACTGCCTTTGTCAATCATGTGCCTAGGTTCCAGAGAGAATGCCTCAAATGTACCAGGTCCTAGGGAAGGCCAAACTGCCCCAGCCACAAATGTTGACCAGGCTTCCATTGATGATCCTGACAGACCCAATTGCCAACTTTCAATTTTCATTTTAATTCAAAGCTTCTCAAATTTCACTGTGCACAGCATCTCCTAGGGATGTTGTAATGTGTAGGTTCTGATTCAGTGGCTCTGGGATGGGTCTGAAACTCTGCATTTCTAACAAGCTCTCAAGGGAATTAGAAGCTGTAGTCCACAGACAATCCTTAAGAGAACAAAGGTGTCTGCTTATTTTGAACACATTCTGAAATATAAGCAGAAGGGCAGTCCTATTTCAACATCTTAGTCCAGGTTTAGCATGGACACAGTATAGCTTTTGTCCTGCAATGCAACATTTTGAAGGATCTAAGTATACCACAGGCCCCTGCTGGAGCCTCAGTAAGTACTCCACCATATATTTTGAAGTAATAATGGGTCCACACACTTTAGGACTGTTCTGATAATGTTTGTCTTTTGCTTGCACCAGTCTTTAAGGAAAGAGACTATGTCCCACTGAAATCTGAGCTTTTAGCTCAATGCTTAGCAGTAATGCGTATTAGGAGAGCACAGTCAAGGCAGATTGCCCACACCCATGAGCCCAGCTGTCCTGCTCACAGAAGCATTCAGGCCATAGGAACACAGGGCAGGGAAAGCATCTACATCATCAGGCTGGCATACAGATTAAATGAACAGATAACTAATGTCTAGAACAATGGCTGGCACCTCGTAAGCACCACATATGATTCAATTGTGATTATCAATGAAGCATTTGATCATATTTCTCAGCTTCTGGTCTATTAATTAATTTGTTGCATTTTTACTTTATTTTTAGTACATGCAAAATTATTTTCCACAAACACATGTATGCAAACAAGAAATTCATTCATCCAAACAGCAAATATTTACTGAATGAAAGGTGCTAAAGAGGCCTAACGCCTCCCACTTGGCCTTTACCCAGGTATTTCTCTCTGCATGCAACTGAAAGTAATAAAATTACCTGTTGTTAAACTCTGGGTTGATTTGTTCTGTGAATTTCAAGTCAACTTGGAAGATTTCAGTGTCTTTTTTTTTTTTCTGGTACCAGGGATTGAACTCTGGTTCTTGCACTTGCACAGCAGGTGGCAAAACCACTGAGCTAAATCCCCAGCCCCCCTTTTTTTTTTCAGTGTCTTTTATATTACTGCTCATGAAACTTCTTTATTAACTCAAAGTAATGACATTCTGTATGCAGTTAAACTTTGCTGCTTTTCCATTGGTGGGAGTAAACAAACACTGGACCTTATATATAATAATCAATGGTTTTATTCAGCATCCACATTTCATTATCTTTATGGGGTACTTTATTTTTCTACACTACTTGGATGTGTATGTTCTGTTTGATATTATATTACTAAATGATGTTTTCCCATCTTAGATTATTAGATCAGTCTATTAAGCTTACCACATTAAACACAGTGTTTTAAATAACTCATGCTAATGTGGTAGGGCTGTATGTCAGGAATGCATTTAAGCCTGCAAATCTCCCAGCAGGAACATGGCCAGTGAAAACAGGCTGCTTCATATGCTACTATAAAGTCTACAGTGATCAACAGCTCCTTCAGAAACCTATGGCCTGGTAATTCCAGCTAGAGACTACTGATTCTAATTCTCTTTCCATGCTTCTATACAGGAGCAACCAGAACTGACTCACAACTCTTCTGGGCATCTGTGATTTGGAAATGAGGATACTGTGCTCACAGATGTGCTTTCAGAACTGTCAATGGTTGGCTATGCTAGGAAGAAAACAGGGAGACTCCAGATGTCCAGTGGGAAGAGGTCTTCTCTCAAGAGCAGATGTTTTTATGATGTTGTAATTTGGCATAGGCAGCTTAAAGACGTGAAAAACAATATTGGCTTGAAGACTGCTTCTCAAAGTGTGGTCTCTGCTGCACATGGAGATGCCAGGGCACAAAACAATCTTTGAAGTGTCAAAACATGAGTCTACTGTCTATTATGCCTGATTCCAAATGATGATGGTGATGATGATGATGATGATGATGATACTAATAACACTGAAAAATCACAATAATTTTTATTGAGGATTTACACTAGGGCAGGTACTGTGGCAAACACTTCCTACACATTATCTTGTTCAGCCCTCATGGTAACTCCCAGAGGTAGGGACCATGTTGTCTCCACTTTACAGATGAGAAGACTGAGGCACAGAAATAAGGAGCATGCCCAAGTTCAAATAGTTAATGAGTGGCACAGTCAGGACTCAAATCCTGGGTCTGACCCTAACCCTAAATTCACAATTTTGTGCAATTATTACCAGTATATCCAGAACATTTTCATTACTCCAAAAGGAAATCCTATACCTGTTGAGTTCTCTCCAATATCCTCTACCCTACCCTACCCCAGCACTAATGTGCTTTCTGTCTCTTATGAAATTGCCTCTTCCAGACATTTCATATGAATGGAATCAGATCACATGTGGCCTTTCGCCTCTGGCTTCTTTCATTTAGCACGCTTTCAAGGTTCATCTATGTTGTACCATGAGTCAATACTTCATTCCTTTTGAAGGCCAAATAATAATCTGCTATACTACATTTTATTTATTCATTCATCAGTTAATATATATTTCAGTTGTTTCAACCTTTAGCTACTGTGAATAGTGTCTTTGTGGACAGTACAAGTTTTTGTTCAGATACTTGCTTTCCATTTTTGGGGGGCAGAAAGTATAGGCATTAATCTCTGTTGATTCAAAGTAGGCAATGACCAAATAAAATACAGTAAATCCCAACCTCGGAACAAGTTCCATTCCAGGAGAATGTTCTTAAATCAGATTCATTTGTAATCCAACAAAGTGAGTGTTATATAGTATACCTGTGAATCTTGTACACCTGTGAATCTTCAAAGCTCAAATGTTCATAAGTCAGGGACTTACTATACCTGAAAATATTTGGTCATTCAACAAATATTTACTGAGAACCTTCTGTACAGCTGGTTGCCCGAACACCAAGCCCTATGAATACATACTGCAATGAATGGGACAGGAATTATCTCTGACCTCCTCAGGAATGACAGAAAGTTAAGTAAGGGAGTAAAACAAAGATCTTGCAGCCCTAAGGATTAAGAATTCCTTTTTCATTTTCTGTTAAAGGAAAGTCAAACCTGGTCATGAGGCACTTAAGCAAGATGCTCTAACAGGATGCTTCTGGATGGGAGAAACCAACAAAACTAAGGGTGGCTTAAGCAATAATGGCTTTTATCACCTTATGTAATAATACAACCTGTGGTAGGGATACAGGTCAGTATCACAGACCTAAGTTTTCTCTGTCCTTATGGTCACAATAAGGGACAGCAACACCAGACATCATGTTCTTCTCACATGACAAGAACCAAAGCACTGAAGTGAGGAAGAGCAGGGAGATTCCTCCTCAGTTCCCTCTGAGGAGCAAGAACTTCCCCAGAATTCTTCCCCTCCAGCCCATTCTGCCAGATTTGTAACACAACCTACTCCTCAGCAATTCCTGGCAAGAGAATGGAACTACAATAAATGACTTCAGATTAATTAAGGTTGAGCTGAATGGGATGGCACACACACCTGTAATCCCAGCACTTAGGAGGCTGAGGGAGGAGGATCACTGCAAGTGCAAGGCCAGCCTAGACTGCATAATGAGTTCAAGTCCAGCCCGAACTACACAGCGAGATCCTGTCTCAAAAAACCAGAAGAAAAAAAAAAGAAACTGTCTTACTAGGCTAGGTTATTTAACCTTGCCGGGGATGGTGGTGCATGCCTGTAATCCCAGCACTTGGGAGGCTGAGGCAGGAGGACTGCCAGCCTGGGCTACACAGTGAGCTCAACGCCAGCCTGAACTACTTAGAGAGACCTTCCTTGCTTCAAAAACGCAAAAACAAAAACAAAGGCAACAGGATCACCACTTTTGGTAATTAAGGCTGAACCTGGAAGGGGCTCCACTTACTCTGGGGCCTACAGCACCCGATCCCTGTGTAAAATGAAAACAGAAGAGTGATTGATTGTAGGACAGGCAGCCCAGGGCACCTCCACAGAGTCCGTGGCAGATTTGCTGGAGGCAGTCCCCTCTGAGCTCCAGGCCTGAAATGATCATCGCAAAACAAAAACAAAAACAATCCAAACCCAACCCTCAACGTGTTCAAGGCTGAGCTCATGGTTCTCATCAAAGTAGTCCTTTCCAAGGTTCCATCTCTTGGTGGCTAGCACTCCCATTCTTACATGCCCAAGCCAGAAAAATAAGTTCTCACACCCTCTTCCTTCCTCATCACCCATAAAGATGATCCGAGCACCCTGCCGAGTCCTGCTGATACAACTTCCAAAACAGCCCTTGAATTTACTCCTTTCACCTTCACTGCCCCTACCCTAGTCCAACTCACTATCATCGGTTCTTTCCTAGATTTCTGCAACAATCTTTTTTTTTTTTTTTT
>NW_004624753.1:17990826-18071152 GCF_000247695.1 Heterocephalus glaber | reverse complement strand
CCAGAGCACACAGTGCTGTTTTTAGGCTTTGTTTCAATCACTATTATAATTTAAAAGAATTTGGTATTTTGTTGGTATCTGATCTAAATTTCTGTATAGTTAGACCAGATTTTCACCGTGACATTATTTTCCATATATATTTTTCCTTTTGTCTCTTTTTTCTTTTTTTATTAGTATATCTTTGTGATACATATAATAATTACATTTGTTTTGGGAATTAGTACATATATCATCTTTGTAATTTTTATTCCCCTTCCCTCATTTCATCTAAATTTTTGGGTAGACTTTTTCTTTTCTTTTGCTTCCTGGTTAAGAGTTTACTCTTACTTTTGTTATTGTTTTAAAACTTTCTTTAGAATAATTTAACTGTATTTTAGAGTCACATTTTATAAAGATTTTTATTTGAAAATACGGTTTGGGTTAGTTGGAGGAGGTGGGAGACAGAAAAGCTAACTTGGAGAACTTAAGATAGTGTTTCTCATAAGAGACCGGCATAAAGTTAATTATCAGTACTTCTGTATTTCTTTTCTTCATCTTTTTGCATAAAGAAAATGATCAGTTTTATTATCTTTTAACCCACGGTCATAGAGTGGCTTTTCATGTAACATGCTCCCCCATGAACATAGGCTGGGACATCCCTCTAGTGCTAGTATTTGAGCTGCTAATGCCACTTGATTTCTTGATGCCATGACAGCTATTAAATAAGTAATTTGTTGTTGCTTTAAATGTTTTAGAAGCCTTGACAAATTTTTTGAATTATCTTATTAAACTAGGATTAAAATGATGAGAAGGACATGGTCCTTTCTCCAGAAGCTGAGACTGGTAGAACAGAGGCATGTTCTCAGGAAGAGTGGTAGTGACCAGAGACAGGGCTGGAGAGTTGGTGGCAGTCACACCCTGGGCCTGGATCCTCACTGCACAGGAGACAGGGAGGGAGGAGTAGCTTATATCATGCATTTAGGACCACAAAAGGAACCAGGGGTGGGGGGCAGGGGCGTCAGCATTTGTCATGTATTTGCCAGGCCCAGCGTTGTCCAGGTGAAGATGTCCAGGAAGGTACTGGATCTGTGGCCCAAAGTCAGAGACAGACTAAAGGAGAGACACAGGCTAAGTAGATCAGCAGAGACAAGAGAACGAATGCAGGGGAGGGGGAGCAAGAAGGCCAGCACAGGTAAGGACCAAAGAGAATCTGAAAAGCTCTGTAGAGTGCTGGATCTGGTTCCATGCAGGAGGCAAGGGTACACCCCCTCCCTGCATGTGAATTTGGAGGTTGTTTTCTTTTTTCTTTCTTTCTTTCTTTTTTTCTTTTTTTTTTGCAGTACCAGGGCTCAAACTCAGGACCTTGTGCTTACAAGGCAGGCACACTGCCACTGAGCTAAATCCCCAGCACTTCCTGCATGTGAATTTGGAAGTGGCCGCCTCTGCGAAGTGGGGTTGGGAGATCAAGAAACACTGTATCTTGTACCATGTTTGAGTATTACCTATTGTAAAAAGTAATTTTTAAGGACCAATAGGGAAAAAGTCCCAAAAGGTCAGAGGAAAATTAGTGGTTAGCAGTATTAAATGTTGTGGAGAGGTCAGGCACCTGAAAAACAAAAGTTGCTGTCAGTGTTGGCAGAGGCCTTCATTGCCCTTGAAGTTTGGGGAGTCCTGAGGTGGAAGTCAGGTTGCAGCACAATTAATTCTTTCAGTCCCAAAGGTCACCAACTGGTTGTGTGTTTGGGAAAGAAAGATTTGGGAGGGGTTATAGTTTGAAGTTTAACATTTTTCGTAATGTACGAAACATCCCAAATTAAAGATTTAGTTTTAGGATAGGATTGAACCTTATGTATAGTGTCTTTGGTTAACGTCTACACTTTATAAGTGGGAAACCAAATCTGCTCAGGTCAGTACAAGTCCTGTCTAACACCTAAGCTCTTTCCCCTGCTTAGTAACTATGTGACCTTGGGCAAGTCACCTACTGACTCTGCTTTAGTTTATTGATTGTTCGAGCCACTATTTTTTCCAGTATACTAAAGCTATAGTTATTATGTTCTTCTAGACTTTTTTTCCTCAAAAAGCCTTTGGACCTTTAATCCAGCTCAGCACTTTTCATTATACCCCTCTCTTCCTAGACTAATTGACAAATTTGATCGAGACCGAGCACCAAGAGGCCGTGGAGGCCCAAGAGGGGCACTTCGAGGCCGAAGCCGAGGCCGAGGCGGAGGTGGGATCAGAGCTTTCGACACTTTTGACCCAAGAGGGAAGCGAGATTTTGAAAGATACAGTGGGAATGATAAAATGTAAGTTTCTTTGTAGATGCTGTTTTTACTTTAAGATTTTATTAATACATGATCTAAATCTGCTATTCTATGTAAATATTTATTTAACTTGTGGTAGTATGCTGTTTTTCTCATGGGATGCCGATCTTGGGGTAGGTTTTATGATCTTTTTCTGATTTGGAGTTAGGAGAGCAGCTTCCACTTTAAGGGATTCTTCTTTCTTCCTCCAGAGCATTCAGACCTGAAGACAACACAGGTGGGTGTGGAATTCGCACCTGGGGGTCAGGAAAAGACACCAGGTAAGTACACATGTGCCCACTGAGAACCTGTGATTAAGTGGAAATATCTGGATTTTAAGTTTTTGAAAATGATGTCTCTGTATTGTACTTTATACTTGATGTATCCTTGATTTGGGGCTTTGGACATTTTGTTGTTGTTGTTTGATGGGAAGACCTTGGATTGAACCAGGAGGTAACTTTTTAAGACAGATTTGCTGTGTTGCATTTAGATTTGAAACTGCTTTTTTAAAGGTCTGTTTATCAAATTTGTGGCAGCTGACCACAGATTTGCTGATGCCCCACATATGTGGCACTGTGTATCACACATGCCTTGAAGAATTTTTGTGTAGTTATTGTATATAATTCTGGTATATTTATATTTTTCTATGACTTTCCACAGTTCTTATAGATCCTTGATATCACATCTTGATATTTTAAAATCATTTGCAGATGGATGCTCACCTGAGGCTCTAATCAGATGTTTGTCCAAGTCTTCTGACACCCTTCTCTGTGATCACCTGGTTTTACCAGTTAGGGTCGGTCCTTGGCACTGCTGTTATGGTGCCTTCCTGGTGTCTGCCGAGGAAGAAGAGGGCCAGGCAGGGCCAATAGTGCAGGACCAACTTTCCACAAGAGTGAAGGCTTGAGGAGGTCTGGTCTTTTTTTGTTTTTCTTTGGAAGAACACAAGCTTTATACATAAGCTTAATTTTTCTTAAATTGCCCTCCTAAAAAACAAATGTATAAAATAATACCAAAATGCAACATTAGAAGTACTGTCATTGCTCATTGGTGGTGTTGTCCTTTTCTGTGTTTTACTGGGGGATTGAGCTTAGGACTTTTGTAC
Source organism: Heterocephalus glaber (assembly GCF_000247695.1). The sequence goes on along the minus strand of NW_004624753.1, from coordinate 18,067,768 downwards.
TGAGCCAAATCCTCAACTCCTTTTTAAAATTTTGAGACAATATCTCATTAAGTTGCCCAGACTGTTCTCAAACTTGTAATCCTCCTGCCTCAGCCTCCCAGATGCCTTGCAGGCGTCTGTCAGCCACCTCACCTGGCTTATCTGTGTTCTTGAAGAGAAACTTGTTGAGTATTTCTAAATCCGAGCTTCTGTAGGATCTTGATGACAAATCTTAATTTAACTTTGATACATCTTTACGAGCCAGGAGTGATGGTATACTCCTATAATCCCAGCCCTTTAGGAGGCTGAAGCAGGAGGATCACAAGTTGGACCCCAGTCTGGGCAACTTAAGGAGACCTTGTCTCAAAATAAATAATAAAAAAGGATTGCAGTTGTAGCTTGGTGTGAAGTCCCTAGGTTCAATCCTAAGTATGTAAAAAAAAAAAAAAAGAAAAAGTAATACAGTACAGGCACCACCTAAATTATTTGATTCACCTCACAGTGTACTACCTTAAAGTCATTTTGGCTCCAACTGTTTTCTTACCGTCTGGGCAGTGATAGCCTCATTGTGTGAAGAGATGACCAGTGTGGTCCTGAAGGGCTGCCAGGTGCCGTGCTGAAATGTCACATCTCCTGTGGCCCTCATTTTGATGTTTGTTGTTTTGAAACAGGGTCTCACTATGTAGTTTAGACTGGCTTTGAACTCACTATGTAGGTCAGGCTGGCCAGTGCTGGGATTACAGGAATGTGCCACCATGGGTGGTCCTCATTTTGGATTGGTTTTTTGAGTTACAGAGTCACAGCTCTTGGGTGGTAATAGTAATTTTTGACTTGACATTAAAACAGTGCAGTGTGGTGCAGCTGTGTGCTCTTTTCCATTAGGGAAAGTGAAGGTGAGTACAACGAAGGGGTATGAGATTTGCTGTGGGGAGGGAGGGGCCTTGTTTGATACACTCACAGCAGGAACCAGAATTAGGACAAGATGCTTTCAGGCTGATGTGATGGAACCATTTCCAGAAATGACTAATTTTAGCAGCTACTGAAAATGAAGTTTCTTTTGCTGGGAATTTTTTTTTTTAATGTTCAGATAGGATTAATGTTAATATAAAATGGAAAAATTAAGATCTTGTGAATTGAAATTCAAGTTACTAGGGCCGGGGATTTAGCTCAGTGGCTCCACTGCCTGCCTTGCAAGCAGAAGGTCCTGAGTTCGATTCCCGGTACCAAAAAAAAAAAAGAAATTCAAGTTATCATTCCGTATTTTGTGTTTGGGTGTGACAGCGTTTACATCAGTGTCTCAGAGCCTTGCTTTTCTGGAGTAGTATGGCCAGTTTGTTGTAAACATGCATGCTCATTTTTGTGGGTTCTGGTTCCACCATTTTCTAAGAGTTTATTACCATTTTCTAAGAATTTGGTCTGGCATAGTCTTATTTTTAACAAATCGTATAACACTGATAGTTTGAGAATATCAGTGGCTCCTTTTACTGGTTGGAGTCTCCAGGATAGTAAGTTTTTTGAGTTTTTTTTCTGATCTTTTAGTCTGTTCTTAATTTTAGATCATTCATGGAAACTTTTATTTAGGAACTTTTAGTATTTTCAGAAATGGTTTATATGGACAAGCAACTCAAGACTTGTTTTTTGCTCTGATTTTGATATGGATACCTATTTGTATACATAGTTCCTTGAAGAATGTGCCTTTAAGGAAAGGATGTGAGTGTGAACACACTGTATGACTGGAGAGGCTCTTCCTGTTTTCCAGTGACTTGGAGTTGACTGCCCTGATAGAAGAGACCCCAGCGATGGAGGAAGCCCACGGCGCCTTGGAGGAGGACTCTCCAGCCAAGTAGGGGTCACATCTGCCTTCCCCTTGCCGTTGTGGGTCTTTTTCCTGTTTTTAAATGCTTAGCCCTTTATCATATCATAGAGGGCTGATCTTTTTAATGTACTTGTGACTCATGAGCAAAGTAAGTAGTAGCTCGAATAATCTAATGAATGATTTTTAATAATGGGTTAAATTCAAATATTCTCTCCACTGACTGTAGCCTTTCTGTCAGTAGCTGTTCGCCTCCTCTCTTGCGACTTGTCTTATCTTGTCTCCTGATGCTGTCCCAGCCAGTCCTTCCTCCCTTTCCTCCAAGTAGTATAGGTCCCCGGCCACCTCTTGCACCCCTGCCCCTTCAGCTCCTCTGCCTGTTGAGCTTTCTCTTGTACCTGGTCACAAATCCCACCTGGGTAACGCCTCCTCTGTGCCTGTGGCCACACGGTGAGCACCAGTGTTCTAAAATGAGCTCTCAGTACTGCCCAGCATCCCCACTCTATGGATTCGTCATCTCCATACCTCATCTTTCCTTTTGCTAACACAACTTGGCTCCCTGAGAAATGAGCTGTATGCTGGGAGCTGCACAGTCCTCCTGCTGACTTCATGAACCCTCACACTGCTGGTAAGCTCCTCCTGCTGCTTTTCTGCTCTTCTCCTTCCTCCCAGCTCTGGCTTTCTGATTGAGGTTTTAAACATACTTAAACTCTGGCTTTCAATCTTCTCTGTTAGCTCCCCAGTCCTGAGCTGTGAGTGAGTCCCCTCCACCATTTCTTCCCTCATTTCTCTCCACGCCCAACCCGTACCCTTGTTGCCCTTCTAAAACAGCACTGTGCCTTTATGTCTGATGGATGCTGCACTCTGAGTCTCCTCTGACCTCACAGAAGCGTTTGCTTTGATCGATTTCTTCTTGACACACATTTTCACAAGTTCCCATGGTCATGTTACTATGCTGGTTTTTGTTCTGCCTTAACGTTAGTGGCAACTGTACACTCATCCCTGCGTTTCTGGTCTTTTAAATATCCAGTTCTTTGGGACTCTGCCTCAGGCCTCTTCTCTTTCTCTAGAGTCTCTTTATGGAATCTTATGCACCCCTGTGGCTTAAATTGTCTTGTATATAATGACTCCAGAATATATATCTCTGGCTCTGTCCTTCACTAGGAGCCCCAGGTCTATGTGTCCATCACCCTCCCATGACATCCCAAATCCTCATCATGCTCACCATGTCCTGTATTGAGCTGATCATTTCCTCCTTAAACCTCTGGGCCTTGTTAGGTGGAATAGCATTGCCACCTAGCCAACTGCACAAATCAGAAGTCTAGAAGTCATCCATGGAACTGCCTTCTTGACCTGCTCCCTCCTTGAATTCCACTCCACCCTGCCCTGGTGATCTGTAGCCCCTACAAGTCCATCCTCTCTGCTAATTAGCATCATCTCTACTAACCAGTTGTGGTCATAAGACTGTTTCTTCCTACAAGTCTTCCTGAATTTACCTTCTATACCAAAGTGGTCCTCACACTGGCATTCTGATTGACCCCTGTGGCCTCCTGTAGGGCCCTTGCAGGACCATCAAGATTGGTCCATTTGCCTTCTCTAGGTTCACCTGTGGCCCCTATTTTCATGTTCTGAAACACCTTTTTCCTACCCCTGCCCCTAAACCTCACCAGACTCTCAGAAATGCTGGTTCCCTGTCTTTCCGTCTTCTCTCGGACCCTCTTCTTCAACTGTGGGATTCCTGCCCATCCTTCAGCTGCCAGAGTCAGAGTATCTAGCAGTTGAGAGTCTACACTGAGCTGATGTGCAGTATGCACATCCAGACCTACCCCTTACTTGTTTGAGCAAGTTTTTTATTATCTCTTCTTTAGTAGTTCAATTTTCTTCATCTGTAAAAGGGGACTAATATAGTAACTACATCATAAGATTATTGGAAGGATTGAGAGACCTGGAGTGGTGCCTGGCATGTTATTAGTGCTGTGTAAACATCTGCTATTATTGTGACTTATTGCAAGAGTAAAAATGCCACAATGATTGATGATTATGAAAGCTGTTAATTTGCTCTTCAAAACAAGTAAGAAATGTGTTTAGAGAAACAGGATTAGCCATTAATAAGAATATTTAGACAGTGGGTTAACTAAGGAAATAAGGTTCATGGGTACATGAATGTTGGAAATGAGTTAACTAGACATATTCAGGAAAACATCCTATTCTTTTTAAACCAATTAACATTTGTACCCATTCAGGTGATACAAGGCAGAATAGTAGAGAACAAATACTAGCATCATTCTGATCTACAGAATTGTGGAGATACTGTTACATTCGTTATATTAGGCAATATCATTCTGTAGTCACCCAGGAAGATACAGTGCTGCCTAATGAAGCTGTCAGCATCTCAGTCTGCAGTGCCCGGAGTGTGCATCAGCACCTCTCTCCACTGACAGCAGCGAGAAGGGCGTCCATTCAGAGCTGCAGGCGCTGGGCAGAGGAGTGGCCTTGTGGGCAGCCACACTGAGATAGTCTCATTGACCCTTTGGCAGCTCAGGAAGGAGGATGTGATGTTCCTCTTTTCACACGGGGACAGAGGTTAGACCGCCTGCCTGCAGCTGCCCAGCAGGTATTGACTGCAGTGGATGGTCAGGGCTAATACTCATTTAGATGAACTTGCTGTTAAAAACTATCTGAAAGGAGTTGGCTCTGTCAGCATGAGGAAGAGTGATGGGAAGCACTGAGGGGTCTTTCTTCAGGACTGTGGGGTCGGGTGTAGCTCACGAGTAGAGTATTCCCTAAGGTACATTGGAGGCCCACGGTTCCATCACCAGAATCTGTGTATGTGTATGTACAAGTCCCTTATTTTAACTTGAAAAAGCTCTATGAAAATGTTGAGAAAGCATGAACACAAAGTATCTACATTGAATTATTTGTTATTGTAATTGGTTTCCATGTGTATTTGCTTAAACAGTGAAGGTTTCTGTGTGCTACATTTTTTGCCATGTGGAGTTAACCACCATCACCACTGCTCCCATCAGATATCTGGGTGCTGGAGTTTTACCTGATTGCGTAGACAGTTCAAGTAGATCTCTGGTCTCTGTGTGCCTGACTCCTCTACCTTGACCTCTGCCCATCCCTCCATGCATCTCAAGGCGTCACAAGGTCAGAGTGGGCTTTGGATAGGTAATAACTTGGATTTGAAACTTGGCTCTTCCATTATTTGTTAACTACAAAACCTCTCTGTGCCTTGATTTTCTTATCTATAAAATGGAGTGATTAATTGTAACTTATGGGATTAATTATCCTGAGATAATTATAATTACTATAAAGCATTTTGTATAATACCTGGCCCATAATAAGCAAACCAAAAGTATTTGCTACTATCCCAATTCATTTATAAAGATAACTGTGGTAAAGGCAATTTGATTTATTCTATAATTGCACCCATTTAGAAACAATATAACTATCAAATTTGCATGTATAAACAAAGTAAATTTGCATTTAGCATTACTCATGTTAACATAAATTTAACTACCTTATCTCTGTGAGGAGCTTTGATAAAAATTCTTTTCCTTGGGGCTGGGGCCTGGCTCCATCAACCAGTACCAAAACAAAAACCAAAAAAATTCTCTCCCCAGGCTTTTGATAATAAACTAAAGTTTATTGATTTGATAATAAACCAAAGACTTAAACAACAGCCCAGGGGATATTGAATTTAGAATAAGAGTTGAGATGGTGTTATCACTGTTAGAGATACAACAGAGGGATACACTTCTGCCTGTGGAATATCCAGGCTTTGCCAAACCCACAATATAACTGTATTCAATGCCAATTCAAATTGACACACGAAGCATGCATCACAGAATTGTTGCAGTATGTGTTTTTGGTAATAACTTCTGCTCAGTAGGGAATAAGGTTAAGGAGCCTGGCCTTGTTGATACTATAATTGTTTTAGTGTAGCTTGTCAAAACCAGGGACAATGAAAGGGAAGCCTTAACAAGTTCCCAACAGCTTGAACCAGTGGTGGTAGGTATATGCATGACTGTCCCATCAGAAAGCTTGTGCCACTGGTGGTACAAACATCTAATCACTTTTATTGGTCTTTTTGCTAATAGAATAGGAAGCTGCCTGATGGGACAGTCAGCAAGACATATAAATGACAGCCTTGTCGTAAACGTGTTAAAGGACATGTACCTAGATTCTTGAATGAGGTGAATTACACAGCATTGGGCTGATTTCCAGTGGGGAAGGCATCACTTGTAACAAACACTACATGCTAAATTCTATATTTGCTCTACTTTAGGTATTTATATGAATCACATCAAGGTTGCATTTCTTATATACCTTGTTCTTTTTTTTTTTTTCTTGGTACTGGGGATTGAACCCAGGGCCATCACACTGAACTACATAGTCATTTTTTGTTTTTTATTTTGAGACAGGGTCTCACTAGATTGCCTAGTCTGGCCCCAAACTTGTGATTCTTCTGCCTCAGCTTCTCAGAGTATAGGGATTAAAGGTGATCACCAGCATGTCAGGACCCAAGAAGGTTATGATTCCTAATCAGAAATGGAGCCAGACCACCAGAGTGAAGGTACTAAGTCTAAGCTGCTAGACCACAGTGGGTTCCATTGTTTCATGTATATCTCTGCCAGTTTCCTCCTCCCCCAAGATGTATCACTCACAAATATTTCAGAATGTCACATCTAGAAAAGGACTCATTTTTAAACAGTATAATTAGGATACCATTACCACATCTAGAAGTTTTAACAATTTCTTAATATCTCTCTTTAAAATGGCTGTATTGAGATATAATTCGCATTGAATAAATGGCACGTATTTAATGCAGTTTTACTAGCTTTCACATATATATGTTTGTGTATATGTATATATATGTGTGTGTATATATATGTATGTATGTATGTGTATATATATATATATATATGTATGTATGTATTTATATTTGTGAAACCATGGCTGTAGTCAAAATAATGAACACAGCTCTCTCCCCAAACGTTTGGTTGTGTCCTTTGTAATTTCTCTCTTGCTCCGATTTCTCCAGGCAACTAATGGCCTACTTTCTACTTTCTGTCAGTACAGGTTTGCAGTTGCATGATTCTTTATAAATGAAATCATAGTTTGTACTCTTTTTCTTTTTTTAGACTGTATTCTTTTACTGAGGATACTTGAGATTTATCCAAATTGTCTTTCTGTTGCTAAGTAATACTCCACTGTACAGATAGACCACAGTTTATCTGTTTACTCAGTGGTGGTTATTTATGCTGTTCCCAGTTTCTGCTATAAATTCTGTTAATGAACATTTTTATATACAAGTCATTGTGTGAATACAATATAGACTTTCATTTCTTCTGGGTAATTACCTAGAAGTATAATGATTGGGTTATATGGTTGGTGTATATTTAACTTTGTAAGAAACTGCTGGGCTGGGGATTTAGCTCAGTGGTTTTGCCATGTGCCGCGCAAGCGCAAGGGCCCAAGTTCGATCCCCGGTACCAAAAAAAAGAAAGAAACTGCCAAACTCTTTTGCAAAGTGGTTGTATCGTTATTTTTTTCACCAACAGTAAATGAGTTTAGTTCTTCTCTGTCTTTGTCAATACTTGATAGGATCAGTTTTTATAATTTTTAGTCATAATAATAGGTGTCTCATTTTAAATGTAGTTTTAAAGTGTATTTCCCTAATGACTAATGATGAGCATCACATGGTTATATCTCACCTGTATGGTGTTTTCAGTAAAGCAATGAGACCCTATCTCAGAATTTTAAAAAGGGTTCCACCGCCTGCTACACAAGCACAAGGACCTGAGTTCAAGACCCGGTACCCCCCCAAAGAAAAAAATTTTTTAAGGGGCTAGAGGAAGGCCCGGGGATTTAGCTCAGTGGTTTTGCCGCCTGCTGCCCAAGTGCAAGGACCCAAGTTCGATCCCTGGTACCAAAAAAAAAAAAGAGGGGTGGCTAGAAGGGTAGCTCGGTGTGAAGGCACTGGCTCCAATCCCCAGGACTGCAGTAAAGGAAACAAGGGAGGAAGGACAGAAGAAACTATTAGGTTCCTGATTGTTTCTAGGGTATTTGAGTGGACAGAGCTGGGAGGAAATAGATGCACACATATAAATATAAGATAAAATGTGAGTTCTCCAATGATTCCTGTTCAGATTTAGGGTAGGAAATTTTTACCTAAACTTTCTTCATTTGCTTTTCTTTCTTATATACTGAAAGTCCTAGTTTTCAGAGACATCATCCTATTACTCATTTGCTATACACAACATCACCAAGGCTGCCTTCACTAATACAGTTACTAAAAAGGTATGTTGAAGGAGATGACTAATCAGATTTTGTTTCAGAATCATTTGAAATAGTTTCTCCTCGTGGGTATGTCAGCAAGTTGATAAACATTTACATTAAGTTGATTCATTTTACCTTTAAATTTTAGAGATGATTTTAATTTAAACTTTTTTTTTTCTTTTTGAGACAGTGTCTTGCTATGTAGTTCAGGCTGGTCTTGAACTCATTAGGTATCCCTGGCTGGCCTCGAACTTACAGTGATCCTTCTGCCTCGGCAGAAGTGGGATTATAGGTGTGTGTCGCCATGCCCAGCTCTTTAATCTGTTTTAGAATTATGTAAAATATTTACTCCCAAATTCAGTCATCACATCATTTAATACGTACATAGTATTTTCAACTAGCTTCTGTCCTTGTTCTTTCCTAGTTTATATTCCTGTTGTTAGAAAGTATAATACAAACATATATATTACTATGCTTTTTCCCATTCCTTAAGTGAATGATAACATACTACACACCCACCTGCTTTTCCTCACCATATCTAGTTGTTTCATTACTGTATACAGAGGCATTCCTCATTTCACTATTAGTTGCTTCATCTCCATGTGTGGCTGTACCATAATTTCCACCAAATGCCTCTCTAAATGAGTTAGGTTGTAGCCCATATTTTGCATTTATGTTTTTTCTCTTATAATGTCTTCTTAAGATCTTTTCATATTGTTGCTAGTATAATTTGAGATCTGTGGGGTTTTGAGTGTAAAACTCTTCTTTATTCTGCATACTTTAATTTCAGAACAAAATAAGACCATCATACACAACATCTAACCCTGGTATCAAATTATGGAGGGAATGGGGCTTGAGGCCCTTGTTTCCTGCCTTAGACACAGGATAGGAGAGGAAAAGCCTACTAGACATCAGCAGAGGGAGCAAGGTGGGACAGGGCCACTCCAGGTTGCTGTGGAGCCATAGAGACACTATACAGAGGGCACAGGTTTCTCAGCAGACAATCCTGATCTGCTTCTCCCATTTGATTTGTATCCTCATTCCTCTGGAGGTGGGGTTTTGTCAGGAACAGCAATACTGGGCTCCTCTGGGGCACTTTTTCTTCAGTGTCCACGACCAGCTTGCTCATGCAGCAGGTGTGGTGAGTGGCTCTGGGGTCCTCACAGGAGAAGCCAGAACATAGCACAGTTTCAGACAGCAGCACTACCAGGTCCTTTACCGCCTTGTTTTTATCTGTCACCCTTCTCCCAGTGTTTCCACACTGGGGTGGTTGGGGTTGATTTCCAGGTGGTTTTGGCCATCATTTAACATATTGTAGAGTTGATGCAGAGTGCTTGGGCCTTCATGATCAGCTCCATGTTAGCTGTCCAGCCATAGGTGCTACTAGTCACAGTGCAATAGGGTGAAGACACAAGCCTGTTGGACTTTGTCACCTTCTCAGGTTTCTTATCCAAGGTTTCTTTCATGGGGCCGGGGATTTAGCTCAGTGGTTTCGCCACCTGCTGTGCAACCGCAAAGACCTGAGTTCGATCCCCGGTACCAAAAAAAACAAGACTTCTTTCATGAGTTTGCAGAGGTTCTCAAACTTTGCCTTGCTCTCCTGCATTTTCTTCCCTTCTTTGGTCATGAAGGCCATGCTCATCCCATCAAACTCTAGAGCTGCTGCATGCAGTACTCACCATTAGGGTTGGTTATTTGCACCACCTCAAAGCCCCACTTCTGCACACATTCCACAAAAGCAGTGTTGGCCACCCGCTCTTTGCTCTCACCAGTGATGTAGTAGATGACTTCTGGGGCTCCTTCATGTGACACACATACTCTGACAGAGAAGTAATCTCATCTCCCAACACAGGAGGACATTGCTTTTTAGTAGAGTCCTCTTGACTTCAAGCTTTTTATTTTTGAGAATGCTTCATAGAATATCTTGTGGTTCTCTTTGTCATCTGCCTACTCAGAGAAGAGCTCAAAGCACTTCTTAACAGTGTTTCTGTGGATGACTTTCAAGATTTTCTCTGCTGGAGCATTTTTTGGGAGATGTCAGGGGCAGGTCCTTAGAGTCTGTCACACCATGGATAAAGTTTAGGTCGTCTGGTATCAACTCAGCACAGCTGTCCCTGAAGAACATGTTTGATGTTGTTCTTTTTCTTGTTCTCAAAGAGGTCAAAGGGACCCCGCTAAGGGTTGAATGGCAGTGCTTTGCCTTCTAACTGACCTACAGAGACGTGCTTGACTGCAGGTAGTCATTCCAGTCATTGGTGAGACTCTTGTATTCTTCATATTCCTAGAGCTGGATGTGGTGGTGTCCACCTGTAATCCCAGTACTCGGGAGGCTGAGGCTGGAGGACCACCGAAAGTTGGAGACCCAGCCTGGGCTACATGGTGAGTTCAAGCCCAGCCTGAACTACATAATAAGACCTTGTCTCCCCCCAAAAAACGAAATCATATTCCTCCTAAGTGATGCCGTCAGGGTTTCTAGTCCAGAGGGGCTTGATCATGTTCATTTCCTTGTGTTTGATGTATTCCTTCTTAGTCTTCTTGGTTTTCTTTTTCTCATCTTTACCAGTGTCTTCCTCCTCATCTTTAACCCACATCTTCAATGAACCTTCATTAGGCCTCCTCTTCTTTCTCTTCCTCTGCTTCATCAGTGATTTCCTTCTCTCTTTCCTTCTAGTAGAGTGTGATAGGATAGCCTGTGAACTGCAAGAGCTTCTTCACCATTTCTTCAGCCTGCCTCTCTTTTGAGTACTCTGACTGATCTTTGAGGTGGAGATCACTTTGGGCCCTGGCCAGTGGGGTCACTACGGTTGGCACGTACAGTGTAAGATCTCTAGTAGAAGACCCCTGGCATACTGTGTATCATTGTGCTTTTGACCACAACCACTTTCTGTGCCACCTAAAAGACAGAATAAAATCTAACATTGAATTGCCCAATCATGGAGATGTCTGCACAAGCATGAAGAGCCTCCATAAATGCTTTAGTACTAGACTTGGTTCTGAAATTATTTATGAGGTAAATGTTGGTCACACCAGTACCCGTATCCACCAAAGTCAGAGTGTGCTCCTGAGGGTTGGGCATGATATCAGTGTTCAGCTCTTTACTGCTGTCCAAGTATCTGTCAGGCTCTCATAGCAGATCTCATTCAAAGCATCAGAACCATTGGAGATGAGCTACCAAAGGAAAATTTCCTTGTTGGGAACAGAAGGTATTGATAATAAGAGACATGAGTTGAGCAGTTTCTGCCTGAAAGGCAAAAGCTTCCACTTTCCCCTCCCCATGGTGCACCTCCCCAGGCCTCATGATGATCTGTTTTGACAAATGCATGTGCTTGTAGAGCCCCAGCTCCTGTCAATATATACAATATCACCAGTAACCCAAAATCTCCCTGAGTCCCTTCATAAGTGGTCACTTTTGTGTGTCTGCTTTGGATGCTCTGCAATTAGATTTCTCTCCAAACTTTGCTTACAGTTTTTATCATTAACTTGTATATTCATAGAACCCTGAGTTACATTGTCCCTTTGGTGAAGGTGTAGGTTTGATTCTTTCCTGGTGCCCTCCCTGCCTACTGTTATTTTTTTTTTAAACGGCTTTATTAAAATATAATTCTCATGCTATATAACTCAGACATTTACTGTATACTTTTCACTGGTTTGGAGTATATTGCATTATTAATGTTTTTTAAATTGTATAAATATAAGTAACATAAAATTACTTTTTTTTTTGGTACCAGAGATTCAACTCTGGTCCTTGCACTTGCAAGGCAGGCAACAGAACCACTGAGCTAAATCCCCGGCCCTAAAATTACTTTTTTTGAGACAGGTTGGGTCTTCTCTAGTCCAGGGTGGCCTTGAGCTTGCTATCTAGCATAGACTACCTTGAACTTGAATCCCCCTGCCTCAGCTTCTCGAGTCCTGGGGTTATAAGGCAGGGACCACCACGCCTAGCTCATTTTTAAGTAATAAGACATTACCATCAATTATATTCACATTGTATGTAGCCATCAGCACCATCATCTCCAGAACTTTTTCATCATTCCAAACAGAAACTGTGTACCTACTAAACACTATTCATCCATCGTCTTAGTCCCATTTTGGGTTAATGAATTTGCCTCAGGTAAAATGTTCAATATTTGGCTTATTTTACTTGGTGAAAGGTTTCAGGTTTATTTATATTATACCATGTTAATACTTCATTTCCCTTGCATTTTTTCTGTGGGAGGTTAGTGGTAATATACATATAATATTTACAGTTTTGATCCTTTTAAAATGCACAGATCAGTGGCATCTAGTACATCTACAGTGTTATGCAACCATCACCAATATCTAGTTCCAGAACAGTTCCATCTCCCCAGAAGGAAACCTCATATCCATTAAGGATTCAGTTTGATCTGCTTTTTGTCTCTATGAATTTCCCTCTTATAAGTATTTTATATAAATGGAACCCTACACAGAAATAAGACTTAGCTCTGTGTGCCTGCTTTATTTCACCCAGCCTTCTGTTGTCAAGGTTTGTTCTTGGTGCACCATGTATTAGTACTTTGTTTCTTTTTATTGCCAAAGAATATTTTTTAAAATATCTTTTGTTTATCTGTTCATAGAAATGAAGATAATTTCTAGTTCATGGGTGTTAGGAATAATGCTGCTATGAACATTCATGTGTGGGCTTTGATGCGAACATATGTTTTCATTTCTCTTGGGAATATACCTGAGTGAAATTGGTGGGTCATATGTCAACTCTGAGTTTAAAATTTTAAATACCCTCCAGGCTGTTTTCCAAAGTGACCAAATTATTTTCTATCCCCACAAGAGGTGTACATAGTATTGGGATAGTGATGTCCCCATTTTTCATGGCCGGCTTTGAACAGAGACAGGAAGTATCTTCAGTTGACAGGAATGGAATGAAATGATGAAAATAAAATGCAGAAGCTTGTGACTCAGGGGTTTTCTTGCATTTGAGATGCAGTTCCACAAAAGTACAGTATGTTGTACTAAGGTTATAATTTTTTCTTTGGTAGACATTTCAGTCCCATCAGAAATTTTTTTTTTATGATTATATATCTTTGTAGAGTTCCTGAGTTGGAAGTAGAAGAGGAAACTCAAGTTCATGAGATGACCTTGGATGAGTGGAAAAATCTTCAAGAACAGACAAGACCAAAACCTGAGTTTAACATCCGGAAACCAGAATCCACTGTTCCTTCCAAAGCAGTGGTGATTCACGAGTCAAAATATAGAGATGATGTAAGCATTGCCTTTTGTATCTAGAGGTAATCTTTCACTTTTACCTCAGTGGAAATTAAATAGACCTTTCCTACTGTTTTGAAAAATGGAACATTAGTAATTGGCTTTCTTGTTTCTGCTTAAGAGTAACCAGAGGATGAAAAAGAATTGAAACTTAATGTATTGACACTAAAATACAAAGCTGGTAAGGGACAGCCCATTTTCAGCCCTGCATGGAGACTGTCCAAATACTGTGTTCATTATACATTCATTTTCTGACTCTTGAGTGAGAGGTACATAATGTTTCCAGGCCAGTGCTGTTTCAGGAGATGACTACTCTGTATTTTCACAATTAGATTACCTGTAGCTCTAATTCTTTTTTTTTTTTTTTTGGTACCAGGGATCGAACTCGGGATCTTCTGCTTGCAAGGCAGGCGGCAGAACCACTGAGCTAAATCCCCGGCCCCTGTAGCTCTAATTCTTAATGAGCTTCATCTCCTTGGAAATAGTTGGTCGTCTTATACTACAGTAGGGGATCCAAACCCTGTGATCCCTTTTTTGTACTATGTCAGAGGCTGTGTGTCCTCTGTGTAACTGCAGGAATTGCAGAGAAGTCCTGGGCTGCTGGACAGTAGGGTCAGGTACTACCCCAACCACCCAAGCTGTGAGAAATTTCTTAGTGTTGGGAAGGCCTTATTTTCCATGCTTATGTTCAGCTCTTTATCAGATGCCTTAAGTTTTAAAAGGAGATATTTTAGGGAAAATCTCCACCACCATAAATTGATAAGACCATAGAGTCATTAGTCAGATTCTCTTTAAGTTACTGAACTTAAGGGTGCACTAAAATATCCCAGTTTCAGAACTTAGAATTTGTATCATATGATCCCAACTTAATACTCTAGATAACTCTTTGTTGTTGGATAGTAGTTATTGATGGGGGGTTTTTTTTTGGTACAGGAGATCGAACTCCTTCTGCTTGCAAGGCAGGTGGCGAAACCACTGAGCTAAATCCCTGGCCCAGTTATTGATTTTTAGATGGAGGCTTACAATACTATGTAGATTTGTCTGTGTTCCTGTGTTAGTAGGCTTTCTGTTAATGTGACAATATGCCTGAGATAATCAATTAACAAGGAGGAAAGGATTATGTTCACAGTTTAAGAGGTATCAGTCCGTGGTTGTTTTGCTGCATTGTTTTGAGCCTGTGGCAAGACAAAACATCATGGTGGAAGCATGTGGGGGAGGAAACCGCTCACACAGACAGATAGGGGCCAAGTATCCTGTCCCCTTCAAGGGCAAACCCTAGATTAGTGATCCAACTTCTTTCCACTAGGCCTCACCCACCTCCCAGTAGTAACACAGGCTGGGGATGAAGCCTTTAATACACGAGCCTCTGGGGAACATTTATAATCCAAACTGATGTTCCCACCTAGACATTGGTTAGTTGTATTTTTGAATGGATACGTTCTTTAGGCGGTCATTTATGATATAGTAGCCCCTTTGTCTTGTTTGGTCAGTCCAAAGTTTAGGGGGCCTTACTGATAAGTCTTGTTTTACCAGAAATAGCTTTTATAGACACAGGATGCCAGAGCCTTACTCTCCTAGGGATCTCAGTGAGGTGGGTGACAAACCCGTTAGCTAGTCAGGCTGGCTGGGTGTCCACTGTCTTGGTTCTTCTTTGTTCTGAGCAATTTAATAAAGCTCTGAAGCAGCTGTGCTGTCAGGGTGAGAAACATGCAGCTGACATGTCAGGTAAAAATAGAAGCCTCTTTCAGGAGGGTTCACAGCTCTCATTCTTTCTGGCTTTAGAGATGTGCGGGAACATTGGAAGCAACTGGGTTAGCTGAGTCATTGGGCCTGGTCTCAGTGAATCGCTCTTTGGTTCTTGTTAATCTTAGGGCAGTTGTAGATTCTAGCCAGTGATAGCTCTTCAAGCAACAAAAGCCACATTGTGGGGTCATTAGTTTACTTTGTTCTGGGCATCTTAAGACAAAAGCCTGTAATAAAACCTGTTTGCATGGAAGTCTGCTGCCTACAAAGGTCAAATCTAAGTCAACTCTGTGAAACAGGCACCGTGGCTAGGGCCACAGAGGTGAGGAGGAGACCCAGGCCTGAGACTGTGCTGTCTTCCTCATTCCCCCCACATTAGGTTCCCTCTTGAAGGTGCCCACACACCTAACCAGCACCTCTATCCTGGTGCACCTGTTGCCTGGCTAAGAGAGCGGTTTACTGTTGCCTCTTACTGGGGTGTGTGTGTGTGTGTGTGTGTGTGTGTGTGTGTGTGTGTGTGTTAACTTGCAACCAGTGTTTGGTACTTGAAGAATTCCTTCACCTTTATAGCCTCAGGGAGCTTTACTGTAAACTAAAACTTTGAAGGGGGACACAGATGTTAAAAGTAAACCTCTAGTGAACATATGGCTGAAAAGAATCAGTGCTAAGGCTGAGGATTTAGCTCAGTGGCGTTGCACCCGCTAAGAAAGCACAAGGTCCCGAATTCAATCCTCAGTACCAAAAAAAAAAAAATAGAATCAGAGTGTTTGTGGAAATTTTTCCATTTTCGGGGCAAGTTGTAGGAATGTTTAACTTCATAGCACTTTGGAGATTCTCATCTAAGGGCCTTGGCACATTTTCTTCTCTGAAGGTTTGGCTTTTACTAAAGTTTTGGGGTTTTTTTAATCCACAATTATGAATTGAAGTCAAATAAAATTTTAATGTGCCTTATTATAGTTTTCTTTTAACAAAAGATAAAATTTACCTGATCTAAAATATAAAGAATTTGAACTGAAGCAGTTCCTTAAAAAGCAGCATGGTTTCAAGCCAGGTGTGGTGGTGTACAATTGTAATCCCAGCACTTGGGAGGCTGTGGCAGGAGGATCACTGCAAGCAAAACCTTGTCTCAAAAAACAAAAACAAAAAAAAGGAAAAGCAAACAAAAAAACAACTTGGTTTCTTTGTGTAGCATTTGTAGCAACCTCTGATAACCATGCTCTGTTGCTTTACAAGATGTCCACACATTTTGAGTGAGAGATATTTACTGTGAATCATCCACTTCTTAACATGTGATAGTACAGTGAGTGCCCATGTTGGGTTTCACCGTTCTGTTTCTGGGAAATGATATTTCCTTATGGATCAGGGTAGTGTTTGTGAACAAATAAAACAGAAAATAAGCAGAAACCTTTTTAATCTCAGCAAAATACATTGGAACATCTACATTACTTGCTGTTAGTCATGTTAAATCTTACATCTTAACTTGCTAAGCTGATAGAAGTGTGGTCTCACTTGAAACAATAGTAAATTCAGTGACGTTTGGATCAAGCTCAGCCCAAGGACTGTGTGACTCTGAAATGTACCACACTCACCTTCATGAGAACCAAGATGACAGGGCCCCTGCATCAGGGGCTGGGGCATATCTTGGGGGGTGGGAGGGGTGGAGGTGTCCAGCTCCTGTGTAGCATCCTGGAAATCTTCTGTAGTCACTGAGCAGGAGTGTCCTAAGACAGCTGTGAGTGTGTCTGACTAAGGTTGCCACTGTGTTCTAGATAGTGAAGGATGACTATGAGGAGGATGCCCATGTTTTCCGGAAAGCAGCCAATGACATCACATCTCAGCTGGAGATTAACTTCGGGAACCTCCCTCGTCCTGGACGAGGAGGCAGAGGTGGTGCCCGGGGAGGCCGGGGAAGGATCCGGAGGGTGGAGAACTACGGACCCAGACCAGAAGTGGTGGTGAGTGGTTGCATTGTCAGTCCTGGATGTTTGCTGAAGGAAGTGAGGGGACCAGCGTGCCCTGGGTGTGCTGTGACCTAACTTGGGGGATCAGCTGTTAGAGTACCTGCCACTTCAGCCACAGAGAGTCTACAGGTGGGGGTTGGAATGGTATTGTCACATCGTGGACACCCATTGGGTCAGAACCAGCTGTAGCTGCACACTTAGCATCTGCAGGGAGGAGTGCTGTCAGCCAGCCACTGCTCATCTGTGTGGGACAGGTTCCCCAGCATGATATAGAACCAGGCCACCTGACCCTTGCTTTCTGACCATGGCTGACTGGTGCCCATGCTCAGATATTCCTCCCCCAAGTCTTAGTGTCATTAGTAACTAGCGTCCCTGCCACCCTCCTCCTGGGTACACAGCCAGCTCCCCAGCTTGTGCTCTTCACCCCGGTCTTCACTTGCCCACCTTGACTAGATCCGAGCTTGTTCCCCGGCGGCTTCCTGAATCCTGTCTGCTAGACCAGCCAGGAGCTGTGAGAAACGAGTTCCATACTTTGCAGCAGTATTTCAGGCATGTCTCACTGCTTAGTGTCTGCTGTCTCCAGCGGACAGAAATCATGGCCGCCTTTTCCCACTGGTCTCCCAGTACCCAGCACATTTCTCCTGTGGTAGTCACTTCCTGAAAGCTTTATGAACACATAAAAGCACTCGTTTAGTTTGAGTCCAGCCTGGGCTGACATTTGTTCTTGTGACCTGGAACCCTTCTCTGTGGCTGTTCTCAGAAGTGTTTCTTTTGCTACCCAGTTCCCTTGCACCAGGGAGTGGCCCCAGAAAAAAATGCCTACAGTTTGTTTTTATTAAGTAACAGCAAAAACTCGACTTTTCCTCTGACTATACTTGCGGTCAGCTGTGAAAAAGGATTCTGGGACCAAAAAAAGACATACTCACACCTTTGAAATAGCAGGGCTCCTTGTGGGGTGTTATGAGGCCATAGGTGTATGGCACCAACCCACCCCCTCCAGGCCAGTCCCAAGGCTTGGGTCAGGGAGAACTTGCCTGGCACTAGATGTCCCCAATTCCCAAGATACCTGTGACTGAGGTTCCCTGCTTCCCTGTCTCTGTTCTGCGAGGGCAGGAACTGTATGGTTCACCCTGTATCTCCAGGCCTGGCAGCAGCAGGTGATAAACACTATTGTGTTTACCGGGTCTTACTAACAGTTTGAATTTGCAGGAGGAAAAAGGGAGCACAGCTGCTCCCAGGCCTGCCCTACGGAGGCCCTGCACCTTCTTCCCCACTGCAGCCCTCTCTCCTCAGGGTCTGTGCCAGGTCCTCTCCCCTGGCCACACTGGGAGTGGGGACATGGCAGTCAGCTTTAAAACTTTCTTTTCTTCTTTAGATACAAGACATTGCCCCCAACCCAGATGATCCTGAAGATTTCCCTGCTCTGGCGTGAATGGGGCAGCACCAGTGACCCCCCACCTGTGAGGAGACCCTGAGAACAATAGATGTTGCTTCCCTGTGTCATGTGAAGTTGCTGCACTTTTTTGGTCTGGGGGTGTCGGATGCACATGCTTCTTACCCTCTGCCCCTGCATTAGGGTTTTTGTCAGGCACTTCTGTAGCAGGTGAAGAATGGTGACCATTTTTTAATTGAAGGAATTCCAAAGAAGTTCAGGAATAATGTTTAAAGGTGTACATAGAGACTGTATCAAAACCTCCACCAAAGCATGGAGAGTGAAGTAAGCTGTAAAATATAATCTATTGAGAGCACTTAGTAAATTGTATAGTTCCCGGAATTGTATAGATCCTTCTTCTGATATTACAGGAAATAACACAGAATTGTAACTATTAATTTAGAGCAGTCACAGCTTAGTTTCTGAGAGTGTTTACTTGTAAATGTCACAACCTCCTGAAATTTCCTGAATTCTCATTTTCATTTAACCACAAATTCCAAACAGCTGTTGTACAGCCAGTGGTCACTACGCTGTGACAAAGAAATAGACAAAGTATTGATTTTTTTAATGGTGATATAAACTACCTCGTGGTTTTTGTGTGTGTATATATACACACTCAGTATATACAGTACATATATATATATATAATACATATATATATGTGTGTGTGTGCATATTTAGTGTTTGGGTGGTTTTCAGGATGAGTACTAAGTATATGATTTTTAAAATCATGTTATTTAACCCACCAAATGAAAGGTTTCCCAGCCAAGGTTAACAGCATACCTTTTCCTCAGAACAAGCATGCACCTCAGCCATGGAGCAGGGCCCAGCCTGGCATGCTGAATCTCTCCTCTGCTATGTGCGTGGGCTCCCCATAGCCCTGGAGCTGTAGTGCTCCTCACTGTAGTCCCACCCTAGACCATGGGGCTGGAGCCTAGGGCCCAGCTGTCCCCCACTCAGAGCCCACAGGTGCTAGACAGAGCCAGGCAGAGGCAGCAGTGACTCGGCAGGGGCAATGACAGAGGCCTGTGGCCCTGGGCACTGGAGCCCTGTCCCAGGCTCTGCGTCTCTAGTTCTGTGCTATCTCAGATGGCTCTGAACTGGAGCCCAAATGCAAATAAAGCTGGGATTCCCTCCAAACTGTGCATAGAAAACGCAGTCCTTTCGGCCACACTGAGCCACAGTGGAAACCTGAGTCCCTAGATGTGTCACAGTTAAGGGTGTTTGCGTGGCAGTGGCTTTGGGTTTCATTATTAAATGACTATCCAAGTACTAATGTGTATTGGCGAACTTTTTTTTTCTGCTCCCTGGAAAAGACAGTGATCTGAGGACTTGATCTGGGAGAAGAGACCCTGGTAATATGTAATATGTCAGGTTTAGTTATAGTCACCAGCTGGTGCAGGATGAAGACTGTCACCACTCAGCACCTGTAAGGCTGTCATGTTGTCATTTTGCCTTCATTGGCTTTGAAGATTGACAAAACAGATCCGTTGAGAGGAAATTCCCACTTGTGAAAAGCACTTGACAAGCCCACAGCACTCGCACGTCCTGTTTCCTAGAAAGCATATGGCACTGTCTCTGGGTCTGTGGCCTGTGGGCTTTGCTCAGTCACTGGGGCTGCCTTGTCGACTTGGGGCCAATGAGTGCAGAGTTCGTGTCTGTGCCCTTTCTACATCCTGGGCTACAAGTCATCCACATGATGACCTGGTGTTTAGACCTGGACACGAGCAGGACCTTCCTGACTAGAGTCCCCTGCAAGGCACCCTGATACCACAGAACCCAGCAGATTAATCCCACAAAAGAAGCAGTTAGGTCCCTGAAAGCCCAGGTGGGCCAGCCAACCCCACCCCATTGGTCCACTTGGGAATTGCACGGTCTCGGGCATCTGACTTGGGTTGCCAGGTGGCAACTGGGGGTAGAGGTGGGGATGAGGTCCCCAGACCTTGGGAGCAACCCCACAGTAACAGCCATGCCCCGACACATCCAGATGAAGACTAGGCTGCCCCCCCACCCTTGCTCCAACCAGATGGAAATCCTTTGCACTTCCTTTTATTTATTTATTTTTTTGGTACCGGGGATCGAACTGGGACCTTGCACCTGCGAGGCAGGCAGCAGAACCACTGAGCTAAATCCCCAGCTGGAAATCCAAGGGTACCTTTGAACCCTGGGCAGACAGTGGGCTCAGGCTGCTCTGGAAAGCCCACCTGCAGCCCAGTGCTGTGACTAGCCTTGGGCATCTTCACCCATGCCAGGCAGCCCCACGCCAGTCCTCACTTTACCAGTGTTGGCTGGACTTCAGCTCCTTTCCTACTGTTCTGCCAGACATCAAATGTCCTGTCGAGCATTTCACATGTGAGGGCTCCATGGTGGCTTTTGTTTTGTTTTGTTTTTTGGTACCAGGGATCAAACTCAGGACCTTGCGCTTGTGAGGCAGGTGGCGTCACCACTGAGCTAAATCCCCGGCCCTCCATGGTGGCTTTGAAGCCACTCTATGTGGTGGCATCATGAGTCCCATGTAGCAGCTGCACCCACACCTCAGCAGATGGCAAGAGGCAGGAAGTGCCCTCTCCAAGCCACCACGCATAGCCTGCAGGTACCATCTGGCCAGCTAATGCCACTCAGGCACTCCGATATCCAAGATGGGCACACTATGTGAAGTGAATGTTTATAAATTTTTTAAAATTTACTGTAGTAAAAGGCACATTGTCATTAATTCCCCTCAAAATACTCCCCCTTGCTTTGAACACACTTAGCCTATCACTCCTGCCATTTTCTGAAGCAGTTCTGAAGTAGTTTTCCTCATCTTTATGAGGTGTAACCAAAAACGAATACTGTTGCTGTGCCATTCAAGGAAAAGGCGGGCTCGCATGAACATCAGGGTGGTTCATCATCCACCTAGAGCACTGGATCTGGCACCATGCGACTTCTGGCTCTTGCCCAGTCAATGACCATGAAAGGTGGACATCTGAATTAATTCAGGACATCAAGGCAGCCATTACAGTACAGTTAAAGGCTTTCACAAAAGACTCCAGAGCTTCGTCAGAAGGTGTTCAAAGTGAGGGAACTAAGAGGGATTCACACCAATGTGTCAGTGCGTCTCTTCCTGTATTACATCTAAACATTCACTGTATATTTCCATTGGACCTCATATGTTGAGATGTCATTTCCTTCTGAGTCTGCCCTGTGTGCTGTGCCCGCATCTCCTCCTTCCTGCCAGAGGGGGAGTTCAGAACTGCCGCAGAGGGCGTCCTTGACCCCACGCCACCTGCATCTGCACACCGTACATCTCCAGGCTGAAGGATGCCAGCTAAGGAGGGACCATCACATCTTGGGTACCCACAGGGCTGTTCTGCAGCTGATTCACATGCCACAACATGAGGATCACATGGCACTGTCTGCCCACCCCCAGCTCAGTCGACGCAGTGACAGGAGGCAGTGGAGGCAGCAGAAACGAGGCTCCCTCCCTGCAGTCTTGTTAGGCAAAGGGCCATGTGCACTTTGGCAAGGGACAGAGGGGCCACCTAAGGGAGTGTGAAGTGCTTGTTTCAGCCACTGTAGGCAGCTGAATGCTTCCTTGGTACACAGCAGGCCACTCTGCCACTGTTATGGCAAACGGGAACCAGAGGACGCCCTGGGAGCTGCAGGTGGAGGCTTGGGGCCAGAGGCAAGGCTGGTGGCTCTGTTCCCCAAGCCTGGGGGTGACAGTGGCTCCTGCCCATCTCCCACTGCTCCAGGAAACCCTCTGCCTGGGCCACAAGGCTTCTGGGCCGAAGATGACAAGAACATTCCCTTGCCACGCAAGGCTCTCATACCTCCCTGCTCCACGAGCAGAGGAACAGAGCAGGTGAGCAGAGAAATCACTGGCTCCTGAGTGTGGTTTCTTTGCAAGGATGTGCCCAGCTCCAGAGGGCAACTGTATAACTGTGGGAGTGCAAAGCCATCTAAGGTGGGGTTTCTGTCACGTGAGAAAGGAGGGACATCAGATTGCACATAAACCCACCAGTGCTGCTGAGTGCTCAAGTACGGAGGCAATGTGCAACCCCAGGAGGCTCAAGTACGGAGGCCCTGCAACCTCAGGGCCTTGATAATCACATCCACTTTGAACAACCTACGCAACTGTACCTGGCCCACTCACACTAGCTGTTGGCTTTGCCTTAGAGCAACAGTGAGGTAAGCGCTTAGGTATCTGCAGCAAGTCCTAAATTCAGGAGTGCAAATTGATGCTGGGTGAGTGAAGGGAAGGAAAAGGAAATAAGAAATGGGGCACAAACTTTTCTTCAGAGTTGGGGGGCCTCAGGTCCTCAGTTAACTTTAAGCCCTACCAATCTGGGGCTCTTCCAACCTGGTCGCTCACTAGCTAGGAACGCCCTGGGCTGAAATCCCAAGACCAGTGAAGAATGAGGCAGAAACTGATTCTCCAAGGGGCTCTGACTACTGGAGGAGAGAGAGCAGGCAGGACAGTGCTGTGTGGCTGTCAGGAGGGTTGCTTTAGTTGCTGCGAATCCCGAGCCAGGTGAAAAGCCGGTCTAGGAAGGTTACAGTCAGAGACAACCAACCATCACTGCAAAAAGAAGGGGATGGTCAGGGCATGTCACCACATCCACCATGGCTCTGGGAGGAAGAGTAGGCTTAGGCAGCCACTTGCTGCTACTAAAGGACATGTTACTCCCGAGCCTGCTTAGGGTACCCCAGTATTCTCCAGCTGGGTCACAGCAGATCCCCCTCCCAGGGAGGGTGACACTGGGCAAGGTCTCCCCTCAGGCTGCTGCATGTGGGGATTCCCTGGCCAGCAGCAAGGTGTCAGCTCAGCCACCCCTGGTGCCCTAAGTGCTCCTGCATGCCCGCAAGCCCTGCTCCCCACTGCTGCAGCCTCCACCAGTGAAACTGTCCTTTCATCCCTGGCTCAGGGCACAGCACAAGGCAGAGCACTCCTTCACTATACAGGGTCTCCAGAGCGCCAGGTGCTTCCATGGCATCTTGTCAGGTGTTGCTAAGCAGGGGCAGTGAGGCTCCCTGAAGCTGGCTGAAAACATGGGATTAGGGGTGGGGGGAGGACGCAGACTATTTGCTGGGCAGGTGTAGGCGCCAGACATGCAGCGTTCTCTGGAGAGGGAGAATTAAGGAAGCCTTGTTTCACAGAGATACAAGCCCACGACGTGGGCAGCCCTTGCCTCTCTCCAAGAAAATCAACACTGGAACCACACTGCCTCCTCCAGAGTCCCTTGTCCCACCTGCTTAAAAACATGCTCTCTGGCCACTGGGAGAATGGGAGGGGCCGACACAGGCCTTGGTGTAGGTGATGCTGGGTCTGGGCACCACCTTACCTGGGGACTTGAGAGCAGTCCAGGAACACATCATCCAGGAGCAGGTCAAAATCGTGGAGACTTGCTGGCAAAGAGACAACACAGAGGGAAGGCAAGGAAGCCAAGTGCACTGAGGAGGCACAGAAGGGCCTGCATCCCTACACGGACCAAGGCCCCAGGGATCAAGCCAGGGAGGAGTCTGAAGGAGCCACCCAGAAGGGTCCATTTTCTCTAACAGACAGAATCGCTGAGACTATACCATAGGGTTATTCTGTGTTTGGAGACAAAATGTTCCCAATGTAACCCCTGACCTTGATCCTGGGGCGTGTCCTGCTATTAATTCATAACCTGCTCACCAGTGTCACCACAACTGCCAATGGAGAAAAGGAAGGAGCATGGGGACTGCATCATTTTTCTTGAATGGAGCATGGCTGTACTTTAATTTTTACCAAATGTAATAACACATATGGCTCTTGGTACATACCAGGCACGCATTCCAAAGTGGTTAGCGAGTATTAGTGCATTTAACCCACAAACAACTCTGCAAGGGTGACAGTGCCAGCTTGGTCTGGAAAGACCAAATAACTTGGCCCAAATCACACAACTGCATGGGAAGAGCCAAGGTTTGTACCCAATCTGAGCTCAGAAGCCATGCTCTGAATAACTACATCAACTTCAAATTTTGTGTTATCTTTGACCCAGAAATGCTGTTTGTCAGTTTTTCCTAAGGAATTAACCAGCACTGCCCAGGAAAAATTTTCAAAGGAGAATGTTCACCCAGCACTATACCTGGGAAACAGGTGATGACCTGCACAGCCTGGCATGGGCAGAAGATTCCAAGTCATGGGATGCTATAGAGGTAGGAAAAATGGTATTTTCAGAGAATTCCTTCCAACGCTGTAGCAAGGCATGCACCACTGCACTCACATGCACAAGAGGAGGGAGACAGAATGGAGTTGGGGTGCTCCTCCTCAGAAGCATCAGAGCCCATGCAAGGCCAGCCAGGTACTTGGTGCAATCCAAACACTCCACACTCACTCGTCGTCTTCCTCAGGTGAACACAGTGAGCTCAGAGGCAAACAAAAGACCCCAGGCCAGGGTTAAGAGGCACATCTCTGGGACTTGCTCTTTCCAATCATCTCAATCACCAGCGGGGGCCTCAAGAAGGGGCCTCTGACATCCATGAACCCCCAACTCGCCTCTCAACAGTCACTCACAAGAGGCTTTTCAGAGTAATTTATTCCATGTCTTTTTAAAGCCTCCTAACATTACAGGTGCATGGAATTATGTACCAAAAAATATCAGATCCTGAGCAGCCATCATCTGCTATTAAAATAAGTCTTGATCTAATTGTCTAGAGATAATTACCTAAAATGTAAATTTATTGATGGCTATGTGCCCAAAGTGCTGTTTTAAGCACTATGCATGCATGAGCTCATTAATTTTCAAACTAACTGCTAAAGTGGGGATTCTTTTTGTCTCCATTTTCCTCAAACTGAAGCAGAGGGGCTTAGCAGACTGCCCACTTAATAGACGAGAAAGGGAGTGTGGCTCCACACAGGATGACAGCAGGAATCCATAGGCCCAGATACTGCACAGCTGAGACACCACAGGCCAAGCTGGCCCTCCACAGAACTCTAGACTTTACTGAGTGGCTGGGCCCTTGTCAAGCACCTGGGCCTCAGACACCCTGCAGAGGTCAGGGGACAGGCAGCTCTCCCCAGCAGCAAGGGAATCAGAGAAGTCTGGAGAGGGGTGGCAAGGCAGGGTTAGACTTTGAAATTTTCTATCCTGCTGTGAAGCTGGGCCCAGCTTCTTGGGAGAACTGGACAGAATTCAGAAGGTCAAATTCCTAGACCCAGACTCTGTGAGGTCCACAGATCCTACCCAGCCAGAGACCAGGAGAGGCCTCGGAGACCAGCGTGGAAGTTGGGATCCAACTGCTTGCGTGAGAAGGCCCATGTGTAGAGCACTAGTCCCAGCCCTGCTCGGCCTTGGCAGCTAAGTTGAGTGCCACAGTCTAGGACCTGCAGGTCCCCATGGCGTGATGTTCTGGAACATTCTGGAGCCTTTACATAGTCTGCTGGTGCTGGGTGTGGAGCTGTAGTTTAGTATTCTAAGTATGCAGTCAGAGCTGCCTAGTGATAGGGTCAGATAAAATGAAACAGCCCACCCTAGTTAGCTAATTGAAGCAGCTAAGCCAAGCTTACAGATGCAAAAGGAAACATAAGCAGAAGGATAAAAGCTAGGTAAGAAGGGAGATAAAGACCTTTCCTTCTATGAAGATACATTAACTTAGTTGTCTGCCCCTCCCTAATCTCTCAGCTGGACTTAGAAAAATTTAAAAATGCAGAATACAGAGTAACCAGTTTCCTTTGAGCTCGTTTCCTATGAACCAGCTAAATAACTAATTTCCTTTAAACCCTACAAAGCTACCTGTTTAAAACAAATCCCCATATATAAGGCCAAAAACAAAGAAGGTCCATCAGACTTTTTCCCCCCACTTAGATACCTACAAAGTTTTTTTCTTCTGGTACTGGGGATTGAACTTGGGACCTTTCGCTTGCGAGGCAGGCACCAGAACCACTGAGCTAAATCCCCGACCCTTTTTTTGAGAGAGGATCTTGCTATATAGTCCAGGCTGGCCTTGAACTTGCAGAGATCCTCCTGCCTCAGTCTCCTGAGAGCTGGAATTACAGGTGTGTGCCACCACACCCAGCTTGGTGTTGCCCCCCCCCCCCGGCATTATCATTTCTAATAAACATTCTCCTACATTTTTCCTTTTGTCTTCAAATTTATTCTTCAGTTTGGGAGACAAAGAATTTGGGTTGATACAAAATTATCTTGTTCCCGTGTCCCCCTGCCCAATTCAAATGCCAAAGCCCTAAGTCCTGTGCTTCAGACTGGACTGGAACTGGAGTTGGGGCCTTTAAAGAGTGGTGATGGTAAAATGGGGCTATGAGGGTGGGTGCCAATCCAATCCTACTACACTGTCCTTATGAGACGAGGACACAGAGCAACACTAGGGGTGGGTGGGTGAAGAGCAAGGGCCATGTGGTGGCGCAGAGGAAGGTGACTACCTGCAGCCTACCCTGCAAACACCTTGAAGTTGGGTCTTCCAGAATTGAGAGGAAATAAACTGCTGTTTAAGTCACCCAGACTGGTCTCTCACCATGGGTGCCCTTGAATATTAATCAAGAATTAGGCTGGGGGGCCGGGGATTTAGCTCAGTGGTTTCTCCGCCTGCTGCACAAGCGCAAGGACCCCCGAGTTCAATCCCCGGTACCAAAAAAAAAAAAAAGAATTAGGCTGGGGATTTAGCTCAGTGGCACTGTGCCTACTTTGCAAGTGCAAGGTCTTGAGTTCAATCCCTGGTACAAAAAAAATAAAAGAATTAATCATCCGCTTTATATTTCACCGCTGCCTACCATAACTCAGCATACTCAGTAAGTGAAGACAATAAACCGAAGACTGCTTAGTTAATACTTTTAATTACAATTGTAATTACACAACTGCCACTATTCAGTGTTTTGTATAAAACCAGTTATAATACACAAGATTTTCAAATGCAACAATATGTATCAAACTACATATATATGCAAAGTTTACAGGCCATTATGAAGCTTTATCTTAAAAATACTTTCATGAAAATAAACATTCAACCAGTTCTCTCAGCTTTAAAAAATATGATTAGAAATATACATTTTAATAAAAAAATCAATACAATAACTGATCAAATACTGATTACTCAGTTATTTTTAAACTTTTAATAATCTGTACATGAGTGCACATTAGATAAAAGTCTGCAAATTATTAATCTAAAACTGCAGTACTCTAATCCAATGAACAAGTCTGCTGACAGTTCCACTGGGTAATTAAGGAGGTAATTTCCCACACAGTATAGGCAAATCATCCAGTCTTTTAAACACATCTATAGTATTTTCACTTAGCAACATGGAAAATACTCAGATTGAGGAGAGAAGGAAGAGCAGCAACTAACCTCACCAGGGCATTTCAGTGGAAGAGAACTATTCAAGAAATAAAAGACGGATTAAGATTGTTTCTGATGAGCACTCCTTTCCAGAGTGCAGTAAGAACTTTTAAAAATATTATGAAGGGCAGCCGAGCTACCCTTAGAACAAACACCCAATGGCTGCACTGGTTATTTGTCAAGCTTGGCAATTCAAACGAAGGGGTGGCCCCAGGATAGCTGGCTCGAGACAACCGGAGACCCAGTCAAACACAATGGCCTCTAGAGAACAGTTGGGGACACTGCTAAGACGCATTTGGGCCCAAGCCAAAAGCAGACACCACTCCCTGGTGGGGTATGGAGCAGGAGAGCTGGCTTCAGGGCATCGAGTTTACACCTGGAAAACTGGGACATAGGCAGAGCCACGTGTGGCTGGGGTCCAGCCACACTGGCCGAGTAAGGTCACCTCTGGAGGAGGCACTGCTCGCTCCCTGCCATTGCTCTTCCCTGCTGTTTGTCATGTGACAGAGGACCCTCTGTACTTCCAGGAACCCCACTTCACAGGTGCACACACCTCCCTTGGACTTTCTGTCTCTTGATGATCTGAATCCCCAGAAAGTTTCAAGGGCACCTATAAATATTCATTTCCTTTTTTTTTTGAATCGGGGATCATCTGAATAACTGAACTAAATCCCCGGCCCCTATAAATATTCATTTCTAATTTTAATTCCACTGGAAGTGGTTTGGGTGGACTTTCGATACTATTTAAGGTCTTAAGTTAAAGGAACCTCTCCATCTGACAGGCACTGTTTCAGATCCAACAGCAACAGGGTCATGTGTAACAAGAACTGAGTCAGACTCCTAGAGGACGTGGAGTGTTCTGTGGTTTCAGCTGGTGGGGAGTCTGCTCTTACTCATAGTACGAAGGACTTTCCATTAGTCAGACCCCCGAAACCCATCCGAAGTGCTGTCCCTGACTATCTGCCTACTCCAAGGAATGGAATGGTCTTCACCAAATTACAAGTTTCCTATGACTAACTTGCGCGAGCTTGTTAGATACAGGGATATTTAACAAGAGCCACAGTGATAACAACAATTCTAGCTGGAAACTTCAGCAGCCAACACAAGGCAATCTATAAAACAAAAAAAAAGCACAGTGGTTATCACTAAGGGCCAAAGATTTTACTCTTGGCCAAGACCCCACACAGCCCACTCACTGGGATAGGTCAGACCGGGAAGGGGGCCACAACAGGGATGTGCTTCCTAGCTCCAACCTAAGAGAAAGCCAAGCCACACACGGCTCAGAAGGCAGTGTGGTCTTCACACCCACCTGCATAAGCTATGGAGCAGCGGGCCTCTAAAGGATGCCCTAAGAATCAGGATTTTATGCTTGGGCACAGTGTGAACATTTTGTCTCCCGGCACAGTGGTATGTTCCTCCTCCTACCCAACTCTTACACCTACATTCAGCCCCTAATGTTTAAATGCTGGTTCAGGGTGACTCACATGGCCTGCTGGGCAGAGCTGCCCTTCTCCAAGCCAGTCACTGACACACTTCACCCAAAGGGTATAACACTGAAACAGAGAACCACTGTCTTCCAGTTCCTTTTTGGGTAAACAGACTTTACTTTGCTCCAAATGCAAGAAGCCTGGTCAGCAGGGTCTTGATACATTCATCTGGTCATGGGAAGGCCCTACCCTCTGGCACACTCCAGTTCCCAGACAAGCACAGGCCAGACCTGGTAAACAGGACATGGCTTCCTAGGAAAGCCCTGGATGGCAGGAACAAGGGATCTGCAAAACAGTCTTTAACTATGGGCCCTGGTTTTTGTTTTTAGCAGCAGATAAACTGTTTTGTGATTGCTTATGTCACAGCCCTGCTGAGTTTCAGGAAGGGGAAGGGGAGAAGGCACGCTGCAAAGAGTTACTAGTTGGATTCCCTAACCAAAGGCAACAGTGAGTTCACTCTTACTACAAACCAAAATCCAAAAGCAAGTAATCGTCGGTGAAATCAGAGTATATGAATGGCCCTAGACTGATCACAAAAGAAAAAAAAAATCCACAGTGTTTAGAGAAAAGGATTCTAAAACAAGTGTTAACATTTTTGTTTTTAAAGCCACCATTATTTGGGATTGCTGTTTCAAAGGGTAAAAACCAACAGTGGGCAGCTCCCCCTATATGCATAGCAGGCAATCTGACTAGACTTTGTGTGACTGGCAACCCAGTAATGCACAGCCTTGCTATTTTGTAGTTCCTAAGTGATGAGAAAGGAAGGACTTGGCAAGAATCTTCCAACTCTGAGACCAGTTTCTCCCCTGAAGTCTTCTAAAGCTTCTATGAATATTGTCTGACAAGTCTTAGGTGAGCACAGTACCATTTGGCATTACAGCATGCAACAGTGTTTTCACATGGTCTTCACAGATTCATGTTCATAAAGCACTCTTTGGTGGAAGACAAGCAGCTTGGGTACTTCACAGAGTAAACGTGACAACAGTATCACAAAGAGCAAAGAGATGAAACCCAATAGTGTCCGATGACAGGAAGTACCATTTCAGTAAATCCTGGTTTATCTTTACAAATTTCCACAGAGGGTCACAGAGCGAATAGAAAATAAATACGTACGAAACCTCCATCAGATCCTCGGCTCTTCTGAATGCCAGCAGAGAGCACAACCGCCACCGTGGGGACACATGGGCCACTGAACTCATCAGCTCTCCAGATGGCAGGGGGCTGCAGCACTTACACCTGAGACTAAATTACAACACCATTTCCTCATTTGGCTTGAGACGATTCTGCAAAAATGGCAAGTTGGGCCCTTCAAGTCTTCTTTCACACCCAAACTCCGAGCGCTACTGCGACTCCAGCAGACGTTTTCTTCAGTGAGTAAATTTCTTAGGTGGAAGCAACTAAGGCTTCTGCAGTTTGTTTTGTTCTCAAATAAACTCCTAAGTCCTGTTAGAGTTTTCTGTTCCTAGAATCTTTCTTCAGTTGTGGTCACGAGTTTTTACTTAACGCAAAACTGTTTTGGTCCTTGAAATGGAGGGACTGAAGAGAAAGAAAAGAAAAGGATTTTACCATGAAGGTTTGAAAGTGTCCCTGAGATAGTTATCACAGACAAGGAAGGCAACATAATAAAAATATTGACATGCTAAAGAGTAATATTTTGTATAATTTTTTTTTTTTTTGAAACAGGGTCTCACTATGTAGTTCAGGCTGACCTTGAACTCACTATGTAGCCCAGGCTGGCCTCGAACTCACGGCAATCCTCCTGCCTCAGCCTCCCAAGTGCTGGGATTACAGGCATGCACCACCATGCCCGGCTGTATAATTTTTTTAATGACAAAACTTTGGAGAAGACAGTATAATATCACCCATAAAGTAAAGATGAACAGGAGAAAAAGGCAGAGTAGAAAAAGGTTCAGTTCTGTAAAAATAAAATTAAAAAAGAAAAAAAGAAGTAGAAAAGAAAGAAATAAAAATAAACAAAGACAGGCGGGCAAGGGCAGCAGAGCAAGGTGAGTACCATAATGCCACCAAGGGCATCTGCTGCAAAGCACTCCTTTTCCTTCTTTCCCTCTGAGGAACCAGGCTGTGGGAAAGTGGAAACAACGAGAAGGTAAGAAGGATTACCAGATGGTTTCAAAAGCCAGGCTTTGGTCACAGAAAAAGCTCAAGCAACTTGAGCAGTTTCCAGCTCTGCCAGGTCCCGTCCCCTTCCTCGGCAGGTGTAGCATGTCTCCGAGGGGACTGTGCCTGGGGGACACAGACAGAGACGCCAAGGACCCTGCTTCTCACCCTCCCTTCCTTCTCCAATGTGGCCCTTGACACTTTCAACTCAAAAGCAACCTTCAGAGGAAAACAAAAGCGGAACCAAGAGTCAGGAAAACCACTTCGGTTCTGGAGGTGAGAGGATGCGCCTGCTTGATGGAGGAGGCTTGTTTGCCTTGAGCAGAGACCCAAAAGAGTACTGAGTTTAAAACAGTCAGGTCAGCCGGCAGAGGCAAGTGGGAAAATACCTAGAATTTCAAAGGGACATGAATTAATATTTTAAAAGATCAGAGGGAATCACCATTTTAAAAAAGAATACTGACAGAGAACATGCTGAGACTCCTTCACTGATGTACTTCTGGAGACAACAGCAGTAACAAAACACAAGACCCACAAGTGGCAAGAGCAGGGATCAAGATCTGCGACTCTAAGAATAAGATGCAGGAACAGGTGTGATGGCCATGACCTTTGCAGAAGGGATGTAAAAAAATCAAAGTAGTAAGTATAGCTCCTCCTAGCTAAAGGGTTTATGTGAGGTTTGAGAGGCAAAATAAAGAACCTGAGCATCTCTCCCCGCACAATATGAATAACTGGGTACTAAACACCCCAAAGCCATGGATAGGAGGTTGGTTTGGCAGCTGAGCAGAGTGATGGTTCCCAAAGATGTAGCTTGAAATTAAAAACTCACACAAATTAGAAAACAGGATGAAATGATTGAAAAAGAAGACAAGACTGCCCCCAAAGAAACAGCAGAAGTTTCCGGAAACATGCACTTAACATGCACTTATAGGGAACACTGGGGATGTATGACGTGACTGTGGCAGGTGGGCAGTTGTAAGGCTTGTGACACAGTCAGGGCCCATCCTGGGAGAGCTCTCCACACACCCAAATGCAAGAACAATGACCAGCCCATCTCACTCAGCCGCTTAGTCAATGGATTCATTAATTCTTAAAAGAGAAAGGTTACAATGGTCTTAGACTCTAACAGGAGGTGGGAGGTACAGAAGCCCATGAATTTCCCCCGTGGACTTGAGAAAGGGAAGAAGGTGGTCCCACCCCTCATCAGCACTAAGGACTCAGTCACCTGGTCACCCAGACCACAGCCTGCACACGTTCAGATGTAGCTTAGATCCAGAGGACACTGGCCTTGAGAAATATGTTGGTATTTCTTTCCTAACAACAAATGTTTGGGGCACAATACTCTACCCCGCCAATAACTGCTCTTTTAACAGGTTGGGGTGTGGGGGTTCTCTAAAGCTAAAGAGTCTCTCAATAAACTATCAAGATCAAACAGCAGGGGGGCTCTGGTCTTCATTCCTGAAGCCTTGGAGAACAGATGAGGCCGAGAGCAGACAGCCAGGCTCCTCCACACCAAGTGGTGATGTGTCTGTGACTTGACCTGAAACAGAGGCCTCCCCTCCCTGTGAGGCCGGGTCACCCACAGCCCCGGACCTGGCTCCCAGAAGGCTCCCATCCAGGTACACACAGAGGGAGGCCTTGGAGGTGGGGGAGTGCTGTTTAAAGAAAAGATATCAATTTAGAAACTTAGAATTACATAAGAATCTTAGCTCATACTATCTTTCTCTGAATCTGATTATGCACTAATATGTTAATTCCTTCATTACCTTCCAAACAAAACTGCGTAGTAACTGGTGGAACCAACACTGGAGGCTACACAGCTTGGCTGCCTCCGGTTCTTGTTCTTTTGAAGAAGCAGGTGGTGGGATACTGCACATAATCTGTCTGCCTTTCTTTTATAAGCCGCAGTACATGGGTAACACACCAAATCACCCCAAAAACCTGCACAGAGGAAGGTGCTAAGTGAACTGTGAAACCCAAAGAGCTCTCCCTTCTTTGCCTCTCTAAAGAACCTACAGACATATACTTATGAGCAGGAAAAGGAGTTTTGTTTTTTGGCACTGTCCTAAATTCCTGGAAACTGTTTTGGGGGCCAATTCACCATTTAGCCCATCTTATGCCACCTAAAACCTACTTTAGAGCCCTTAAAAAGCATCCTGGGGAGGATCTGAGGCAGACGCTCACTGCAATCAGGAACCACACTCCAAAAAGCACAGTGGAGGGTCACTCAAAATGACACAGAAAGCAGACCTAGACAGAAAGACTGGGGCAAAGCCAGCTTCCTCATTGGAACAAAGTGGGACTTGGCCAGCTTGTTCTGAGCTCTTGGACTCTACTCCTCTATAACCTACAAAAGTCCGATCCAAGAGAAAAAAGCAGATTAAGTTGCAAGCCTGCGAGCTGTAATGGAGGCCTGAGTCCTTACACCTAGAAAGAGCAAGTCCACTCGAAGCATGTCGAAATGTACAACCAACAGCAAGCTTTTTAACTTTTGACAGTTTGATCACCTAAAAGTGTCAGAGTTAAAATACTCCATTTTCTTTTGGTACTGGGGATTGAACTCAGGACCTTGCACTTGTGAGGCAGGCAGTGGTACCACTGAGCTAAATCCTCGGCCCTAAATACTCCATTTTCTACCCTTTACTGTAGAAGAGTTGGAAAATAAAAGTGCCCTCCACAAAAAAATCCCAACTATCCTACCAACCAGAAGAATGTTAGTAGTATGTGATATTTTTTCCTTTGTCTTATTTCTCTACATATAGAAATTTGCATATCTGTAAACATTT
The DNA here is from genome assembly GCF_000247695.1 of Heterocephalus glaber. The sequence goes on along the minus strand of NW_004624753.1, from coordinate 18,033,632 downwards.
TATATTGCTCTACACTTCCCTCTATATAGTGTGAATCAGTTACAAAATTAAGGTAATACACCTCAGAATTTCAATGTGTAGCTAGCTCTTTTCACTTATTTTTCAAGGAAACTTTATCCAGGTCATGACACTTTTTTTAAAAACCTGACTCAGGCTGGGGGTGGCTCTGTGGTACATGTTTTCCTCCTGTGTACAAGGTCCTGGGCTGCATAACCAGCATCACCAAAAATAAAAGTAAATAAAACCACGGTTCCTCAAACACTCTCCGGTCCATTTCCTATTTCTTACTGTCACAACACTGATATTAATCTCAGTGCACCTATAAATCTTTGGCCTCTTGTTAGTATCACTCTAATTTTCTTGTCAAGTGGAATCAGACAGTAAAACAAGTATGGACATTTGATATATTCCTAATAAAAAATGTAAGATCCTAAAATCCTGAGTCAGAACCCAACAATTCTCAAATACTCAGGGTAGGTATGTCCTCTTCTCATGTGAGTCCAGCTATGCAGTAAAATTTCACAGAAAACTCAGCAGTGAAGAAGGACAGAGGTGAATCCCCAGAATGCCAAGCATCAGCTGCTGTGGGACATGACGGGGACTAACTCAGCACTGGGATAAAGCACATGGGCCCAAAGCCTCAAGCATGCATGGAAGTAGAAAAGAAGCTAGGAGGACAGTTGAGGACACTATAAAGTCTGGTTCTGATTACCTGTGGGCTGCATATAGACTATTATAAGAGCTCTGTTTGCCGCAAGCACAAAATCACCACTGGATTAAATTGCATGCACCCTCCACGCCTGTGACACCAGGAACTGTATGACCTACCCTTGCCTCACAAGGGAACTGTTTGGGGAATATTTTAAAAATCAAGTGTCTGCCCTCAGTTCATGACAAATGCCCAGAGACAGCAAGCTACTGGCCTGGTCTCAGGACGGGCCCATCTTCTTGTCAGAGCCTGTACTTAGCAGAGGATGTGAGACACGCCAGGACAGAAGTAGAAGACACATGGGACCTCGGGTGAGGGCTTTGGTCAAGATGACAAGGAGGCACTAGGTCAAGAGGGATCCCAAAAGGGGCCTTAGTGCGTTTCCACATCATACTTAATGTGTAACATCACACTTAATATGCAGCTAACTGCACAATGACACTGTATCCCGTACATAGACAGAAGTGCTTCTCCAAGCCCTGATAGAAAACTTTGGAAATTCTTAAAGTTACAAGAACATTCTAAGCTTTTCCATATCATGATCCAGAGACTACAGTGTTAAAAATTTCCTCTAAACAACAAAAGAAAACAAAATCCTACGTTGAAGGGGTCCAGATTTTCATAGATGATGAACACATAAAACACATCTGATTATTTCCCATCGCAGGGTTGCTCCTTTCTCCTATCTTCTTTTGAGTCTCCAGAAGTGGAGTCCAAAAGGTTAAGCTAGAAACCAATGCTTGGAATTTTTCAGAACAGGATTCTTTTCTCACCTTTTAAAACTGCTTTTCCTCGAAGCAGATCTGGTGGTTCTTTTAGTAATGCCTGCACTGCCAGAAATGTTAGGTTCAGATGTTTTACAGCTCTGAACACTGGACTGAAGAATTACTCTGAAAATAGTTGGAAAAAAATAAGATTATATGCACTGAAATAACTTTCAAATACTTGACAGAGGAAGGGATTTTTGCACTTCAGTGCAAATTGTTTTACTGTGAATTGACAGGACTTTCCGTAAACACATTTGCCGGAAAAAAAAAAAAATCAAACACATTGTTTTAGGCCAAGACTCTTTGAAACGAAGCATCTCATTTCCCACCGAGGGTTACACAAAGATAACCAGGGTGCTTTACTTTTGGAAAAGAAGTAACTTGACATTATAAGCAATTCCCACACCAAAGAAATCCATCAGCCAAACAAATCTGAAAAAGGAGATTTAGATTTCTAGTCATACAATCAAGTTGTAAGCCAAAAATTCTAGAGCATATGCATACAAATTTAGGAACTAGCTACACAACCTTCACTGGTCAGAGCTGAATATCTATGTAATAAACATTATGTCAATGATAACTTTATACAACAATTCAAATTTTTAAAACATGTTCAAGCAAAATCATGTTTTTCCTGGATTGTGACTACTTATTAAATGTTTAAGTACCATTAAAAAAGAAGTGAGATCACTTACATGTTGTGAAATTTGCCTTAAACTCAAAGTCTTCCTGTAACAGCAGTTTGCCTAGGAGGCCAATCCATGAGTCAGGAAGACCACAGAGAATGCCCTGTTCGTAAGTGGAGGGTGTTTGCTTTTGCTTCATTAAACTATCATAGGAGAACAGCAGAACACATCAAAAAATTTGATAATAACAGTCTTCAATCACTGAAAAGCTGAGCTGCATATGCACTCATTTATTTGTGTCAACATTTACTTATCTGGAAGAGAAAATACTGACTAAAAAATACTTTCTGCTCTTGTATTCCAACCTAAGGGCGAGATGCCCATTAACAGCCTGTAAGATCTTGGCTGGCTAAGAATAAAATAGAAAGCAGCCAAACTAATGTGGATCCTGAGTCACAGGGGTGTGTCACCAGCGAAATGGTTAAGGACCAACGCCAGGTTTTTTATGTGGTAAAGGTTCCTAAAGTCCTGGCATTGTAGCATTGCTCAAACCAAAGCACATCACTCAGTGGCTTCAGACTGTCTGGGGGATCAGTTGGGGACATGGGGTGCCTACCAGCTACTGCAAGATTTTGAAGGCTTGGGAAACCAGCCCTGGACCTCTTGGACACAATCTAATCCTGGATCAATTAGCCAGTGCCTGAGCTGGTGTTTCTCACAGTCTGTTCACTGAAACCCTAACCAGAAAGAGGAGATGCAGGCATAGTTGTAGGGTTCCAGGGACTGATGCTCTGGCTTATGAATTCTGCTTCTTAGAACAAGGATTTATTACTGAAAAGTTCTTTCTAAAAAATGACTTAAAAAACAATAGACACATAATTGCACAGATTTATGGGGTATAAGGAGACATTTCCATAAATGCACACAACAGGTAACAATCAGATTAGAGTAATGGCATATTTATCATTTTTTTGTGATCTGGGAACATTCAAATTCTCTCTCCTAGCTGATCTGAAATACTCAATTGTCAACCACAGTTACACACTACACTAAGCTAAAGAGCATTAAAAGTTGTTCCTCCTATCCAACTGCAAAAAATTCTTTCCCATTACATAAAGTGAGGAGGAAATATCTTTTCACCTGTATTAAGGAAATGAATCTAGAATTTTGCATAAAGAAAAATAACAACAAAAAAATTGCTGATGCTTTGAAGTCCAGTGCTACCTCAGATGCTCCTTACAAATAGAGAAGATAAGACTTCGCTGGCTTTTTAAAAATACTGCTTTTCAAATAACTGGAGGTCACTGATGGCCTAAAGCATAAACAATATCCACACTATAAAATCATTAATATGAGGAAAAAACAAAACCTATACACTGCCTGTGTAGGAAATCCGGGTCCTGATTTCTCAAATTATTACTGAAAAGTTTACATACTATTCAGAACAAGAAATCACCACTCCATTTTTTACTTCTCTATAAAATAAAGCATAAACTGAGGTGAAATAATTTGATAATAGTAGCTAGTAATTTCTATGGAACTTTGAAACTAAAGGAATGACAGAAATTCAGGCTGCATCAGCTGCACCTGGGAAGACTCAGGTACTGTATTTGTACCAATAACAGAGCAGGTACCACATCTGTTATCCATTAATGCCCAAAGTGGGGAGACCTCCAGCAACTACACTTACATATTACCAATAACGACCTGAAAGTGACTGCAGACAAGGGTGAGTTTGCCAGCCAAACAGAGCAGGGGTCCTTCCCCCTGAGGACCTGGGCACAAACCTCCCAGGCCCACCAGTGCTCCTTCCCAGAAAATGTTCACGACACATGTTTTTCTCCTCTCTTTAGCCCCAACCACAGCCCTGGGGAGCTGAAATACTCTGGATACAGTGACATCTGCAATGTAGGGCACATGACAAAGTAAAAACTGAAAAGCCAGGAGTCTTACCTAGAAGCTACGTAACTCTTGAATGTCCAGTTCCAAAAGAAGAGTCCCTCAGAGCAACTGTACACTAGCTATGTGGGTAACACTGTCACAGAGCCTTCACATAGGTGGCCTGAGGCCCTGAAGCCTCCAGAGGCAACTTTCCCGAGGCTAAGCAGACCCGGGGCCACTCAACAGCACCACCCAACCAGGTGATGCTCCCTCCCCTGACCCTAGAGATTAATGACAACCAGGGAACATGAGCACCCCACCTTATCAAGAGAGGCAGAGACTACAAAGATTACCCTGTCAGCAGCACTGTAACTGCTGGAAGCCCAAAGCCAAAGGCAGGCAGACCCAAGAGTGGCGGTACACGTGTGTAACCCCAGCATGCTGGGAAGCTAAGGCAGGCAGAATGGAAAGTTCAAATCCTGCCTGAGCAAGTTAGTGAGATCTTGTCTCAAAATAGAAAATAAGGGCCGGGGATTTAGCTCAGTGGTTCTGCCACCTGCTTCGCAAGTGCAAGGACCAGAGTTCAATCCCCGGTACCAAAAAAAAGAAAAGAAAAGAAAAGGGCTGGGGATGTGCCCTTGGTTCAATCCCCAGTACTGCAAAAAAACCAAAAAAATAATAATAAAATAAAGAAGTCAAACAATATTCTGTTTAAGTCTTGAAATGTAACAGTAAACATTAGTAATAAGTATTTTTTGGTATGGGGGATTGAACTTGGGACCTTGCGCTTGCAAGGCAGGTGCCAGAACTACTGAGCTAAATCCCAGGCCCAGTAATAAGTATTATTAGCAGTGACTCCACCCATCCAGAATATCTTTGCCACTTGGACTAAAATGGGAACAAAAATCAATCTTTGTAGTGAATGATGCTCTTGAGTCAGAATAAGAGGAACCTGAAGCTTACTAAGAAAATAAAGGGGAAAAAACCTGAGATTAACTATATCAAAATATGCACATCTGGATACCTAAGTTTGTTTTAAAATATTCATGAAAATATCACAAATAAGTGGTTTTGTTTACTTTTGAAGAATGGAAATTGTTTCCTAAATCTTTGTTAGCCATATGAAAACACTCACTGAAACCACAAAGTACCAAAGTTGGTTGGAATGGAATTTTACTTTGGAAGAGATCCTAGAAGGAACTTCTGCATTGTTTTATAATTTCCAAGTTCAAGCTCAGACAAGAAAAGATATTTTTGAAAGATTAGTGAAGAAAGTTTCAGAAAATAAAGAATGCAGCCCAGACCTAAGCAGGCAGTGGGAAAGCTCAGTCAGGGGGCACCTTCTCCCTCTGTGGCTTGTAGCTCTGACGTTCCATACAAAGGCTGCTCACCACATTCTCCTGCAGGAACACGTCTTCGCTCTTAAGGCCTCCATTTCAAGGATGAATGATGGAAGAGAATACAAACTTATCTACATTAGCCAAATAAAGATGTTCTGGATATTTTTGGGAAAGGAAAAATGTGGAGCCCAGAGACATCAAGGAGAAACAGCAACAGGAGCAAGCAGGCTAGGCTCTAGGCCTTCCACTCTCACTTAACACCAAGATATGGAGGCTGTACTCTGACTTCCCTGCCTGGGAGGAAGTAAAACCAGGAGATAGTTCTGCACATTGAACATGGAAGACTTAGGAGATAGCTCAGGAGATGGCAGAAACCAGGACACAATCTTCACTAGACCTCAAGGCTGCAAAACCAAACCTTTGCTAAAAGTAGAAGGTCCATGGGAGAAAATTCTGTTTTGGTTAGATTGGAAAGAACACACACTCAAGACACAGAAAACTAGAGGAAGGCTATATAAATAGCCGACTGCCTGAAAGGAAACCATCATCCCAAACGAATTAAAATGTTTGATAGGAAAGAGAAACTACTTCAATGTCTTTATTTATAAATGGCTATTTCAAAATATGTTAAAAGTATTCAGAAAAAGGACCTTGGAAAACAGGCGAACCAACAAAGCCAGGAGAGCTGACAAGGAAAGAACATGCACGAGAACCAGCGAACACACCAGAGTGAGGGTCAGGAGAGAAATGGAATGGGACACTTACACAGCAGCTATCTGCCCAAGGGTCCTGATGGCTACCGTGCTCTGAAACCATCGAGACAGAAGAGCAGGATGGGGAGGATGTAGTCACACATAATCCACCACATGGCAACGCTACCCAGCGCAGAGGCCAGCACAGCTAGGGGGCATCTGGAAGGGGTGAGGGGAAGAAGAGATGTTCATATTGGGAAGCCAAAGCAAATAACATAACAAATAAATACATACGTCAAGCCACCTGGGAGTGTCAGGCGCCGTAAAGGCTCAAAACAGCAACTGGGATGCAACCGGGAGGGGGGCAAGGATGGAGTTTTGCCATCTTATGTAGACAAAAACTGTTGTCTTCAGTTTCACCAGGCTTGACACTTGGGAACAAAAGTTTAGACTCAATCTTTCGTTAGATACCTGCCCTATGTTAACTTTATGATACTGAAATCAGTCACAGTTAAAATGCATAAATATATACACACAGAAAAACTAAACTAAGCCACAGGGAAAAAACCCTAGGCTATTTAAGATGATCACAGGAGGCAGAATTATGAACAAACATAGAACTGAGCTCTTTTCAACAGAATCGTAACTACTAAAGAAAACCTAGGGCAAAAGTACCATAGCAATGTGTTTTGATTCTCCACATATCTCTCACAATCCTGCATATTTCATGTGGTCAAATCCAAACTAACACACGAATATTCAAAAGAAAGTACATGTGGACATAAGCCTGCTCAATAGTAATTATATAATTTCCTATTCTGGTGTTAAACCTTCTTCTAGAACTTGAAAATAATCTTCTCCACAACTATATGAAAATATGGTTTAGAGTCTTGTATTACTGCTGCCCCAAAACAATGTAATGACATGAAGCCACCATGTCACAACTGACTACCATTTCAACAGAGACAACCTGTGAGATGGCAGTGAGTTTAAAGAACAACTACAAACAAATCTGTGATTCTGAGACCTATGTCTGCTGTCACTCTCTTGAGGATGTCAGAGCTGACTGTCCTAACACTGCTCTCCTGCCTATCATGGCTCCTGAGGTTACAACAGAGGACACAAGTAGATGAATGGCTGATAGCTTCCTGGGTGAGCACCTCCAGATTTTAAGGAACACAATCCTTGCTCTGGAGAAAAATGCACAGAAAAAAAAATGCTTGCAAGGGATCCCATATTAAACAAGACCAACAATGACAAAATAAACCAGACTCACGTGAGGGGGATAGCATGTGTTTTTGATTGTCTTCTGCTTTTCAGGGCTCGAAGTCTATCACCTTGTGTGACTCCAGTGACTTCGTCGTCATCACTGAACTGCGTGAGTAAAAAAACACTGAGCCAGTGATTTGAGTTCCACTTCTTAACACAGGATGCATACAGATGCTTTAGTTTCTGCTGACCTCTTAAAATACTTTTCACCTTTCCAAATCAAGCTACAGGTCACATTTCAAAACAACCAAAGCTGATTTTCAAGGGCACAGAACCCACTGCCCTTTCGTTATCAAACAAAAGGATAATAAAGTGGAATAATGCACTCTCAGTTTTGGAAATATTCATTCTTTCAAAATTTCACCAACCATTTATCACCCCCACCTTTTTCAGTACTGCTAACCTCTAAAGACTTGATTTTTTAAGAGTTCTTGCCTTGAGAACTAATAGTTCTCTAAATCAGCTGTTAGAAAATGAGAAAAAGGGATAGGGACAGAGGAATAAACAGTTCACTTTAGATTTCTATCTGCCACCCATGCTTAAGGAGGAAAACATTTAGTTTTACGTATACAACTTTGTTTTAACCCTTGTAAGTAAGCTTGCTAGAGAGGGTTATAAACTTAAAAAACTGTAACAATAGTCCCTCAAAATGTGCTTTATTATTTTTACCTAGCATTTTTCCATGCCCTACAATGTTCTCAACAGCATTTAAAGCAAAGACAACAGCGCGATGCGGGTGGTTCGATTACCGGTTCAGGTTCCTGCTTGTCTTCATTTTCGACTCCATTTATTGAAATGTCATCAACCCCTGAGAGGAGTTTGGAGAAGGCAGTTCTGTGTGGTCCATTCTCCTGCCCCCTTAACTTCTGACGAAAACAGTCACCTTCCAGCCAGAGGCTAGCTTGTTTCCTAGAGCATTTAAACAATATCAAAATACAGCTTTCCAGAAAGGTACTAAAACACGTTTTTGCTACCACATTATCTATTGTTACAAATTCTACTTCCCATCCATCTTCAGACTATGTTCCCTGAGGAATTACAAAAGCTTCCATCTACTCACATGACTAGAAACTGCTGCTGAGGCCCAATCACTGACCCGGGCCTACAGATCCTGACCCATGCGATGGTCTCAGCTGCAGTCATTCGGTAGTGCTTCATTATGTAGCAGGCAATGAGGGTGCCAGTCCGACCAAGGCCAGCTAGGAAAACAGACCAACCAGTGACACCAGGCCTCATGTACTCCAGAACTTTCTGGGCAAGAACTTTTAAAAAGACTTCCCAAGATTCTGCCTCCATCAACAGTGTTTCTCAAGGTTGATTAAAGGGCCTTGCATCACTCAGTTACACCCTCAATGCTCCATCTCCCTCTCTCTCCTCCCCACTTCCTGGCCCTTCCTTACTCCTATCTACACTGTCATGACCTCCTGTGAGGCTTAATTTTATGTGCTGTGTCAATTTGGAAGAAGTCTTCGGATTCTCTGAACATTTGAAGTGGTGAATTCTTCAAAATGTGAGTAGACTTTATCCACTCAGAAGAAGACCCAAACAAAACAATCAGGGCCAGCTCCTGGAACAAGATGGGCTTCTCCTGCAGACTGCCCAACCCAAGGGCCTGTGCCATAGGCTCTCCTGTGCATCCAGCAGTCAGCAAACACTGCAGACTGGGGCACATGAGACTCCACACCACTGAGTCCCCACTCCTCCACATGTACATTAAACACTTGACTGGTTCTATCTTTCTCCGGGACGCTTACCAATGCACAGTGGAAGGGTGCTGTTGTGACAAATATGTGATCATGTGGAAATGACTTTGGAATTTAGAGTCATTCAGACTAGAAGGACTCTGCTGAGTACATTAGGAGAAGTCTAGACTGCCTTGCAGGGACTGGTGCCAGACACGTGGGTATTAAAGGTGATTCTGGTACAATCTCAGGTAGACAGAAACCAGGCACTGCTGGAAACTAGAGGAAAGGCAATTCTTGTAATAACGAGGCAAAGAAATTGGCTGATTTATGTTCTAATGTTTTATGGAAGGCAGAATTAGTAATAACAGGGCTGGGGATTTAGCTCAGTGGTTCTGCCACCTGACTCGCAAGCTCAAGGTCCCGGGTTCGATCCCCGGTACCAAAATCCAACAACAACAAAAACAGAATTAGTAATAACACCTTGGATATTTAGCAAAGATCTATAAAGAAAGTTTAGAAGTAAAGCCTTGAGATTCTCCTCGTGGATTATAGTAAAATGCAAAAGGACAGAGTTGAACTGAAGAAGGAATTAGTAAGTAAAAAGGAACCAGAAACTAAAGAGTCAGACAATTGGGCCGGGGATTTAGCTCAGTGGTTCTGCCGCCTGCCTTGAATGTGCAAGGTCCTGAGTTCGATCCTCAGTACCAAAAAAAAAAAAATAAGTTTCAGACAATGCTCAGTCTATACCTACCACAAAAAAAGCAGGCAAGTTCTAAAAAGAACATCGAGGGTGTGTCAGGGCAATTGCTTCATACAGAGATGCCCACAGATTTAACCAGCTGTTAGCAGAAGCCAAGAATAAAGATGGATGATATCAGGAGATACAGTGGCCATCTGGACTATAAGAGAGGGAAATGGGATAAAATGAAGAAGGGGGGGGGGTTGTTTCTTACAATACAGAAGAGTGAATTCAGGAACCCATGCCTGCTAGGGAGAGATCTACCACCGAGCTACACTCCCAACTCCTTTTATAAATTTTGAGTCAGGGTCTCACTAAATCACCCAAGCTGGCCTCAAACCTGTGATTCTCCTGCCTCAGCCTCCTGATTAACAGTAATTATAAGCATGCAACACGATGCTTGGCAAGGTTTTCAAAGTTCTGACAACAGTGCTATGACCTCAAGAGCAATTCAGAGAACAAAAGGGTGGCCACTGCCACCAAACCATAGAGCTCAGAAGCCTAAAACAAGGCTGTGGCCTTGCTGGTTTCACAAGTGGGTCATCCACTGGTGACAGCAGCCAGGGTGTCCTTGGCCTCAGGGTGGAGACTACCAACCCAAGAGAACTGGGACGAAAAACATCAAATCAAAGAAGATTCTTTTATAAGGGCTAAGGGTTGTTTTTGTTTTAGAGGCCCTGGGAATCAAACCTAGAACCTTATCCCAAGGAAGCACTCTACTTTCCAGCCTTGATCTACTGCTATTTGCTGGGTGAAGCTTCCAACTTTCTGGAGAGCTCTTAACCTCTTCTGAGCTCTTCCTTCTGGAATGAGTGTCTATCCTATGCCTATTCTACCACTGTTATCTCAGAAGCACATAATTCATCTGGTTTCCCGAGTTCCCAGATGGGAAGGAGCTTTGCCTCATGATAAATCACACTTCAACTCTCACTTGTACCTGATTTCAAGGATATTTAGATGAGGCTTTAGACCTGATGTTCAATTGATTCTGAAATGGATTAAGACTTTTGGAACTGTTGGGATGAGATGAGTGTACTTTCTATGCCATGGGCATGGATTTAGAGGGACCAGGGAACAGAATAATATGTACTGAACTGTACCTCTCTCCCTAATCAACAAGTTGATGTCTGAACTCCTAAAGTGACTATGTTTGGAAACATGACCTTGAAGGTATTAAATAAAGTTTAATGAGGTCATAAAGTGGGGCCCTAGTCCAATAGGACTGGTTGTCCTTGCAAGAAAAAGAAGACATCAAGAGAGAGCACACAGGGAATAAGCCATGTGGGCAAGTCAAGGACAGAGGCCACACCAGGAACCAGTCTTGCTGACACCTTGACCTTCAACTGCCAGCCTCCTCATTCAGTTACATAACACACCCAGGCTATTATTATCCTATTACTACACATCGTAATGAATTTCAATTTCCAATGCACAATCCCATTTCCATAAGTCATGACTTTTCTTTTGAAAACAACAAAAAAAATCCAATCATTACCAAATCCTCTTTTAACTGATCATCAGTCTGCAGGTTTCTCAACCTCAACAGTACTTATGTTTCAGGCTGGATAGTTTTTTGTTGAGTTGAGGGGTGGCTGATCCTGTACACTGTGGAACAGAATCCCCATCTCTATCCACTAGATGCCATGTAGTATTTCCTGCCAAGTTGTTGGAAAAAAGAAAAGTCTCCAGGCATTAATGTCCCCCTGGAGGACACAAATGTACCCTTGCTAAGAATAAGCTCAACAATTTCGTATAATAAAAAAAGAAATAGTCAATACTGTTTTTGTCTGAATTACTTTTTAAAACAGTACTAAGACATAAAACTTAGCATTTTTTTCATGTCTGATTTTTCTGATTTCATCTAGTTATCTATATTCTTTTAGCTTACTGAACATTTTTAAGAAAGCTGTTTTAAATGCTATGATAAGTAATTCAATGGCCTGCTTTTCTTCAGAACTGGTAGCTGGGAATAAGCATAACCATCTTTGCAAGTGCAGTTCAGTGTACATTCACAATGTTATGCAGACACTACCATCAATCTCCAGAACCTATGTCATTTTGCAAAGTGAAAACTTTGTTAACTATTAAACCCCCTTTTAGTCCCTCACATTCTATAGCTCTACTTTGTCTCAATATGAACTTACTGAAGTGCCTCATGTGAGTAAATCATAAAATGTCTGTCTTCATCTGACTAGCCAACTTCACTGTCTTCAAGGTTCCTCCACATAATAGATCAGAATTGTTTTTAGGGTGTATAATAGTCCCTTGTGTAAATGTACCACATTCTGCATATCTATCCCTCCACTGATGGACACCTGAACTGGGACATCCTAGCTTTTGACTACTGGAAAGGATACTGCTACTTCAATTGTATAGGATCTGGTTTTTTTGTTTGTTTTTTTGGTACCAGGGATCAAACTCGGGACCTTGTGCTTGCGAGGCAGGCGGTGGAACCACTGAGCTAAATCCCTGGCATAAATTACACTTTTTTTTTTGGTACCAGGGATCGAACTCGAGACCTTGTGATTGTGAGGCAGGTGCGGGAACCACTGAGCTAAACCTCTGTGTATAGGATCTATTTACATCACTGCTGCTAATTTATTTTTTTTAGGGTCTCGGTAGCACAGGCTGGTCTTGAACTTACTATGTAGCCCAGGTGCTGCCTTTGAACTCGCAGCAATCCTCCTGACTCAGCCTCTGGAGTGCTTAGATTACAGGCATGCACCATCATACCTGGGTTGCTGCTAAATTTTTTTTTTGGGGGGGGTACACAGGCAGGAGTAAAACTGCTGGATCACATGATTATTAAATTTTTAATTTTCAGAGGACCTGCCACGTAATTTCCACAGTAGCTACACCATTTTATATTCCCATCAGCAGTACACAAGGGTTCCAATATCTTGACATCCTTGCAGCATTGTTTTGTTTTCTGTTTTATTTTGTTCTGGTAAAAGGCACCACCATATCACCCTGTCATGGGTATGAAATGGTACTCACTGTAGTTGTGATTAGCTTTTTCCTAATATTGCTGAAGCCAAATAACTTTGCAGCTGTCCATTTTATATCATCTTTGGAGTCCAGAGTTTTCCTTTGTCATGTTACTTTGTATTACTGATTCAATTTCCTTACCATTTAAGGGCCTATACCAGTGGTGGTGAACCTATGGCATATATACCACAGCAGGCTGTTATCCCTGAAAGCTCTAAAAGGTTCACCATCACTGGTCTATACAGATTTTCTATTTCATTTTGATTCTGTGTTAGTAGATATTGCATTTATAGAAACATACCTTTACAATGTACTGCAATGGCACCCTCAGCGTTCTCACAAATATCCAGGAACTCTTTGACGATGGCATCCGTTGGGGTGCTACCATCCGCAAAGAAAAGATCATGGTGATCGAAACCAGCGTCCGTAAAGCGCTTAGCATCATACATCCTTTTATTGAGACGAATAATGGTTGTAACATTGTGACTCTTAAAATACGGAATGTAAGTCTCCGGAGAATGTCGGTGGTAACCTACATAAAAAATGCACCAGATCTTGTAAAATGCAGGAAGAAAAAATGGAGTTTCACCTATAATAGGGTAGACGTGGTATCTGGACTGGGAGTTTGAATAACAATTTTACTATAATTCTAAAAAGCAAAAAAAAAAAAAAAATCCGGTCAGAATTGTACAAATGAACACATATGCTTAAAAAATAAAAATTCAAGTCAAACTTACTTTAACTCTGGTCTCTCTTGAAAGAAAACACAAAATGGGTACTCTCAATAATAAACTATACTGGTCCCACAGTTTTACATACCACTTTCAAGTCTGGATCTTGAATAAGGTCCACAGAAGGCAAGAAATAGGTCTGGTATAATCCAATTTAAATCTCCATTTTCTGCTTTCTGCAGAGGAAGACCAGCAAAATTCATTTTTGGACTCAATTTCCTCTCCACATCCCCCTTCTCAGCACTGTCTCTAAGGAACTTCATATCTATTAGCTCTTGCACACTGGCTGTGTATTAATGACCATAAGTCAGGAAAACAGCAATTCTCCCTGTTCTGAGTATACCCATGGAATTGCTGGCTTCTCCTAGGGCTACTTACCTTGTTTTAACAGAGTTTCTTGCTAAGGTAGTCACAGTCCTTGAAAAACAGAGCTGACTGGTGCCACCAAAATACTCTGTGTACTTGGTTAATAAATCTTTTCTAGTATAAGGGGTCTAGAAAGTCCCATGTTTTTTTTTTTTTTGAATGACTAACTGAATTCTCATTTGAGGAATTCTGACTCCTTGAATAAAAGGACCAGAGAAAAAAACTAGGTTCCTAGTTTCTCAATATCTTACTTTTCATAGAAGCACATCTTTACATCATTTCTCTATTTAATAAGAAAACCAACCAAAATACTTCAATTAATTCATCATAAAATCCAAACTTATAAGGATAATAAGACCACAGAGTATCTACACAAAACCCCCCCACATAAATATAACTGATATCTAAAACGTGTTACTTCCCATAATTACGTTCTTTGGAATGAGTTACTATTTTAATTATCACCTAAATATAATGCATGTTTAATTATAATTGAGACATAGCTCTTAATGAGGCAGACAACAAACTTTTAAGCAAGTTGTAGGAAGACACTTGATAGTGAAGGAAAAAGGAACTAATGATTAAAAAAAAAAAAAAAAAAGCTGGGCACTGTAGTACACACCTATAATCCCAGCACTCCAGGAGGACTCCAAATTCAAACCTAACCTGGGCAACTTTACAAGATTCTGTCTCAAAATTTTTAAAAAAGGCTAGGGATGTAACTCAGTGCATCAGGGTTTTAATCTCTAGTACCACCAAAAAAAAAAGATAAATAACTTTAGCAATTGGTTTGTGTTTATATTTGAACCTAAAAATAAGAAAGAAATAAACAGTCCCTTGAACACCTACCTACAAGGAGCCAAGCTGGTAACCCAAAACCTGTTCACTTAATTATTCACAACATGAGGAACTGGTAAGCCTGTGTTCCACAATAAAGGTCGAGGCAGGAACAAGAACAAATGCTGCCAGATGATCTGATTTTTAAGTGGAAACCAGGAATCTAGAGTTCTTACTAAGAAATCTGCAATTAGATGTTGGCAATAACTAGCTTTCATTCAACTGCTGACATTATACACTGCTGAGATGCATTCTGTATTCAGAGACGTTGAAACAGAAAAAATAAAAAGGGAAGATGGAAAATCTTTTTTTTTTTTTTTTTGGTACCAAGGATCAAACTTGGGTCCTTGTGCTTGCGCAGCAGGCAGTGAAACCATTGAGCTAAATTCCTGGCCCAAAAAGGCAAGATGGAATCAATGCAAGACACTAATCTCAAATCTCTAAACACACTACATAGATTAATCCAAAGTAGTCTGTGGCTAAACAGTTGCCTGGAGTTTGGAAGAATATCTGTGATATGACCCTGTGACACCACAGCTTCAGCGCCCCAGTTCCTAGTAGCAAGAGGGAAGCTCTTTAGTGCCTGTGTCACTCCTTAATAACATATAAGCTATCATTGTGCTTTAAAGGCAACTGGTGTTTTTAGTATT
Organism: Heterocephalus glaber; assembly: GCF_000247695.1. Next base: position 18,018,352 of record NW_004624753.1, on the reverse strand, counting down.
TTGCTTACAGAATAAGAGAAATGTTTTAATCCTTTTATGCCCAAAATTCCATTTTTGGAATAGCACATAACAATGGAACATAATAAAAATTTTTCTCTTCAAATTCTTTTTCCTTCAATTTTTCTAAGTAGGAATTTTCTTTTTTTTTTTTAGGTAGGAATTTTCTAGGTAGAAATTTTCTATATAGGAATTTCATCCAAAAATTCAAAAATTGCAACCTTTGGCATAAATGGGTAAAATATTTAATTTTATAGGGACATGCACAAAAAAAGGTGTCAATGATTTAGTTATACTCAATAGTTTAAGGTAGTTAAGTTTACTTTAGAAATAGATTGCTACTACAGAAAAGACAGCGTTGCCCTAGCAAAGCCTATGTTTTTACACCTTTGATACATCACAGTAATAACAGACCATCATTACTCACCCAATTCATCAGCAGAACAGTTCCATTACACTCAAAGAGTTTTTAATAATAGCTACTCTGGAAATTGTGAAAAAAGTTACTGAAGACTCAGGACACAACCACATGAAAAACTGAAGAACCACCTTCCCCATTATTTGAAGAAGTATCCTCAAAATAAGTATAGCGAATACAAAATCAAGAGCCTACAAGTGTTCCTACCTGGAAAAGGCCTTTCACCATAGCATTTTCCTCATCATCTATTTGAAGGATGGAGCCTTAGACTCAAATTATTTCCTTTTAAAAAAATATACTGTCAGCCTGGCATGGCTGAAGAAGGAGGATCCCAAGTTCAAGCCTAGCCTGGGCAACTGAGATCTGGTCTCAAAAATAAAATAAAAAAAAATTTAAAGGACTAGGTATGTAGTTCAGTGCCAAAGCCTTGAGTTTGATTCCCATTATAACAACAACAACAATAAAAATATAAAAATTAGTTAAAATGTAGAAGATAGATCTAAGATTTTGCCTGCCTGAACTCTGTTGCCATCTCACCTTTCATTTATTTTTATCGGGAAAGTCTCATAGGGCTTTCACCTAGGACTCCAGCTCTGAATTAAGTCTGGCTAGAAGAATACACACCCCTCTTGCAGAACACAGGCTGGTTTGGGCATTAGTGGATGGTTTGTGTCAGGGCAATGAGGGGTATTCATGGGTCCCCTGCTGGAGCTGGGTTCTCTTTTCTACTGAGTATGCGAAAGTAGTAGATCACAGCTGCAGGAAGTCATCTCTATCACAGCTGGAGAGGGCTGGCCTGAGAACAAAACTATCTTCACCGGGATGGGGTCAACTTGACAGCACACTTGCTCCTAGATTTTTAATTTATGGAATACAGTATGATTTCCCCTTTTATTTAAGCCATTTATGGTTACTTTCAGTAAATTGCAAAGAAATGTCCTGATTTAATATAAAAAAGATTATGATAAATATGAAGATATGTCTCAGAAGTAAGCATATGTATAATGACTATTCATCTTATTGCTCCCTTTTACAAATTTCACCTTAGTGTACAAAATTCATCAATACTCAAAAAAAATTTTAAGTAAACATTATGAAAAATGCACAGGTTAATCAAATGTAGAAATCACCATTACAAATTGGGGCTAGGACCAGGCATGATGGCGCACGCCTGTGATCCCAGCACTCAGGAGGCTGAGGCAAGAGGATCACTGCAAGTTCAAGCCCAGCCTGGGCTACATAATGAGTTCAAGCCCAGCTGGAACGGCACAGCAAGACCCTATCTCAAAAAACAAAAACAGGGCGGGGGATTAAGCTTAGTGGTTTCATCGCCTGCTGCACAAGCGCAAGGACCCAAGTTCGATACCCCCGTACCAAAAAAAAAAAAGATAAAAAAACAAAAACAAAAACAAAAATTAGGCCTGGGGAATGGGGCCAAAGGGATGAAGACTTGAAGTTTTTTACTGTATGCACATTTAAACTGCTTTTAAAAACAAGATTTTTACTTCAGTAAGTAAAAATAATAATAATAAACAAGTTAAAAACAAAACTGAGAAAATGGGTGTTACAGTTTGGATCTTAAATGTTCCCCCAAAGCTCCTATACTCAAAGTCTGGTCCCCAGAGCAGTGGTGTTCACAGGTGAGACTTCAGGAAGTGACTGAGGCTCTGGCCCACAAGCACTCTGACCTCATCAATGGGTGAGTCCCTTTATAGATTCATATTTCACAGGCTACCTAACGGAAAGTGGTGGAAAGTTCAGGACATGGTGCTTAGTTGAAGGAAGTAGGTGACTAGAGGAATACCCTTCAAGGGTGTTGCTTTGTCCCAGGCCCCTGCATCTTTCTCTCTGCTTCCTTACCGCCAAGAGGGGAGCAGCATTGCCCCACTGCACTCCCTCCACCATAATGTCCACCTCACCACAGGCCTAATGGTGGACACCAAGCTGACCACTGACCAAAACCTTTAAAAATGTGAGCCCAGATAAATCGTTCCTCTTTGTAAGTTGTTTGTCCAGTATTTTGTTACAGCAACAGAAAAGCTAACTAACATGTAGGGAAATTTTGGTAAATTACAAACTTCCAGTTAAACAATGAGAAAGTTCTAGAGATATAATGTACACAGTGTACACCTGAAATTTGCTGAGAATAGATCTAAATGTTCTCAACAAATACACACAAAGGAAACTAAGTGAGGTGATAGATAACATTAATTAGCCTGATCGTGGTAAACATTTCAAGAGGTAGATGTGTATTAAACATTACCCTGTATACCTTAAATGTAGATAATACTTATTTGTTCATTATACCTCAATTAAGCTGGGAGGAAGCGTTAAAAACATTATCCTTGAAAACTTACTTCATAGTGTTCGTATTCATCAAGGTTAAATGTGTTGAAATTAAAGAAGCCATACTGCATTGCCTAAAATCCAAAAGAAAGCTTGTAAGAAGAAAGATACAAATAAGGACACAATTCCCCAACAATAAATATCAGGAGGTACCCCATAAAAGTATTATTACATTTAGATTACTTTCCATTATACAGTTTTCAAAGGAAGTAAGGCTGTTATCTTTCACATACTTCTATTATCTGGAGATTAGTTACAATGTTATATAATCGAAATATTTTAAATTTTCATTTATTAATCATCTTATCCATGCATAATAAAATCATGTCATCAAAGTAATCCTATTAACTTATTAGATCAACACCACCTATGGTACAAGACTGAGAAGTTTAAGATTCAATTATAATGCAGACTCCAATGGTTTCTAAAAATAAATAATAATGAGGAAAGAAACCATGGGCTGGTTTAGTTCAACCCAAGCCCACAATACCTTCACTTACAAATTCTTCTGAATAGTCTTATAATAAGAGATCAATGTGACATAATGCTAAACTTCAAATTTTTGAGGAAAAATAAAACCCCATTTTCCATAAGAAGAAAATAAATTTTCCATCCTATCCTGTGACCTCGCTAAGCAAACTAAGCAGAGTGTCTGATTTTAAGACAAGGGCAAATCAAGAGTGGATGGCCTCCAAGCAGTGTCCTCCCGGCTCACTGACCACTGAGCCACACAGGGCAGAAGCACAGGACTCTGGATCAACAAGGGACTGCCGGTGCAAAAGGGGTAACTCTTGTAAATCCAGTTTTCAAAATTTAAATTCCAAACTATGAACGCAAAAGGAGAAGGCTAGAATACCAACTAAACAGTCCGCATTTTACAAAATATGTTTATAGTCATTTCCCCTTCTCTGTGGGGAACATGTTCCAAGATCCCCCAGGGATACTTAAAGATCACACAGTACAGAAATCTGTGCATACTAGGATTTTTTCCTATACACAGGGACCTGTTGTAAAGATAATTTAAAACTTAGGCACAAAGAGATTAACAATAACCAATACTAAAATAGAACATTTATAACAATCCACTGTGCTGAAAGTTATTTAAAATTTATTAATTTTATTTTTGGAATTTTCCATTTAATATTTCAGATTGTAGTTAATATCAGAAAACAAATTCAAGGAGAACTAATATATTTTAGTAATAATTCCATGACCAAATCCATGATAAATTTCCTTTCCTTAAATTTAGAATCTTTCATGACATCTGCACCAGGACTGTTCCTAGTAGGTGAGACATTCTAACATAGTTCAAGGCCTGGGTGTCCCCCAGTGGAAGAGTGACAGTGTCCATAAGGCCCTGACTTCCATCCTCAGCACCAGGAAAAAAACGTTTACAAGGAATTCCTATTTTCCTTTGAGTTTCATAAGATGATCCTACTAGAAATAGTACTAAAATTATGATATCACACTTACAAATGTTTCATATGCAATAATATTCAAAATCTTCCACAAATGAAAAAATGTTCTAATTGAAATGCAGATGCTATTAACCCTTGAATGAAACTATAGTGTAAAAATACAAACCTGATCTATCATAGCAGCTCACAGGACTTTGGAGTACAATACCAGATTTTTTTTTCCTTTTGAGACAGGGTCTTGCTAGGCTAGCCTTGAACTCCCTATGTAGTTCAGGTTGGCCTCAAACTCATGGCAATCCTCCTGCCTCAGCCTCCTGTGTGTTGGGATTATGGGAGGTCAGTAAGGAACAACAGTAACTGGTATACAATGCTACACCGGGCATTTTCCAAGCCCCTTAACATTTGTCTTTGCTCTCTTTAAAGGTGAATATGCTTGCTTGCGGTAGCACATTAGAGCCTACCTGGCAGAGACTAGCTGCACCCAGAAGCTGCCATTTACCCCTGCTGCCTCTGTCTCCTGATATTTTTTCCCCGGGCCCAGCCCCTGCCTACATTGAGGCCTGACATGCTGCCCCAGAGCTGACAGTGGTCCCAGTCATGGAACTGCAATCTGAGCACAAGACATCCCCACCCTTTACCACTTGGTCCAGGAAGAAAGGGACGCTCATCTGAATATGTATACCAAGTAGTCTTCTCATCCGAAGACACAATTTTCATCAAATTTCCCAGAAAGCCACTATATTTCATTACACCAGGAAAACACCTGCATTTATTTGGCCTCTGAGAAAACAAGTCACATAAAACTTGAGCTACTGTTGCAGGTTTCTGCTTCTGGTGCTACCCTGACATTCAGGAAATACACCTAAGGGAACACCCTTGTGTGTGACCAGGGCCTGCTATGGGGCGCATTCCCAGGCAGATACTGAAGGACACCCCCCCCCATACATGCACATATGCACACGCATACACACAAGGTCATAACACACTAGAGTTATGGCCAAACAGCTTTTTTGTTTTGTTTTGTTGGTGATAAGAGTACAATCCAGGGCCCTACTCACGCTAAACACATGACCTACTGCTGAACTACACCCCTAGCCCTGAACATGGTTTTGACAAAGCAGTAGTGTTCCACTTCGCTTCATATAAACGCTAATTGGCTCTGTAAATTCTTTTGTCAAACTAGAAATTGAAAGCGTGAGCAAACAAAATTTGTGTTTCACAGTTACTGCGTTATAGAACTGTCTCTCATAATAGTATTGATAGGAACCAGACCTATAAATTACATAAATCAAAGAGAACCTGGAAACCAGTAATTTGTTTACTTTTTGTTTTCTGAATCACAATACCCTCAAAACCAATTCTGGATCACCAACCTAACTAACTCTTACTGTTCCCTCATTCTGCATGTCATCTTGGTTTGGGTGCAGTGCTGCAGATGGAACCCAGGCTGGGCATGTACCCCTCCACTGAGCCACATCCCAGCCCTGTCCCCTGCTTTTACCTGGCTGTCCCCCAACTCAGGCACAGAGGCACCCAGAAATTCAGAATATAGTATGTCCCAGTTTGGCATCTTATTTAACATTAATTAAAAAATGGGATACTTCTGAATCATATGCATCTTGGGAGCAGTTCTAACAGGGAGCTCCCTAGGGAAGAAAGCCAGGACTCCCCTAACTCTTCCTTAGTTCTCCAATAACACACGAAGTGCATCCTAGAGTTACTTACCTTCTTTACTGCATGAAAACAGTCAAGAAGTGTAATGTAGAAGCTGCAACTTCCATAGGCAGCATCTCTGAAATTCCAAGAGTATTGAAACACAACTCAGTTAATTTTCTGTAGTACACATGCTCAAAAAAACAGCTGACTATAGAATTTAAAACCACGCATGCATCTAATTGTTCAGATGATCTCTCTGGATCACTTCTGCCTTTGAAAACTGAGCCTCCTCCTTCTATTCAACTAATCAATAATATTTAGCCCTGTTCCCAAAGACCAGGGCATTTGAATTTTTTCTTTCAACTGGAAAATACTGAATCACACTGCTACCAGGAAAGATTGCCTCTGATCGTGTATAAATGTATATGTGTGTCTAAATATGCAGGTGTTTGTATGTATCTCCATCCAAGTAGGGAAAAAATTGAGAAACCAAGATATAAGTGAGATACCAGATGTATGGTTACTAAATGTTTTGGTCCTATCATTATGCTAGGACTTTTAACAATTTAACTGGTTAACTTCTTTCTGCTTCTTAAGAGATAATAAAGCCACAGGAATGAAGGCATCTACTATCTTTGATAAAAGCAGTGCTCTTGAGAAAGTGCTTTAATTGGTCGACAGACAACTCCACCTAAACACTGTGTCAACACCCACAGTAATCTCACTGCAAATTTTTCTATCAGGGAAGATTTTACACAGAAAAAGAAGAGATTCCCTGTCCCTGCTTGCTTTGTTTCAGCTACCTTGAGCTACTGCAAGATGAAATATTCTGGAGTTAGACAACATAAAAATGAATTTGATAACGATCATTCTAGGCATGCCAAACACTGTCCCACTGGAGCGGTTCTCTTTGGGGTGTAAGGCAGAACAAGGCAGAGAACAGGGCTATCATTAATTGCCCAATATAGTTGGGTTTTCACATTCAAATGTCTTACCTGAAACACTAAACTGCACATTAACTTTCAATTCTTGCAAAACCTTAAGGGTTGAAACTACTGATTATAGCAATGTTATACTATCAATGAGGAAAGTAGCTTTAGATATTATTCACTGAAGTGTTTAGAATTACTGACTCACATCAGCTGCAAGAGGGTTTGTTGACATCAGACAGATGGGAGTTTGACGCAAAACAGTTTTTGCCCTTTAAGGTTCTGAGTTTAAGTGTGTCCTGTAAAAATTAGAACAGCTCTCTCTATCCAACATAGAAGTTAAGAATTTTACCAGCAGCTAACTGGCAATATTCAGAAAGAAAATCAGAATGGCCTGGAAAAGTGCTTCTTGCATGTTGGTTGACTCAGGCCAGTGGGATCAGTATCATGCCAACTTGACAGAAACACATGTTCCCAGGTTCCACTCTCTCCTACTCAATCGGAAGTTCTAGGGGCAGGGCCAGGTCATTTGTGTTCTAAGAGGTCCTCCAGAGGACTGTGAGGTATGTTCAAGTTTATAAACCATTGAATGACGGATCAACAAATACTGTGTTTTACAGAAACAATTTTTTCATGGAATAAAAAAAATTTTAGACAGAGAAACTAAGAAAATAAAGTAATTTGAACCAAACCAAATCCAAATTGTCAATGGAAATGGTGAATTCTCAAACAGCAGCCAAGGGACTTGAGCCATGTCTCCTCAACTGTCAGCTAGTATTGTCCTCTCAAGCAACTGGCAGCTCCCCTCCTCACCCATTAAAGATGTACTCACTCAGTCTTGGTAACAATGTGGTTCACACATTTGGGAGAACCTGCTTTATATAAAAGATGATGAACACCTTCCTTTATTTAATATGCTTATTCCTTGAACACCTCCAACTTTACACACACCTACACCCTCTTTTCCCACCCAAACCATCAGCCTTCTTCAAATACACAGAAGAGCAGCTCTGAATCTGAATTTTAGCCTTTGTAAGGGAAAACATTTCACCACTAACATCACTTAAAAGACCTGGAAAAACAGATGAGACTCCATAAAGGGGCACTGCTTGAAAACTACAGAATCATGTCAAACACTAGTTTAAAAAAGTAGCAGCTTTCATAACAACTTACATTCACCTTGGCCCTAAATTGCAAATGACCTGAACAGTCGCTGAAAAAACAGACAAACCCTGGTATATTCACAGAATGGCATGCTATATAACCAATTAAAAAGGATGAACTACTGATGTCTGCCACACACGAGTAAACCCCATAAACATTAAGTCTTTTTTTTTTTTTGGTACTGGACATAGACATTAAGTCTTTAAAAAGCCAGCTTCTGGGCCAGGGATTTAGCTCAGTGGTACTGTGTCTGCCTTGCAAGCGCAAGGTCCTGAGTTTGATCCTTGGTACAGAAAAAAAGCTAGCTTCCAGCTCTCTGACACGTGTTCAATGATTCCACACATATGAAGTTCAAAGGCAAATAAAAAATAACTGATGGCGGTAGAAGTCACAGTTGGGGTTACTGACTGCAAAGGGGAAGGAGATCTGGGGTGATGGGGGTGTTCTACATCCTGGGGTGTGGGAGCTGCAAATACACAGCAAAACCTGACTATGACGTACTCTTATCAACCTAAAAAGAATGTAAAAAACATTCAACAAATGTGAATGAGGGCTATAAACTACACCAAGTGTTTCAATATGGGGGATGTAATTTACCTCTTTAAAGATATTTTTGTTCCCATTTATAGTCAAACACATCAAGGTTTAAATTTGTAAAGGACCACAGAGAGAACAGCAACAGAGTTGAGTCAAATCGCTGTCTGTCTGATGTCAACAAGCAAGCTATTAGCAATCATGCAAACTATCTCCCAAGAAAATACACAGCTGTCAAAACAAAAAACAAAGAAAACCCTAAGAAGCAAACAGTATTATATCAGAGAATAGAAGTATATGACCTTTAGAACAATGATCCTAAGGTATCCAGAAAATGTTAAAACTATGGGCCAGGAATTTAGCTCAGTGGCACTGAGACTGCCTTGCAAGCACAAGGTCCTGAGTTCAATACCCAGCGCCCCGCTCCCCCCAAAAAAAGAAAGAAAGAAAGAAAATGTTAAACTACACTTTGTGCTATATTTGCACTTAGACGAAAAATATTTACTATAATTTAGTAGGAAACCATGTATACACACACACTTTTAAACTCGGTGGTTAACGAACTGAATAAGTTGAATTAAATCTAATTAAATATTGTTACTGAACATAAAAGGATTAAGTGAGATTCTTGCAAACTCTTGTTAGCAATACTTTATATTTATTCTTTGCACTTGAACTGGCAAGGATAAAAAAGATAATTTCTGGCCGGGGATTTAGCTCAGTGGTTTCGCCGCCTGCTGCGCAAGTGGCAAGGACCCGAGTTCAATCCCTGGTACCAAAAAAAAAAAAAAAAAAAAAAGATAATTTCTTTCAAAGTATTATCAGACTTTTATCAATTCTGATTGGCCTACTTTCTAAATAAGTTCTATAGAATAGTCAAATGTGACAAAGCACCAAATTTTAATATTTTAAGCCGATCACAGGTTGATACTTCTATACAATAGATATAAAACAGAATGCAAATATTATAATTCTCTCATACAATAATGTAGTAATCTTACTTTTGTAAATAATTGCTAAATAATTGTAAATTATTGCTAAATTCTTGTAAATTATTGCTAGAAAAAATAGAAGGGGAAAAAACCATAAGCTACCAGCCCAAATTCTTTCATTATTTGATTCCACACAGCAAAAATTACTATATTACTATAAATATCTCTAAAACCTAATTCTCAATCTCTGTATCTCATTACAGCCTGGTGACAAAAAGCTCACAGACCACACTCTGAGAAACACTGCTTTAGGGCCGGGGATTTAGCTCAGTGGTTTCGCTGCCTGCTGTACAAGCGCAAGGACCCGAGTTTGATCCCCGGCACAGACACACACACACACACACACACAAAAACAGAAACACTGCTTTAGATAAATCTAATATCTGACATCAATGACTGAAGAGATTCAAATTTCACAAAGCTGAACAACTCTGAACTAAGTCCTGTTTTCTAGAGAGCTTTTGGATGGAACTTCTGGGAGCAGAAGTAACAAGCTTCTTTTCTCAATGCCAAATTTCACTAATTTTTAAACACAGGAACATTTATTCTGTTTTCAGTACCTATACTTAAATGAACACAAAAGATTTTCCATGTCAACAGTGGTTCATAGATCCTTAGACTATGTGAAATGTGTGAGGATGTTCAGATTTCAGGACCTAAGTAGGATAAACTATGGGAATGGGAATAGGAAGGATTATGGTTATAGAGAAAAAACAAACTTATCACTGTGTATCAAGAGATGACCAATGTAGCTGTGACCCAGAGACCACAAATCCAAGTATTTCTCCTAATGGAAACACAGGTGCTATTATGTTTCGAAAAGGTGAATGATACACATGCTTTGGTCTCAACCTATCATCTTCCCATCTTCCCACCCAGCTCAGAAAACAATTCCTGAGATCACTCATGAGGCAGAAAGAAAGGTGATGATGATACTGGGCTCGAATCAATTCTTCTAATTTGGTTCATCACTAATACGCACACTTAAATGCAATGTATCACTGACTTCTGCAGACGGTCCTAACAGGTCTCTATTTTGTGGAATGAGTTCACAGGTATTTGAAAAGATTCTGCTGATCATTATTAGGGAAACCTTCCCAAAGGACAGGGAGATTCTTAACATTATGTTTTTAAAGATATGGCTGGATCTTCAAAATCTGACACTCAAGGTATATGTAACAATCCTAGTACAACTTATTTGTGAGTAGAACAGTGAAATTACAATAGCATGAAATAATCAAAAAATTATATAATGAGTAAAATTATTTCATGCATTTATTGCCCTTTAAGCATCATAGGAGCATTCTGATTACATAACTATTTCAATGAACAAATAGAGAAACTGTTAGAATTTGATTTAAGGAAAATTAACACAAGGTTTTTTTTTTTAATTTCTTCAAGATAATCACATAGTTCGAGATGAGGAAGTCATGCATTTATGAAAAGACAGTACTATCCACCACTTTCAGAATACAACTGCTTGAATGGGTTTGTTGGGAATGGTTCCATATTAGCAGCCTCTCCCACTACCTCTGCTGGCTCTGCTACTAGAAACGGGGGTCAGATTTTGCCCCAGAAAGTAACTTCTGATTACTAGGGAAACTTAGTGCTTCACTCTTCAGGAGCCAAATTCCTCAATCATAGTTCTGCATATGTAGCTCCAGAATTCTCTCACCTGTCTACAAGCCTACTTTTTTCATCAATGATAGTGGTTCTCAACCAGGGGAAATGGGGCTCACCCATTCTACTCCTACACTTTCAGCACATCTGGCAATGTCCAGAGATATTCTGTATTTTGATCACTGAAGTAGGGGTGGGGATGTTACTGGCATCTAGTAAGCACAGGGCAAAGATGCCACTGAACATTCTGTAACACACAAGGAGGCATCCATGACAAAATAGCAATAGTGTCACTGTCGAGAACCTAGGGTCTATAGTGTTACTTACACCGAACATAAAATATCTATCTACAAGAAAAAACTATAAAGAGAGTTATGGCAAGAGTCTGATATCACATCATTCTAAATATTTACCTGAAAGGAATATAGGATGTATCTCCAAAGATTAAGAGTCCATATGCATCTTCTGGAGTTCTCCCCAAATATATAACCTACATTTGAAAAGAGAAGAAAAGGGCAATTTACTTCTAAATGAAGACAGAATGCTGTCACTGTAAAACAAGCTTTGTACAATCAGTGGAGCTGGGTTCTCTGGCTTCCCTAGGAACCTGAGCCACCCAGCACCTACCCAATTTAAGATAACTCCTCTTACATAAGTCTCTAGTATATTAAATAACTATGGATTACACTTGGAACACAAGTTCAATTCAAAGAATGTAAGAACAATGTAATTTTTTCCTATGAGGAAAACCTAAATTCCTAGTGATGAACTTTTAAAAACTGTAATTTTAAAAATCTAATGAAATGCCCGGGATTTAGCTCAGTGGTTCCACCCCCTGCCTCAAAAGCCCAAGGTCCCAAGTTCGATCCCTGGTACCAAAAAGAAAACCCCTAAAAATCTAATGAAATGAATGTACCAAAATACAAAGCATGATGAGATAAATGGAAGGAAATTCACAGATTGAGACTAAATCTATTAATATAACCACCAAAGAAATATTTGCTAGCAATCCATACTTTTCTTCTACATCTACTCAGCTTCTGGATTCAAAAGTCCTTCCCAAGTGAAATTATTCTAAGTTTGTCACTTAAGACGAACCATATTAAGTCATTTCTATGTTAAATTCTCAGACTAATTAACTCTAAACCTACATTTTATCATTGTGCTCTGAACAATTTAGACTCTATAGACATTTCCCAAGTTCTTTGGGTATATTTTCATCAGAAGTTACATATACAGAATGCCCACTCTAATTCCACAGAGCTATTTGGAACCAGAAAACAACAAATGACTGAGAGCTGCAAAAGTTTAAGCTTCCAAGACAGGCCCCAAAGAATCTTATCTCCTGGTATTTCCATGTTCCCCGAGCCCCTCCCACAGTAAAAGCTGCTGTGTGGAAAAGAATATTGCTTTTCACAGAGCGTGTGTGGCTTCTCAGGCTAGGTCATAGAGATGCATCCTCCCAAAATGAGGAGCCCTCCCCACCCTTCCTACTGTGGGAGGATATGCATTCATGCAGTCCATGGTGAGTACCAAGTCTTCCTGCCAGCATGCAGCACTGCCCTGCCAAGCATGTGCATAAGCCACCTAAGGAGGGGACCCTCGGATGTATAACTGCGGCCCAGGAGAGATCCAGACCCAGACCCACCCAAGGGAATCCACTCCCAGATACCTAACCTAGGCAAACTGAGAGAATGTTAACTGTTACTGCAAGTCACTTAGTTTGGGACAATGCGCTATGCATCAACAGACAGTAGCACACTCAGCAGCAAGTGCAGAGATGTAGCCTGGGATGCACCAATGAGCCATTCTCATCTTTAGAGGGTAAGAAATTTCTCTGAAGGGACAAATAGCAATTTCCTGGAAAGAATGAAATATTGTAGTAGAATATGCTTGAGAAGTCAATAGTGTTTTTCAAAGTCATGGTACAAAGCTATTTTTTTGCTGAATAAAACCACAGCTAGCTAGAGGTGGTGGAACATGCCTGTATTCCCAGCTACTCAGGAAGCTGAGGCAGAAGGACTACCTGTCCCTAGGAGTTCAGAGCTTTCTGGGCAATACAGTGAGACTCCACCTCTCTTTTTTAAAAAAATTGGGGGAGAGGGGGTGTGGCAGTATGACAGGGTCTGACTATGTAGTTCAAGCTGGCCTTGAACTCGCTATATATCCCAGGCTGGCCTCAAACTCACAACAATTCTCCTGCCTCAGCCTCACAAGTGCTGAGATTTACATATCTGGCCACTGCCTGGACTTTTAAAACCTATCTGCTTGCACCAGATTACTTCTGGCCTTGGGGTACAAATCTACCTTTTAAAACCCAGAAGGTACTTAGTGGCTGACAGATGCAGTGAGTAGCTGAAACAAAGGGATCATAACTCAATCATTTATCATTTGATCCAGGCTTCAAATAATTCAAACCCAGTTATATATGTTTTATACTTCTATTCTTTTTTTTTTTTATTTGTACTGGGGACTCATACTTCTATTCTTATACACAATGATCTGAAGCTTTGTCTACATACAGTTTAAAAACCAAACAACAGGCTGGTGATTTAGCTCAGTGGTTTTCACCGCCTGCTGTGCAAGCGCAAGGACCTGAGTTCGATCCTGGTACCAAAAATAAATAAATAAATTAATTAATTAATAATAGAAAACAAACATTATACAAGCCATCCTGCTCCACAGTTAAGAACAACAAAGAACATTTAAATCCCAAACAACAAATGCAGCTGCCTGAGAAACCAGTAAATTATTTTCAAATATTCTTTGTGGAAAAAATGTCACAATGTGTGCAGCATTTAAAAATTCTTGCTAATTATTTTCATATTTCAGCCAGATGACGCCAAGAATCTGATTGATCTTTTAAAAAAAAAAAATCACTCCACGGATTAACACAGAATGTTAAGAATCAACACAACTTTACAACCAAATGCTAAAAAGAAAAAGGTCAACAGGGCAAAGAATATACAGCATGAACAATTTTACATGAAAAAGTAAGTAAAATTACTTTCATAGCTCTTACACAAATACTGGCAAGAAAAAAGAAAATCCCAAATCACTTTTTAAAAATAATCAAATGGCCTTGTATTTTACTAGTTTTAACTTTTCAAACTACTTTTATTCACATATACATATAGTAGTTTGGCACAATAATCCTCAATTCAGAAAAAAGTAAACTGGAAATCTGGAATAGCAAACACATATCCACCAAGGCCAGACAGCTTATTTTAAAAATAATAAGTGAACTGTCCCAGTGGTGGGGGGATTTTCAAACACAAAGCACAAGTCTTGATTTTTTAAAAAACTGATGGAATCTGCCACCTGCCTTACAAGCGCAAAGTCCCGAGTTTGATCCCTGATAACCCCTCCCCCCAAAAAGATGGAGGCTCCTAATTGTAAAACCTGGAGGAGGACCTACAACCATTTACAAATACTGTATGAGTTACATAAACTGGCAGGCTGGTACTTTCCAAACCGAGGCAATAACTGCTCATCCAAGATTCCACTGCTTGTTACTGGTGGAAGAAGGCCTTCCACTCAGGCTGTATTTATAGACAAGAAACTGTACTATCTGAAAACAAGGACAGATACAGAAAGGGAGCCAAAATTCCAGAAAGCTTAACCAATCTGTAATCAAGGATAAGTAGTCAGAGGGCGACTTTTCTTCATTACTTCCCAAAGTTAATACCACCACCACCACAACCACCACCACTACCAGCAGCACCCCCGGGGGCAAGCATCAAGGGCAGCTAGCTGAAAGGTCAGTCCAGCCCCCTGGGTAAGAAAGGGAAGTAAACCTGATCGACCCTGCTGGGAGAACAGCTGCCTCCCCTCCACCACATCTGATTGCAGGCCTGGCTGCTATTTATAGTTGCCAGGCTGCTGTTTGTCTGCCTTTCACAAACCGGGAGAGAGAGGGAGGGAGAGAGAGAGAGAGAGAGAGAGAGAGAGAGAGAGAGAGAGAGTGTGTGTGTGTGTGTGTGTCTGGAGATGGGTGCTTACACAGCCTCTGGTCCACACACTGGTGTCTGGTGTCACCCCATTGGGGAGGCTGTTTGAACTGGATTCTGACGCACAGCCTCCACCCTGCGCACCTTAATGCCCCTCCTATGGTCCCTTCCTCCAGCAGCCACCCTAAAACCCAGCACTAAGTACTCTGATGATTAAATCATTTTAAAAAATGGACCACAGGTTGAAAAGATCATCATTAAATAACAAATGAAATCCCTGAGCTCTTATCATAACTGTTGAGGCAATCTCAAATTCAAGACAATTTAGGATTTTACTCACAGATTGCTGAGTTAATATATTCTTAGAATTTAATTAGTATCATAATTTTCCATATAAATGTGTACAAGTTAAGCCATTTGCTAAAGGCCATTAAAAAACTGCTTGCAAGTTTTTTAAAAAGTGGTAAATTTTAACCAGGGAACTTACATTTTACCACAATTGGCTCCATCAAAATAATCTATTAAACACTCCAGGAAGCCAGATTTGCAAGCTATATACCAACAGTTTGCTTGTGTCATGCATTTTACATTCAGAATGCTTCGCATTTATTTTATATACAAAAAATGATAGAAACCATAGTTAATTGTCCAGACGCATCCTGGAAAGTGCACTTAACCTATGAAGAGATGAATGCTGAAGCTGCAGGAAAATATAAAATACATGACAGTTAAATGTAACCAACGTTGATAACCAGGAAGACCAAAGGGTAACTTTGCTATTTTTTAATTTAAAAAGCAGATTTAAAAGTATTAAAAAGTAGTAGGAAGAACCAAGAAAAAAAGGAGTAACATTTAGTGAATATTTAATTTGCACCAGATCCTAAAATAAAATTCAAAGCCAGCTCAGTCTGAACCTAAACCACTGAACTCCACCCACCATATAATAGCCTCTTTCAAATAATTTTACTTTTTCCTCCTTCTTTATTTTGGGGGGAGTGCGGAAGATCAAACCCAGGGCTTCATACATAGTAAACAAGTTGTGTATTAACATACCACCTCCATTACGAAGTGTACGTGTAAAAACTTTTCAAAGACAAAATATTTCTAACATGAGTTACTACATTTAATTGTACTTTTAAAAAAGTTATTTAAAATAAGTTATTATGACTAATATGCTTCATTTGTTTAAAAATCTTGATTTTTAAATCAATTCAGTTCTTGATTTTAATGACTGCCATAATTAAAAAAAAATTTCCATAATCTGTCAGTGCAAATGCAGTATAGTATGTGCACCATGAGCTCAGCTGACCAAATGATTATACAGTGATCCCTTAGGACCCCCTCAGGGACTGATTCCAGAACCATCCCCCCCCCATACTAAAATTCCTTATACAAAACGGTGTGGTATTTGCATACATCCTCCAGTATACTTTGAATCATCTCTAGATTACTTATAATACCTAACACTATGTAAATAGATGTTTATAACTGCATTGGTTAGGGAATAATGAAGAAGAAAGTCTACATATGTTCAGAACATATGCAATTAAAAAAAATGTTTTCAACCTGTAGTTGGTTGAATACATAGATGTGGAACCCTCAGATATGGAAGGAGGACTACTCATTTTTTAATCTCACTCACAAACGACGTTCGTTAGTTAGCAAATTCTCAACTTCCCAAATGCTAATGATTTTACTAAAAAATAAAGGAAAACTGTTGCACATTTTTTTAATGTTGAGTAAATGTGCCCAAACCTTTGTTTAGATGATTTTACAACAGGTTATAAAATTCCTGTTTTTTAGCTACTGAAACAACGCTACTTTGAAATTGGCAATTAAAGGGAAATGACCCATAGTCTCTTTTCTGTAGGTAATTTTATTCGAGTATAACAAAATAGCCCCAACCATAAGAAGGAAAGCTCATCTTCCACAAAAGAAAGCCAGATAATAAATAAAGGATACAAGAAATAATTAGAAAAACATTATCAAAACCTTAATAAAACTAACTTGGGCAAGTACAGTCAGGTATCATTTCATGGGGACACGGACTAAGAAATGCATCTTTACATGACTTTATCTTTTTTTTGGTACCGGGGATCGAACTCAAGGACCTTTCGCTTGCAAGGCAGGCGGTGGCACCACTGAGCTAAATCCCCAGCCCAACATGACTATCTTTATGCAAAGGCCATGGGATGAATTCACACAAACTAAGATGGCTATGACATCACTAGGCAACAACACCATGGTTTCTGGGGTCCATCAGTGCCTTGGCATCATTATGTAGTGCATGACTGGAATATGAATTATTGTTTAAACACAGGTGAATGGCTGACAGGCAACTGCATATATGAAGAGTGTCAACACCATATTGAATACTTTCTTTCAGTCAGAAGGAAAAAACCACATACTGAAGGGTTTGATGGTTACCACCTACTCCAGTGATCACTTTTGTATCCTTGTATGATGCAACATTTACTACTAATGCATAAGTGTTTATATATAACTTCCACAGGTTCAAGTTATTTCTGTGGAGTTTAAATATACTCCACAGAAAGTGTGGAGTAAACATACTCCAGAGGAAGAAAAGCCAGAGAAACTCAAAAGGTGGAACATGTTACCAGACAACAGGGCTGGCCTCTTCCACAAATCAGTGTGATCAAATAGCGAGTGCGAAGAGTAAGAAATCAGAGGCACAACCACCTCAGTCAGCATGTGCCCATGCATTAGACAGCTTGGATATTTTGGATCAATTGGGAAAACATGAATATAATCTTAGTATCAAGATTATTTTAGATGGCCTGGGGATTTAGCTCAGTGGTTCCAGCACCTGCCTTGAAAGCGCAAGGTCCCGATTTCAATCCCCAGTACCAAAAATATATATATATATCTTAGCTACTTTTCTTGCGGAGACAAAATACCCAACACTCAAAATTAAAGGAGGAAATGTTTGTTTCGACTTACAGTTTGTAGTGGTTTCAGGTAAAGCAGGGCAGGCAAAAGGCAGCAAGCAGCAATCAACGATAGCAGCAGAAGCAGCAGCAGCCTGCCCTTCCCTTTTATCTCTTCCAGGCTACCCACCTTTTGAGTGGTGCCACCCTCACCCAAGGTGGGCCTTTCTTAATCCCAGCATCACACACCCTAGATCCAGCCACCTCCAAAAAGTGCCATCTATGACTGTATGAGGCTTTGGGGAGACATCTAGATACAAGCCATAACAAAGATAAAATATATACTAAAATGAAAGGATGGGTAACTAACTTTTTTTTTTTGGTACCAGGGATCAAACTCAGGTCCTTGCGCTTAGGCAGCAGGCAGCGAAACCACTGAGCTAAATCCCCGGCCCAGGTAACTAAGTTTTTAAAACGCAGGTGATAGAGCTATTGGTAAACATCAAACATACAGTGTGTGAATGTGTATGTAGAAATCACATATACACACACATATGCGTCCTGCTTCTATAAATATAAGCTTTTCTCTACATTTCTCAGGGTGCAAATACAGATTTTCTGCATGATATTTTTTACAAGATGACAAAACAAAATCTCAAATTTTTATTTTCAAAATGCTCCTTTAATCATGAATTTGTTTTGAAAAGCATTTACGTTTCCACTCAAAATTTCACCTTTACTTTGAAATGACATGGTTAAGTACCACAGTCCCCAAATCTGGCTAGCAGTCACTGACTTGCCACATAACAGAGCAGCAAGCATCATTTCATAAAAAACAGGGCACATACCCTTTTGTAAAAAAAACAAAAAAAAAATTCATTTATCTTTAAACCTCAACTCTTTTCTCAGTGGAATAGAAGACTTTTAACTTGACTCTGATTTGTCATCAAAGATTCCAGGATTCAGACAGCTAAAATGGTAAAGCCATTTACCCAGACGCATCAGAGACAATACTTTGAACAATCAAGTCACTCTTGTCACTTCTAATGACACACAGGACATGCTTGGCCATCTGACAAAAGGACTAACAGAAGATGGACACATCAGTCTATGTTTTAGGTTCTTGTGACATATAACCTCTTCCGTTCTTAAGACAAAAATAGGACTATTGGGCTGGGGATTTAGCTCAGTGGTTTCGCCACCTGCTGCGCAAGCGCAAGGATACAAGTTCGATCCCCAATACCAAAAAAAAAAAAAAAAGGACTATGAATGCTCTATTCCTGTGTGCTAAAGCTTCACATTTCTCCCTACCACCCCATATTAAGTCTGTTTATGAATAACAGCTCAGAGTTTAAAAGTAAACAGTTCATTTGGAATATTTTCTTCCTATCAATTTTTCCTGGGGATGTAGTTCAAGGGTAAAGCCCTGAGTTCAAACCACAGTACCAAAAATAACAAAGCAAACAAACATACAAATAAATGAAATTATTTGATATTCAATTTCAATGAGCTTCACTAGTTTTTGGTCTAATTTTTATAAATTCCAGATTATCAAACTATATACAAGAAAAGAATTTTAGAAGGTGAAGACAGGCATGACAGAGCCAGGTAGCAATTTGAAGGTGAGGAAGAACTTACCTAAAAAGCTCCAAAACCAATCCTTTCTTTAATTTTTAAAAATCTTTCACACTTCTGGTGGGATGGGAGTGTAAGAAACATCCTAGAGCTACTCCTCTCCACTGGACAGAAAAGATGAGAAGAGGCTTCTCTATCAGACCATGATGGAGGTGTCCTGCTCTGAGCTCTAAGTCAACTCAGGGAAAACTACAGCTGCAGGGGTTCCTGCAGATGAATCCACTTCAATACAAAATAAAATGGGACTATAAAAATAAAAATATGGGTGGTCAGAGATTTAGCTCAGTGGCACTGCACCTGCCTTGCAAGTGCAAGGTCCTGAGTTGATCCCTGGTCCCCCACCACCACCAAAAAAACAACCCTGGGTTCAACCCCCAGAACCACATAATAAGCAAACAAACAAATAAATAGAAAACCAAAGATCTTCCAACATAACATAACTTACTAATAAATGAAATTCTTAAGGAATTAAGATATATTATCTACAGGTACAAATGCCCTATGATGAATATGATCGTTACATTTGGCAAGCATATAAATAAATAAATAAATAAATAAATAAATAAAATTCTTAAGTCTCACGTAAATAGTGGCTATCCCAAAACATACTTCCAACAACCCTAACAGAGCACCTGGGAATCTAACCAACATGGTATGTTACCCATCTTCTTACAACACTGCCATGCATGTCCTCGCACATCCTAGCTAGGTGTTCTCATGAGAACAGAGATGACCTAGTTGTACTAGTTAAGTACTTACCATATAGCATCCAATAAGGAAAGCAGCATTAGCTTGTTTTCTTTGATCACAGCCAGTAAAATGAATAATTTTCTTCCTCATCATTGTAATGGACTGCATAAAAATAAATAGTTGTTAGTATTTTTTAAGTTTAAAAACTTCTACCTTATGATAAAGACACATTAGAAATCTCACGACAAAGCATTCACATTAACAAGAGCTTTGAAAAGATTAATGTTGAAACCCCCAAATACCAGATACCTTCCCATAAAGACATTCTGAAATTAGAATGAATACAAAATTCAAGAGGAGAGAAGGGGATGTGACATGAACAGATATAGAGACACACTACCTCTGGGTCATTTCCAAGAAGTGCTGAGGGGCTGTGAAACCAACAGCTGTGACACTCTGAGCAAAGTCTGAAGTTCTCTGCAGGATGCCAGCCACTCAACAGTGCTCTGACTCAGCCTCATAATCATACCATCTAAGACTAGTGAAGTGGGACAGAAAAGTCAGTGTCTCGGGGTCTACAACACAACAGCAAAAAAGCATAGACTGCCTCTGAAAGAAGATGGAAACAGATATGGGAGAAACCATTTCTTTCTTAATTGCTTTTTAAGTAGTCTATTCCAAAAACATGACATTAAAGTACAAAAGTAAGCCACTCTGGGAAGATGAGACAAGATTGAAAGTTCAAACCCAGCCTGGGGAACTTAACAACTTCGTGAGACCCTGTCTAAACACTTTTTTTAAAAGGAGGTGGGATTAGGGATGTAGTTCAGCACAAAGGTCTTGGGTTCAATTCCTGGTACTTCAAGATAAAAGGTGGAAGGAAGGAAGGGAGGAACGGAGGAAGGGAAGAAGGGAGGAAGGGAGGGAGAGAGGGAAGGAGGGATAAAACAGGGTAAAAATAATCAATGCTGCTGAAAATCAGGATCCTAAATAAGCAAGAAGGGGCGTGCAGAGAGTGCAACCTAGAGGGCAAGTGGGGCTTCCAGGGGCTGCTAGTTTTGTTTTTGATCTACTGAGATAATTACCCACAGATATTCCATTTGTGGAAACTCACTGAGCTGTATACTTAAGGACCTGTACATAGTTCTGTATGCATATTATAGAGCAATCTAAAGTTAAAAATAAAAAAGATATGCAACTTCAAAACATAGGAACACACAATCAAATAGCACTTCCCCAACTGTGCTTCACAAACATGAGCAGAAATCAACGTGAGTAAGGCTGGGAACAGAGTCTGTTCAGCCCAGTAAGCGTGTGCTGTGAGGCTTCTCTGAAATCCACATTCCAGGGTTCCAATGTTCCACTTTCTAGCACAAATGTGTATGTATTAAGAGACCAAAGTTGATTAAAAAAACAAGAACAGAACCCAATCAGCCATCTGGCCACAAAAGCATGGTACAAAGCTTCTCCTTTCAAACTTTCAATCCACTTCTTATCACTACTGACTGGACAGGCGGTAATGCTTCAGTTAGGTTGGATGTCAACAGATACAAGTTGTTCTAGTAAATTATTAAAAAACAAAGATGTAATTTTGGCTGACCCAACAGATCAAAGTCCACAGACTCCTGGGCACAGGTTGGGGAGGGGCCCTCTTTCAAAATTAAAGCAAAAGAAAAAGTTCAGGGAAAGGGATTTATTTTCAGCTTCCTAGCCCTGTGGGAAACAAAAGAAAGACCAAGGGCCAGGGATTTAGCTCAGTGGTTCCAACGCCTGCCTTGAAAGCACAAGGTCCCCAGTTCAATCCCCGGTACCAAAAAAAAAAAAAGGAAACAAAAGACCAAGACCTGCCACTAACAAGTGGAAAAGTGTGTGGGCATCAATTGGCAAGTCCATGAATGTTTACATTCCTATTTAGGACCCCAGGAAGAAGGAAAAGTTTCCATCTCTGTATAAATTTGTAGTAAATGTGGTTTGATGAGCAAAAGTTTTTCATTAAGGTAAATTAAAATTTTAAGTAAAAATAAATTTTATTTTGTTTTATAGTTGTCTGACAGGTAATCCACTGAATACATTTTTTTTAAGTGCCTGCGCCCAAATGCAGTATTTCCTACTCAACAATTTATAGTGACTAATCTGAAACTGATAGTGAGCAGTACACAAACACTTTTACTGTCCCTGATCAATAATTCAAAACTTTTAAAATCAAGAAATGAGGTCTAAGTTCAAACTAACAAAAACATACTTTTTTTTTTGGTACCGGGAATTGAACTCTGGTCCTTGCGCTTGCGAGGCAGGCAGCAGAACCACTGAGCTAAATCCCTGGCCCCAAAAACATACTTTTTAACGTCCAGTGGTAACAGCCTTTAGGATATGCTGATGGTGTGTTTCTCTTGTTCCTTAATCATATATATAAGGGATCAAAGTTAAGAGTCACAGTGCTAAAGGAATTTCAAGATAGGAAGGAAAGCAGAGTCCATTTTTCTTGGCAGCTGGCCAGCACTACTCCCTTATCAGAATGAAGGCAGAAAGAACAAGGACCACAGCAAGGGAAAAATTTCTCATTTCGTTTCAGTTCCATCCTGTCAGACAGTAAGATGTTTATTGAACTAGAAAAAAAATCCACTTTGACTTTTCAAATATTTGCGTATCACCAACCCAACCATAATTAAATGACACAAACTTAAGTATTTCTAAAGTAGAAACTCCAGAAAATATACACTGTCACACACACACACACACACACACACACACACACACACAAATGTGTATATCCTAAACACCACTGCAGCAAAACACCAGACTTCCATCGTGTTTTCAAGATATCTTAAAATGTCATTTCGGCAAGAAACTATTTTATTGAAAGAATTTTATTTTATTTTTGTTGTTGTTTTGAGACAGAGTCTTGCTATGTAGTTCAGACTGGCCTTGAACTCGCCATGTACCCCAGGCTATCCCAGAACTCCAGCCATTCTGTCTCAGCCTCCCAAGTGCTGGGATTACAGGCATGCGCCACCATGCCCAGCTTATTTTGTTCAAATTTTTAAATAACCGTTTTAAAAAGAAATAGGTCTTCCTTACTTTTCTCCCCAAGATTAAGCCAACAATAACTACTAACATCAAATCTTAAGTAAAAAAGACTTTACCTTTAGTTTCTTATTTATCTTGCAACAGTATCTGTAAACCATTGCCAGATTGAGTGGTCCAAAATCTGCGTAGAAGCTTTAAAATTGAAAAATAGAAACATGTATATTCTAGATATATCTTTTTTGGGTCTACAAGATTAAATAAATGACAAGAAAGCATCCACCAAACCAAATTGATATGGGCTATATAATTCAAAGGAATTGTCTTAGTGGAAAAAATATTCTGGTACACAACATCTATTTATATAAGCACCAAGTGGGCTAAAGCGCAGTGGTGGGCACTTGCCTAGCATGTCTGAGGCCCTGCGTTCATTCTCCAGCTCAGAAAAACCGAAAATGCAACAAATGCTACACCCTAAATCTAACCTCAACTAACATGAAAAATCCGTTTAAATTAAGAAATCTGATCTTCCACACATATTTTCCACTGGCAAAGCCTCTAGCTTACATTAAATATAAAATATGAATGTTTAAATGTAGGAAAGTTCTCTGTGGTGTACACACTTATAATCCCAATTACTTGGAAGACTGAGGCAGGAGGATACCAAATTTGACCCCAGCCCATCTCAGGCAACCTAGCCACACCCTGTCTCAAAATACAATTTAAGAAGGATTAGGGATGTTAGCTCAGTGGTGGAGCACTTGACCAGCACAGACAAGGCCCTGAGTTCAATCTTCAATACCACCCACCAAAAAAAAACCCAAAAGGGGGCAGGAAAGTTAGTTCATTTTCACCCCAACTCACCAATCTATTTTATTACCACAGGTTTTTAAAAATTCCTCCAATAAGTAACCAACAGATTTATAATTTTCCAAAGCTACCCTATTTGTAAACATACCTTTACAGTTACTAACAATCTTTAAAAAGCAGTACTTACTTCTCATATTCAAGTTCATTATCTATGCTGAAATAATGTTCATTTGATGCACTCTTTGGTCTGCTGTAGAGAATGGCAAAGCAAAGGCGATCTGAAATGGAAAAATGGCAATGTTCCTTCCTCAAGTTATTAATTTAAAAAGTTTCCTATAGCGTGATGCAATATTTCTGATGAAGTCAAAGTTTTATTTTGTCCATGCAAGTTTTAAATAGTAGGGGTGACAATAAGTAAGTTCAAAATATTCTGGCTCTTTTGGTAGAGAATAATAAGCAATTTTTTTAAAAGGAGAAATTGCCTTGAACTGTTTCAATAGCGGTTAAGTGACATTTTGTGTAATGATATGGTTTGATTTTTTTTTTCTTTTTTGGGGGGGTGGGTTTGAGACAGGGTCTTGCTGTGTAGTTTAGGCTGGCCTTGAACTCCCTATGTTGCCCATGCTGGCCTCAAACTTGCAGCAATCCTCCTGCCTCAGCCTCCCGAATGCTGAGATTACAGGTGTGCACCAGCATGCCCAGCATGTGGTTTTATTTCTGAGGGAGCTTCTCATCATAAAATTTTAGTTCCCCTGGACCAAGAAATTTCAGCGAAGGCCAGTCTGTGTTTGATGGCAAGCCATCCACCTTGACTCTAGCTTCCACATGAAGTTTGTTGTTTTCAGAACATCCTAAAAAGTCACTAAAGTAAGAAGCTTTAAAAAAAATGAGAGAATGCTTTCAAAACTCCTTCAAAATTACAATTTGCAGCCATAGAACACAACAAACCAAACCGTATGTTTTCCCAACTGTTCTGAGTGATCACTTTTTTTTTTTAATTTAGGATCACTACTAGGGTTTCTTTTTGTACATTCAGACAAATCGCTGAGGTGACAGGAGCAGAGAGAGGTCTCCGCGGGAGGTGCTGAAGTCACTAATCGCCCCACTCCAAGACAGGCTTAAGGTCGTGCTCCCACGTCCTGTCCCTCGCTGTGAAGCTGTGCTCACTTGTGGAAAGTCGTGCGACAGGGCGTCCCCTCCTCCGCCACCAGCCCAGGGCCCTCTTTCCGGCTGTGGTCCCCACACCTCCCAGGGTGCGTGTTGGTCGAGGTCCCTCCCTCCTTCCCTCCTTCCTTCCTTCCCCCAGCCGCACTCACCCGAGATCACCTCGGTCACCCACGGGACCCCAGGAGCACCCAGCGTAGGACCCCGAGGCATCAGGACAGCCCGGAGAGAGCAGCGCCACACTCCGAAGTTCAGTAGCCCCAAGTGTGAGGGGCCACTCCCTCGTCCCCTTCTGCTTTTTCTCCTCCGCGGCGCAGATGCCCTAGGAAGGCGGCCGCAAGGTCCGCCAAGGCGCCGCGGACCCTCTCCGAAGGGGCGTCCCAGCCTGCGTCACAGCAGGATGGGACGGGCGGGGCAGGCAGACGGGACGAGGGCACGGAGGGGAGGACAGCCCGCCCTCGCCGCCAGGGGGCACCAGTACCCTCTGCCAGCGTTAGGATTGGAGCTGGGGTTAGGGTGAGAGCTAGGGTTGGGGTTAGGACAGCGTTCCTCCAACTGCACCGGGTCTGCTCAGAGAGGACTGTTGACATCCTTCCCAGCAACTATGCAATGTATATTCCGCCCCCCTCGCCCCCGCCCCCCCGTACCACGGATCGAACTCAGGACTTTGCGCTTGCCAAGCAGACGCGGCGCCACTGAGCTACATCCCCAGCCCCATGCAATGTATATAGTCTGAACACCTACGTTTACATTTTAATCTCAAGTGAAAACGACAAGATTAATAGCATATTAAGAGCAACGCATTTTCCACAAGAGCATTAACTTTAATAATCCATGAAAAATCTTTCCATGAAAGATTTTCTCATCTTTCCATTAAAACAGAAGGACTACAACAGCAAATCCTTACCCAAAATGACACTCTACAATTTAAATGTAATATATACACAGAAATACACAGCACCATTTTTGCCTCAAATGAAAACTTGCCCACTTCGTAGTCTTATTCTATAATTCTGGATGCATCAGACTTTAAATGCTCAAAACAAAACAAAAACCAAGCCCCATAAATACTTTCTTGATTCTTCCACCTAGGGCTTTTCTAAGTGACACAGACAATCAACTGCTAGATTGATATACATTTTTCAACAGCTTTCATAAACACAAACCAAAGCAGAAGATAAACAGGAAGGAGTATTTTAAATTCATCCCAAGAAGATGATAAACTTCAATTCTATGTTATTGTAAAAATAACAGAAATGCAGATTTAAACAATGAACTATTTTTCTCCTACACTGGCAAAACTCAAGAGTCTGATAACACATTGAGTTGTACCACCATTATTTACACGTGTGAATTTAAAAAATATATACACACGTAGGATTGTGTAAGTAACACTGTACAGCAAGTCTCTGCAGGGAGACACAAGAAGCTGGTAGTCATAGTCATTTTTTAGGGGAAAACTGTCTTGAAATACCGAAAGACACTGCATGAGATCTCACAAGAGAACTTGTAAAAAAGATGTATGCCCTTTCATAGCTTCTGAATTTTCTACCATTTATGAACTATTCAAAATGAGAAGTAAAGCTGCAGCCTTTTTTTCAAAAAGCTGACTCTTCATCAAGATTACAAAGTACAGTGTGAGATAACCTAGAAAATACCCTTTGCACACACTTCAGCTGAGAACCAGCTAGTAACTTCTTTGGGTTTATTAACATTCTAGGGTTCTGTTTGCTTCTGTTTTTGATAGTGTGGTGAAAGAACATGAGCTCTACCCTTGAGCTACACCATACCCTTTCCAGAGCGCTTTTTAAAAATCTAAATATTAAAGTAGGAAAACAGCAAGATAGACCTGGGAAGAGATTTTCCATTCAAGTTCAAACCTGAAAGCTCAATTTCTTAAGGACTATTTTCTATGTTGCAGGAGGAAGCAATCACTGATTTTTCAAGTCTATTTACCTCTGTATGATGTCAGTCTTCTTTTTTTAAAATTTTATTTTATTGGTACATTTTAGGTATACAATATAATGACATTCATCATTGGAAATTTGCACCTTTACATAATCTCTCTTGGTTCTTAACTTTTTTCCCCCTTCCCCTGCCCTCCCTTCAACACCTCCATCCCTCCCCCTATTTACAAAGACTTTGTTTCCATTTTCTCATATTAATTCTATTCCCTTCTTTCCTTTCCCCTACTGATCCTAGGGCTGTTTCCAAGTTTTAGCTATTACAAACTGTGCTGCTATAAACATGGGTGCACATATATCACTGTGGTATGATTCTTTTAATTCTTC
>NW_004624753.1:17927035-17951342 GCF_000247695.1 Heterocephalus glaber | reverse complement strand
TCTTACATCTTACCAAGAATAAACAAGAAATCTCATTTTAAACTACCTCCTCTGGGATACCCTGAAATTCAAATTAGAGATAAAGAATCAATTGCAATGCAGATCTTTCACTTTGGTTCTGTTTTAGTATAGAAAGTTTTCAATAAATCACTAACTATATGATTAGCTATATACCAAAATGGAATTTTCCCTCTTGTTTCTTTCAAAGATTAAAACATGCATACACAAACACAAGAGAAGAGACAACATAAGAAAGATCATTTTTACCAAATACTGGGAAAAAATACTTAACTTTGTGTTGGAATGTTCAAGTGACATTTCCAACACAAAATTCTTACAAGCTGACACTTTCAAGGAAGAGAACAAAACTGTATAATGACTGATTGCTTCCTTACCTGTCTCCATTGAGATGATGAGCAAGAGTCTATTCCTTCTGTTTCTGGGAAAGGGGGCCAGTTGTAAATCTTTACAGCCTCTCCCACCCATCTCCTTAATAACATTTGGCCCAATTCATTGCTCAAAGTAGTTGCTCAATAAATACTTGTTAAATAAATACATTAATTCCACAGCACAATTCATACAAATGAGTATAAATGAGCAAAATGCAGAGAATGAATTAGCTGAGTTGGTCCTGAAATGAAGGGCTTAGCAGAATTCAGACTGCGTAATGGTATTACAGCTTTATGGATTGGGTATAAAACGATCAATGTTATAAATTGCCCAGCAGTGCCAAGAAGGTAATTTTACTTTCAAATGAGAGCTTGAAGGAAGAACAAATACTAATGACATCAGGAACAAGATGTTTTTCTTTTTTGAAAAGTACACTGCCAACCAAATTTTAATGGCACAAAAGTGAGCTACCTGGGAAATGAAGTCAATATGTAATACGCAGCTAGAATTAAGTTAGCCAGACTAGCTTCCTCAGCTTTCCCAACTCTGAGACAACAGGATCAAATCCCTGTCTGAACTGACTCCTCTACAATATAAATGATAATAGGAATTAAAGTAGCTATGTAGAAGATCATGAAAACAAAGTTAAGCATTCTTTAAATTGAAATATATATGGAACCACTCAGATTTGCTCTTTTGCACTTATTTGAAGAACCTGGAAAATCAAAATGAATCACAATACTTTCTAGATTTAAAAAAAAAAAACAGAACACAGGGGCCAGAGGTTTAGCCCAGTGGTAGAGTGCTTGCCTGGCATGCACAAGGCCTTGGGTTCAATCCTTAGCACTTCCTCCAAAAACAGAATAAATATACTGTATAAGCACTTCCCTGTTCCCTAAGTTTGATTAACAGTTCGCAGAATTTCTCTCCTGCCTCATTTACTAAGTAAGATATAAACCTATCCATTAAGCCCAGAAATAATAAACTAGGGAAAAAAAAAAATCAAGATTAGTAGGTACAATTGTAACAATTAATTTTAAGTACTCTTTCAGCAAAAGCCTACAAAAGTGATTCTACTTAGAAAGACAAACTTTAGTATTAACAAAAATATACATCACCCAAAATTTGGCATTCATAATTGACCCAATAAGATACACAGAAATTACTTTTAGTACAGTGATACCTCAGTTCAGGAACTTAATTCTGTTTTTGTTTTTGTTTTTTTGGTACCAGAGATCGAACTCAGGACCTTGTGCTTGCAAGGCAGGCACAGCGCCACTGAGCTAAATCCCCGGCCTGGGAACTTAATTCTTGCCACAATTCTTCGACTGGAAAGAAGTTCGTGAACCGAGGCACCACTGTACTATTATCTACACACAGAAACCAATAGAACTTTTCATATAAAGACAAATTTTAACTTAAGTCATACACATATCAAAGGCACTTACAATGACAGAAAACTGAATCTTCGAACTATGACTAAATGTGACACAAGAAACAGGAAGGATGGAACCAAGAATCATAACTAACATGAAATTCTACAGTGTATAACCACCAGAAAGAACTGCAAAGTAGTCAAGGATGTGAATACCTTTGGTGGAGCAGAATCCATGAAAAGCTACAGAAAAAAAGAGAGAGAGAAGGGCGTAAAACTTTCAAATAAACCAGAATCCAGGTGAGATGTACAAATTCCAGCTCAAGATCCTGGAATTCAGGAAGCTTAGGATCAACTTTATTTTGAGAAATGTTTTCTACAGCAATCCCTGCCTACTACTGGAAGTCAGTGCTTCTTATAAAACTAGAAATTAAATGACTAACTTTGGAAGCTAAAAACCAAAGAATGAAAGAAATAATACTGTAAGATTGGTTAGTTCCTGCTGGACCAGCTTCTCAGTCTCTAACTCAATTTCTTCACTTCTTGTCCACTTTGACCCCTTTTCCCCCTTTTCTCTCCCTCATAAAGGTGGCTCTGCTAAAGGACACTTGTCAGGAGGCTGAGGCAGGAGGATTGCCATGAGTTTAAAGCCAGCCTGAGCTATATAGTGAATTCAAGGCCAGCCTGAGATACATAATCTCAAAAATTTTTTTATTTGGGACAGAGATTTAGCTCAGTGGCACCACACCTGCCTGGAAAGTGAAAGGTCCTGAGTTCAATCCCTGGTACCAAAACCAAACCAAAACAAACAAAGAAAGGCAAGGTCCTGAGTTCTATCCCCATACCAAAAAAAAAATTTTATTTAAATAAAGGAGACACAGCTTTGCGATGTTCAGATAAACAAGATATCTGTGTTTTTCATTTCAACTTACAGATTATTATTTTAAGGCAAAGGATCTTAAACAATTTACCTAGGTGAAAAATATTCTGTAGCTAGGATGGGAAGGAGAAAAAAATAGCTGGTTATTAAAATTAATTCTTCTCAGCGCAATAAAAACTCGATTCGAGGATAGAATTAATTTATAATGACTTATGTCTCTGTGCTATACATTAAGTATGGAAAGGGCCTCTGAAAAGCAATGGGTGTTACAAACAAACAGAAAAGCCCTGCTTACCAATAGCATCCACCACCAGTATCAAACCTTTCACAATTCATCTGTGAAATGCTCTTAAAATGGACAAATCAGGGCACAACCAAGCTTTAAATTAACCATGCTGAAAAATTTGTATTCTATCCAGTAAAGAAATGTCCTATATAGGGCTGGGGATTTAGCTCAGTGGTTCCGCCGCCTGCCTCGCAAGTGCAAGGACCCGAGTTCGATCCCTGGTACCAAAAAAAAAAAGAATGTCCTATATGTGTTTATTTTTTATTTCTGGCCACATGTGGCTCTTCCAGGACTGGCTGCATCTTTTCCAGGCACCCACCCCTATAAGCGTGGCCACAGTTTCATACCAGGCAACCAACAAGCCCTTGTATTTAATAGAAACAACAGCACAACAGCTCAAGAATGAAGTCACAGTATTGCTTTATTCTTCTCCATACAACGAATCTTTGAAAGTGAGACCCTAACCTTTCTCCCAAGGCAGCAAAGATGCTCCCGGCGGTGCAGAGCTTCCTCCTCTGGAGCATCACAGCCAGATCCCTCAGCAGCAGACAGGGACTCACTGCCCTTCTGCTGTGCTGACTCACAGAACCTTTGGTGTAGCAACAAGCATGAGGGAAATGATTGTTTCTGAGCTGGAGAAAGCTTCCCAAGCACAGTGAGCCTCTCAGCCTGGAGCGGAGGAGCCTGCAGAGGAGGCTGCAGCGGGGTCTGCAGCGCAACCAGGAGGACAGGTGTGCAGCCCTAGCCAGCAGCGTGTGGGTGGGCACCAGGCCAGACACTCCACACACATCCCCTTCACTCCATTTTCATGCCAAATCTGTGACAGATAAAAGCAGAGCTCCAAAAGGTTACTAATAATCCACTGTGCTCAGTCCCAATAGGGGCAAAGACTAGCTTTCCCCAGTCTTCATGCCTAACCATTAGCTTAGTCGGCCTCACAAAAGGAGCTCTTCCATCAAAGTTTGCCT
The DNA here is from genome assembly GCF_000247695.1 of Heterocephalus glaber. The sequence continues at coordinate 17,947,443 of NW_004624753.1, read as the reverse complement.
CAAAGATCCTCCCACGATATAACCCAGTCCCTAGTTCTCCCTCGAGCCCTTTTAAGTGCAGTTTTCTCCATTAATACTGCAAACATAAATCCCATGGAAGCAGAGACCATCCCCACAGTGCTCTATTTTTTAGCGCTTCAGAAAATTATTCATTATGCACTTGTTAGATGAATGACATATCTGGAAAAATTGGGGCTGCAATGTCATTCAATTTAGAAAACATAATGAGTCTTTAGGACCTGAATTATGTATGTTTTGTTCATTTGTCCAGATTCTCTAAGTAATTATTCATTTCTTTAAATTCAACTTTACAGACAGCCTGAAGGTGCATGGCCATAATTCCAGTACTCTGGGAGGCTGAGGCAGGAAGATTTGAAGTTCAAATATAGCCCAAGCAACACAATGACTTAACAAGACCCTGTCTCAACATAAAAAATGAAAAAAGAGATGGAGATATAGCTCAGTGTAAAGGTCCTGGTTTCAGTCCCCAGCACCAGAAACAAAAAAAAAATTTTCAACTTTACAGATAGTAGGCTACTTGCCCAAGTAGCACAGGGCTAACTAGCAGATGTTCGATAAGCCAAATATGGACATCTCTGTGAAGCAGCTTTATCTGCTGGGAGAATAAGTCACCGGCTCTCCGGGAGGCTGAGGAAAGAGGATCAAAAGCTTGAGCCCAGCATGGGCAATTTAGCGATTTAGCAAAGCTCCTGCCTCAAAATAAAGAATACAAAAAGGGCTGGAGTCACAGCTCCATGTGAAGGGTCCTGTCCCCAGTACCAAGGGGAGGAAAAAACCCTCAAAGTCAGACAAAGTTTTATCAGAAAGAAACCATCAATTTGCCCACCTCACTTTTCTCTGGACCTTGGGTCCTCAACAGGAAAAGACTCTCTAAATGATCTTTTGACATTCTTTTGTTTTTTGGTTTGGGTCTTTCTTTCTTTCTTTTTTTTTTTTTTTAAAAAAAACAAGGCCTTGCTATGTTGTTCAAACTGGCCTTGAACACGTGATTATCTAGGATGACCTTGAGCCTAAGGCAATCCTCCTGTCTCAGCCCCTAGCACTGAGATTACATGCCTGCGCACCACACTCACCTTAAAATGCTTTGAAACACATATAATACACCTGTCCTACCAAGGCAGATTCCCAAAGACAATCAGAATTTTTCAAGAAATGTTATCTTGCCTGGGATTTAGCTAAGTGGTTCCAGCGCCTGCTTCGCAAGCACAAGGACCAGAGTTCGATTCCCGGTACCAAAAAAAAAAAAGAAATGTCATCTGGGGGCTGGGGATATAGTTCAGTGGCACTGTGCCTGCCTTGCAAGCGCAAGGTTCTGAGTTCGATGCCTGGTACCCCCCCCCAAATGTCATTTGTATGCATTCATACTAAATCCTAGGATGCCTTCTTTCCATCTTAAAAATCCACAACTCAATTTCAGTCCAGCTCTCCTTGAACTGACAGGAAGTCAATGTTAGTTGAGGAAATGTGCGTCCCTCTTAAGAGGGCAGAGCAACTAATCACAATCTGCACTGACTGGCAACTCCCTGGCATTAGTACCATTTCTGCAACACAATTATTCCACTTCCCTCTATCTCCCTGGAATGTCCAAGGAATAAGATTTAAAGCAGATAACTAACATGAAGCCACAGAAGTGATTTAACCAAGCGCTTAAATCAAAACCACAAATTCACATTATGCACTAATTTAAACATACAGAGATAAATTGGACACTGCATACTTTGAGGAGCTTCAATTCCTACAACTCTAATGAGTACAACATGAAACTTGACAAAGAATAACTTTATTTTTCTCCTTAACTCAGTAGCTCTATGCAACAGCATTCCCTTTCTATCCAGAAAACTATACTTCCATCACTGCAAACAATGAATATGGATGATTACTTTACATAGTAAGCATCCAATAAGTAGTTCTTAAATTAATGAATAAATTTTCCCTGTTTAATGATGTCTGCTGTAAATTTTAAGGGTCCTAAAAAGAAAGAGGAAGGAGAGGGGAGTGATATATCTGTTTGATTTCACTGGATAAGTATCCAGTACACTATCTTGACCTTCACTAAAGTTTCTCCCATAAAATTATGTTAGTTGGGCGTGGTGGCACACACCTGTAATCCCAGCACTCAGGAGGCTGAGGCAGGATTGTCAAAAGTTCAAGGGCAGCCTGAACTACATTGTGAGATCCAGTCTCAAACCAACCCCCTTAAAATTATTTATTGTTATAAACACTCCTTAAAGGTTGACTCATGGCAGACACTGTAAAACTCTTTTTAAAAAAGTACAGCAAACTAACACGAATCTTTTAGTCAAATTTTTTAGTATTAATCTTTTAGTTAATACCAATTTTCTTTACTAATCAGAATTTTTTTTAAATTGTGAAATAGGGCCGGGGATTTAGCTCAATGGTGCTGCACCTGCCCCACAAGCACAAGGTCCTGAGTTTGATCCCCAGTACAAAAAAAAAGTGAAATAAATCAAAGGTCCGCCCTATTGAATCCTATAAATGACCAAACACAGATATTATGCAGTAATGTTTGAGTTTTTTAAAATGTGTTTCCTCTTATTAATAAAGAGGAAAGGAGAATGCACACTGTCACTTAAGGAAGGGCCCCAGAAGATGAGAAAATTGAAAAAAAGATTCCAATCTTTGACTTTACAAAGGTTCATGGAGAAATCAAATACGTGCCTGCATCCAGCCAATTTTTCTTTGATATTTCTTCTATCCTTAGTTACCTAGTTCCAAATCCAACGGAAAACCCTCCCTCACTTTCCCTTTTCTTCCCGTTTCCTTGACTAGTAACAGCTCATTCAAATCTTTATTCAGTATTTCTGTAACATTTACAGATGTAGTTTGCATTTGTCTTTATGCTCTGTTCTCATACAGCACCAAAACTGAACCAGGGGTAAATCTCAAGTAAACAACAACAACAACAAAAAAAAACATATTGGGCACTTGGGAAGAACTATGAATGGCCAGGTTATCAGGTTGGGATGGGAATTAAGTCAGTAGGCTCCTCCTAGTCAGAGTGAAGGCCCAGTGTAGTCTTATAGCCAGCTAAGCATTAAGCAATACTGAACATATACTGAAGGATCACAAAAGAGAAACAGACATAAACAACCCTATTTTAAATGCTCATACACAAAATAGCCTGGAATCTATAGGAATTCAATTCACAGATTAAACAGGTTGCCACAAAACCGTCAAGGGCCGAACCAGGCATGGTGCCTCACATCTATAATCTGAGCAGCCCAAGGCAGAGGTGGGAGGATGTCAAGTTTCATCCCAGCCTGGGATACACAGAGAATCAGTGAGACTCTGTCTCAAAATCAAAAATCAAAAAGGGCTGAGCATATAGCTCAGGGTGAAGGTCCTGGGTTCACTCTCTAGAATCACCAAAAAATAAATAAAATAAAACATGGAGTTGTCATGTAACACAAAAATTCTACTTCTAGGTATGTACCCAACTAAAAACACATATATATGCAAAAACTTGCAGCAGCATTATTCAGAACAGCACAAAGTCCACTAGTAAATGGATAAATCCATATATACTCTGGACTGGCATTTTCACTCCTACAAAATTACATATCCAGTGCAGACAGTCGCATAACAATGAGGCTTCTTCTGCAGCCATTTGCAATAAGGACTAGCAAACCCTTAGAACCATACTTATTTATTACCACTAAATAAATCATGATTCCACAGGGAACTATATCCATTGAAAAATTAGCTGTTTTTGCAGGGATGGCACAATTTTCAGAAACTTGGAATATGCATAGAAAACTGAAGGAGTAAAAATGACCACAGAAGGAACACAGTATTTATACAACGGCTGATCACAAAAGTGTTACAGTAAACAGCACATTGCCATCAATCCCCCTCTGAATACTCTCTCTTTGAACACTTATCCCATCGTTCTTGTCACTTTCTGAAGCAGTTCTAGAAATCTTTTCATGCCTTTACAAGCTTATAATGAAAAAATAAGGAATCAATGATTGAGAGAGAAACAAGTTGGGAAGGCAGGGGCCAGTTGCCTTTTGCTAAGCACAAAGCCTCAAAGCCTTCTCCACAAAAAAAAGTAATGAGGGTGCTGGGTTAACTCGGTGGTTTCACCACCTGCTGTGCAAGCGCAAGGACCCGAGTTCAATCCCCGGTACCGAAAAAAAAAAAAAGTAATGAAAATAAAGAGTAATCTGAATTCTGCAGTTATTTTGTCTTGTATATCACCCCCAAACGGACTGTATTAGAGTATCATTTTTTCCAAAAAACCAAGACTATCACTGAGGGGTAGGCAGAGAAATCCCAGGGGAAACTAACCACAACCCTTGGTCTCTCAAAGCTACCTTACCTTGGCAATGGTGCCTTCCACTATCTGGGCTTGTAACCCAACAGTATTTTGATTTTATATAATCTAAAATAAACCTCAGTTTCCAGAATGTCCATTAACCTAAAATATACTTCGTACTGCACTTGTGTTTGTCTAAAAACTCGCTTAATTAATGTTCTCACCTTCAGCCTACCTGGCTTATCAATGGGTAAGAGCGGCGGGAAACAGTTTATTAAAACCTCCCAAGTAGCCATACACGCTGGTGCACGCCTGTAATCCCAGCATTCTGGGAGATTAAGGCAGAAGGATCCCACATTTAAGCCCAGTCTGGGCCACTTAATGAGACCCTGTATAAAAAAAAAAAAGAAAAAGAAATCAAGCCGAGGCTGACAGGATCCCGGCACCCTGCAAATCCCTTCAATACGGTAGCAGGTCGAGCAGTTCACACCGCGTATCCACGCACCTCGATTGCTCCACCGAATGCCTTCGCACAGCTCAGCTTCCCTCCTGGCAAATCCACAGCTGCAAAGCTGGGCTGATTTAGTCTCCCCTAACTGCAGGACCAGCGCTCCCGAGCACTAACACCGCAGACTGCCGTCCGGCTAGCTCGGCCAGCTCCGGTTTCTCCAAAATGACAACTTTGGGCAGACAGCACGCGGACGGACTGGCCCGGACGGCCCTGACGCGACACCCGCGTCCCTTCAAGGAGCACCAAGAAGGAGGAAGGGTCCCAGGGGCCCCCGGGGGGGGGGCGCGGCGGCTGGGGGTCAGAACAGGTGGGAGATCGGTCCGAGGCGACCCCGTGCCGCACGCACTCGCCGCAGGAGCCGGCCCGGGCCAGCGCCTGGGAAGGTGGCCCCGGCCGCCGGGGGGAGGGGGCTCACCGGTGACGTCCAGGTACAGGTCCTCATGCGACTCCGCGCGGCGGCTCCTCTTCCGTGAGCGCGGGGCCGCAGAACAGCGGAGAGAGCAGGGGGGCGCGGCCCATCCCGGCCGCCGCTCGCCCTTCCGCTTCATGGAGGCGGCCGCGAGTCAGGGTGCCGCCACCATGGCCCGGGCCGGCCCCGCCACACGCACGACGCCACCACCACCCCCGGCCGCAGACGCTGCTGCTGCTGCGGCGGCTGATGGAGCCGCGCGGACGAGCTACACGCGTCGCGGCGCTCGGGACCCCTGGACGACGATCCCCTGCGCTTCATTCACAAAAAAGGCCCGCGGCCCTCGCTGGGGCCCGCCGCCTGCCACCGCTGATTGGCTGGCGAGGTGTGACGTCATAGGCACGGGGCCTCACCACAGGCAGGTACGAGGTGATGCCATAAAGAAGTCGGAGCGGCTCGGCCAATCTGCGTCGAGGTGTGCGTGCGAGGCCCTCGGCCGACCCCGCCCCCGTCTCCCGGGCGACCACCTAGCGCCTAGGTTCCCAACTTCCTTCCCAGGTCTGTGTGCTCTGCCCCTTGTGTAAGGCGTTGGCCCTGCAAAGTGTGAATGGGTTCTCCGTGGTACTGGCGCCAAGCGAGAGACTCGCCAGGGCTGCCGGCATGTAAAGAAGCACAGGCTGATGGGACCATGCAGTCGTACAGACTGAGGTAGAGCTGGTCTCAGGTTTAAAGCCCGTGCAAACCTGCTGCGCCCGGTTCCCCAAGGCGTACCCAGCCTGCAGACAGACGCGCAGGGCTCGTGAAGGTGCTGTCACAGCCTCAAGACCCAGCGCCCCATAAACTCTGCAATCTCGCGCACCGGTACTGTATGCAGCTAGGATGTTCGAGGGTGCGCTTGAGCCTAGGGACGTGTCTAGTCCTGGAACTTCTGTTTTGCAGATTGTAGAATCATACCCCTTTTTGTACTGAGTTAAAATAACGTCTAATCTCTCTGGAATTTAACCACAACTGTCATTCTGGAGAGGCTTTAAACAGATGCCCATGGTAGCGTCGAAAAAAGTTAAGTCAGTCTTTAGGTTCCGTGTTCCCAAATCTGCAATATACTCATGTTTCACCAGCAATTTGATGCCTTATGCTGCGATTCCCACCAGCCTTTGAGAGAAGAGGAATTTTGAGTCTGTCCCCTTGGAAGCTGCTCAGAAATGCAAATTTTCCTGGACTTCCTTGGGTAAGGACTGTTTGACTTCTATTGTTGTGGACTTTTCCCCTTAAATACTGCTGAATGAGGAAGAAGGAGGCTGTGGGACCGGCTTCCTCAGCCCGGAACTACAAACCTCAATTCCCTGAGAGCTTTGTCATAAGCTTAGTACAGCACTGTGTTCGTGTTCAGTCTTCCCTTGTTTCTCAGGAGATCCGTGAAGGCCTTAAATTTAAAATTGTTTATGTGTCTGTATGAGTAGGAAAAAAAAGAGGCAGACAGGAGTGTGTGGACTGCCTTGTAGATGAGTTTTGGTGAGCAGAAACTTTGGGTCACAGCTACTCTGATTGGAAGGAGCCCTTTCATACTGTTTAGAGAGGCCACCCGGTACACCAGACTATCAGAAAATTTAAAACGCTGTCTTGTTTTGAATAGATATTACATGGGCACTGTCCCAGTGGTTCCCTAGAATAACAAAAATACAAGTATCTGTGACGTTCTTGTCAGTAAAAGGCCGAAGACCAAGACCAGACCAGGTCACTCAACGAGCCTTTATTAGGGGAATTGATCTGCCAGGTTGTCTCTAAACAAAGGAGAGACAAAAACAATATGGCCGGGGCAGGGAGAATCTTTTATAGAGACTGGGGTGGGGTTTGTAGGGGCTGAGGTGGGGTTGAGTGAGGTAGTGACTAGGGAATAGAGGAGCCGGTGATGTCACTAGGTGGTAGGAGGTGAGCGAGTATTAGGTTACTTTCTAGGCGGGAACAGGCGCATGCTGGGAAGAAGGGTTTGTTCTTTGGTGGGAGCAACCATCTTGGGATGACGTCACACGGGAGGGGCAAGGCACGATAGGAAGAGGGCAGCTACTATACATAATAGCTGCTGAGGTAGTGGGAGACCTACCAATTCTGTTGTTTTGTTTTGGGGGGGTTTTTTGGTACCAGGGATTGAATTCGACCTTGCGATTTTTGAGAATGACTTACTTAAATGTCACTCTTAAATGCCAGGTTCATTTACATCAGTTCATTTTCTCTCACCTTCAAATAGTGTTTGGGCTGGAAATTCTAACAATAAATTAAAGAAAAAAGTCATAAATAATATCATTAAACATTTTTATATTGCTGGGCATGGTGGCACATGCCTACCAGCACTCCAGGCTGAGGCAGGAGTATCACTGCAAGTTTGAAGCCTGCCTGAATTACAAAGCAGGACTGTCTCAAAAAATAAAAAAAGTATTTTCATATTTTGCAAATACATAATTTTACAGTTTTGTTCATATAACCTCATTAAGAAATAAGATAAATGACTATACTGTGTAATTATGCAGAATATCTGTGGTCGCTTTGGCAGCACATATACTAAAATTATGCAGAATATCTTCCATTTTTTTAAACAAAGTCAACATGCTAAATATACATATTAAAGGGGTTTGGGGGGGGTTATTTGTTTGTTTTGGTCTGTGCAGGTCTAGCTGCATAGTTCGGGCTGACCTTGAACTCACTATGTAGCCCAGATTGGCTTCGAATTTGCAGCAATCCCCATGCCTCAGCCTGAGTGCTGGGATTACAGGTGTGCATCACCACATCCAGCCCATATTAAAGTTTTAAATCCTCTTTATATTTTGTTTTTAGGTCATTTTTCAATAGTGCCAGGAGAGTGCTACATATTTTTTAGCTGATAGGTTTTTGTGGGTAACATTTTTTTGAGACAGAGTCTATGTAGTTCAAACTGACCTTGACCTCCAAGTGACCCTCCTGCCTCAGCCTTGCAGCCATGCATCACCGTGCCCTACCCTGTTGGGACACTTCTTTTGAACAATTTGACTCCCCTCGTCAATAGGTTGACATCTAGGCTCTGAGAGTTTGACCACAGGAAAGGTACTGGAGTTTGCTTGCTGGGATGGTTTGTGATTCATTATTTGACTATTGATAATAAAAGTCAGAGCTTGAAAACACCCTAGACATTAATTGGTCCAGGGCTGTCATTTTCAGTGAGGACAAGGGACACCACTAATAGAAGGTGCCAAGCTGGAATGAGAACCAATACACTCTCCAAGGCTCTACGTTGTCCTTCCCTGAGCCTCCTGGGCTTAGAGAACACTGTGCCTGCTTGTGATTCTCAACATTTTAGGTAGCACCCTGAAAAGCCGAAGAAAAACAAAAAGAAAAAGAGAGGGTCTTTAGAATATTCCTATTCTGGCACTACCAAAGCAAAACCTGTCTTTCCTAGGTAAATTCACCCTCAAAGGAAAACAGTTATAGGACATTTTCTTGTATGTATATTTCTGTTAAAATCATATGATGAAATCCTGAAATGATACATTAAAATTAGTAGAAACTGGTTGATATGATAGTAACTTCAGTAATATAAATTTCAAAATCAGTTCATTACAGTGTTTATTAATGTGACAATAAGTAATCTAATAAGTAAATAAGTTAAATTTTCATAAAAATTAGGTGGTTCAGGTGGCAGTCATATTGGAATAAGAACGCACAATAAAATCTTCACTATTACATTTAAGAGTTGGAGCCAGACACAATAGTGTGCGCCTATAATCTCAGCTACTCCAGGGGCTAAGGCAGGAGGATCACAGACCAACTTGGGCAATTTAGCCAAACCCTGTGTCAAAATAAAATGTTAAGAGGTTGAGGATGTGGCTCTGTGGTGGAGCACCTGGGTTAGCATTCACAAGGCCCTGGGTTCCACCCTTAGCACTTCTGTTTGCTTAGATATTGTGATAACTCCAGCATGAATCTGAAGTCCCCAGAGTCTGTTCAGAGACAGTCTTCTAGAAGAAAAACAAAGGAATGACTGTTGAGCTACCACATGTGCTGGATACCCTGGGGAGGGAGCCCTCAGGCAAATGCCAGAAGGTGACACATTTTATAGGTGAGGGGTCTCACTGGAGAGGACAGGCAGCCATCCTAGGTCACTCAGCGAGAGTTTGGGGACACCTGGGGCATAGGAATACACTTGGCTCCAGGGCCAGAGGGGCCAGAGCACAATGATGGGCTCCTGACATCCAATAACCTCTAGAGTTGAATAAAGGTCAGGATTTTAGATTAACACTTTTCAACCTCAGACCAGATCCCAATGTAGATGGAGTTTTGTTTTGTTTTGTTTTGTTTGTGGTACCAGGGCTTAAACCCAGGTTGTTGAGCTACATCCCCAGCCCTCCCCCCTTTTTAAAGATTATTTCACTAAATTGCTAAATTGCCCAAGCTGGGCTTGAACTTGGGACCCACTTTCCTCACTTTTTCAGAGTGCTGGGATTATAGGTATGGAACATCATACCAGGCTTGGAGACCAAATTTTTAACACATGGGTCTTTTCAGATACTAATACCGTATTAAGTGAAAAAAGCAGTTTACAGAATAATATGCACACTTTAAACCAATTATTTTTAATCTGAGTTTTTTGTTTTGTTTTTTGAAACAGTCTCACTTTGTAGTTTAGGCTACCCTTGAACTATGTAGCCAAGGCTGGCCTTGAACTTGCAGCAGTCAACCTGTCTCAAGCCTCCCAAGTTCTGAGACTACAGGTGTGCGCCACCAAGCCTAGATTAAATCTATGATTTTATCTTAAGACAGACTATTAACAGTGGTTACCTAGATTTCCAAAGTTCGTAATGTGAGGAGCCTACTCGCCTTGTGTTGATAGCAGTGTTTAGCCAAGAGGGGGAACAAAAGTGTGAGCCTTCATGTAGTACTTTTCATTTCTCCCATGTTCTGTTCTTTTCTATGAACATGTGATCTAACTATATCTAATGCACGCCAGCATTTTTCAAATGGTAATGTGAGAGAAAGATTTAGCAATTACTGAGTCCTTTGAAGTATCAGGTCTATTTAGGTGATGGTATCTTTAGTTATACTCTGATCACAAGACTTAAAATAACCAGAATTCTCTTTGCCTATGCTGACCTCCCTGGCATTCTGCTGTTTTATTTAATATTTTTAACAGGAAGAGCATCCATAGCCAGAAAAATAAATTAACAACAGGAATACTATTTCAAAAGTCTACAACATTAAGGGCTGGGGATATAACTCAGTGGCACTATGAGGTGTAGCAGATGAAAGGCCCACAATCTTCATGAGGTGGGCCATTCCAGGAGGCTGCAGCGGGAAGCCAAGGCAGGAGGATCACAAGTTTAAGCCCAGCCTGGGCTCAAGTGGCTTAATGTCTTAAAAAGACTTTGTCTCAAATTTAAGAAATAAAAAAAAATTAAAAATTTTTAAAAAGGGCTAGGGATGTAGCTCAGTATAAAATCCCTGGGTTCAACCCATGCTAGAGAGAGAGAGAGGTTAACAGTTTGAGCTCAAAGCAGATTTTAGAGTATTTTTATTTAGACAGTCCCTCAGAACTCTGAAATTAAAATCTCCTTTATCTGTGTCCCAGTTCTTGGGCAGTGCATTCTCTCATTACTTCATTCTTGTAAGTGAAAAGGAGGCACTTGTGAAGATTTAGTAACCTCCTATTGAAATTCTACTCTGAGGGTACAGTTAAGATCATGATTTGGAGACAGAGAAGTGAAGCGCCTGCCTCATTTTTACTCTGCAGGCTGCAAAGGGTGTTGCTTAGCCAGCCAGTGGCTGTCTGCCCCTCCGCCTTGCACCCCAATGGACTGGGCCAGGTGCTCACATGTCCAGCCTGGCTGTCAAACCAGCGGTCTCCACTCCAACATGAGTGCAGCAGGGCAGGCAGTGCATGTCCGGCCCCCTACAGCCACTTCAGGGCGAACAGAGAGGACACGCCAGGGTGGCTAAGCTCAGGAAGGGAGAGATCTGGGCCCCTCATTTACATAGCAAACTTTCACAGCAAGCCTTCCAGAAGATTCCCTGGGTTCAGCCCTCACCGACTGTAACAGAACTGCAAGCTGCTACATAAGTACCACTTCCCAGCACTGCTTGGGTTGTAGTCCAGGGGGGCCTCCTTCCTCCTTCCTCCTTCCTCCTTCCTCCTTCCTCCTTCCAGGCCACAGCACTGGCCTCCTGTGCTGCAGCAGGAGCTACTCTGGTGGACATTTAACCCTGCTTGTGATTTATTTCTCAGGTAACGTGAGCTCCAGAACTCCTATGAATCTTTCTAGGGTTTTTATCCCGACTAGGGTGGACAGAGTTAATAAACAGAGCTGTTCACCTGAATCAAGCAAAAGAACCCTAGGTTAATTAGCAACAATTTCGGCTACAGAAATTTCCTGCTGTGTCTACTTCTGATGAGCTTTTCTTTAAAAAAAAAAAAAAAATGAGGTATAGTTATACATAATAAAAGCAAGCCAGGTGTGGTGGCACTCTCCTGTAATCCCAGCACTGTGGGAGGCTGAAGTAAGAGGACTGCAAATTCAAGCCTGGCCTGGGTAATTTAGCAACTTAACTAGATCCTCCTGTCAAAATAAAAAGGCTGGAGGGCCAGGGATTTAGCTCAGCAACACTGTGCCTGCCTTGCAAGTACAAGGTCCTGAGTTCAATCCCCTGTACAAAAAAACAAAACAAAACACTTGGAGATGTAGTTCAGTGTGAGAGCCCTGGGTTCAATCCCCAGTTCCTAAAAAAAAAAAAAAAAAAGAGGGGAGCCCTAGGTCAACACTCTGAGAAGGGTTAATACAGGTCTCCTGGAACTGGATTGTTTTCTGACAGAATGGGTTATCAGTCTCTCTTCTGAATGTACCACTTGGCCCTTTTGCTTTCCTCCTCTATATTTTAGTTCTGGAGATTGAACCCAGGCCCTCCACACTGCGCTACATCCCCAACGCTTTTTATTTTTTATTTTATTTTCATTTTGAGACAAAGTGTTGCTAAGTCATTAAGTTGCCCAGGCTAGGCTCGAACTTTCGATCCTTCTGCCTCAGCTTCCCAGAATGCTGGGATGACAGGCATGTGCCCCATACCCAGCTTGCTCCCACCATTACTGTGCCATCTACCATGAGGTCCTCACCTGAGTCGAGAAGACACTGGTACCATGCTCTTGAACCTCAAACTGTCACCTCAGTAAACCTTTTTTCTTTACCAAGTATCCAGCTTTGTGTATTTTTATTAGAGCAACAGAAAGTAGACTAAGAACCATCCATAGAACCATGGGTACAGACCTCTACCCAGACCACCCTCTGTGTCCTCCTCTGCACCTCGGACACCTCCTTGGCACCGTGTCTCAGCTTTGGAAACTGACTTCTAGCTCTCTTCCCTGACCGAGTTGGACCAGCTCTTCTGGCTGGAGTCTCAGTCTTCTTGTTCAATTGGACTTGGCTGTTCTCTCTTAGACTCTTCAACTTTGCCTCAGATCCAAGCTGTCTCTGCCTTGGGCCCTGGCCGCCAGGCCAACCCCACTGGACCCCTGCCCTGGGGCACGCTGACGGCAGGCTGGCATGCTTGGCAGTCATCAGCAGAGATAATGAGGTAATTGGAGGGCGCTAACAGTCTCCTTCACCCTCACTATGCTCGTTTCTCCTGCCAGTGGTTGTAGGACAAGAAAGATATCCTTGTCTGACTTTCTCTGTCCTTATCCAGAAGGAAAGGAAAGTAATCAATTTCAAGTCTCTTTTGCAGTTCTAGAAGTGTAAAAGCAATTTATTCTTTATCTCTTGTTGTGCTGGAAAGAAAAGTCCTTGCAAAGACTCTCCTGGCTTTGGAAAAGAACTAGGTGCTGATTCAAGCATATGAGATGATTGCTCTCTTTTTGTTACAAACTCCTCCATATTTGAAGAAATCCTAGCCTTCTGTTCATTCTCCACGGGAAAAGGAAGGTGGGAATGACTGAATTGTGCAGAGCACAAACAGCTAAAGTAGGTTGGATTCTCTATTACAGTAATTTCCTTTCTCCATTTTTAAAGGCAGAGTCAAGTGACTAATGAATTGTTTTGCCCAGAGTTAGGAGATATGTAAAGGAAAAACCAGAACGCTAAGATGGCCTATAATATAAGCAGTCTGTTTCTAGAAGTTGTCAGTAAAAGTGAATTGTTACTGAACAGTGTGTGTCTAAAGAAGAGCAATTATGCTTTCACATTTATATGTTAACTTCATTAGTTTGAGCATTATTGAATATTATATTTTTAAAATTTAAATATAGCTTAAATACAGGATGTAGTTCAGTGGTAGAGCACTTGTCTAGCATGTATGAGACCCTGAGTTTGATCCCCAGTATAAAACATAGATTTAAAAACAATATAAAAGGCTAGACTCAGTTCAAGAATGGTATTAACTGTCAGGAAAGAAAAATTTCAGTAGGTTTTTAAAAAGTATGCCAGACATCTAAGCATATGCCTGTAATCATACCTACTCAGGAGGCTAAGGTAGGAGAATTTCAAATTTGAGGAAAGCCTGGGCAATTTACCAAGACTTTGCTCAAAATAAGGCTTAAAAAAGGTCTGGGGTATAACTCAGGGCAGAGCACTTTCCAAGCATGTACAAATTTCTAGGTTAAATCTCCAGTACCGTAAACAAAATCCTAATGCTTCTGCCTAAAATATACCTCCCAATATAACATTAAAATATATTTAGAAAAATCAAAGTGAAGAATTTGAAAATCAGACTTGTTCTTTAACCAGCATGTCTGGTTCATGGATATGCCACCATGCCCGGTATTTTCTTATTTTCTGACCTAAGATGTTCCAGGTGTTTTTGAATGTTTGTTTGTTTGTTTGTTTATGGTGCTGGGGATTGAACCCAGGCTCTCACCCCAGTCCCGGTTCCAGGTTTAACTTGTCTTTGGGTGTTTTCTTTTGTTTTGGTGGTATTGGGGATTGAACCAGACTTTTATTCATCTATTTATTCATTCTTTCTTTTTCATTTATTTTGTATTGTTTTGGTTTTTTGAGACAAGGTCTCAAAACCTGTAGTTCAGGGGCTGGGGATTTAGCTCAGTGGTTTTGCTGCCTACTGCACAAGCGCAAGGACCTGGGTTCGAACCCTGGTACCAAAAAAACCCCACAAACTTGTAGTTCAGACTGGCCTTGAACTCACTATGTAGTCCAGGCTGGCCTCCAACTCAAAGTGATCCTCTTACCTCAGCTTTCCAAGAGCTGGGATTGCAGGCATGTGCTACCATGCCTGGTGCATTTATTTATTTGTTTGTTTGTTTATTTATTTATTTTTTGGTACCAGGGATTGAACTCAGGTCCTTGTGCTGTGCAGCAGGAGGCGAAACCACTGAGTTAAATCTCCAGCCCAGCATTCATTTATTTTGAGACAGAGTCTCTTTAAAAATTGCCCAGGCTAGGGTCAAACTTGAGATCCTTCTGGCTCAGCCTTCCAGAGTGCTAGGATTACTAGTGTGCAATACTATACCCAGCCTAATTTGACCTTTTCTTGCCCTAATCCTGCAACCAGCCATTTTCTCAGGCAGGCCTGGTTCTTAGGAGCAGATAATGGTATTTGGACAACGTATTAGGCCTCTGTAACCTGGCATGGGCCTCACCATCAGCACCTCCTCTTGCCCTTCCTTCACATGACCTGTGTGCTTCTGCCACATGGCCTTGCAGTCTGAGTCGCCAAAAGTGCCATGTTCCTGCACACCCTAGCTTTCACACCTCAGGCAGCCCCTCCTTCTTTCTTTTGCTCTTTTAGCAAGTCACATAGGCCCAAGGACAGACTCATAATTTTAATCAATAGCCAATTTAATAATATGTTATAGCTCGCTCAGCATGGTTTCAAGCTGGTCCCCAGCAATAGGTAACATACCCATAGTGTTCAAACTTCAGAGAGTATGAAGCAATATATAGAAACATAAAGAATCATCCAGGGATATTCCCAAATCACCTGCCTTCCTTATAGGTAAACATTTGCAATTTTTTATATAGTCACATATAGTTTATGCATATGCTACTGAGCTACATTTTTAGCCTTTCTCAATTTTTTTTTTGAGACAGAGTCTGGCTATGTAGTTTAGGCTGGGCTTCAATTCACTGTGTAGCTCAGGATGGCCTTAAACCTGCAGCAATCCTCCTTGCAGTCTGCTGAGTGCTGGGATTATAGGCATGTGCCAGCATGCCTGGCTCTTAATATATTTTTGAAAGAATCTGGTTTTGGTTGGTTTCCTTCTTGGGTGCCAATTAATTAATTCACAGGAGGCTTTCATACTTCTCAATAAGATATGAGCAACAAAATATCAAAATCTGGGCCTTCAGTCTAGAACCTTGCACTGGAAAACCTACTGGGCTATGCAAAAAGGATGAATGTTGGTGTATGAGTCATGATGCATGTTGACTGGAAATGAGACTATTATTTATTTACATCAAGGTGTTAAATACACTCGCATATGGCATTTTAAGTCCTTACAAGCGAAAGCCTGGAAATGTCAATGATTACAGGCTGCTCTGGGTGTGAAATTAAATAACAGTGGGCTGCGATGATTTCTAAAGAAAACTTTAAAATATTCTGACTACTCAACTATTTTTTAAAATGGCATTATAAGGAGATTGGCATAATATTTAAAATAATTTTCTAAAAACAAGTTTTACTTCCATAGAGCTTTGATCAAATACTTCATCTTGATAAATAAGGTTAATTATATTTGGGATGTCTGTAAGCTGCTTTTAAAACTTCATATACACCTGGGCATGGTGGTGCACACCTGTAAACCCAGCATTTAGGAGACTGAGGCAGGAGGATTACTACATGGTTAAGACTGTGTCTCAAAAAACCAAAAAACAAACCCAACCAACCAAACAAACTTCACATGCAAACCTCCTTCATATACAAACCTTTAGTTGACCTTGGTCCTCTTCGACTTTCTTCAAGCTACAGTAAGTACAGCAAGCACAGTACAGCAAGTTTCTGTACAGTAAGTACAATAAGTACAGTACAGTAAGTTTCCATACAGTAAGTACAGAAGGTTACAAACTTTCACAGGTGAACTGTATAAAACTCATTTTGTTGGCTTACTAACGAATACAACTTAAGAACAATTCTCCTGGAATGAACTCATTTATAAGTCGGGGTCTAACTGTTCTGTGAGATTGACTGCACAGTGCAAAGGGCTGTTTATCATTTATTCTCCTCCTTGTTAGCTACTTCAATTTTCTTCCAATGCACTAAGTGTATTCTAAATGATTAAAGGCTGATATTCTGCTGTATTTGTTCTTTAAATCACTCATGTATCTAGCACATAACAGGCACTGGGAAGCCCCTTTCCCCTTATTATCAGATCCCTTCATCCCCAAGACAGCCAGCAATACAGAGCCCTAGAAGGACACTGCTGTATCATTCTAGGTGAGAAAGGAAGTGAGAAGCCTAGTAAAACTGTAGGTTCTAAGCAGGTACAGTATAAACCGCATAATATTACTCTAAAACATGCTATAGTACAGCTGTATGATATATAAAGATATCTACATAGAGACACAAACATATACATATATGTGCACACATACATGACATATACTTAATTTTCAGCAGTACTGTTCACCATTTAAGAATAAAAGATATGAAGGTGACACAAGAGACACTCATTCTCTTAGTTACTTTCTCGTTGCTAGGACAAAATACCCAACATCCATAAGTTAAAGGAGGAAAAGTTTATTTTGGCTCCCAGATCGTACAGGTTTCAGTCCATAGTTGGCTGGCTCTGCGGCAGGGTGGCACGGCAGAGGGGCATCACAGAGGAGAAACAGTCCATGGCAGAGCAGACAGGAAGCAGCAAGCAGCAAACCTTCCTTTCCCTTTAGCCCATCCGTGCTACAAGCCTATTGGCTGGGCAACCCACACCCAGGGTGGGCCTTTCCATTACACACATCCAGAACCATGCTAAGCCAATCAGTGGACTAATTTGCTGGGGACTTGCTTGAAACCATGCTGAGCAAGCTATAAAATATTATTGAATTGGCTTATGTATTAGCTATTTTTTTTTTTTTTTTGTACCAGGCATTGAACTCAGGACCTTGCACTTGCAAGGCAGGCCACAATGTATTAGCTATTGATTAAACTGTGAGTCTGTCCTAGGCCTATGTGACTTGTGAAACAGCTCCCTATGCCAACAGTCACAGTTGAGGTCTCAATGGTCAGTGATACTGTAGTGCCTCTGATAGCAAGATAACACCACAGCTGAGGATTTTATGACTCTTATGCAGCCATTCTCCCAGAACAAATGTTAACTAAAACACAGGTCACTCACTTATCACAACCTGTCTTTCACAAAATTGCATCGTTCCTCCCTTTTTACAAGCCTGGCTCTTGTCAGCACCTTAGCCCACTATTCCCTGCATCTGCCTTTATGCCCCCTGCAATGTTGTGTGATCAATAAATACTGGCAAGTCCAGAGCCTTGTGGTCTTAGCCTGATAAGAGCTCTGACTGTCCTGGACCCCCGTTATGCAGTAAACCCTTTGTCTTGTATTGTTCCTATCCTCACTGTACCCTTATGGGGGTCACACAGCCCCTGATACTAATTCAGTTATCACACCCGTAATCCAATATCACACACTCATGATCCAGTCACTCCCCAAAGCCCCACCTATAAGCACTTGAGGTTTGAGGGGACATCTAGATATAAACCATAACATCCATGTACCCGCTGCTCCCATTTACATGAAATGCTGCCAGCTGAGCCAAAGCCTGTGGGTCTACAGTACCCTGATCATGCACACCTTCATCTTGGGAGAGAAATTCAGTATCCTTAGTTTGCTAGGTATCATTGCCATTTGTTTCTTTAATCCTGTGGTACAAGCCAAGTGTGGTGGCGTATCCCTGAAATCCCAGCACTCCAGAGGCTAAGACAGGAGAATTACCATGAGTTTGAGGCAACCCTGGGCTCCATAGCGAGTTCAAGGCAACCCCAGACTACACAGCAAGACCCTGTTTTGTTTTGTTTTTTTGGTACCAGGGATCGAACTCGGGTCCTTGTGCTTGCGAGGCAGGCGCCGGAACCACTGAGCTAAATCCATGGCCCCAGCAAGACCCTGTTTTAAAAAAAACAATGTGTATTATTATAGCTACCTGTTAAAGAATCATCTGGATTATAGACCAGTGGCACTGCTGCCTCACAAGATGATGTTTGAAACTTCCAATGTTCAGTGGTGAAACTTGTAATCCTCGGTTTGTGGTCTGCCAGCCAAAGGTGAAGATAATATTCCTCCAATTCCCCAATTTTTTCAGATTTTGGAATATTTGCATGCAGATAATGAGACATCTTCCGAATAGGACTCAAGTCCAAACATGAAATTCATTTGTGTTTCACGGGCATCTGACACACAGAGCCTGAAGTAATTTTACAGAATATTTTTAGTGCACCTGTGTTTGAACTGGATAGGGTTGGAATTCTCCTTGGGGTGTGTGTCGTGTCAGGCAATGCTTGGAGTTTCAGGTTTCAGCCTTTTGCCTTAGGTATGTGTGACCTCTGTCACCACACTTCATGGCTGGGAAGGTAATGCTGTTTTGACACCAGGGCAGGGACAAGTGGAGCCTTGGCATGTGGTCCTTCTGGATTCTACCCTCAGCTCACTTTTAATATTTTAGATTTAAAAAGGCCCATTTATTTTAACCCTTTGTAACTGCAAGTGTAATCATTCTTGGTAAGTTCTGCAGTTCTTCTATTAAATTATCCAACCTCACGTGGTTCTGGGAGCCCCAGAACTTCCAGGTGCTGTGGGGTGAGGGGGTTTTGGGCTGTCCCTCCTAACCCTGCAGAGCTGTGTCTCGTTTGTTCACTTAGCCTTTTGCTTGTTGTTTTATTTTTTTTTGTTTTTGTTTTTGTTTTTTGTTTTTTTGGTACCAGGGATCAAACTCAGGTCCTTGTGCTTGCAAGGCAGGCGGTGGAACCACTAAGCTAAATCCCCAGCCCATGCTTTCCAGACTTTTGGGGGGGGGGTACTGGGGATTGAACTCCGGACCTTGCGCTTGCGAGGCAGGCGCCGGAACCACTGAGCTAAATCCCCGGCTGTTTGTCTTGTTTTAAAACAATTGATTTGCAGAAGTTCTGATGTACTTTTTTTTTTTTTGGTACCAGGAATGGAACTCAGGGCCTTGAGCTTGCCAAGCAGGCCCTGTGCCACTGAGCTACATCCCCAGCTCCTGATGTATTCTTGATAGTAAACATTTTTTCCCAATTTATTTTCTCTCTCTTTTTGGGGGTGGGGAGACTAGGGATTGAACCCAGGTCTTTCACAATGAGCCATGTCCCCTAGCCCTTTATACTTTTTATTTTGAGACAGGGTCTCAATATGTTGTCCAGGTTGGTCTCAAACCTGGAATTCTTCTGCCTCAGCCTCCCAAATAACTGAGATTACGGGCATATGCCTGGTTCATTTTTATTTTTTAAAAATCCTGTTTAAGAATTCTCTTCCTATGCTAGGTGTGGTGGTGCATCCCTGTGATCCCAGCACTTGGGAGGCTGGGCCGGAGGATGACTGTGAATTCGAGGCCAGCCTGGGCTGCATAGTGAGTTCAAAGCCAGCCTGAACTATGTATCCAGACCCTGTCTCAAAAACAAAACAAAACAACAACAACAACAAAAACCCCAACACTACACCGATTTCTCCAAGAGGATTTTTTTTTAACTTGTAACTGGGAATCAAACCCAGGCCACTCTACCACTGAGCTATGTCCCTAGCCCTTTTTATTTTTGTATTTCGAGACAATGTCTCAATAAACTGTCCAAGTGTGGGACTTACATTTGTGATCCTCATACTCCAGGGCCCTGCAGTGCGGAGATTACACTCATATGCCCTATTTTGTTTTTCGTATTTTGGGCTCTAATTCTTCTGGAATTTGTGTTTGGTATGAGATAGGAATTTTTATCAAAGAGAGTTAGATTTGCATGCAAAGTGATTTAAGAAATAGTGTAGGAGAAACATTGAGCTAATAATTCTTTTTTCCTTATGGATCCTCAAGTCTCCTAGCACCATTCATTTCATAGTCTACCTCCCTACAGGCATCTGCAGGTTAGACTTGGCCGCATATCAAACCCTATCTATATATGTACACATCTGTTTCAGGGTTTCTTAGTCTATTCTGGTTTCTCCCTATACAGCCTGCTAACCCCACATTATCTTAATTGCTATGGTGGCAAAT
>NW_004624753.1:17905466-17918184 GCF_000247695.1 Heterocephalus glaber | reverse complement strand
TTTTTTTTTTTTTGGTACCCAGGATCGAACTGAAGACCTTGTGTGGCAGGCAGGCAGCAGCACCACTAAGCTAAATCCCTGGGCCTAACATTTTCTTTTGTATATTTATATTTAGTTATTTTGCATAAAACTGTAACAGTGATAAAATTTTAAATATATATCCCATTTTTGAGAGCTCCAAGGCTGAGAAGAGTTGGCAAATCACACCCTAAACACGCCCCTCCCTGGCACTCAGGTCACATTCTCAGGGGCCCATCTGCAAGGGACAGAGTCTGTATTCAGTCACACGTGGATAATCGAAGGTCCACTTGTGAAGTTCATGTGGGGAACTCCTACAAGCTGTAACACAGAGTTTATGGGTTTGTGATCCAACCTATTCCTGTCGCGGTGTATAAAATGGATGTTGTTACCTAGAAGAGAGTAAGAATCAAAGGCTGAGGTCTGCATTTTAAGTATTATTCAGGAGGTTTATTGCTTATTAAAATCAAAGAAGTTTTTTTCACCTTTCAATTAGCCTAAAAGGGAAAAATTAATTACCTGGGGTACATTATATTCTTTCTGTAATGCCATAATAATTTTTAATTATGGCAATAGAACATGACAAGGATTACGATTAAATAAAAGTAATACTTAATGTTTTAATGAGAGCCAAGAGGAAAGGTTCTTAAATTATAAGCTTCTGTTAGATTTTATTAAATATAATTAAATAAAATGTCCTGTCAGACAGGCAGAGAACAGGATTAACAAAAATATCAAGCCAGGGCTGGGGATTTAGCTCAGTGGCACCGTGTCTGCCTCGCAAGCACAAGGTCCTGAGTTTGATCCCCGGTAAAAAAAAAAAAAAAAAAAATCAAGCCAGAAAATCGTATGTTTCTTATTTTATATATATATATATTATATATATAATAAAGGAACAAATCATTCAGTTCAAAATATACTCCCAAATACTGATTTAATAGGCTGTTTTATAACCATAGCCCAAAAGAGTTCCCAATTAAGGCATTGAGATAATCAGTTACCGTGTAGTTAGAAGTCCACAATCCTTCTATAATTCATAGTCTAGGTCTGGTTTTCTTTGACTCTTGTACACAGAACCTTTGTTGTTTTAACTTAAACAATAAAGTAGCCCATTTCCTATATCATACTCCTGTGCCAGACATAGTGAGATTAGGTTCAATACTGTAAATTGGCTTATTATCAAATAAGGGAGAATGAAATACTGAGTTAAACACGACAGATTTGTGCACTAAGTGCAGCAAGTTCCTTTCTTTGGAAGAGCTGCCTTTCTTCCCATATGGCAGCACTGAAGCATTCTCTTCACTAAGTGTATCCCTAGCGTAGCACACAGATGGTGCATGCCAAGTGTCTTTTATTCTCACACCGCTGAAGGTGTGGACACGTGTTTCAGAGATGTGCAAGTTGAGGGGTTCAGAAAGTAACCCCTTCTAGGTCTGAGGATAGAAATTAACCACTTGAAAGTTCAGCTGGGGGAAGGGGTACAGCTCTTTGGCAGAGAGCTTGCCCAGGACATGTGAGGCCCGGAGTTCTATGCCTAGCACCACCCCTCCCAAATAGCTCAGTGACATTCTGGGCAAATTTATGGGGCTCAGTCTCATAAAACAGGGCTTATTTATTTTTGGTGCTGGAGATTGAACCCACAGAGCATGTGCTCTGCCACTGACCTATACCTCTAGCTCCAAAGGACTTCATTTTAAATTAACTCATGTGAATTCATGAGAGAAGGAAAGGAAGATGGTAGCTTTAGAGTTCTAGCTGCAACAAGTCTGAGATAATAGTCAAAATCTTCCCTCGAAAGCCTTCCTTTAAAAAAATCTGTAATTTATTAAGTAAATGCTAATTTTATAACTCTTAAAAAGGTATACTCCCTAACATGGGCAATTTTATTTATTTTCAGGTTTTTTTGTGTTTGTTTTGAGACAAGGTCTTGCTATGTAGTTCAGGCTGGCCTCGAACTCACTATGGAGCCCAGGCTATTCTCAAACTTGCAGCCATCCTCCTGCCACAGCCTCCCAAGTGCTGGGATTACAGCCGTACACCACCATGTCTGGCCATAATGTGGACCATTTTAAAGAGGAAGAATCATCAAGAGAAATTAGCTTACAACATAATGATTTAGGTTTTCTGGCACTGCCAAATATTAAAGGCAGTGGAGATCCAGCTTTCAACACTGACCAGCATGGAGCCAGAGGAATCTTGGGTGGCCCCAAATGACCAGTAAATAAAGCTGTTCAAAGTACAAGGCCTATGGTGACTCTTACTGAAAGTGCTGCCCCTGGCACTGACTTGCATCTCACTGTGCAAGCTGCCTGGTTCTGTTAGGTATCATAACTACACAGGTTCTTCTACTGGCAGAAAGTGCTTATGCTTTCTCCCTATTTAGAAATGCTCACCTCCACTGAGCTACCTAGCCTCTGACAACAAAAGATGCTCCTACAAAAGTAGGCCACTCTGACTGTCAGATCAAGCTTCCTGCTTTCATAGCTATCTACTTTACAAGGAGAACAGGTGGCCTTTGGACTTGTAACAGAGTCTAGCCCAGTGTGGGCTTTGAGGCTTACCTGGACCCAAAATGAGAGTTCCACCTTGCTGAGCTGGGTCTCCTTGGAAATCAAAGAGAGGGCCAGTCACTGCCCGCCACAGGCTCTGCAGACTTCCTGAGAGGAGGTTCGACTTGACATGGGGACTCTGTCCTGAAATATCAAGAACTACCTTTAGATGGCCATTTTCTATTCCATTAGATATTTAGAAGATGTCAGTACTTCTATAAAACATTCTCTCTCTTATGTCACATCTTAAAATTAAAAAGATTTTTTTCCATCCTTCAAAGCCTGGTTTCTCAACCTTTCACTGTTGACACTTTGGCCCACATAATCCTTTGTTCTGAGCAGTGTGGGGCAAGAACGTCTCCAGGCACTGCCGAACACCCCCGTTCAGAAATACTACTTCATAGGAACAAGAGATGCGAGACCCAGAGCATACAGAAGGCAGTATGGGGATAGAGCTGGGTTATAGGGCTCTTGCCTGTAGTGCACAAGGCCCTAGGCTCCATTTCTAGCACAGAAAAGAAAAAAAGAAAGAAATGGGAACCACCACACCTTGCCTTAAAACATAATCTATAATGTATAGAAAATAGTATTTTTCAAATGTAAAATAAGGTGTTTTAAAATATAATGAAATAATATATTCTTTCATTTAATTTTAATATTTATAATATCCAGAACATTCTTTCATCTAATCTTTATAATATCCCTATGAAGTAGGTGCTATTATCACCACCTTACAATAAAAAAAATGAGACCAGGAGATGTCGTTTTTTTGTTTTTTGTTTGGTTTTTGGTACCGGGGATTGAACTTGGGTCCTTGCGCTTGCACAGCAGGTGGTGAAACCACTAAGCTAAATCCCCGGCCCAAGGAGATGTTAAAGTCACACAGCAAGTATCTGAACCAGAAGAAACTTTTGTGTGATTTCAAAGCCTGTCCTCTAGTTATACTACACTTTCTTCCCTTGTTTGGCACCATGTCAATGTACTACTAATTAATAAACTGATCCCTTATTGTTGAATATTTGTTAATTAACTTGATTGTGGTAACCATTCCACAATGCTGTATACCTTAAATATAAACAATTTTGTCAGTTATAACTCAATAAAGCTGGGAAAAAGTAAAAAAAGAAAAAGAAAAGAAATGGAAGAAAGATAACTGTCAGCTGTAGAACTATGAAATCAAGAATGCTCCTGTTTTGATTTCCCATTCCTCTCTGTCTAGTCTCTCACCTGCTAACAGGAAGCTACACTACTTTTCAAATCACCTTGCAAAAGAGACTGTTAAATGTTAGTCAAACCCTGATTGCTCTTTGAGGGCCCACAGCCAAACCATCTTCTGTGGCTTCCCTTGCATTCTGACCAATGAGCACAGCAACCCTAAGGCCACTCAGGAGTGATTCTCCTGTGTCCTTAGAAGGCAGGAAGGAAGAGGTCTGGGCCCCAGGATTGCTGCCTGCTGGAGTGGCACCCCAGTGAATATAGCCTTCCTGAAATTTAAAATAAAAGCATTTTTGCTATTCTGCCCCTGTGGTCGGCTGTCACAGCAGCCCTTCACTATGCTTCATCAGCAGATAGTCCCTACTTCTGCTCTCAGGTGACAGGTAACTTTACTTCTACTCCCTTTGAGCAGAGAAACAGGTTCTTTACTATTCTTGGCACTAAATTTTCTTTGTATTTCTGCCTTCTGTGTCTTGCTTTTAGTTTTCTACTCTGATGACTCTAGCTCAGTTTCTCCTACTGTACTCTCATGACAGACAGGTAACTTCTGGCACCAGGTGCAAAGGAGCTTTTCTCTGTGGTGACACCAGCTGGGTGTCCCAGAATTCAATCTGATTCTGACACTGTTCAGCTGGACACGTGTCATGTTCCACAGGTTGAGGGTTCAGTCCCCAAGACTGCCCCTACTCCCACTCAGATGCCAGCCACAAGCCTCAGATTATGCACCAGGTTACCACCACCACCTCCTGGGGTTCAATGAGTGACTCACAGGGCTCAGAAAAATGCTTGTTTCCCAGTTTATTACGAAGGATGTTACTAAGGGCACAGATGAAGCGATACATGGGCCTAGGCTTATGGGAAGGGCAAGGAGCTGCCATTCTTCTCTGGGTGCCACCTGCCAGGACCGCTGCCCTTTCTGGCTTTGCATGGAGACTTCATTACAGAAGTGACCGAGCAGAGACAGCTATTCAGAAACGTGGCTGGACAGAGTCTGTGATCCAATGCTGACGGGGCCAGGCCTCTTGTTCTGTGTGCAGTCTCCATCCCACCAGGTGTCCTGTCCTACTAACTGCCAGAGAAAGCAGGTCAGAGGATGCCTTTACGGCCAGCTCTGAAACAAAAACACAGGGGAAGCTGAGAATATATTTTTAGTTTTTATGTCTGCCTAGTAGATGAGAAATTCTAGTTTCTATGGCCTGCCTTGAGAGAGAGCTATGAGCCAGGAACTGTGGACAAAAATCAGCCAATCAGTCTATTTAATCATCACATAGTATCACAATGATCATGCAGCTTTTGACCTGCCTTTCTTTCCTTCTTTTTTTGTTTTTTCCTTTGCAGTACTTGGGATTGAACCCAGGGCCTTTGCACTGAGCTATATCCCCAACCCTCTTGTTTTTTAGTTTTTAAATTTTTTTTGTGGTACCAGGGATTGAACTAAGGACCTTGCTGACCAGGCAGGTGTGTGCCACTGAGCTAAATCCCCGGCCCTGTTTTTGTTTTAATTTTTGAGACAGGGTCAACTTAGCAAAGTCACTAAGTTGTCCTTGCTAGGCTTGAACTTGCAATCCCCCTGCCTTAGCCTCCCAGAATGCTGGGATTACGAGTGTGCATCACCATACCTGGCTCTGCCTGGTTTCTTAATATTATTTCCCTTCTTTTTTCCAACTCTGCTTTCTTTTATATTTATATATGGTGGGCATTCATCTTACCACAAAACAAATACAGGGTTAACTTAAGACAGATGACTAAGAGATTAAATTTTATTGTTTAAAAGGATTTTTTAATCTAAATAAATGTTCAGAAATCCAGATTATTGCATATATCTGAAAGGGCTAGCTAATAACCCAGAAATTTTAGGAATACAATTAACAGAGATGCTATGGCCTAGAACCGAACAATGTTTGTTGTCAAGCACCATCTAATTTTGTCAATTTGAATTTAGTTCTTGTTTAAGATTTGTACAAACCAATTAGTCCCTCACATTTGACACCTTTATTTCCTTATTTTTTGTCTCTATAATAAGGGTACCATCATTTTAGATTATAATTATGTATTTTTAGTGCCTTAATTTTCAAATAAGACTGAGATTTATACTTTGTCATACAGCAAGGAACCTTTTTTAAATAAAAACGTATTTTATGAAAATCTAATCTTTTCCTTTGCCAATATACTTTTTTAACATTATAAAGCAAAATATAGGGCCAGGGATTTAGCTCAGTGTTTCTGCCACCTGCCTCACAAGCTCAAGGTCCAGAGTTTGATCCCTGGTACCAAAAAAAAGCAAAATATATGTATTATGTAAATATAGTTATGTGTAATACACATAACACATCTTATACTCAACATATGTTAAGTTTATAAAGTACTTACATAAATACATTATGTATATGTAAATGTACATATATTTTTACAACTACACTTATATATAGGTATATATACCATTTAAATACAAAATATATTTGAATATACCCTCCTATAATTATATGTATATATTTGGTTTAGAATTCACCTGCTTTATTTGCAACTTCATATCTTTACCGTGGTAATCAATGAGTAAAGTGTTACTAAAGGGAAGCTCACAGTTTATATCTAAAGTGCTAAAAGAAACAGACTTTACATATGCAGAGACTGTTACAACACATGAAACTAGTGTACCAAGAAGTAAGGTTCCCAGTCTATACTGCTAAAATGTCCTATGCTAGAGAGAGAGAGAGAGGAAGAGGAGAGGGAAGAGGGGGTATCAAGATTGTGTTTATACTAGCTCATCATCAGGTTTAATAAAGGTTAGGCTACTTTTCCTAAAAACACCAGCAAAGGGGTCATGGCAACTCTGCCTAATGAACAGATCCAAATCTATTGTCCTATCTCCACTGGAGGTGTCCTTGTTTCTTTCTAGAATCAGGAAGAAGCGGACAGGAAAACTGAAAACTACAGAGAAGGTGGAGGAATGGAACACAACATAGAGAAAAGAATGAAGCAGTTGGGCCACTAACCCCAGGTTCTAAGGAGGGGATCTGTCTCCACTGACACAAGGTAAGCCTGGGGAGGGTCAACAGCTCCAGGAAGAAATAACAGACTGGGCTAGCAGCGCTAGCCCCAAGAAAAGTCCATAGCTATTGTAAACTTCAAAAAAAGAAAAAAAGTGTGGAGTTTTACTTAGAAAGTGACTCTTTCAGCATGGCAGGCTGGAGTTGGAGAAAAAATCTAGTGTGGTGCCCATCATATTTGAGAGGGTTTAATTAGAAGCCATTTTACGAAGGAGTCAACTGTGTAATACTGAGATACAGAACAACCACAATGACTGGGAGGGAGATGTCAACAAAAGACAACTGTGAAGAGGGCGTGGCTAGACACAGACTCCTGAGAAGTTTAAACTCAGGCTGGGAAGAACACAAAGGCCCTAATCTGAGTTGAGAAACCAGGACAGTTATGTATGGATTTCAGAGGGGCCTGGGTCTGAAAGAGCTGGCATCATCAGGTCCAGCAAACTGCCTGCCCTGTAGCCAACATCTAACACAGACCTCAGAGGTGTGATCAAAGATACACAGTTGCCACAGCCTGGGGTGTATGGACAGTGGGGCCTCAGACTCATGGCAATCCTCTTGCCTCAGCCTCCTGAGTGCTGGAATTACAGGTGTGTGTCATTATTGTAGCAGCTAAGTTAATGAGATCTATTATAGGCAGTTAGGCAGGGCTAGGCTCTCCAGGGAGTCAACAGAGACAACAGTGGCCTGGGACACATTCACTGAAGGTCAGGCTTCAAGAAAAAAGGACCAACTACACCTGCATACTTCCCCTAGGGATGAACAGTGGTAACTGGTATTCTAAATAGGTATCTATCACCTGGGTGGGGGACCAAGACCTTAACCCATCTCTTACAGGAAAGGTTCCTGACCTGTCCCTTCCTGGAAATCCTTATTTGTTCTATGCATGCTTGCTACATGACTTGGATCCCCATTTGATACCCACTTAATGAATATTACCTAGCAACTACACTTTTTTACAACATATCATAGTCAAAAATTCCAGAAGTCCAACACAAGAACCAAATCTTTTTTTTTGGTACCGGGTATTGAACTCCGGTCCTTGCCCTTGCGTAGCAGGCGTTGAAACCACTGAGCTAAATCCCTGGCCCAACAAGAACCAAATCTTAAAAGCAGTTAGAGAAAAGCAACAAATCACTTAAAAAGATACATTTATTAGAAGTACAGCAGATATCTCACACAAACCTTAATGCTAGGAGAGCTTGGACTGAAGTGTTTCAAACCTCAAGAAAAAACAACCCAAACTGATGAATCCTGAAATAGTATCTTTCAATCTCAGATTGAGAAGCTGAGACATGAGGATTGCTGCAAGTTCAAGGCCAGTGTAGGCTCCATGAGGGGTGAGGAGGGGGAGAAGGAGGAGAAGAAGAAGTAGGGGAGGAAGAAAAAGAGGAGGAGGAGGAAGAGAAGAAGGAAGAAATAATAATTCACAACCACCAAACTGGCACTCCAAAAATTATCAGGGATATGCCAGAGACAATGAAGCCAACAATGCCAAAAAGTCTACAGTAAGTCCTTGTCTTACAAATGAGTTCTGTTCCAGGACAATGTTTGTAAATCAGACTTGCTTGTAAGTCTGACAAAATGAGTCTTATACACCTTTGACACAAATATGAAATGTAAATCATAAAAAAACCAAACACAAAAGTACTGTAAATAAACTATTTTTACTTTTCAGTTACTTTAAAATGCTAAGGTAGAGACATGAGCTACTTCCTCAATTTGTTCATATCTATGAATATTCCTAATGTGAACTCCATATCTGTGAAAATTCACAACTCTAATATTTGTAAGTTGAAGATTTACTGTAAGGGAATGAATATACCAGGTAGGATAAGCAGTTAAGCAGAAGAGGGAAAAAAAGGAGCCAGCAACAGGAAAACAAGCCAATGTCAGAAATAAGTCAATACCTTTCAGTAGTAACTCTCAATGTGATTAGTCTCAACTCCCCAGTCAAAAGACACAGATTGGCAGACTGGATCAAAACCCAAAACCCAACATAATGCCATATACAAGAAACATATTTAATCCAAAAAGAGATTCATACACTAAAACTCAAAGGATGGAAAACAAGATTCCATCAATAGGCTCCCAAAATAAATAAATAAAAAGATAGCTACTCCTGCTTATTTAATTTTTTGGTACCAGGGATCAAACTCGGGACCTTGCACTTGCAAGGCAGACAGCCGCACCTCTGAGCTAAATCCCTGGCCCAGGAGTAGCTGTCTTATTTTCAAAGTCGACTTCAAGCCAAAACTGATCAGAAGAGGCAAAGAAAGTCACTATACATTGGTTAAAGGAACAATTTAACAGGAAGAGATCACAGTTATAAATATATATGCATTCAAAACCGGTACACTCAACTTAGTAAAACAAATATTACTAGACATAAAAGATCAGATAAACATAACTATAGCGGGGGAAACTCAAAGCCCAATATCACAAACAGATCAACTAGCCAACAAAATCAACAAGGAAATATTAGAGTTGGACCATACCTTTGAACAAATGGACTTATAGGTCTCTACAGAGCATTCCACCCAATAGATATACGTTCTTCTCAGTGGCACATAGAAAACAGATCACATACTAACTAGCCCATAAAGCATGCTTAAATAAAAAAGAATCAGAATTATCCAATGTATGTTATCAGTTTATAGTGCAATTAAACTAGAAATCAATGGCAATGCTGGGTGTGGTGGTGCACGCCTGTAATCCCAGCACTTGGGAGGCTGAGGCAGGAGGATCACTGCTAGCTCAAGGCCAGCCTAGGCTACATAGTGAGTTCAAGGCCAGTCTGAACTACATAGTAAGACTGTCTCCAAAAAAAAAAAAAAGAAAGAAAATCAATGGCAAAAGAAACCACAGATATTACACAAATACGTGGAAATTAGAGAATACACTCTTGGATAATCAATGGGTCAAATAAGAAATCATCAAAGAAGAAGGCCCAGGGATTTAGCTCAGTGGCACTGTGCTTGCCTTGCAAGCACAAGGTCCTGAGTTCAATCCCTGGTAAAACAACAACAACAATGAAGAAATTAGTTCCTAGAATTAAATGATAATGGCAGTACAGCATACCAGATCCTATGAGACACAATGAAAGCTGTTCTATGACAGGGAAGTTTGTAGCTTTGAATGCCAACATCAGAAAAACAATGCAAGCACAAATAAAAAACCTAATGATCCACTTCAAGGCCTTGGAAAAACAAGAACAATCCAAATGCAAAGCTAGTACAAGGAAGGAAATTATAAAGATCACAAAGAAATTAATGAAATTGAGGCTAAATTAAAATACAAAGATTCAAGGAATCTAAGAGCTGGTTCTTTGAAATAAACAAAATAGACAAACCCTTAACCAATCTTACCAAAAAAAAGAAAGAAAAGACCCAAATCAGTGCAATTAGGAAAAAGGAAAAAATCACAATGGCACTGCCAAAATGCAGAAGACTTAATAAATACTATGAGAACCTATAAACTGTAGAAGCCAAGCACGGTGGTACACACCTACTCATGAGGCTGAGGTAGGACTGCTGTGGGTTCAAGGTCAGCCTGAAGTACATAGCAAGACCCTATCTCAACAAACAAACAAACAAACAAACAAACAAAGAGAATGAAGAGATAACCTACAGAATGGGAAAAAAAAGTTTTACCAGCTATACCTCGCACAAAGGACTAATATCTAGAATATATAAAGAGCTAAAAAAATTTTTTTAAAAATAGAGGCCCTGCAATAAAGGGTCAACTAAAAAGTGGGCAACTGAAATGGAACAGATACTTCTCAGAAGTACTAATGGCCAATACATGAAAAAACATTCAGCCTCTCTGGCCATTAAAGAAATGGAATTAAAACAATACTGAGGTTCTATCTTATTCCAGAAAGAATGGCTATCACCTGGAAATCAAATAACAAATGTTGGCGAGGCTATAGGAAAAAAGGAACACTTCTGTACTGTTGGGAATGTAAACTAGTAGAGCCAATATGGAAATTCGTCCAAAAACTAAAAAATAGGAATTCCATTTAACCTAAATCTTCACCCTGTTGGCTTCTTCTCAGAGAGTTAAAGACATCATATTACAGTAATACATGCATACCCATGTTTATAGTACATGTTTGAATGTACTACATGTTGGAATGGGTCTACATGTATATCAACAGTTAAATGGACAAAAAAATGTGGTATTTATACACAATAGAGTACTACTCTCCTATAAAGGATAAATTTGAGTCATTTGTAGGAAAATGATGCACTTTGAGACCATAATGCTAAGTGAAGTAAGTTGGACAAAGAAGCTTAAATATTACATCTTTTTATGAGAAACCCAAGTATAAATAAAAAGTGAAATAAAAGACAGGTAATAGGAAACAGGGAGATAGGTGTTTTGCAAATGGGAAGAGTGCCAAGAGTGGAGGGAGGGGAAGGGGATGTAAAGAGAATTAAGGTGTGTTATATACATGTACCAACTTCCCATGATGAATATAATTATTAGATACTGCAAACATGTCCTAATGAAAATAAAATTAAAAAAAGAAACTAAGTTCTTCCTAACTAAACATACATAAACAGTTCAACTAAAGTTTAGTAAGCACCTTTCTGTTTTTCTTTTGCAGTACTGGGGATTGAACTCAGGGCCTCACACATGCTAAGGAAATGCTCTAACACTGAGTTGCACCCTTCTCCCTTTTTAAAATTTTACTTTGAAACAGCATCTTGCTATATTGCCCAGACTGGCCTTGAACTTTTGATTCTCCTGCATCAGTCTCCTGAGTAGCTGCAATCACAGGTGTGGACCATCACACCAGCCAGCCTAAAACAAGGAACTGTGGTAAAGGCACGGAGTATAGATGACCTAAACACGAATATACATCACCTTTTCAGCTAACTACATGGTGGTATCTGGCCCCCTTTGGTGAGCAGAGTGTAGTATAAGTATAGAGTGTACAGAGCATATAGAGTATAGAGTAGTATAAGGTGCCACTCAAGTGTAGGGAGTGCTATCTCTCTGGTTGAAGAGCCACTAAGAGCCTCTTTGAGTTGGGTTTCAAAGCCTATGTAAGAGTTCTTTCATTAAAGGACACGGAGAAGGGCGCCGGGGGTTTAGCTCAGTGGTTCTGCCTCCTGCCTCATAAGCCCAAGGTCCTGAATTCGATCCCCAGTACCAAAAAAAAAGGACACGGAGGAGCTAAAGGCATGGTGTTGAGATATACAAACAGGTGAACTTATTATTTTTCTTTTAATTATTAAAGCAAAATGTATTTGTGAAAAATACAAAAGCTACCAAGACACAGTGGTGCACACTTGTGATCCTAACACTCTGGGAGGCTAAGGCAGGAGGATTGCAAGCTGGAGTCCAGCTTGGGCAATTTAATGACTTAGACAGACCCTCAAAAAAAAAAAAACAAACCAATTACTGAGTATCTTCCCAAAAGAATTAAAAGAATCATACCAGTGAATTATGTGCACTCATATTCATAGCAGCACAGTTTGTAACAGCTGAAGCTTGGAAACAGCCCAAATGCCCATCAACTGGAGACTGGATGAAGAAAATGTGGTTTTTCTATAAAATGGAGTACTACTCAGCCATAAAGAACAAGAAACTAGAGACATTTATAGCTAAATGGATGCACATTGAGGCCATACTTTTTTTTTTGGTACTGGAGATTGAACTCGGCACCTTGTGCTTGCGAGGCAAGCAGCGGAATCACTGAGCTAAATTCCTGGCCCGAGGTGATACTCTTAAGTGAAATAAATAGGACACACGTGTAAATACCAAATAGTTTCTCTGGTGTGAAAAACTAAAAGTGTAAATAAGAATCAAAATGTATAACTGATATTGTGAAATAGGAAGTAAATGCCTAAATGAATAGGGGAAGTGGGAGGGGAAGGGGAA
>NW_004624753.1:17855917-17867743 GCF_000247695.1 Heterocephalus glaber | reverse complement strand
GGCCTGGAAGCCCCTTCCTCTGGACCAGGAGCAGTGGGAAGGCGGCTCAGAAGCCCCTACCTCTGGGACGGGAGTGGTGGGACCCAGTACCATGGTCTGGTGGTCCAGTGTCCTCTGCGTCTTTGTAGTGTGGAACCAGGTGGCTGGCACAGCCAGCGACTCTCCCGACATTCACACTCCTCTCAACCTTGCTTTAATTCTTTTGGATAAATACACAGAAGTAGATTTGTAGGATCATATGGTAATTCTATTTTTAATTTTTTGAGGAACTGCTATACTGTATTGTTTTCCCCTGTGGCTATACCTTTTTCCATTCCTACCAACTGTCATCTCAATTTCTTGATATCATTGATGACACATGTTCTTTTCTATTTTTGTCATAGTAACCACCTTACTGGGTATTTTGGCTTTGATTGGTGTTTCCTTAATTAATCCATTAGTGACACTGACCATTTTCTCATGTACCTGCTGGCCTTTTGTGTGTCTTCTTTTTTTCTTTTTTTGGTACTGGGGATTGAACTCGGGACCTTGCGCTTGCCAGGCAGGCGGAACGACTGAGCTAAATCCCCAGCCCTGTGCATCTTCTTTAAAGAATGCCTATTCCAGTCCTTTGCCCATTGCTGAATCATGTCAACTGTTTTGTTGTGGTTGAGTTGAAAGAGTTCTTTATTGTTTCAATTTACTTTTTTTTTTTTTTTGGTGCCCTGGATCAAACTCAGGACCTTGCCCTTGCCACTGAGCTAAATCCCCAGACCTCAATTTACTTGTAAAAGTCCGCTGTAGTATTATATTGGTGCATCCAAATTATTGTCATAATTTTTGTGGCATCAGCACCCTTTCTGAAAACCGGAGACCAAAAATGTTAAGCAAACGAATAAAAAGCTAGCTTTTTATTTTTATTTTTTCACAACCTTTTTATTATTGTTGTTGTTTTGAAATAGCAAAAGCCAGCTTTTCTTAAAAAAACAAAGTCGTTCCGCCGTCTTCAATTGTTATTCTTGGAATTCTGAAAGGGAAATGATTATTTTTCCGATTTTGCTGTCTGCTTCCAGACATGACCAGCAGAGGGAACCCTAAGAACAGCCCAGCAGCTCTACATCTTTGATATGGTGCTCAGAAAGGAGGCGCTCCAGGTGCAGAGTTGGAGTTACAATTAGGCTTTAGAATTAAGGTTTGCTGTGTGGAAAGAGGTGTTTTAGAAGGGATCTATGAGTGTTAAGGAGGCTGAGCCGGAAATGTAGCTGGATAACCCGAATTTCCGGATTTCTTTAGTTTTCTTACCAAAAACGTCAGTAGATAACTTCTGAATAGGACCAGGGAAATTAATTTCCCTGATACTTTACATTTTTTGGCCACTGTATTGGAAATAACAGTTACAATTTTTGTTAACTTGAACTTTTTCTACTGTTTTAATTTTTTCCCCTATCCATTAAGTATATCTGAAGTAGAGAAGACTGGAGTTTTTTGGCAGCTGGGGACGACCGGGTCATGTGCCTTTGTGAAGGGTCAGTGCTGATCTCGGGAGCGGGTTTGGTCTCATAGGGATGCATGCACACGTGTGAGCTGTGAAAGAGCAAGCCTGGCCTCTGCTTGGTCTCTTGCTTGTAGTCAGGTCTCTCTCCTGTCAGGAGATGCAGCCAGGGGCCCTTGCTCCTGCTGTTTCCATTTCCCACCTACCTGAGTCCGGAGTCAAAACAGTCTCTTTTCTTTTAAATTAACTTTATTAGTACATTTTAGGTATACATAAAATGACACTCATCATTGGAAATTTGTATCTTTACATAATATATCCTGGTTCTTATTTTTTCCCCATTCCTCTGGCCTCCCTTCAAGCCCTCCATCCCTCCCTATTTACAAAGACTTTGTTTCCATTTTTTCATTATCTCATTTTCTCGTATTAATTCCATTCCCTTCTTTCCGTTCCCCTTCCCCTTCCACTTTCCCTTCCCCTTTGCACCTTTTCTTCCTATTATACCTTTTGATCCTTATTTACACTTTCAGTTTCTCACACTAGAGAAACTATTTGGTATTTACACATGTGTATCCTATTTATTTCACTTAAGAGTACTGCCTCAATGTGCATCCATTTAGCTATAAAAGTCTCTAATTTCTCATTTTTTTATGGCTGAGTAGTACTCCATTTTATAGAAAAAACACATTGTCTTTATCCAGTCTCCAGTTGATGGGCAATTGGGCTGCTTCCAAGTTTTAGCTATTACAAATTGTGCTTCTATGAACATGGGTGCACATATATCACTGTGGTAGGATTCTTTCAATTCTTTGGGGAAGATACCCAGCAGGGGAATAGCTGGGTCAAATGGGACTTCCAATCCTAGTTCTCTGAGGTATCTCCATACTGATTTCCACAGTGGTTGCACCAGTCTACACTCCCACCAGCAGTGGAGTGGAGTTCCTCTTTCCCCATAGCCCCGGCAGCATTTGTTATTGGTTGTTTTCATGATAGCAGACATTCTTTCTAGGGGGAAGTGGAATCTCAGTGTTGTTTTCATCTGCATCTCTTGAATGACCAGTAATGTTGAACATTTTTTCATGTTTATTTGCTATTTCTACTTCTTTGTCTGAGAAATGTCTGTTCATTTCAGATGCCCATTTTTGGATTGGGTCTTTAAATTTGGGAGGTCTGATTTTTTTCAGTTCTTTATATATTTTAGATAGTAGACCTTTGTCTGAGGAAGAGCAGGTGAAGATTTTTTCCCACATTGTGGGTTGTCTCTTCACACTGCTGGTGGTTTCTCTTGCTGTGCAGAAGCTTTTTAATAGGAAGAGATCCCATTTATTGATTGTGCTAGTTCACGTGCCACTGAGGTTTCATTCATGAAATCTTTTCCTATGCCAGTATCTTCAAGAGTGCTACCTAACCTCTCTTCCAGCTAATTTAGTGTTTCTGTTTTAATATTTAGATCTTTAATCCATTTTGATCTTAGTTTAGTGCATGGTGAGAGATATAGGTCTAGTTTTAATCTTTGGCAAGTTGAAACCCAATTTTTTCAGCACCATTTATTAAAGAGGCTATCTTTTCTCCAGTGAGGGTGTTTGGATCCTTTGTCAAAGATGAGGTGGTTGAGTGTGTTTGGAGTTGTTTGTGCTTCTTCTGATCTGTTCCACTGATCCTCAGGTCTGTTTCTTTGCCAGTACCATGCTGTTTTTATCACAGTAGCTTTCTAGTTGGGAGTTGTAATACCCCCTGCCATGTCTCTGTTACCTAGAATTGCTTTCGCTATTCTAGGTCTCCTCTGGTTCCAAATGAATTTTTGGATTGTTTTCTCAAGGTCCGTGAAGTATGTTGCTGGGATTTCAATTGGGATTGCATTGACTCTATATAGCAGTTTTGGAAGTATGGCCATTTTCACTATGTTGATTCTTCCTACCCAGGAGCAACGGATATCTTTCCATTTTCTGAAATTCTGTTCAATCTCTTTTTTCAGAGTGCTATAGTTTTCAGAGAAGAGTTCTTTGATTTCTTTTGTTAGGTTGATTCCTAGGTATTTCATTTTTTGGGGTGCTATTGTGGGGGGCGTTGTTTCTCCACTTCCTCTTTCAGTGAGTCTGCTGTTTGTGTAGAGCAAAGCTATTGATTTTTGTGTGTTGACCTTGTATCCAGCTACTCTACTGAATTTGGTTATTAAGTCTAGAAGACTTTTGGTGGACTTTTTTTTGTTTTGGTACCGGGGATTGAACTGGGGTCCTTGCGCTTGCAAGGGAGGCAGCGAAACAACTGAGCTAAGTCTCTGGCCCAACCTTGTATCCAGCTACTCTACTGAATCTGTCAATTAAGTCTAGAAGTCTTTTGACCGAGTTTTTTGGGTTTTCTATGTAGAGTATCATATCGTCAGCAAATAATGACAGTTTAACTTCTTCCTTGGGAAAGGTATATTTTTTAAAAAATTAACAACTTTGTTTATTTACATGGTATTCGATCTTTAAAACAACTCTATGATTTTATACATGGAGATCTTAAGTAATTATCAAGACCTTACAGTTAGAAGTAGCAAAGTCAGGGTAGAAACATATACATCGCTGGCATTCAGTGTTGGAATGAAGAACATATTTCACATAGAATCAGCACTACACTCTACCATTACAACTTTACTATTAATAGAATATTTATTATTTATTTTATTAGTACGTGTTTGCAGTACCTAATGTTTGCATTTCTTGTGTGGAGTTGGTACTTGGACATAGCACATCAGAGTTCCTTTTTTCCCGTCCCTCTCCTTTATTCCACTTCCTCCATCTCCTGATCCTCTTCTCTTTTGAGAAAGATCCATTTCCCTACTCCCTATTTTCTAGCTTTTATTTTGCTCTTTTAATTTGGGTTTCTCATATAAGAGAAACCATGAAATATTTAAGCTTGTGAGTCTGATTTATTTCACTTACCATTATGGTCTCGAGGTGCTTGTTTCCCTACACATGACTCCAATTTATGGCAGAATAGTACTCCATTGTATATAAATATCATATCTTCTCCATCCAGTCACCTGCTAATAGACATATAGGCTGTTTCCAAGATTGAGCTTTATGATTTGTGCTATTATAAACATGGATATGCATGTATCATTGTAATATGATGATTTTCACTCTTTCAGGAAGACACTTAGAAGGGCAATAGCTGGATCAAATAAAATTTCTATTTTTAGTGTTTTGAGGAATCACCATACTGACTTCCATAGTGGTTGTACTAGTTTACACTCCCTCCAACAGTGTAGAAATGTGTTTTTTTTTTCTCTCACAGCCTCTCTAGCATTTATTATTATTGATTTCTTGATGATGGCCATTCTTTCTGGGGATAAGATGGAATCTCTGTGTTTTTTTTTTCCTCTGTGTTGTTTTAATTTGCATTTCTCTAATGCCAGTGATGTTGAAGATTCTTCATATATTTAGTAGCCATTTGTATATCTTCTGTGATGTGTCTATTCATTTCACTTGCCCATTTTTTATTGGGTCTTTTATTTTGGGGGGGTCTAATTTTTTTGAGTTCTTTAGATATTCTAGATATTAGTCTTCTGTCTGAGGAACCACTGGCATTTTTTTTCTCCCATTTTGTAGGTTGTCTTTTACTTTATTGGTTGTTTCTTTTGCTGTGCAAAAGCTTCTTAATTTAATATGATCCTATTTGTTGACTTTTGGAACTATTTCCTGTGCAACTGGGGTTCTGTTCAGAAAGTCCTTGCCTATGCCTATGACTTCAAGAGTTTTACCTATTTATCTTCCAGCAGATCTGTTTTAACATTTAGTTTTTGATCCATTTTTATTTTATTTTAGTACATGACAAGAAATATGAGTGTAGATTCAGTCTTATGCATATGGATAGCCAGTTTTCTGAACACTGTTTATTAAAGCGAATATCTTTC
Source organism: Heterocephalus glaber (assembly GCF_000247695.1). Next base: position 17,862,371 of record NW_004624753.1, on the reverse strand, counting down.
CTCCAGTGTATTTTTTGCCCTTTTGTCAAAGATCAAGTAGTTGAATGTGCTTGGAGTTGTTTCTGCATCCTCTGTTCTGTTCCACTGATCCTCATGTCTGTTTTGTGCTATTAAAAAAAAAAAATCGCCATTAGGGGGCCGGGGATTTAGCTCAGTGGTTCCAACATCTGCCTCGCACAAGGTCCCGAGTTCGATCCCTGGTACCAAAAAAAAAAATCGCTATGGCTTTGTAATATAACTTGAAACCTGGGATTGTGATACCTCCTGCTTTATTCTTGTTATCCAGGATTGATTTTGCTATTTTGGGGTTTTTCAGGTTCCATATGAATTTTAGAAGAGATCAGGCACATTCAAGGTGGTATGGCTATAGACCTATATGAATTTTAGGATTGTTTTCTCAAGCTCTGTGAAGGATACTGTTGGTATTTTGATTGGGATTGCTTTAAATCTACACATCATTATGGAAGTATGGCATTTTGGCTGTCCATGAGCAGTGGATATTTTTTTACTTTTTAATATCCTCTTTGATCTCCTGTTTTAGAATACTGCATTTTTTTGTTGTAGAGATCTTTCACTTCCTTGCTTATGTTAATTCCTAAGTATTTCATTTTTCTTGATGCTATTTTAAATGGTATTGTTTTTGTAATTTCTCAATGACTTCATTATTGATGTACAGGAACACTATTGTTTTTTGTGTGTTAATTTTGTATCCTGCTACATTGCTGAATTTGGTTACTGATTCCAGGATGTTTTTGTTGGAATTTTTTGGGTCCCCTATGTAAAAGACTATGTCATCTGCAAATAATAATTTGACTTCTTCTTGTCCTATAAATATCCCTTTTATTTCTTTTTTTTCCTGGGGTCTTGGGGATCAAACTCAGGACCTTTTGCTTGCAAGGCAGGCCCAGTGCCAAATAAGCTAAATCTCTGGCCCTTATTTCTTTTCCTTATCTAATTGCTTTTGCTCATGTTTTGAGTACTATATTGAACAGGAGTGGTGATATTAGACGTCTTGTCTTGTTCTTGATTTTATAGGGAAAGTTTTCAGTTTTGCCCATTTAATATGGTGTTGGCAGTAGGTTTGTCATAAATAGCCTTAAGCAGATTGAGATAAGGTCTTTCTATGTATAGATATTTTCTTCAGTGTTTTTATCATGAAAGAATATTGGATTTTGTCAAAGGCTTTTTCTGCATCTATAGCAACGATCATGTGATTTCTGACCTTGCTTCTATGATGTATTACATTTATTGATTTGTGTTTTTTGAACCATCCTTGTATCCCTGGGATGAAGCCTACTTGATTATGATGTATGATCTTTTTGATGTTTTGTCACATTTTGTTTGTCAGTATCTTGTTGAGGATTTTTGCATCTATATTCATAAAGAGATTGGTCTATAGTTCTCTTTTTTTGGTTGGATCCTTGTCTGGTTTTGAAAATCAGGGTAATGGTAGCTTTCAGAAATGACTATGGGAGTACTCCTTCCCTTTCAATTTCATTAAAGAGCTGAGAAGTATTGGTGTTAGATATTCTCTGAAGTTTTTGTAGAATTTAGCAGTGAATCTATCTGGACTTAGGTTTTTCTTAGTTTGTAGGGTATTATATTATAGTATTATTATTGCTTCAATTTCATTCCCTGTTATTGGATTATTCAGGGTTTTAAATCTTCTTGGTTCAGTTTTAGCAATTTATATGTATCTAGAAATCTATTTTTTTCTAAATTCTCCAATTTATTGGTATAGTAATTTTAGGGAAAAATCATTTGATTAGGCCTAGTTCTCCTGCCTACAGGCCAGCTATGGCATTTCGAGACATAATTCCATTTTGGCCCCCTGTCACAACAGACCTCAACGATCCAGTGATGCTGTGATTCTCCAGGACAAGATTGCACCAGCTGAAGACTTCCTGGGAGAAACAAAATCTTCATCTACTCGGTTCCTCATTGTTCTTGGATTGTTACACTTTGTTTATCCGGGTGTACTGAACTCTCTGCAAGTCATTTGTTTCTCCCGATGTACTGAATAAAAGGTGTGGTAAGCTGGGGGCTTTCGTCTTTGCTGCCCAGAGCAGCACTGATCAGACCCAAAGCTCAGCTCCTTCTCAAAGTCTCATTTTTCTACCTTTCTATAATAAGTTAATTCGCCTTGTGCTGCCGTGGCTCGCAGGAGACTAGGACACACTGCGGAGGTTCTAGTAACGTCCCCTTTCCCTGTTCCCTATACTATGTGACATTGTTTTTAATAATATTTTTTGCTTTTGGCAGTGTCTATTGTGATTTTACCCTTTTCATTTCTAATTGCATTAAATGGGCCATTTCTGTCCTTTTTATTTTTGGTTAGATTAGTTAAAGATTTACCTATTTTGTCTATTCCTTTGAAGAACCAACTCTTCAATTAATTGATTTTTTTTTTTTTTGGTCTCAATTTCATTGATTTCTGCTCTGATCTTTATATTTCCTTCCTTGTACTAGTTTTGGGTTTGGATTATTATTGTTTTTCTAGGACCTTAAAGGGTATCATTGGGCTATTTTGTCTTGCTCTATTTTGGGGATTTATGGTTATAAACTTTCCTCTTAGGACTGCTTTCATTGTGTCCCATACATTTTGCTATGTTGTACTGGTATTGTTGCTTAGTTTTAGAAGCTGTTTTATTTCTTCCTTGATTTCTTCTCTATCCCATTCTTTATTTAAGAGTGTATTGCTTAGTTTCCATGCATTTGCATAATTTGTTTTCTTTTGTCATGGATTTTTAGTTTCATGCACTATGATCTGATAATATGCACGATATAGTTTTAGTTCTTTTAGTATATGTGCTGCCGAAGAGAGCACAATATAGTTTTAATTCTTTACATTTAGTTTTAAGCTTGCTTTATTGGCTAGTAGGTGGCCTATTTTGGAGAAAGTCACATGTCCTGAGAAGAATGTGTATTCTGCTGTTGTTGGAAACACTGTATATATGTATTAAATTCATTTGTTCAGAATTTTTTTCAACTGTGATATTTCTTTGTTGACTTTTTCCTAGTTGATCTATTTGTGATAGTAAGGTATTGAGATTCCCAACTATAATTGTGCTTACGTTTTTCTGATCTTTTATGTTCAGTAGTATTTGTTTTATAAAGTTGTGTATGCTATTGTGGATACTTAATATGTTGTTGTTATCTCTTTCTGTGAGATTGTTGTCTCAACCAATATGTAGTGACCTTCTGTGCCTCTTTTGATCCGTTTTGGCTTGAGGTTCACTTTGTCTGAATATAGAAGAGCTATACCTACTTTTTTTCAGATTCCCATTTCATGGAATATTGTTTTTTATCCTTTGATTTTTATCCTGTGAGTTTCTTTTTGGGTTAAATGTGTTTCTTGAATACAGCATGCCTTTGGAATCTGTTTCTTGATCCATTGTCCCAATCTGTGTCTTTTGATTCGGGAATTGAGACCATTCATATTGAGATTAGTACTCATAGTATTGACTTATTTCTATAATTGCCTTATTTTCCTGTTGCTGATTCCCTATCTTTCCTTTTGATTTAATTGCTCACCCTACCTGGTGTATTCATTCTATTAGACCTTTTGTCATTGTTAGCTTCATTGTATCTTTTTAGGATATTTTTGAGAATTTTTTGGAGTGCTGGTTTGGTGATCATGAATTTCATTAGGTGCTCCTTAATATGGGAATATTTTATTTCTTCATCAATTTTGAAAGATAGTTTTGTAAGACATATCAGCCTGTGTCAGAAATTGTCTTCTTTTAGGGCTTGCAACACTTCCTCTCAAGCTCTCCTGGTCTTTAACATTTGTGTTGAAAAGTATGCTGTAATTTTAATGGGTTTACTTTTGTAAAGGATTCCTTGTTTTTCTATAACCACTTTTAAGATTCTGTTCTTGTGTTGGAACTTATAGGATTTTGACTATGAAGTTTTATGGAAAGGTTCTTTTCTGATTGTGGCTATGTGGAGTTCTGTATGCCTTATTTATCTGTATATTAAATTCTTTTCCTTTACTTGGAAAGTTTTATGCTATAATTTAGTAAATAGGTTTTTAATGCCATTTGTGCTGTTTTCTGATTTTTCACTAATTCCAGTTAATCTTAGATCAGTCTTCTTTGTGGTATCTAGGTGCTCTTGGATTCATTTTTCATGTTCTCTTTTTATTTTTAAGCTATCTCTCATTCATTGATCACTGACAACAGCCATGTCTTCTAGTTCTGACACTCTCTTCACATTTGTCACCTCTACTTTAAATATGTATCATAGAATTTTTAATCTCCTGAATGTCTATTTATAGTATTTTATGGACTCTAATTCCTTTCTGTGCTGGTCATTCATGTTTTACACCATTTTGTTTAGCTCCCCACCTTTTTATCAGTGTCTTCTGTAGACTCACTGATTGTTTTGTTCATTTGGCTGATTATCTGTTTCCTTACATATTCCATGAGCTTATGAAATGCCTTATTCATCTGTTTTGTTATCTCCTCTGGTATCATTTCAAATAATTCAGATGTGTTTTTTCAGTTTCCTTCCTTTCAGTGTTCTTTGTGTCAGTTTCAGGGGAATTGGGAGTTTTGGAAGGCATTTTGTTGTATTGTTTTCTCATGTTTCTCTTTTTTTAATGTTGAGGCTTGTGGGTTATAGCAGAATTATAGTGGAATGCTTTTTTGTTAGTATGGAGATCTTTATAGTTAATGTCTACTTTCAGTGGTGTCCTCTAGGCATGGCTAACTAGTGGCCTTTGCCTCTGTCTTGAAATCCAACCACCTCTGTTCACTTGGGATAGAAGGGTGCAGCATATTTGGCCCAGTACCCAATTCTACACAAATGCGCCACAGTATAATTAATGACCCCAAGGCAATCCAGAAATTGGCATCCCAAGAAAATCAATTAATAGCAACAATTATGTCACCTTGGTTATAGTGATAAAATAACTAATTATAGCATCAAAGACAACCCCCAGGTACCAATAATGTACCACCCTCAACCATAGAAAAGAGATCTATGATCATTGTATGAACACTAAGCAAACTAAATATTAACCCACTATTGACCTATTGTAAATATCTATCAAATGGAAGAACTTTGCCTCTACTAATAATAGAAAAGCATTCAACAGTAACTGAAATTAACTAGGCATCTACAGATTCATAAAGTTTAATAGTTATATTAGTAAAAGTGGAGGGGCTGGGGAACTGGAGAATGCAAAGAGAAAAATTTGAAAAATTAGCCAATGAGATGAGGAGGAGAGAAAAGTGAGATGGGGTCCTACTGAGGAGTAAAAGGGAATGAACAGTGTTAGAAAACAGTCATAAGAAGGAGCAAACAAGAAAAAGAAGGAATAAGAAAAACAGAGAGCAAAGTACAGGAAATACAAGACAAGAAGGAAGAGAAAAAAGTTGAAAGGCGAAAAGAATAAAAAATAGAAAAATCAAAAAAAGAATGAGTTCAAAAAATTCCTTTGTGTTTTTATTTTTTAATTTAATTTAATTTTTTATTTTTGTATTTTTTTGGTACTGGGGATTGAACTCGGGACCTTGCACTTGTGAAGCAGGTGGCGGAACCACTGGGCTAAATCCCAGCCCTCCTTTGTGTTTTTAAATGAGTAGTTTTTTTTTCTAGAATCTGCAGTCTTGAAATACAGTGTCATGATTTTCTCTATATAGCTTTAGAATCTATGGATTTTTAGAGGTGTCCTTCCTGCACCAGAGCTCCCTCTGTCTATTCACCACTGTCTGTGGTCACTGTCCAAGTCAGGATGTATCCTTGCTCATGTTGGTAGATGGGAAACATGATCAGTCCTCTGATCTCTGCTGGTATAGGCCCCAGGGTGGGGGTTCAAGTGGACCGTTAGACTTAATATTGACATTTACAGGGTTTGGTTGCTCCCTATGGAGGGCAAGGCTCATGTCTTTTCCAGTTTGAGCGTATACTTCTCAACAGGGGGTGTCTATGTCTGGCCCCTTCTCTCTTTGCAGTAGTCTGCTGTGGTTGTCTCTCACCCAGTCACTTTGGGGGATAACACTTGAATCTCTGAATTTGTTGCATAGCCCTGTACTTTCTCCCTGGGTCTGCTGGCTTTCTGGACTTACCTTCTCTCCCTGGGCATTGTCCTTGTCCAGGATCAGGTCAGTTGGTTAGTTCATGCCTCTGGTGCCTCAGGTCAAGGGAAAACAAAATGTACAGCCAGCTTGCAATTGGTGGATGGTTGTGCTGTGTGGCTGATGCAGGCCTGATTTCTTGCATCAGAGAGCCTGGAATGTTATTTTATTTTATTTTTCCCTTAAGTTTATTGGTACATTTTAGGCATAAAATACAGTTACATTAATAATTGGGATCTTGTACCTTTACATGATGTATCTTGGTTCTTTCTTTTCCCCCCTTCCCCTGCCCTCCCTTCACCCCCTCCACCCTTCCCTATTAGCAAAGACTTTGTTTCCATTTATTTTATTTTATTTTTTTTTCTTTTTGG
>NW_004624753.1:17842769-17853297 GCF_000247695.1 Heterocephalus glaber | reverse complement strand
CCTGGAAATCTGTTTGTATCTGTTTTATGGATTCCATTTGTTTCCTATGTTGGGATTCCATCATGTTCCTCGGTTCCTCTATTTTTTTATTTGTGTCTTCTCTAGATTTATGAATCATGTCTTGCACTATGGGCACAATATCTGCTGTTATCTGTGAAATTATTTCTGATGTTATTTTTTCCAGATCCTCTTTTGTTGCCAGTTCAGGGAATCCAAGTGGTTCTGTATCAGAGTGTTCCATCTGGTTTTCCCTTTGGGGGTGCTTTCGGTGATCTGGAAGTCTGGTTTTGGGACTTGTTTACATGTCTTCTCATTTTGATGGGGGAGGGGGGGTTGCTGGTTCCCATGCTGCTCACCTCCTGTGCACTGGGGCAGGGGGTGGTACTTCGGCCTGGAATGTTATTTTAAAAAGCCACTTAAAAGGCCAGGGATTTAGCGCAGTGATTCCACTGCCTGCCTCGAAAGTGCAAGGTCCTGAGTTCGATCCCTGGTACAAAAAAAGCACCACTTAAAGTCTCTGGGAAGTAAAGGGTAGAGAAAGTTGGAGACAGGAAGGGAAAGTTAAAGGGTCTCAGTGAGGTTTCTGGCAAGTAAAGATAAACCCCAGTTATTTAGCGCAATGGCAACATGCCTGCCTTGCAAAAACAAGGTCAGGAGTTTGATCCCCGATACAAATAAAAAAGATTAACCCCTTCTGGAAAGAGTAGTTAAGAAAAACAAAGAGAGGATAAGAAGGCCTGGATCACTCCTGGCCTGGCTCACTTCATGCCAAGGCTCAATTCCCTCCTCCCTCCATCTCCAATTAAGCATAAGAGAAACAAAGTGGGGAAGGGAGGACTATATTATAAAAACTACTTAGTATATAAAATATGCACTAACACCTAGACACTCATTCACACACCTGCATATATAAGTACATATATTTTATTACTTTCTCACCATATTAATACACTAAAATCTGCATGTATCCTTTTTACTAACTTGGCCTTGAATGTAAATCTTACAAGATAAGCACCTGGACAGCACAAAGAGACCAAAGAAGTGCTTATCCAAAAATATATAGGCCGAGGAAGGGGCAATGGCAAAATCAGGGGTTTCAGAACCCCAAATAGCCAATCAAGTTATAACAACTCTCAAGGAGGATAGTCACTTTCTCACCATGTAAGCAAACAAAGACCCCTGAGTTCTGGCTCTGGACTCTCCACTTTACTTCAACAAGTAGCTGTCTATTTATTTTCTCTCCTTTTTCCCAAGAAAATGATTTTGCTTCCCCCTTTCTCTTCCTTTTTCAATGAAGTGATTTTGTTTCTCCTTCTGAATGTATATCTCTAATTCTTTTATTGATGTAGTTTTTTTTAACAGACCGTAGATAAAAATATACCCTCACTAGATGTAAGATGTCTTGGTGTGTTGGCCAGGAAGATAAGACCTGGAACTTCTAATTCCTTTTTTATTCAGGCTAAGTTTTATGATCCCAGTGGTCTGCTTGGACAGTGGTAAGAGGACTCAAAGACAAACAAACAAACATCATCTTGGGACATGGTCAGTATCTAACTGAGAAAAAGTCTTACATATTCCTCAGTTGGCCCCATATTGGGGTGGGGAGCAGAAAAGGCAGCTCTGGCTGCAAAGGCAGGAGAAATAGTGTTAGACCTCCCCTAGTGGATTTAGATATAAAATTAAATTTGCTAGTTTATATCTAGAAAATAAAAATGGACATGCCTATCAATCATCTGGGGGCTCGAACTGCCTATTAAAAGGAACAGATAGCACTAGCAACCATTCTTAAGACTGGAGGACAGGTTTCATTGGGACAGTCTGACTTGATTCCTCCTCTGCACTCTAGAGGGGGATTCAAGCTGGTATTGCCTCAGTTTCCTTTCTGGGTTGATCCTCCACTGGTCAGGAGGCAGTGTTAGCTCCTGAGATTCCCCACTCTCACGTCCTCAGGGTGAGAGTGATGACTCATGATTGGATGGCCTCATAATTCACTGTGGACATGTGAGGAGAAAAGCCTACCTTTTACTGATCTTATATTCTACCTTTCCTATCACTTTGAAATTTCCTTTTTTTGGAGGCATGTTTCTAAAGATTAGAGAGGTAGGGCTGGGGATTTAGCTCAGTGGATCTGCTGCCTGCCCCTCAAGCGCAAGGACCCGAGTTTGATCCCCAGTACCAAAAAAAAAAAAAAAGATTGGAGAAGGAGAAACCCTGAAAAGGCTTTAGGGTTCTCTGTTTCTCCTTTCCAACAACTGAAACTCTTTTTTATTTTAATTTTTTCCCCTTAAATTCTTTTGGTACATTTTAGGTATACAACACATTTACATTTATCATTGGGTAATTGTACCTTTACATGATGCATCTTGGTTCTTATTTTTTCCCCATTCCCTGTCCTCCCTTCACCTCCTCCACCCTTCTCAATTTACAAAGACTTTGTTTCCATGTTTTCATTTTCTCATAATTTTTCTTTTCCCTTCTTTCCTTTCCCCTACCCCTCCCACTTCTCCTACCCCTTGGGACCTTTTGTTCTTATTTCCCATTATCAATTATTCATTTTAATCATTATTTACACTTTCAGTTTCTTACACCAGAGAAGCTATTTTGTATTTACATATGTGTGTCCTATTTATTTCATTTAAGAGTATGGTCTCAATATGCATCCATGTAGCTATAAATGTTTCTAGTTTCTCATTCTTTTTTTTTTTTTTTTTTTTTTGATACCACTGAGCTAAATCCCCGGCCCCTAGTTTCTCATTCTTTATGGCTGAGTAGTACTCCATTTTATAAAAAAACCACATCTTCTTTATCCAGTTTCCCCAACAACTGAAACTCTTAAATTGAGCCCTAGGAAAAAAAAAGAGCACTTGGCTATAAAAGTGCCAAAGATAAAGGTGTCATTTTAGGTAAGCAAAATATACCCCATCTCTGGGTCAGATGAGACATCAGAATCTTGCTTACCCAGGAGGACACATATAAGGACCAGCCTAGTCCAGTGTCCTAAAGCACAGTCTCTTTATCCAGTGGGTAGAAGAGATTAAACCTGAGACATAGTTTCCAAATAAGCAGCACACATACAGGCCAATACGCATACAAATTGAGAGAAGGATTTCTGAACTGCTGTTTCATCTCCTTTTCTGAACTGAAGGACATAAACTTAGCCTGGAAGCCATGGGTCCCTTCTTCTGGGTGGCTGGGATCATATCTTAAGCTATGCAGATACAAGTGGCTTATCAGGTAGGTGGTATTTGATGCCACCTGTGTGACTTGGTGGTCTGTGGACTTAATGCTTAGAAGGAGTCCAACGAATGGTTCACTCTTTCTCTCTCACTTCCTCTTTCTTCTACTCTCAGAGAAGGTCCCAATGTCCCTCCCTCTCCTGGATCTGGTTTTCATATGTGTGGGGGGTGTTGATAAATGTACTTTTACTAACATATAATTTGTGATGCTAGGCAATAGATACAAACTTTAATTTGTGGGTTTCTTAAGTATATTACAGATACCAGGGCATAAACATCTTCAGAGTGGGTTTGAATGAAGCCTAGCCAGCACTGCTATAGAGAAAAATTACCTAGGTGACTAAATAGACAACACAAAATGTCCCAGAGATCTCTTTGTTTTAGTGCCTAGGGCCAAGATTTCTTCTGGACAATTATCTGTCTGTTCCCAGAAGTGATATATCTCCTCTGCAGGCTAGGACAGCTTGCCCCTTTTGCCACTTTTCACTCAGAAAAAACTGGGCTAATGAAACAAAGCCCTGGCCAAATCCCTCCCATCTCCTTCCTCTTACCTTCCTTTTGTTCTGTCACCAACCCATTATCCCTGACAAATTGGTTTATGACTATCTTAGTTATTTCCTCTCATTGCTGAGACAAAATACTCAACACCCAAAGTTAAAGGGGGAAAGGTTTATTTAGCTCACAGTTTGTAGAAGTTTCAGTCCATAATTGGCTGGCTCAGAGGGTGGGGGTGGCATGACAGACAGGCATTGTAGAGGAGAAACATTTCCTAGTGGGCAGAAGTTAGGAAAGCAAGCAAGAGGGAAGACAAACCTCTTTCTGTCCCTTATATTGTACCCAGGGTACTGGGATTATAGTGGTGCCAAACCAATCAATGGACTGATTTAATAAACACTCACCCTTAATCTTAGCACCCTTTATCCTAGTATTGCACTATGAATCAATCACACACTCTAGATTCAGCCACCTTTGAAAAAGCCCCACCTATGACTGCATGAGGCTTTGGGGGGACATCTAGACACAAGCTATTGAGAGCTATTTGACATAATTTTGGGGAAAAATCATTTCATAATTAACATATGACTGTAGCTGTCTAAGGACCAATGTCACCTTGCCCTCAAGCCAGCTTCATGCAGAAACATAACTCTTTTTGCCTCTGGTCACAAGTTGATGCCTCAGTGTGATACTGTGACACTCAAGGGCAAGAGTACATCAGCTAAAGACATTCTGGTTCTTCAAGTAATAATGAAAAAATGAGAAAGGTTTCACCTGGGGGAAGGAAAACTTTTTTTATTAGCCTGTTATCTCATCCCACCTGCTACTGTAAGAATGCTTGCCTTATTGTCCTTAGTTCATCCTCAGTGAACTAAGATCCTCATCAGCATGAGATCCTCATTGACATAGGATTACCACAGCTCCCTGATACTCCCTCTGATTATTGTGTGTACTCAATAAATAGTGGCTAACTCAGAGCATCTTTGTCTGCCCACTCTGAGGCACTGACCTCCTGGCTCCTCATGTACTTTGAAATTATGCAAGTCTCTATTGTCTTTTTTTTTTTTGTCAGCCTTTGGCCCCCTTTCTAGGCAGTCAGGATTGATGATCCTCCAATAACAAGCCATAACAATGACCTTGAGAGAGAATTAGGTCTATATAAAGAACAGTGTGTCAGGGGACCCCTATTCTTGCTCTGTATTTTCTAGCTTCTTGATTTGGTGTCTTGGGATAAATCCTAACAGTGGTGTGGAGTCAAAGAGGAAAGAAATCAAAGACTCACTTGGACTTCCTGATGAGGTGGGAGACATCCTATCTCAGCTTTGCTAGGCAGAAGAGAGATGTCCAGAGCAGTAAGGCAGCAGCAGCAGCAGGGCTGGTTGTGGCCTAGACAGGCTTTCTTCCTCATTTTAGCCTTGGACTCAGGGGAATCTTTTCCAGGGGGATGCCCAAAGGTAAAGAGACCCTCACACTTGACAGGCCCCCAAGTCAGACTCCCCCACCCAAGCAGAACCACTACCTGCATCCAAAGGAACATAGAGATAATAGGGAGCCAACTACCACTGCACTTGGCTACACTGCAAGAAAGCTGATTCTATGAAAAATCACAAGAAACTTGGTGTTCCTATCACTGCCCTGTTTATCAGCCAGCCCAAAGGCCCATCACCCTCTAGACCAGTGCCCCCTCTCCTACCTAAACTCCTCCATATCAACTTTGCACACCCTCCTCCCAGTGCCAATGGCCTTTTCACCCTTGGCCTGCCTGCACCCAGATGGCAATAAACTCATCGCATGTTGCTTTAATTTTGCCTGCCTCAGTGGTCTCAATCGTGCCTTGGTCTGACCTTACATTTGGTGGCCTGGACAGGGAGGTCTGAGCTCCTCTTGAAGGAGTGTCTGAGCTCCCCCCACCCCGAACTTCACCAAGCACTTTGAGGCCATCCTCAACATCTGACCTCTGGCCTCTTCCTGCCACAACTCATTGCTAGTCTGGGTCTTTTCTTCAGGTTGGGTAAGTGATTCTTTTACTTTCCCTCTTCACCCCTCCCATGTGAGCTGGATATCCTGGGATCTCACTTCCCCTGTCCCCTGATGAGGCCCACCTGGGACCTCACTCCCTTTCCCTAGATGAGGTCCACCTAGGATCTCAATCCCTCTCCCTAGGTGAGGTCTGCCTCACTCTTCTCTTGTCACCCCTTCTCACCCAGAGTGCTCTGTCTGACCCAGCTCAGGCTCAAAGTGTGCTCAAAATCCCATACTGGTCACACTCTCGGGAGCCAGGTTCCCCTGACAGCTGCCAAATCTTGGGGATGCCTGACTCGGTTGCCTGTCCACTCTCTAGGCTTTGGGAAACTGACTAGAGACCTTCTTTCCTTTTTCCAAAAACCCCAGTTTCTGGCATCAGACATTACTATGGGCAACCTCCTTTCCTCAATTCCCTCTTCTCCCTCTATGGGCAACCTCCTTTCCTCAATTCCCTCTTCTCCCTCTATGGGCAACCTCCTTTCCTCAATTCCCTCTTCTCCCTGGTTTGTGTTCTTAAAACCCTCAAACCTCTCCATCTCACTCCCAACCTGAAGCCAAAACATCTCATTTATTTTTGCAATACTGCCTGACTACAATACAAATTAAATACTGAACCACATGGGCCCACAAATGGCACTTTCAACTTTTCAATTCTCTGAGAACTAGACAATTATTGTTGCTGGCTAGGAAAATGGTTCTGTATGTCCAGGAATTCCTTGCCTTTCACAGACTCCCCTCTCTCTGTGCCTCTTGTGACCCCACTGAACTTCTCATCTCATCTGCTCTGTCAGCTCCCTTCCCTCCACTTCCCCACTATGACTCCTCTCTGACCACTGATCCTTCCTCCCTGGGTCTGCCTCCCCCCCCCCAACCTCAGCCCGTTCTAGCCCTAGCCCCCCCTCCCCCTCCAGCTAAAAAAGCCAAAGCTGCTCAGCTTTTTTCAGGACCTCCTATTGTAACTTCCTCTGCTCCAGTCCCTACTCTCTCCACTTATCTGACATTTCCAATCCTCTTCTTTATCTTAACAAGACCATTCCAACCCCCTCTCACACAAGGTCTGAACAGCAGTTTGGCGTTTCTTCCCTACCCCATGCTCCTCAATTTCTGCTTTGGGAGGTAATGGGGGCAGAGGGAATAGTCCAAGTTCATGCCCCTTTTTCTCTGTCTGATCTTTCTCAGATTAATCAGTGCTTGGGTTCCTTCTTTACAGACCTCACTAAATATGTTCAAGAATTTCAATATCTCACTCAATCTTATGACTTAATCTTACTTTTAGTGTGATCCTTACTTCTACATTCTCCCCCAAGGAGCAAGAACAGATTATGTCCCTAGCTCAATCATAGGACAAAAGCAGGCAGCTTGAGCCCAATTTAGAGGATGAAGCTACAGCTGTCCCCGGGCCAAGCCCCCATGGGATTTCAGTTACACTGATGCACAGGGGCGTGTTCTGGCAGGGCAATGCTGAGACTACATGGTAACTTGGCTGGTTGCAGGCCTGAAAAAGGCAACTCATGAAGCAGTTAATTATGACAAATTAAAGGAAATTATTCAAATGCAAGATGAAAATCTGGCCCAGTTTGTCTCAAGTAGCCTCTACTCTCAGAAAGTTTGCTGCTCTAAACCCTGAGAGTACAGAAGGGCAACTTATTTTAAGGATGCATTTTATTACTCAATCTGTCCCAGATATTCACAGAAAGCTCCAAAAAATTAAATCTGGCTTTCAGATTCCCATCAGAAATTGATCAATCAAACATTTCAATAATCATGATTGGCCACGTGCTAGCAGTATATTTCTGACTTATAACTGCTTACATCCACTGTAAGAAACCCACCAAAAGAGCTAGAAGCCTGATAGGGGTCAAATAAAACCTCCAGGGATTCAAAAAAGGGGTTCAGGACCCTACTTTAAGTGTCACCAGATTGGCCACTGGGCCAAAGACTGTCCAAACCCAGGACTCCCTCCCAAGCCATGCCCCATGTTTGGAAGCCCTCATTGGGGGGTGGAATGCACTGGGGTGGCTGGGCCTACCTCAGAGGTCCCCTCCCAGAGACACTCACTGGGTTCAGGTGCCCTCAGGGTCCTGATAGGCTGGACCTCAGATGATTGACACACCTCAGACGTCTCAGATGCCCCTTGGACAATCACAGTCACCAAACTCCAGGTAAATCTCGCAGCAGAAGCTAAGACTGTTTAATTTCTGATCAATATAAGATGATCCATTCCACCTTCTCTTCATTCTCAGGACAGCTAACTTTAGCCTTAATTACTGTTGTGGAAATTGAAAGCACTCTCAAAACCCCTCTGTTCTGATGCCAACTGGGAAACCAAATGTTTACTCATTTGTTTCTAGTCATTCCCACCTGTCCCATCCTGCTCCTCAGATGAGATATTTCAACAAAGCTCTCTGCCAGCCTCACTATTCCAGGCTCTGCTCCCCACCCTATCTCCATCCTTCTTATACCTACTGCCAAGCCTTCCTTCTATCCCATATTTTCTCCCTCCCTCAACCCTTGCATTTGGGACATCTCAATCCCCTCTGTCATTCAACATCACCTGGCTCTCCACGTTTCCCTAGTTCCTCCCCCTAACCGCATACATTTAATTACTCAGATCCCAACCCCAACCACAGCACAACAGCTCCTTTCCTTCTTAGGAATCATTGGCTATTTTCGTCTCTGGATTCCAGGTTTTGCAGGGCTCACAAAACCCCTTTATAAACTAACCCAAGGGGACCTCTTAAACCCAAGGGGACCTCTTAAGCCCCATTCTCTCACTTCTCATTCTCCCCTATTTCCATCAGACTGACCCAAATTCCAGAGGACATATAAATGCCTTGCATTTCTGTGTCTTGTCATTTTGTTAACTTCCTTCGTTCAGTCTACTTTATTCTTATATGGTCTCACCTTCATATTTCACCCTCAAATCCTATCTTAACTAGATGAAACATATCTGTTTTCAGGGCCCTCTGTGTAACTTCTCCCCAGAACAGACTAAATTTTCTTCTTTCCTTCTCATCCTCTTCCTATTCAATAATCAATAATAAAAAGACTTCCTTTCTTGTCTCTATGTCCTTTTATTATACATAGGTAAATTAATTAGATATCTTGTTGGCAGGTAGACAGGTTCTCCCTTAAGGCACCAGCCCTCCAGGAGCCAACACAGCAAGAAACCAACATGGAGAACAATTGAGGCACATTCACTGGTTAGCATTATAAAAAGGAAAAGAAGTACTACTTCCCCTAGAGATAGATAGCAGTGATCGATATTCTAAATGGGAAATTCCTTGTATGTGACTTGTCTTCCCATTTGATCCCCATTTAATCAATATTACCTGGGTGACTATACTTGTAATCTTATTGGTTGGTCATGGTTTTGTCCCACCTTGTAAATTTCCATTGGGTCTTATAGTTTTGTCCCACTTTGTACCACCTCACCACATGACTCTGCTGTATAAAACATCTTTGAAAAGTGGGGTGGGTGGACAACCCACTTTCTGGACCCCCTTCTGTCTCTCTTAGGTAGACGCTTTCTTTCTTCCAATACATTTTCTCCACTCTTAACTTCCATTGTTCCTAGAATTCATTCTTCAGTTTTAGAGAACAGAAACTCACATTTCGGATATCTAGTAGGTTTGGGAGTTACATCTCTTCCCCCTGTACCATTGTAGAGGTCTTCCATCAAGATTACTGGTCAGAGGTAAGAATTTTCTTTCATAGGTTCTAACTTTGGTCTTCTTGCTTCATAGATTGTTACTTTTCATTTCATAGGCTCTGGGTATTTGTTTTATAGATTCTGGTTTTTGTTTCCTAAATTCTGGCCTTTGTTTTGGCTTTTGTTTCAAAAGTGTCTTAATTTTAAGTTGTGTGTTTTAAATGTTTGCAAATTTCTTGTTTTTCTTATGCATTGTCTTTTGTTAAAATTATGTTTTATTCTTGTTTTGCATGTGTTGTATTTGGACTTGGTTGCTTAAAAATGTTGTAAAATGGGCCTTTTATGAAATATCTCAGATAAAAACAGTTCAGACTTTTGTCTCTCCCTTATAGAATGCCAAATGGTGGTTACTCTGCCAGCTAGTAACTGTCTTTAGGGCAGCTACCACTGTCATAGCAGAGGACAGGTTTCTATAGTTGTCCTCTGGTGAATCCCTGCTCCCACTGACACCAATGGGGGTCCAATGTTGACCAGATAGGCAACTGGCTTCCTTTCGGAGACAGATCTCTGATTGCATGGAACTAGCAGAAACTAAGGTGACAACTGAAGGGTCATGGCCAGGGCTAACCTCTTGTGGATACCCAAAGGTCCTTCAGAAGAAACTAGCTCCCGACAGCCCATCTGGGTAATCAGCAGAAAATCTCCACATCTTGTCTGTATCTGGACTCCTCAGTGAGGTGAAAGGGGGACTCTGTCAGTGATCATCAGATATTCTCTGTCTCAGAGTGATCTGAAACAATTCCGTCAGAGGCCTTTCTTAAGCCTCTGTTAAGAGTTGAGCTACAGGTTTGGACTGCTTTCTCTACTACTAGTAAGACCTCTAGACAAATGTACAAAATAAATCTTTGATAGAGTAAAAATACCTGAACCTTTTCTCCCCCACCCTCAGGCATGGTCTTCATCATTTATGTGTGTAGGGGGGAAATACCTTTTCGGATAGGTTATGGAGTTTGGAATGTTGACTGTGGACTTGTAAAATGCTGTATGTGTGAGACCAAAGCGACTCCATTTTGCTAAAATCCACCATTCCCCTAGCCTCTCAAATTAATGGTTAAAATGT
>NW_004624753.1:17781612-17834840 GCF_000247695.1 Heterocephalus glaber | reverse complement strand
GGGGAAAGGAAAGAAGGGAAAGGAAAAACTGTGAGAAAAGAAAAAAAATGGAAACAAAATCTATGTAAATAGGGAAGGGTGGAGGGGGTGAAGGGCGCACAGGTAATGGGGGAAAAAATAAGAACCAAGATACATCATGTACAGGTGCAAACACCCAATGATAAATGTAAATGTATTGTGTACCTAAAATGTACCAATAAAAGAATTTAAACAAACAATCAAAAAATCTCTGCTTTTGAAAATCCACTTATGGAATTGGGGAATTGACCTGAACAGTCCTCCCCAGGGGTTGAGAGATAGCCCTCATCTGTTTGGCCTAGTCCTAGTATTATAGATAGCTAAGTTAGGTAGAAATATTATAAGCAGTCAGATAGGGGTAGGCCCTCAAGAGAGTCAGTGGAAAAGATAAAAACACAACCATGGCTGGAGGCACATCTGTTGGAGACCAGGTCTCATGATAAAGATGAAAGGACCAGGCCTACATACTTCCCCAGAGGACAAGATAAGTGATATCACCTAGCCTAATGAAGTATAGATAGACATCAGTCACTCTAGTGGGTGACCAAACCTCCAGACCCATCATTTCTTAGAAAAAGTCTTTGCTCTTTCCAGGCACACTTATATTACTTGTTTCCCCATTGGATAACTGCTACCCAAATGACTATACTTGTAAACTTATTGGTTGTTCATAGCTTTAACTCACATTGTACCCATGTGGTTTCGCTCTATAAAACTTTCCTGTAAATTGGGGAACCTCAGCTACCAATTTGGGATCCCTCCTGCCTCTCAAAATCTATCCTCTCAATAAATATTTTCTATTCTTATCCTCCATTGTTCCTAGAATTCATTCTTTAATTTTAGAGAACACAAACTCAGTGTATCAGACATCTAACAGATTGGGAATTATAATATTTCCCTTATATCATTTGGAAGTCCTATTTCATCTCCTATATCATCCCTGTATAACTAGTACAAGACCTGCTAGAATTCAAAAAGCAAGGCACCACCCTCTTACAATATGCAGATGATTTGATGCTCTGTGGGGATACAGAGATCCAAGTATGATAGGGAACTGAGTCCTTCCTTAACTTCCTGGCTTCCCAAGGTTATAAAGTGTCCCAAGAAATGGCCCAAGTCTGTCAATTCCAGGTCACCTATTTATAGCTGCTCATTTATTAGGGCAAACTGCCTCACAAGCACAAGGTCCTGAGGTCCTGAGGTCCTGAGTTCGAGCCCTGGTACTGCAAAAAAAAAAAAAAAGAAAAAAGATTTCTCATAAGGTCCTTTATTTGGGCTTGTTCTGTTTTCCTAATGTCAGCATTGATTGTGATGAATTTTCCTCTTAGAACTGCTTTCATAATGTCCCAGAGGTTATCTTGAGCTGTACTGTCATTTTCATTAACTTCTAGAAATGTTTTGATTTCTTCTGTGACCCATTGGTTATTTAGGAGCATATTGTTAATTTTCCAGGAGCATTTGCCTTTTCTGGAATAGCTTGTCATTGGTCTCTATTTTCATTTCACAGTGATCTGATAGTATGCATGAGGTAATTTCTATTCTTTTATATTTACTTAAGCAAGCTTTGTGGACTAGTATATGATCTATTTTGGAAAAAGTATCGTGTATTCCTGAAAAGAATGTTGTAGAGGAGTGGAATATTCTGTATGTATCCATTAAGTTCAAATGCTCAAGGGTGTGGTTTGGCTCTGAAATTTATTGGCTTTTTGCTTAGTTGATCTATCCACTTAGATTGGAAACAGTGAAATTGCGTGTGAGTGGCAGGGATGACATGTCCAAACAGGAAGTGAGGGAGATACTTAGGGATCAGGGTCAGGCTTCTGTAATAATTTGCTCTTGGAAGAACTCTCCCTAGTTGTCAAATATTTCCCTGAGGATAGCCTCTTGACCCAGTGACTTAACGAAGTCCCCTATGCCTGGCCTCTTGATGTCTCCATCACTCCCCTGGGACCAAGCTTCCAACACATGAACTTTTAGGAGACAAAACTATAGCAGTTTTCCAATCCAGGAGAAGAACCCCTGCCTGCCATTTTTTCTTTGTCTAGGTTTGGTTTTTCTTCTCCATCAACCACACAGTAACAGAGGACCCCCATTGCTATTAAGATAGCAGAAAGAATACTTCATTCAGAAACCTGTTAGCTAGAGGACTGTGTAAAGAAGTGACTCTAAATGTCTCTGAGTAAATGGAACACACCCAGGCTTCTGGAAGGAAAGAGGTGGCCTTACGTGGCCCCGCCCCTGGAGGCCAGAGGTGGCATCCAAGGCCAGATCTGAAGCAGCTTCTGCTGTGGGACAGTAGTCATGGAGGAGGCTCTGGATCACTTCTTAGTTCTTGTAGGGCTGCTAGTGTGTCTGGCTTTCCTGGTGAAGTGCATGAGATTCTCCAAATGTATTTTTCTGAGCTTCTGGAGAGCTGTACCCTCATCTTTGTTGCCATCCATGGGACAGTGGGCAGGTAAGGAGGGCTTTCCAACTTTCCTTTATTAAGGGTTGTTCTTGTCTATTCTTAGTTAAGGCTCACAAGATATATTACATCTTTTCTCTGACAGCAAAGATGTAATTCCTTTGGGAGTTCAATTTTAAATTAAATTTAATTCAATTCATTTATGGGACTAAAGAGAATGAGTGAAATTAAGATTGTGTGAAAAACAAGATGCGACCCTCAGGAGAGTAACTAAGGAAAAAGGCTCCTCAACTCTTGTCCGTATCTTTTCAAATTTGCTAGCTATGTGTTCTTTTCAGAGATTTCTAGTGAAATAAATAATAAATAAGGCAGAAAGTTTTGTATTCACATGTCCAGATTTCTAAACCCTAGAGTGCTTCCATTTTGTTAAAAGGTGTTTTAAAAATTTGAAATTCAGGGCCGGGGATTTAGCTCAGTGGTTCCACCACCTGCCTTGCAAGCGCAAGGTCCTGAGTTCGATCCCTGGTACCAAAAAATTTTTTTTTTCAAATTCAAAAAATTTACTTTATTTACTTTTAATTTACTTTATTTAAAAAAATATCCAAGCCCCTTTAGGGAGGGTGTTGCAAAATCAAGGCAACAGAGATCTCTATAGAGCCACATTTTTGAGATGATTAGATACAGAATCTGGGTCGGGTCTGCAGTAATTAAATACTGCCTCTCAATGGGATTTATTTACTGGAACTATTGTGAAGAATTTCAGCTCTATGCCTGGTGTTAAGGTCAGAGTTTCATGTTGCCTTGAGGGAAAAGCTAAGTTCTTTGTCGGGGCTTATATTTAAAAGTGGGACACCAAAATCAATCAATCAATCAATCAATCAATCAATCAGTCCAATAATTTTAAAAAGGGAACAAGAGATGGAGGGACAGGAGGGGATGAAAAAAATTAAGTTGCATTATGTACATGTACAAACTACCCCATGATAAATGTAATCGTTATGTACTTCAATCATGTACTGATAAAAAATTTTTTTAAAGTAAAGAAAACTAAATAGGAAATAACACAACACCCTTACAGGGCTGTCCAAAAAAACACAGAGTGCTAAGTGTGAATTTCAGATTAAGAAGAAGTAAATTTTTTAGTAGATTACAATCTGGATATATCATGCTAAAATTTAGTTGTTGTTTAAAATTTATTCCTTGAAATTCAAGTTAGGGGCGGGGATTTAGCTCAGGGGTTCCACTGCCTGCCTCACAAGTGCAAGGACCTGAGTTCAATCCCTGGTACCAAAAACAACAACAACAACAACAACCCCCCCCCCTTTCCCTTTTGAAATTCAAGTTAGCTGGGCATCCTGTATCATCATTTGTTAAACCTGGAAACCTTAGAAGTTTAGCCTTGGAAATTTTTTTAATGACCATATGAGAAGTTGTTTAGAATGACAATGGATTTATAATGGATGCTTCTTACATTTGGATTGTGTGTGTGTGTGTGTGTGTGCGCGCGCATGTGGGTTCTTGCTTGTTCCATAGTATGCTGTCTCCAGTGAACTTGCTAAATGGCTTGAGCCTGAGTGTTACAGACCTCAGTGCCCTGCTACATGGATGTGAAGGCCATGTGTTGAGTGGACTTGAAATCTGCACAGACCCTGTGTGCTATCCTAGGACTGAGCCCTCTGAGAACACACATTCCAAAATAAGATGGGGCCAGAAACAAGCCATTTGTGGACTCAAAAGTGAAAACCATAATCTTAACCTGTCTTTATGAGTCAAGACTGAATAGAGTCATCATTTGCAAGACTAAAATGTCTTTGGACACAGGCAAACATTAGAGATCATATATCTTAATTGAGGGACAAGAAGAAAACCTAATAGAGACTGAATTTTTAAACTCCCCGAGCTCCATATTTGATTTTCTAATTATTTCATTTAGTATATTTTCATAGACTTGGGGCCCCCAAAATTGGACAGCCTTGATTCAAATCTTTTTGTCATTTTTTTTAGCAGTGAGGTCTTAATGAAGTTTAATGAACTTTCTCTCCTGAGCTTCTTTGTGTATCAACTAAAGATAATGCTGGTCTCTGCATCATAAACTTGTTTGGAGCATTAACTGGAATGATGCATCTAATCCACTTGAAATTGCCCATGGCATAAACATTAGTTAGCACATCGCACATAAGCATTTGTTAGGTATTAGTCATAATTTTGAGTGTTATAATCTAAATTATACTCTATCCCTTGTACTGGGTGACCTTGAAGATTCCCCATGTTACCAGATAGTTTGACTTAGTGGCTTGTTTCCAGGTTCTTGGTGTTCTGAAGAAATTGAACAAGACACACAGAAAAGGTAGCAAAAGTGTACATTTATTGTAGGCATAAAAGAGGTATGTGGTACAGGGTGAGAGTGGGCTTCTGGGAAGACTCACAGTAGTCTCAGGGATAAGGGAAAGGGGTCTTATGTATCCAAAATTCCTGGATTGGCTTCCCTATCATTCAAATAAGGCATTGGGACAGTTGTCCTATCAAAAGCTCACCCCACCTGGCACTAGATTTAAACTGCCTTAGTAAAAGACTTGCTTGGCTTCCCACCAGATATAACTGAAAGATTGAAAATAGCACTTTCTGACTGGTTCTATGTACAGTGCTCAGGAGCCATAGAGTCATTTTGTGTCCTGTGTTCTGTGCATGTCCTCTGAGTTTTTGTGACCTTTCACATTCTTCCCAGTTAATTGTCCATCTTGTCCCAGCCCTAATCTCCTACTTCATCCATAGTGGAGGATAAAGGAGGACTCATGAGAAGTCTAGCACAGGCCTCTTTACCAATGAGAATACATAGTGTGCATGCATCCACTCAAAAGGGACCTTTAGGAACAGATAAAATCAGAGATAATTATTGAGTGGAGGAGTGGCTTCTGCTGGTGCACTGCTTGAGACTGTACATCTTGGCTTGTGCTTATTCTCAAGTAAGATACTGTGGTTTTTTGGTTCATATTTAATTGCTATTGCAAAAGTCAGTTGCAGGTTTGTGTGTGTACTGAATTGCAGTGAGTTTTAAAGTGGTAATGTTCTGGAATTGTGGAAAGAAATGTACGGAGACACAGAAGTTGGGTAAAAAAACAAAGCCTTTACTTGCTAGCGAGGGGAACCACCAGAAACTCATCTGATCAATGTCCACCCCATCCTTTGTTTTAACATTACCTTTTATATTTTCTTTTAGCCATTACCTCATTTCTGGTGGTCTTAGTAAAATTTCTGTTTCTCTTTTACAACTAGTTCCTATTAATGGTTACAGTCACAGACATACAACAAACAGATGGCGCCTAAAACACATACATTGTAAACTACCCAAACATTTCTACTTTGCTTTTCTCCAGGTTAAATGTTATCTACAATTAGGTTACAGGTCAAAGGTTCAGTTAGCTATCATCTTAAATAATAAGAGTTACGGGAAAGGTAAATCTTAAAGGAACAGATTACTTATTCTACTTTAGCTACCTGATAACTAACCTAGAGTTTAAATTTTCTCTATCAGTAATGTGTGTAAGAATGAGGTTTATCCCAGAACTCCATCACTAAATATGCATGCAGTGTTGGTGAGAAAAGCTTTAGAAGACCTGTTGGAGTGCTGTATAACAAAAGAGAGTTCTACTGAGTAGATTTCCCAGGACCCTGCAATCCCTTTGTGAGTTTTGATGTCTTCTTTGCTATGTCCTCTGTCTCCCATAGTGTATCCCATGAGGTGTGGGGGTGTGTGAAAGGAAGGCAGAACTTGACCTTTAGAAAGAACCTTGAAATATTCTTAGGATGAATACTGGGCCGGTAGTGAGAGTGATAACAGGGCATAATGCTTGCCCTTGATGAATTAAGACTTTTATTGTCTAAATCCTGAGCAGTCCAGATAAAATGTTATTTGGTTGAGATTCTTTGTTGCATTTTGGAGTGTTTTCTACAGTCTCACTAGTCCCTCAAAACAAAAATAGAAACAAAACAAAATAACTATTTGTTCATTTTGCATATTTGATGATAGGCAATCAAGGACTGAGAACTTTGGAATTGAGTGGAGTAATGTTGCTTTGCAATATCTAGTGTACTAAACTTGCAAGAAAATGTATAGCCAGTGAGAAAGAAAAGTTAAATTCAGTTGTTTAAAACTATTCCTACCTTTTGCAGTTATCACTGGAGCAGGTGATGGGATTGGAAAAGCATATTCATTTGAGGTAAGTTATCATCTTTTTTTGTTTTTTGACCTGGTGTCTCACTATGTTGCCTGGGCTGGGCTTGAACTTCTCAGCTCAGATGATATTCTTGCCTCAGCCTGCTGCACAGGGGACTTCAAGTATGTGCCATCACATCCAGCTCTGAAGTTGTCTTCTTGGCGAGTTTCTCCCTTGTATTCTACACATAGTCATGCAACATTCACTCCAAACACTGTCTCTGAATATAAAAACAATCGGCTTTATTCAAAAAAGAAAATGTCTTCTATTTTAAAAAGGTTAAAAATTTATTATTCATCTCTTGAACTTTTCTAAAAAAAATACAGTGATATTCAAAGGTGTCAATACCTTCATGTTGATGTATTTTAGGAATCTATGAGGAGATTATGATTTTCTAGCACAGTTGGATCACAGTGCTTTCTTCATTTCATAATGTCTGAATTCCTTCCTTCTTTCCTAAAGGACAGTTTCCCTGGATATAGGATTAGCAGTTGACACTCTTTTTCTTTGAACCTCAGAGAATATTGTGCTATTTCCTCCTGGCCTCTGCAATTTTTGATGGGAAATCTGATGCCATTTGTATTGCTCTTCATTCATAGATAAAGTCTTGTTCCTGCTTTTACAAGTTTTTTTCCTTAGCTTTGGGATTTGGGGGGGAGTAGGGTCTCACTAGGTAGTTCAGAGTTCAGACTGGCCTCTCTATGTATTCCAGGCTAGCTTTGAACTAAGAGCAATCCTCCTGTCTCAGCCTCCTGAGTGATAGAATTACATGTGTCCCACCATGACTAGGTCTTCTTTGTCTTTAGTTGTAGAAGTTTGGTTCTGATGCTTCTTGGTATAGATTTCTTTGGGTTTATTCTGGTCCACTGAGCCTATTGAATCTGTACGTTTGTTATCATGGAATAGGCAGACATAGTCTAGGCTCTTATGTGTGATGAGCAATGAATTGCAAGTACACTAGGTAGCAAGTAGAAAGCAGCTACATTTATTGACAATCATGGGAAGTTATGCTCAGGGCAAGTCTGTGCCAACAAAATATATGGCACAGATAGAAAAATGGTGCCAGAAAAGTAAAAGCACTGAACACAGGTCACAGCACACAGAAAAGGCAACAGCAACAGCCCCTGATGAATCAGGCTTTTGGAATTTGAAGAATATGCACTCCTGCCCAGGTGCCTCCCCCTGAATCTCTAGGTGTGATTGACAGGAATCACTGACAGGGTGCTGAGTCATCTTAGGGACTCTCAACCTGCATTCCTGTCCCAGAATTCACCCTGATCCTACTTACGTACATGATATGTAGTAGGAACCTTTAATGAGGTGAGAGTAGAGAGAAGTTGACTGACAGAGTAGGAGATCCAATAGGTGTGTGTTCTCACCTAGAACATCAGAGATCTGGGGTTTTGTTATTTTATTTTCTCTCTTTCTTAGGAGAATGGAAGGAGGAATGGCTGTTGGGCACTGTTTAGAATTAAATGAGTGGGAGGGAATGAGGCCCTCAGCTCCAACTGCTATTATCCCCTGAGAGCCCCAGCCCTTCAAAATCTTTAATGGGTGTCAAAAGGAGGAAGTTCCGTCTTCCATGGCTACTTCCAGCTGAATAGGGGCATTGGTCCTACCCCCCTGGAAACCAAGGAACCCTCTCTCTGACTGCTCTAAGAGTTCAGGAGAGCTGAATTCTTTCTCCAAGGATTTCTTGTCCAACCGTGGATTTAGAGGCAGGTAGTGATTTTGAGCAAGGGCCATTACCAGTAGTTTAATGGCTGTCAAACAAGAAGAAACAAATTTGACTAAAAGATTAAGTTTGTAAGCTTAAAATAATAAGGTTATGAGAAGCATTAATAAAGGCAATATCGGGCTGGGGATTTAGCTTGGTGGTTTTGCCGCCTGCTGCACAAGCGCAAGGACCCCAGTTTGATCCCGGCACTCCCCCCCCCCCACCAATAAGGCCATGTCCAGGACAGTAACTAAGACCCCCAATTCCAGATTTTGGCCAAGAGATCCGTGACTCAGTTCTTTATGGATGTTAGAAGCATGGTTACCGTTTTCTGGCTGTATTTCTCACTATTTCAAACCGATTGACATGGGAACTACATTTTTCTTTGAGAGATGAATATAACCCCTTCTGTTTTAGCAGTCAGGAGATCTAGTTCCCTTTGATGTATGGCTGTCCCTGCTGGTGAGTCTATTTTGATCTTGAAGTATGGTGATACTCTGGGCAAGTTGGTCTAGGCCAGTGGCAGCGTGGCAAACCTATGGAGAATGTGTTACTGTGTTTTTCTTTTAATACAAAAGATGTTAATGTAGAGCTGTTTTTTTTCTAAACTAAAACCTCAGTGTTCAGGTTAAATTGCAGTGTTGGCACTCTGCAATAAATAAGTGGGCTTTGGGCTGCAGTTTGGCATTCAGTCTCTGAAAGGTTCACCATCACTGGTCTAGACTGTCTGTCAAGTTATTTATATTTTTGGTACCAGGAATCAAGCTCAGGACCTTGCACTTGCCAGGCAGGTATGAAACCACTGAGCTAAATCCCTGGCCCTTGTTTGTCGAGTTCTTAGGTAGCTGTTGATGATAGAAGATGTAAATAGGTGTAAAGTCCTATGTAAGTAATCACTGTTTATTACCTCTATTAGAGGCAGTTTTTGAATCATCCAGGAGAGAAGAGGGGAAGAGTTGAAGGGAGGGTAGGGGAAGGGGGAGAAATAAGATTCAAGATATATTTTGTAAAGGTACAAATCTACAATGATGAATGTCATTATATTATATACCTAAAATGTACCAATAAAATTAATTTAAAAAAAAAACAAAAAAACCAGGGCTCTCCAGGTCAGGTCAAAAAGCCACTGTTAGGATATGGAAATTATCAGCAAACTTTTCAGGATCCTCAGAGAATCTACCCAGTTTTACCTTGCACTGCTGAACATTCCTGGCTGAAGAAGAGACTAGCTGAGGAGGCACTTAGACAGAGTCAGGTGGGCTGGACCAGGCATACACATTCCAAAATGGCTTTGGAACAGGAGGTGGGAAACCTAACAAGCCTATCTCTAAATTAGTCCCCATCTATTAGTGGGCACCTGATAGGGTATCTCCTGTTAGTTCCCCAGTCCTTTGAGCCCCATGGTCATGACCTGGTAAGGTGGAATTCCTTGGTCATATAGCCTTATAGAGCCTTCTTCTGAATTAGTTCCTGCACGGGAGCCTGACAGGACATCTCTAGATAATCAACAACCAATTTCAGCTTTTATCAAAGTGTCCCCTAATAAAACCGACTGCCTGGAGATTGGATATCTCCAACCCTGTGTGGGTGTGGGTGCCATATGACCAGGAAAGCATTGCCAAGTGTACACCCAGTACTAAGTAGTAAGTCATTACATTTATTGAAGATCACAAAAAGTTGTTCTCCAGGTCGGTCCATGCCAACAAAGGTGTAACACAGACCAAGTAAGGTGCCAGGGTAACAGAAAAGTACTGTACACAGGCCAAAGGTAGCAGCAGCAACAGGAAAAAAGGGAAGCGAGGGCCAATAATGCAACCTTTCAGATTTAAAGGCCAGACACCTCTGGCTTTAGTTGCCTCCCACCAAATTGCCCTTCTCTTCCAGCTAGAGCTTTGGTGCCTGTACTCTTGCCTAGGGCATGGTGATCTCCTAGGCTTTTGTTATGTTATTATTACTATTTTTTTTTTACCTCTCTAAGAATAATGGAAGCAGAAATAACTGTTGGGTGGTGTTTAGAATTAAATGGAGGGGAGGGGGTGACTCAGCTCTTTTGTTTTTTACTGCATTATACCGGAGGTAAGTGGCGAGCAGCTACATTTATTGAAGATCACTGGAAGTTGTGCTCAGGGAAAGTCCATGAAAACAAAGGGTTTACTACAGACAGAAAAATGGTGCCTGGGTGACAGAAAAGTAAAAGCCCTGCACACAGGTCTTAGTGCATGAAAACAGCAATAGCAATATGTGTTCTTAATGGCTTGTTGAATCATTTTTGTTTTAAAATCTTTTCAGATATTTCCAAAATCTATGTCATCACCTTGTTGGCATCTGATGACTGTCCTTTCTCGGTCAGAGTAAGAGCTTCCTGGTTCTTTGTATTAATGAGTATTTTTATTTTTAAATGTAATCCTGGAGACTCTGGTTTTATGTTATGAGATTCTGGATTTTATTTAAATCCCAGTCTATGCCGATATCCCTTAAGCAAAGGGAAGAGAGGTGAGGATTTGTCCCTACCAGGAGGGGTGGAGAACCTGTTCCCACCTGGCTTCCACTAGGGGGTGTGCTATCTCCTTGTTACTGCTGGGTGGGGTGGAGGTTCTGCTGGCTGCCAGATACCAGTCTGGCAGGGGTGGTAGGAATTCCTCTTTGTTGGTACCCACAGAGCCTTTGTCGAGAGCTATTCTATATAATTTTGAGGAAAAATCATTTTGTAATTAAATTATGATTAGGGCTGTCTGAAGCCTAGTCTTCTTGCCTACAGGCTGGCTATGGTATGCGGAAATATAACTCCTGTGTACCTCTGGTCACAAGCTGAGGCCTCAGTGGTCCTGTGATGCTGTGACACTCAAGGGCAAGATTACATCACCTGAAGACATCCTGGTTCTTTGAGAACCAAGTAGTAATACAAAAAGAGAAAGGTTTCACCTGGGAGAAGGCCCACTTACTATTGTAAGATTGCTTTGCTCTTCTAACCGCCCTCATCAACGTATGAGACCCTCAGAGTCACCCAAGTCATCCAGTACTCCCTCCAATTATTGTGTGCACCTAATAAATGATGGCTAGCTCGGAGTGTCTTTTGTCTTTGACTGCTCTGAGGCACTGACCTCCCAGCCCTACATGTATTAGGATGTTATGTCTCTATTGTCTTTCTTTCTTTAGCCCTTGCTGCCCCCCTTTCTAGGCAGATTGGAGAATTGATTGGCCTCCCATAATCCTCCAGTGACCTTCGGTGAGAGGTGGCCTTGGGTCCAGGCAGTGGGAGAGTCCTGGCTCTCCATGAAGTCTCTGTCACCTTCTCTGGGCAAGGAAAGGAGAAAGGGGGAGAATGATTGTTACTGCTGGGTGGGGTATTTATTAGTCCATTTTTCTATTGCTATATAATGCCTGAGGCTGGGTTCTTTTTAAAAAATTTTTATTTTCATATAATATAAGTAGATATTAACAAAGAAAATATAAAAACCATTCTATGAAAAATTTTTAGAACAAAAATGATTAGAGAATAACAGTGGTAATACCCTGTGCATCATGATCTAAAAAGAATATTTTCATTTGCTAATCTATCCGCTCTTTTCCTAATAATACTATACCTTTTTTGCTTAAAATCTTTTAAGTATTCTCAAATTATCCCACATTCTGTATAATTTTGAACAATTTCTTCCTATTTCACTGTATTTATTATTCTATTTGGTCTTTATTTTCACTTTCAGTTTCTCACACCAGAGAGACAATGCAATATTTGCACGTGTGTTCAATTTATTTCACTTAAAAGTATGTTCTCAAGGTGCATCCATTTACCTATAAATGTCTCAAGTTTATCCTTCTTTATGGCTGAATAGTACTCTGTTATAAAAAAAACACATCTTTTTTTTCCATTCATCAGTTGATGGACATTTGAGTTGTTTCCAAGATTTAGCTATTGCAAACTGTGCCACTATAAACATGGGTGCACATGTATTGCTGTGGCATGATGATTTAATTCTTTTGGGAAGAAACCCAGCAGGGGAATAGCTAGGTCAAATGGGACCTCTAATCTTGGATTTTTGAGAAATCTCCACACTGATTTTCACAGTGGTAGCACCAGTCTATACTCCCACCAAAAGTAGAGAAGGGTTCCTTTCTTCCCACAACCCTGCCTGAGGCTAGGTATGAAGAAAAGAGATTTATTTAGCTGAGAGTTTTGGAGGCTGAAAATCCCAGACTGGGTGGCCTCCTTGGGTCAACTTCTGACAAGGTCTCCTGGTGGAAGTGTCAGGTAAGAGCATCTGAAGGAGTGATGGCTTGGTGAGACACAAAACCAGAGAGCCAGGAGAGTCAGGTTTGCATCTTCAGAACAACTTAGTTTTGAGAGAAAAATCGAGATTCCACGAGAACTATCTTAAGCTCTTCCAAGAGTAGTATGTCAGGTGACTAAAGACCTCTCACCTGTACACCACTGCACTGAGGACCAAAGTCCCTGCATAGGAGGCTCTGGGGGACAAACCATGTCCAGATAGGAGGTAAGGGGTGGGATTTCAGGTTTCCACTGACACTGGGGTGGTGACTGGGATAAAAGTCCCAGTTCCCTATTCTACATTTGCTGATGCCAACCTGGCAAAGGAGTGCCAGGTCGCCAGAGTGGAGCCATGTCTTCCCACTCAGCCATTGCTGACAGGCATGGGGCTGGGGCCATAGTTTCTTCCAAGGCGTTTTCTTGGGGTAGAGGGTTCTTATACATATTTTCTGTCTTACTGGGTTTCCTCTTTTGTGGTCCTTTGTTGGTGAGAGGGAGCTTTTCTTGGGATTTTGTGCATCTGCACCTGTTAACATTTCTCATTCGACAGATTTCTTAAATAAGTCTGAAAGAGGCAAAGCAAAAAGAAAGGCCAGGGAATCATGGCTGTGCTGTTCCTTGGGTATCAGGGCCCTTAACTGATCTGCTAACACTTTGGACTCTTCTGATTTTCAGGTGTTTTAGTTGTGCTTCATGGTCGGAATGAGGAGCAGTCCTCCTATTCCATCTTTCCAGAAGCCTAGTCTATATTGCATTCTAATTAGTCTGGATTTATATTTGGGCTGGCAGCAGAGGCTTTGCCTCTTGTTAAAGGAATTTCAAGCATTACTTGAAGCAGGTGGGAAAGAATTGTGGAGAGGGGTGGGCCCGGAAGGGTGGAGGGCTCCCACACCTCTGAAGACCCTGCTGCCACTGTTTCTCACACCATCCTCACTCCCTTAGCACCTGAATTCAAGCCCTTTCTTTGTTCTCCACCGCACAGAGGAAGCCTGTCTTTCCCTTCGTTCCCACCACCTGGTATAGATTAGCTGCCACAAGCACCTTCCCTGACCAGGCCCCAACATGCAGTAGCAGGAAAACAAGGCCCATTCATCCGGTGGGGAATTATGGGAAAGACAGAGCTGCTGAGGCTTAAGTCTCTGAAAAGGGGGCGGCAAAACCCGTGTATGGAGCCTGTCAGCCTGGACATTCTGGAATAAGATTGAGACCTGCTCATGGGGACAAAGGGAACAATGCCAGCCCAGACAGCCAAATGTTCTCTGTGGCCCCCTCCCGGCCCAGACCACTTCACACGGAACCTTTAAACCCTCTACAGCTCTTGAGGGAAAGGGCACAATTAAGGAGAGGAGAGAAGCCTACCAGGCAGAGAGCATCCTTTGTGCTGAAAATGCAAATTGTTTTCCACTTAATGGACAATCTCCCCTTCAGGAGGCTGATGAAGTGAATTGTGAGACAAAGGTGCTTAATTCTGTAGCCATCTTTCTGATGGATTCCAGGACTCATAAGTGGAGCTGGGGGTGGGGAGTCTTCCCCGAGGGAAATGAGATGTGGGGATATCACTGTTGTGCTCAGCCTTGGAACAGGGCAGTCCTTGGCTTTTCTTCTTTAATGATTACTTTCTTTCTTCATAGACTTTAGTTTTTTAAAGTTGTGTGGTGAAATCCCATTCTGGTTTTCCTTTACATTTCCCTGATGGCTAATGATGTTTGTGTGTCTATTTTTTAATTAAGAGAGAGAGAAAGAAGAAAATAACAAAAAGCCACACTGTCTTTCCCCAGATAAATCCTGTTAAAGGTAAAAGTAATGCAGGCATAAAATTAGAAAATTCGAGTATACAGTAAAGTGCAGGGCGAGAAAGCCATCTTCCCACCAACCTTTACCTTACTTCTCCCTGTAAAGGTAACCAGTGCTAAAAATATCTTGAGTTTCCTTCAGGAAATAAAAAGGAAGCCAACCTGGGTAATGCCCCTGGCAGCTACAGGGATGAGCACAGAGGTGATCCTTGGGGTAAATCACTTGGTTAGCTCTGTCTCAGACTAACTGAGGAAAAATAACTGTCTTGCCTACTCTGGGACCTCAACATCTACTGCCTTTGCAATACATGGTAACATCGTATGCCAGCAAGGACTCTCTTCTTAGCATCTGGTCCAAGTCACCAGCTGTACCCTTTTGTCTAGCCTTAAAGGAAATCAGCAGCTTTTCATCGTTTCTGTGTTCCTCTAGGTTCATTACTTTGCTCTGTGCTGTAATTTCTGATACAGGCTTTGAATATCTTAAGTACATTATAGTGTGTCATGATGGTGTGTGTGTGTGTGTGTGTGTGTGTGTGTGCCAGGAAGGCATCAAACAAGAATGCATATAATGCGCAGATACACTGCAGAAGGTTATAAAATATAACAGAATCTGTCCCTGATTACCCAGCTTAAAAAAATAGAACATCAACAGTGCCCTCGAAGCTGCCTGTATGTCAGTGCTTTATGTTTTCCTTCCCTCTACAAATGTAAAAACTATGAACATTATGCTAGTAAATTCCATGCGTTTTAATGAAGAGTTCTATTACACACGCATGTTTCCTTAAACAACATGTTGGTTGTATTATTTGTTTTGAACTTAATGTAAGTTGAGACATAGGCATTCTGTAATTCACTCTTTATGCTGATAAGCAATATGCTTTCAGAATTCAACCATGTTTATGTATGTCAAACATGGCTCATCCATTTTCAGTTCTGTGGAGTATTCCATCATCATTATACTATAACATTCTGATATATATCTCAATTGAGTTAACCTTTCCTCTGTGGATGGAAATTTTGGTTGTTTCTCCTTTTGCTAATAAAAGCACTTCTGTCTCCTAAAGGACTGTCACATGATTCAAGATTAAACTTGGAGCAGCATTGCTAGATCACAGGTTATGCACATAGTCAGCATTAGTAACAATGCCGGCTATTTTTCAAAGATTTTTTATAACAGTTCTACCAACTTCATAAACTAAGGAGGGGAATTTTACCTTTTTATTCTATGTAAAAGATTCTACAATTTTGGAATGATTGGTTTTTTGAATGTTTGATTATAAGGATGTGATGGGTTTTCTTTGTGAGACAATATAAACTAATTTCTATCATTACCACCTTATTATTCTTGGTGATATTGCTTTTTTAGTAGTTATAAAACTATTTGAGATTTTAAATTTATCGGTTTTGGAAATTTATATTATTTTAGAAATATCCATTTCACCTAAGTTTTCAAATTTATCAGCATAAAGGTTTTTTTTTTTTGTAGCATTCTTTTAGATGTTTGAAAACACTTAAGCAGGAAATGTGTTTACTATAAGGCAATCATTTTCTTGCAAAAATCACCAGTAGGCTCAACAACCATTGCAGAAAGTGAGCACAGGGCCAGGAATTTAGCTCAGTGGCACTGTGCTTGCCTCCAAGCGCAAGGTCCTGAGTTTGATTCCCGGTACCAGAAAAAAAAAAAGTGAGCACAAATATGGAGGAGACAGGGTCCCCACAGGGCATGTCAGTCTGCTGTGCTTGTTACCTCCTCTTTGAGGGACTCCTGTTACTGAGATGTTGGATAAATTATTTCTATAATTTCCAGTATTCAGACTCTGAAACTATCCTCAATTTCTGTTTTGTTCTCTAATTTCTATTGCATTCCTTTGCTTTCCTTCCTGCAAAATGAGTTCATAATTATCTCCCAATCTTTCAACTGAATTTTTTTCACTTTTTCTATGTTCTTTTTCAATTAAAAAATTAACCCTCCCAAGGAACTTAAACTCTTTACACTTCTGTGATTCCTTTGTGTTCTCTCAATATCCCAGTTTAAGAGTAAACTTTCTTCTTTTCATAGACATTATATTCTCTCTGATCTCGCTGAGGAGACAGTTTTTTCTTCTTCTACAACAAAGCTGTCTCTTGGCTGGACTGTGTTCTATCAAGGTTCCTCCGCCTGTCTGGCTGCTACTCTAACTTCTGTGTTGGCTGTGCCTCACCAACAATCATGGTGACTTCAGGTTTCAAAGCCAGATTAGGTGGATTAAGAACCTGCCCAAGCTTTCCTTGTGTTAGGTATATTGCATAGGGGTGAGTGTGACTTGGGGACAGTCTCTCTGCCAATGTCCTCAGGTCTTTTCCCCAGAGTAGGTCAGATTCCCCAGAGAAGCATTTCTGCATTCTCTGCCTGTGGAGTGGAAGTTGCCCAGTGTCTTTCTGCAGTCAAAACTCAATTTGCCTCATCCTTCATCCTGTTCTTGAGGAATACCTTATCCTGAGCTCATAGAATGGAAAAGGGCATTGGCTAATGGCTTCTCAGACAATCTGAACCTAATCCACCTCCTCTGGCTTCTCATTTATCTCAGATCAGGTACTAGCATTGCCTGAGATTTTTGAAAATATCAGTGATATAAATTTTGGTAACAATTAATTGAATCTTCCAAGTAAGAGAGAAGATTTTGAATGTTCCACCGCAAAGAAATGATGTATGTCTGAGGTTATGTGCTCGTTATGTACCCTATACATGTGCTGAAATGTCACGCATTCAGATCTTGCCTATTTTCCAGCTAACAAGAACTTGGGGCTGCTCTTATCTTTGTTGTCACTTGTTGAGTGGATTTATGTTAGCAGAAGAACCTGACCATTCTCTGAAGTTTGCTTTATAAGGGCATTAATCTTATTTTTTTCTCTAGGCAGAAAATTACATTTTTATTGTTTTACCAGGAATTCAGGAGGTAACAAAATTCATTTTGCTGTCTTATTCCTTTTTCTGTACTTTAGATCCTAGCTGTATCTCTGGCTATATTCATCTTGTCTTCCTTAATATTATTTATTGATCATTTGTGCTTTCTCTTTTTCTTTGCCTTTGCTAGAGATTTGTTAGTTATACCAGGTTTTGTAGAGAGCCAACTTTCAGAAGAACATAATCTTATTCAATGTTTATATGTGTCCATTTGATCAAGTGTACTATTTATGTGGCTTAAATAATGTCCTTACCAAATGCCTGTGTACTTCATCCAACAGTTGCTGAAAGGCAAATTAAAATCTCCCACTGTGATGGTGTATCTTTCCTTTTTACTCTTTCATGTAAAGGTAGTTAATTAGGTGATCCAGGATTAGAATGGTTCTATCTTCCTGATGAATTTAACTTTTTACTAGGTTTATTTCTGTTTCAGTGCTATCTATTTTTAATGCCTGTTTTGGTTGATATTAGTAAAGCCGTGCCTTTTTTCTTTTGATTATATTCACTATTTGTCTTAGTTTGTTCCTTTTTTTGGTACCGGGGATTGAACTCGGGTCCTTGCTCTTGCAAGGCAGGCGGCGGAACCACTGAGCTAAATCCCTGGGCCTGTCTTAGTTTGTTCTTACAAACAAAAAAAACTTAGGTTGGGTAAATACAGATAATACGAATTTATTTCCCAGTTCTGGAGGCTGGGAAATCCAATATCAAGGCACCGGCAGATTTGGTGTCTGGTGAGGTCTCCTTCCTGCTTCCAACATGGCACCTTGTGCTATCCTCCTCAGATGGAAAATCCAGGCTACCCTTGAAGCTCGTTTTATAAGTGCATTAATCCCACTCACTGATGGCCCTTAGGACCTAATCACTTCTGGAAAAAGTCCCACCTTTTGAAACCATCACCTTGGAATATTCTTTTGGCTTTAACTTTCCTGTGGTCTTATGTTTTATTTTATTCATTCATTTATTTATTTTTTGTAGTGCTGGGGATCAAATCCAGGGCCTTGCACATTCCAGGCAAGCATTCTATCATTGATTTACAACCACTGCCCATGGCCTTATGTTTTATCTTAAACATACCATAAAGCTGAATTTAAAAACTCCAATATTCTTTAGTAGAGCATGGTAGTATGTTTCTGAAATCTTGTAGGACATTAGGATTATAATGTAATTGCTGTGGCTGTTTAGCAAGTAGCTCAAAGGATTAGCGAACATTTTATTCTCATTGTTGTAAAAACCGAATTCTCAAACAAAGGTGTATGTTTGTACTTGTTAAAGTTTCACTCAATTTTGTATTAGAGAACCAGCAAGAAAGCAAAAGAGCCTATGGAAGGGCATTGAGAAACAGGGATTTATACGGCCATTTGGGAAAGGAGTGTAAGACAATATTGCCATATTAGACACCAGCTAACTTTCCATAGAATCCCGACCTTGTCAGCTCTGGGGTAGCTTCTCTGTTAGACTACAAAGTCTGAACAGCTCCTCTGTATCTAACTTTGCTGGCTGTGAGAGGTCTGCAACTTCATCAGCTGAGAATTAGTAAAGTTTAAATTGGGCAAGGGATTTAGATCAGTGGTTTCACTGCCTGCTGCGCAAGCACACAGGACCCGAGTTCGATCCCTGGTACCAAACACACACACACACAAAAGACATCCCATCCAAGGGCACCAGATGAGGTTAAGCAGACTTATTAGAAATTATTCTAGAGTGATATTAATATTTTTAAAAATCAGGCAATCATTTCATCTGTTTTTAAGTTTGAGATGATTCTTTCATTAGCCATTGAACATTAAATATAAAGGTCTTGGCCAGAGTGTGTGCAATTATGCCTTTATTCATTGATAAGGTTAAGGGTAGCCTTAGTTGAAAAGTAATTTAAAATGAGTAAAGAAAGCTGTAAAACAAACATTTATAGACAAGGCAATTAAGCATGAGTCTTGGAAAATTTACTGGTATAATCAGCTTAATAAATAGCAAATGTCAGGGAGATCACATGAATCCTATACTCAACTGTCTAGATACAGGCCTCCCCAGGCAGATATGCTCTTATTTTTTCCTCTTTTCCTGTTTTCACCATCTCTTACCTCATTCTTTTTCTGTTCTCCTTTCTTAATTGATAATAAAAACAGAGTTGAGTTAATTGCTATTGATCCATACAGGGTCTCTGTCTCATTTTCTTTTCTTTTATTCTCATCCCACCTTCCTGTTCCCCATCTTCCTAGTGCAGCCTTTCTCTTTTATGTTTAAAGTGTATCTTTTGGTTTTGTGTCTTCTGAAAAAACGTTTATTGCTTTGTGTGCATTTTTCCTTGTAGATAAACGTTTTACTGGTTCAGATATAGAGCTAGTTCTTCTGTAACTCTGCTTGTCCTTTTATTGTTGTTCTTATAACATATTTAGTAAAAGCAGACGTAAAGATGCCTTTATGACACCATCATCAAATTTAGCGCTTGGTCACCCAACATGAGGGAAAACAGTGGAGGTCTTAGGTTGAAGGATGGACAAAGAAGGGCCAGAACTAAGGCAAGGCACCTGGGTTAACCATACGCTTGAGAGAGAGCACCTCCTTAAATTTTGCACCTGGTTCACCACTTGCCCCATCCTAGTAGCAATCCTGAGAAAATAACCTTGATCCCTGAGTCACTGCCTGGAGGGGCCATGATGATTGTCCTATTACCTGCAGAAGACACTATGTGAGAAAGAATAGACTTTTCTTGTGTTAATCCATTGAGATGTCGGGCTGATTTGTATCGCATATCCTATCCTGCTTAATACAGTCATTAAAAGGAGAGAAATAACAAAGAAAAAACTGTGAGTGGAAAAACTAAAATAAGATAGAGGGGTTGGTGTAGCAAATCTGCATCTCAATAAATATGTTGTGATTAAATTTACCAAAAATGATAGATACTTAGATGAGGCAAAGAAAAGAAAAGAAAACAAAACAACCCCAAAAAACCCAGTGTTGAATACAGGAAGGTTGAAAATCAAGGAACTGGAAAAATACGCACTGTACTTGGTAAATGCAAACAAAAAGGAGTAGGAGCCGAGGATTTAGCTCAGTGGCACTGTGCTTGTCTTACAAGTGCAAGGTCCTGAGTTCAATCCCTGGTACCAAAAAAAGAAAGGAAAAGGAGCAATATTAGTGTCAGACAAAATATAACTTGAGGTAAGGAATAAGAAAAAAGAAATATTCATATTAATAAAATTGAAAAAAATTTTTGGAGCAGTACCAGGGATCGAACTCAGGACCTTGCTCTTGCGAGGCAGGTGGCGAAGCTAAATGAGCTAAATCCCTGGCCCAAAATTGAGATTATTGTGTTAGTTAGGGTTCCTACTGGTAGGACTAAGTATCTGACACCGATTTAAAGTAGAAGAGGTTGAATTTGGCTTATATTTTCAGGGGATTCTCTTCATGCTTGGCTGGCTCCAAGGCAGAAACACTATGGTGGAAAAATCTGCTCACTTCATGGTGGTCAGGGAGCAGAATACAGGAAAAGAGTGCCAGTGAGAGAAAGGCACACCCCCAGTGGCCCACCTCCAACTGGGCTCTACTTTCTAGCAGCACATTCAGCTTTATGGAGATGACTGGATTAATCCAATGGTAAATATACCAACCACATGATCCAATTACCTATTCAGGAGTCTCTTAATACAGTCAAGTTGACAACTAAGATGAACTGTCACATTAATATTGAGCCTATTCTATTCCTGACAATATAATGTCAGAATATTGAAAGTGGAAATTAATCACAGTAGAAGTGATTGACAAATTTACAACTGTTGTGGAAAATGATCATGTCATTTTCAGAACTAGAAAGTATGACTAGTATTCTAAATTAGAACTCATGAGGCATGATCAATCATTCTGTTTCCCATCACTGTGGCAGTTTCTTCTCTGCATCTGGCCTTGTCAGGCCACTGACCCCTCTTAGGTGAAACAGAGACCACTGACCCATCATCTACCACCATCAAAATGCTGCATATTTGATGAAAGTTACATCTTCTCCCTCTCCTGAGCTGGGCCACTGGAGGTGGGAGGACGGTGCTGTGTCCCTTTTCTCTCTTTCCTGGTCTGGCATTTCTCCTTTTCATGATGGTTAATGGAGATGTCTGAACCTGGCTGAATCTATGGAGCAGGAGGATGGGAGAGAGTAAGAGACAGGAGCAAGGAGAGGATCACACAGATTTTTCTGTCCTGAGAGGATACCTTGCTCTGGTGACTGTTGACACTTTCTCTCCCTGCGGATCCTTCTGTGGTTCTCTACTTCCCCTAGTGAGTGCCTCTTATGACTAGACACTGGCCCTGGCCAAGGCCTCCTCCTGTGTTGTGTCCTCCTTGGTCCTTGCAATGTCTTGCTCTTCTGTCAACTTGACTTCTCCCAAGATCTCTTTGCTCTTGAGGCAGATGTTTGGATAGAATCTTAGCTGACCCCACACTGCTTCTGACCTGCATCTGATCCAGGAGAAACACTCTTACTTTTATTGCTCAAAACATCTGGGTAGCAGGCCTAACTCACAGCAGCAGAAAGTCCCACTGTCAGAGCAGCTGAGGGGCCACTGTGTCTTGCTTATTAAGTTTTTGTGTGTCTGAGTCAAAGATCAGTCTATAGTTAAAGGAACATGAATAAATAAAATTGTGGTGAACCACAGAGATTTCAGTGATTGTTATCACAGCATCGCTTCTTCTATATTAACTAATTCAGGTAAAAAAGGGAGTGAGGAACAAAAAATTAAAAAGTACAATGAATATAAAACAATAAGATGAAGGGTGCTGTTGAAAAATTCTTCTCCTCTCACTTGAGGTGATGCACAGGTAATGTTGTTCCTCCCTCCTCCTCCACTTGGGAGACAGGAATCACAGCTTGGCAGTGGTTGCAACCAAATAAGCCTTCCAAATTCCCTCTCATTGCTACTCTCTTTGTTGTGTTATGTATTTGTTATATGAGTGAAAGGTCCACTGGGGAACGGCTCAAGAATCACATTATGACATGAGTCTATAGACATTGTTTGGACATCGACCTCTTTCTACACACAATACTTCTGATACATCGCAGACTCCTCACACTGCTCAGTTTTTCAACTCTCCAGGCACCAACTAGATGTTATTCAGTTCCATTCATTCTGACAAGAACTACTTGGAATGAGAGCAGAGTCTACAGTTTAAGGGTCTGATCCCACAAGACTGCCCTCCTTCAGATGCCAATCATAAGTCCCAGGCCTTCTGTCCATGCTTCTGGCTGGCTATAAACCAGGTGTTCCCACCATTCTCTCCTCAGGTTCAGTAATTTGCTAGAATGGCTGACGGGTCAGAAAGTCGCTGTATTTACTGTTGCTGGTGTATTATAAAGGGCACAACGCCTGAACAATTCAACCGAAGAGATGTTTGGGCCAAGGCGTGGGGTGAGGGTGGAGGAACCATGTTCTCTCACCACCCTGCCAACGCTTCTGAGTGTCCCCACACTCTGTCATTTATGGTCTTTTAATGGCAGCTTCATTACACAGCCATGATTGATTAAATCATCACCAACTGATGACAAACTCAATCTGCACTCCCTCTAGCTTCTTGGAGGTGGAGGTGGGGCTGAAGGTTCCAACCCTCTGATCATCTCGTTGGATTCCCTGCCAACCAGATCCCACTTGGAAGATATCCAGTAACCTGGGACCCCAGCCAACTTATCAGAATGCAAAAGACACTTCTCATTCAAAAGACCCTAAGGATCTTAGAAACTGTGTCAAAAACCTGGAACCAAAATCAAATAACAAAAATGATCCTACCATCCCTATCACTTAGGAAATTATGAAAGTTTTAGCTCTGGGCTAAGAACCAGGTTTGAGGACTAAATATTTATTTCTTGTTATATCACAAACATTTTTCTTGATTCTCTTTCTGAAGTTATCTTGTGTTCTGATATTTATTGTGTCTTAGAACTTCAGTTAGTTGAAGCTTGTAATGTAACATCTTAATACACGAATAAGAAATAGTTAAGGCTAAAAAGGATTTGAATATCACTCCTCCTAGTTTAACCGATATTTTCTATGCCTTAATGATCAATGCAAACTCAGGAAGTGCAAAAGTAAGCAGAACTTTCTTTGGAGTCCTAGGAATTGCAGTTTGAGAACAAAGATTCAAACAGTGTTAAACCAGTGTTCTGAAGAAGCAGGAAGGTGAGAGCTAATATTGTATAAATAGTGTTGATTTATTACAAAGCAGTAAAAATTCTTTTGTGGGAAAACTTCACTTGGACTTGAGAACAGGTGCAGGGGCTAAGGGATGCAGAGAAAGAGGTAGAAAAGAATGTATGTACTGAGTAAAAATGTCCATAAAACGAGAGTCCAACAACCTCCATGTGCATCTTGAGTCACTGGGCACGATGTAACTGTCCAGTGACCTGCAGTCACAGCTCACCCAAGTTTGCCCTCTCAGGCAGCAGGGGGAGTGGTGCATGTAGGTCCTCCCTTAATGGCCTCCTGACTGCATCGGGGAAAATTCTTTTTTTTATTATTAATTTTATTGGTATATTTTAGGTATACAATATAATGACATTCATGATTGGGTATTTGTATTTATGTAATCTATCTTGGTTCTTATTTTTTTCCCCATTCCCCTGTCCTCCCTTCAATCCCTCCCATGTCCTCACCTCCCCATTTACATAGACCTTGTTTCCTTTTTTTTCATTTTCTCATATAAGAAGAAGGGAATGGAATTTATATGGGAAAATTCTTTAAATGTTTTTTGCATCCTAATTTTTCTTTCATTGTCAAGCCCCAAGTTTAGTTTAATAGACAACTGTTTATAAAACTGAGCAGTCAACAAAGATTAAATATACATTCCTTAAAGACACATATGGAATGTTCATAAAAGCTGTCTTCTTATTAGGCTACAAAGGAAATTGTGTTGCAATACAAATAGTAAAAGGCATACCATTGCATTTACTGACCACAATGCAAAACATTAAAAAAATGTTAGGTAACTATGTCCACCACCTATCCCTGTTGAAAAATTATTCTTCAATTAGGCCAGCCTGAACTACATACTGAGACCCTGTCTCAAGACAACCAAAAAAAAAAAATTAAAAAGATCTGGGATGAGTTGATCATCCCATATTATTTCATAAACTATTCAGACAGATTAGCATGACTTAGATGCCAGAAGGGGTCAGAGAGAGCAGCAAGGAGCTATGATCCAAGTTCAATATTTGCAAACTGAATCTAGCAGCTTATAAAAATTGTAATTTGAAAAAAGAAATAAGTGAAGGTGTTCTTTAACTGATAAAAACAAAAAATCTACCAGAAATGGTAGGAAACATGGATAGTGTTCCTGGAGGGCAGAGCACAAGACAAATGAGTTTGCCACAACAACAGTGGGTTAATGTGGAACAGGTGTTAGCTAAGATAATGAGGAGAAAAATATCCAAATGTTGATAAGGAGGGAACAAAACTGACTCTGGAAAAAAGACTATTGTTTGTGTGAAAAGCCAAACATTAAACATTAATAAACTATTAAAACGAGTAAAAGGAACTCAAGCTAGGCATCTGGGTAAAGAGCTTTGAATCACAAATAAAGTAATAGTGTTTCCTCTATGACCAGCTCAGTGAGTGCCACATACTGCCTAATATATTCTCTTATCCCATCTGTGGAACAATTGATTTGTGCAGACAGGTGTAAGTGGTAGGAATAGGAACTGAACCTGAGTATTACTTGTGGAATTTTTTTCTATCTCAAATAATTTAAGTAACAATGGCAATAAATAAGCCTGATATTGGTGGTAGAGACAGTGGAATGCACACCATGATTCATACCCTTTCTTCCACAGTGAGGTCTGTTAACTTGTAAATGGCTGTTCAGCAGGGCACCCCCAGTTGCCGTACCATCTATGTGTTGCCATGGGACTAATTTTGCAAATGAAATTAAACAGGAAGGATGAATAATGCTTCTTGTTCAAAGAGGTGAATGGAAGAGAATGTGTCTTTTCCACTATCAAAGAGCATTGCGAGACAATAGAGTATCAC
This sequence comes from Heterocephalus glaber, assembly GCF_000247695.1. Next base: position 17,809,480 of record NW_004624753.1, on the reverse strand, counting down.
ATAAAATATAAAAAGAAATACAACCTTCAAGGCAAAGTTTTATTTCTATATGTATCTATTTATGCCCATAAGTGCAGAGAAAAAGTTATAGAAGAATCAACAAGCTTGTAAAAGGCAGCAGGGTTTAAGGGTAGGGAGATGGGACTGGGGGCATTGGGGATTTTTTCCCTTGGTATTGTTTGAATCTTTTATGAGAATGTATTTGTGTGTTCAGTAATGTGTATTAACAAATTATAGTAGAAGAAGATATAAATGCTAAGGCTTCAACTCCAGAGATTTTTACTTGGATGGTTTTGGTGAGAATTGGTGTTTAAAGGGTAAATTAGTGGCTATTGGAGATCATGTAGTCTGAGCCACAATTCAGTTGCTTCTCTGCTTTCTCTGGCCTATATTTCTTTATTAAAACCACAGCAAATGTTTGTTTTGGCAGCAAATTTGCTAAGAGTGAAGACAGAGATTAGCATGGGTCCCCAAGGATGACCCAGATCTGTGAAATAGTCCATATTTTTGTTAAGATATTTTATGGAACAAAGATCTAAATGTTAAAAGAGAAACACTTTATCTACTGGAAGATAAAATAGGTAATACTCTTGAAGACATAGGCATAGGTAAGGACTTTCTGAACAGAACCCCAGTGGCACAAGAAATAATATTGAGAATTAAAAAATGGTATCAAACCAAATTAAAAAGCTCCTGCACATCAAAGAAAACAACCAACAGAGTGAAGAGACAACCTGCAGAATGGGTAAAAATTTTTGTCAGCCATTACTCAGAGGAATGACATCTAGACTATATAAAGAACTCAAAAAAATTAGACCCCCCCAAAATAAAAGACCTAATAAAAATGGGCAAATAAAATGAACAAACACTTCTCAGAAGCAGTACAGATGGCCAATAAATACATGAAAAAATGTTCAGCATCACTAGCTGTTGGAGAAATGCAAATTATAAAAACACTGAGATGCCATCTTACTCCAGAAAGAATGGCTATCATCAAGAAATTAGAGAACCACAAATGCTGTTGAGGATGTGGGGAAAAAGAAACCCTTCTACACTATTGCTGGCAATGTAAACTAGGACAACCACTATGGAAATCAGGATGGAGAGTCCTCAAAAATTAAAAATAGAAATTCCATTTCACCCACTATTCCCTTTTTAGGTATCTTCCCTGAAAGACTTAGTCATATTACAGTGATATATGCATATCCATGTTTATAGCAGCACAATTTATTTTATTTATTTTGTTTTTAATTCATTAAGTTTATTGATACATTTTAGGTATACAATATGCTGACATTCATTATTGGGAATTTGTACCTTTACATAATATATCTTGGTTCTTATTTCTTTTCTCCATTCCCCTGCCCTTCTTTCAACCCCTCTCCCCTCCCTATTTACAAAGACTTTGTTTCCATTTTTTCCTTTTCTCATATTTATTCTTTTCTCCTACCCCTCTCACTTTCCCTTCCCCTTTGGATCTTTTATTCCTATTTCACATTACCTATTATACATTTTGATCTTTATTTATACTTTCAATAGCAGCACAATTTATAATAGCTAAATCTTGGAAGCAGCCTGTATGACCATCAACAGATGAATGGATAAAGAAAATATGGTATTTATAGGCAAGGGAATACTACACTGCCATAGGATAAGCCTGAGACATTTGTAGGTAAATGGATGCATTTCAAAATCATAATGTTAAGTGAAATAAATCAGACATGCAAGTTTAGATATCACATGATTTCTCTTACATGAGAAACAAAGTATAAATAAAGAGCAAAATAAAGGATAAATAATAGTAAATAGGGAGATGATTTTCAAATGGGAATGAGAATACGAAGAGATGAAGCGGGGAGGGAAGGAAGGGTAAAGGGATTTTTTTAAGAAGGAGAATTGAAGGAAAAAATGGAAATAGAAGTTTTGTGAATGGGAAGGGGACTAAGAGTGAGAGGGAGAAAGGAGAGATGGGAGGGGACAAAAAGAAAAAGAACCAAGAGGCATTATGTACATGTACAACTCCCCACGATAAATGTACTGCAAACACGTACTAATACAATTTTTTTGAAAAGATGTGTCTTTTGCCACAATTAAAAAGGTAACAATATAAATCATTTGACTAAAACCATAGAAAAAGATTTCAATAAGCTAGGCCTTTGTCACTAAAACTCAAATGTCATCAACCTATTTAAATGAGTATTGATTTTTTTGTTTGTTTGTTTTGTTTTGTTCTTCAGGAAAAAGTTTTAACTTTTCTCATTGGTAACATTTTAGAATTTTCCCCAGCATAGCACACTTAAATGTGCCCAAGGAATCACGCTTGCTCTGGCCACTTCAATGTGCACATTGCTCAGCCTGGGCATAGGCATTGCCCAAGATGCCAGGGAAGCATCCACCTCTTCACCCTGGGCCTTCGATTCCATTTCCTTTTCTGTTGGGAGACAAAATAAGAAAGTTCCCCTGTCAAGTGATTCACCAGAAAAATGTTTTGGTGAATAAGAAGGAGCTCAAATGCCTGCAGAAATGCTGTTTTTATCATGGGTCTCTGCAGACACACCAAAGTCCACAGGTGCTCAGGTCACTCATATAAAACGGCACAGCGCTCTCTCTCTGCTTATCTACATACATCCTTTGTACATCTGAAATCATTCAGTTATAACACCTAATATGACAGAAATGCCTTGTAAATAGTCTTATATTGTATTGTTTAAGGAAAAATGACAAGAAACAAAAACCCTGCTGGACATATTCAGTAGAGATACCACCCCCCGGACATTTCCAGTCTGTGATTGGTTGAATTTATGGATGTGGAGCCATGGGAAGGCTGACTGTATATAGTATATAGTCTGCAATAGATGAGTTGGACACACAGCAAATCCAATGTGTTTTGGATAAGGGGCTTTCAGATCATGGGTGTGTAAAGAACAGTACCTAGAATAGTTCCTGGTACATAGTAAACACATGACATGCACTAAAGACTATGCTGTCACCTGTGGCCCAGTCCCTTATGGCTATTTTGTTCATAGCTTGGCAACCTTTGTCCTATTCTGCATGGGTCCAGCCCTGATGGAGCAGGCACCTCACCCTACAACCAAGGGCAACACTTAGAGACCCATTTGTTCACCTGTGGAGCAAGCCTCTCTGCCTGTGTAGTTTCTTTATTGTTTTTGGGTTTTTTTGCTCTCCCCCTGCCAGCTAGCAAGACAAGGACTCAATGTTATACTTATCAGCCGGACGCTAGAAAAACTCCAGACCATTGCCACTGAGATTGGTGAGTTATCCCCATCCTGTTTCAAATAAGGGAGATGTTCAGGGAACCACCAGTCTAGCCTGCCCCTGTCCTGATCTGCCATCCTTGCTCTGCTGTTGGGAGCCTGGGGTACCACCTGTCCCAAGGGGAGCCTTGTTTACAAACTGAAGGGTAATGTTTGAGGTGCAGACTTTAGCCCACTATAGGTTCTGTGATCTAGGATTCTTCAAGGCAGGAAGAGCCTCAGGTCCACTAAATAGGTCCACTTTCTCCTTTGATCCTGCACCTACATCTTTAGAATCAGCCCTGCTCATCTGGATACCCAAGCTGTCTGATAACTTCTACTCCTTTTCAAAGTAGGATTTGTGTGTGGGCCTTCAATCCCCTATGTCAGGAGGTGAAGGTTAGTGCTTACTGGTGGTCATCAGATTTTTTAAAAAGGTCCGATCTACAGCTGCCACATATGGTTGCAGAAGTTGTATACCATAAAACCCTAAGAGGTAGCTTTAATACTATAATGTGCTATTATGAGTATTTTCCTGGAAGTGTTCTTAGTTAACATTGACCATATTTCTTTTTGGATATTTGAACTTTAATAATCATTGGCAATTAGTAAGTTTTTTTTTTAACTCAAAGGGATGAGTGATTATGAAGAATCCAGAAGATCATTGCAGGCCTTCTGGAATGAGCCTTACTTCTCTAGGAGGATTTGAGATAGGAGATGGATGTGAGAGGTATAGGGTCACATCATGGCAGTTCAGTACTCTTGAACTGATGAACTCTTTTGTTTTGTCTGGATATGCGAAGTAGTACTAGTAAGATCAATTCTTGAAGATTTTTCTTACAATGCTAAATTGTGCTTTTTTCAATCATCCTTTTGAGAAGTAAGTCCTGGTTTTGCATTCAAAGCAGCTCAAACTCCCAAATTATGCCTCATGATTGCTTGATGCAGAAATATTGGATCTAACTACAAAGTTAAAGCAAAACACCAAGGAATTGGTAAACTCTGCTTTTATATCTGCCCCCAAACTCCTGCCTGTGGCACTGTAACAGACTGGTAGAAAGAGCAGTAGATTTAGAGTGAGCAGAGTGCGAGTGCTCTGGGGCAGTTAGTTGACTTCTCTGAGGCTTACTTTTCTGCTCTGGAAAACAGAAGTGATACTCTCTACTTCATAAGGTGGTAGAGAGGATTATGACATGCAGTTGTGCATGTGTCCAGCCTCAGTGCTGGACAAACACATGGATTGGTATGTGTGTGCCCTTACCAAGCAGAGGCAGCCCTTAGCCCAGAGGTCTCAAACCTGAGCATGTCCAGGGACACCTGGAGACCTTTTCAGATGCATGGCTGGGCCTATTTAGTGGGTCTGTAGTGGAGATCAGAATTTGCATTTATAACAAGTTTCCCAGTGGAGCTGTAGTCCCCACTTTGGGAACCACTGCACTAAATCTGTTTTAATGCATGTACTTCTCACTGTAGTAAGTTGGAAATACAAAGGTAGTAGTAGGTAGTACAGTTAGCATCAGGGAACCTCATGGTCAAGAGGGGGATTTATACCCTTGTTCATCAAGAAATACTTGTTGTCTCTAATGCAGAGAAGACTACAGGGAGAAATGTGAAGATTATACAAACAGATTTTACCAAAGATGACATCTATGACTATATTAAAGAAAACCTTAAAGGTTTAGAAATCGGAGTGTTAGGTAAGTAAATTGCAAAATGCAAAGTTTGTTGAAATAATTATCTTAGTGATGCTTGATTATTTCATGGTAGCTTGATTTTAACCCTTGATTGTATTTTAAGTTGCAGCATTAAACTGAATATTAAAACTAAATTGTTCAAGAGAAATTTGGGGATTAAAAATTTATATATGGTTTTGGAATGTATTAAATATATATTCCAACCTTCCAAATGATATTTTACAATATTAAAGTGAATTTTTTTTTCATAGAACTGATGTTGACCATTTGGCAGGAAGAGTGATCCCAGAAATTGGCCCAAAGGAATTAGTTTAGCAAACCAACACGTCTCATTAATCCATGACATAGAGAGTCAGTGTGGTGATGTAAGAATTGACTTTCTTACTCAGGAAAAAATTATTTTCCCTGTAATGACTTATAGATAAGGTATTTTATAACCACATGCACTGTATGGTGTTTGTATTATATATAGAAGAAAGTAAGATTTGAAAGCATTTTTAAACTTGTTGAATTAAAAACATTACATATTCACAAATAAAAATGTAAAATATATTACTGTAGAAAAATTTGAGAAAATAGACACATAAAAGAAATATGAATTTTTAAAAATCTCCAAAATTGGAAATAGCACTTTTAACATATATACACACATATTTTCAAAATGGAATTATATGTACATATTGTTTTATACTTAAAAACTGATATCACATGTTTTCCTATACCTTTAAAATTCCAAGGAGCTATAGTTTTTAATTGTATGCCGACATACCATGATTTATTAAATGAGTTTCCTATTTTTGGAAAATCATTTTTTTCTACCTCATTTCCTTTGGAGGGCGATCAATCCTCCAACTGCCTAGAAAGGGGGATGGCAAGGGCTAAAAAAAAAAGACAATAGAGACTTGCTTATTTTCAAAGTATATGGGGATCTGGGAGGTCAGTGCCTCAGAGTGGGCAAAGACAAAGACTCTGAGTTAGACATTTTATTGGGTACACATAATGATTGGAGAAAGTATCAGGTGACTTGAGGGTGGAGATAATCCTATGTAGATAAGGATCTTATGCTGATGAAGGTCTTAGGTTAGGATATTCTTTTTTTTTTTTTTTTGGTATGAGGGGGATCGAACTCGGGACCTTGCACTTAGCGAGGCAGGCACCGGAACCACTGAGCTAAATCCCCAGCCCAGGATAGTCTAATGTTGAGGAGGACTGTAAGCAGAGCATTCATACAATAGTAGGTGGGAGGAATTAAGTTGATAAGAAATTTGCCCCTCCCCAGGTGAAACCTTTCTCTTACTACTTGGTTCTCAAGGAAGCAAGATGTCTTTAGCTGTTATAATCTTGCCCTTGAGTATCATAGCAGCATGGGACATTGAGGTCTCAGCTGTGACCAGAGGCAAGAATGGAGTTATGTCTTGACATGCCATAGCTGGTCTGTAGACAGGAAAACTAGGCCTAATCATAATTTAATTGTGACATGATTTTTCCCCAAAATTATGTATAATTGCTCCCTACAATTTCCTCATAGTTATTAAATTATGTTGCAGTGAATGACCTTGTATATAAATTTTTTGTACATGCTTCTTTAGGAAAATTTCCTACCTACTCTTCTGATACATTTTTGTTTTGTCCCTTTCTATCAGTCAATAATGTTGGAATGATTCCAAGCCATGTCCCGAGCCATTTCCTTACTACATCTGATAGAATCCAGGTAGGCTTGAGCTCTTCTGAATATGGTTTCCTCTAGCACAGGTACTGGCCTCTGGGGCGACATGATTATTAGGACTGGAGAAGGAATGACAGGAAGCACATTCTCTATTGTATGGTGACTATCTTGAAATCTCCCTTTATTTTCACCTTAGTAATTAATGTCATAGTCAAGGACATCTTTTCATGACTATCTCTTGAATAAGGACATCTTCCCCCTTCTCTGCACATCAGAACTTTTCTGCCCATTGTCCCATTTGGGGGGCTTTGCACTCTGCTTGATAGAAGGGAAATCCTGCTCAATGAATTTATTGCTATGAGTGTGCATGGGAACAGTCCAGCTCTTTGGCTTTGTCTGTCTTCCTAAGCAAAGAAGATTTATTTAATTTTTTTTTTTTTGTGAAGAAGAAACAGTCATCCTCAGCATCCAAGGGAACTACTTCTAGGATTCCTGTTGATACCTAAATCTGTGGATGCTCAAGTCCCTTAAGTACAATGCATAGAACCTGGGCACATCTTCCTGTGAACTTTAAATCCTGTAGGTAAAAAGCATAGAACCTGGGCACATCTTCCTGTGTACTTTATTTTATTTTATTTTTGTTTTTGGTACCAGGGATCAAACTCAGTTCCTTGAGCTTGCACAGCAAGCGGCAAAACCACTGAGCTAAATCCCTGGCCCTTCTTGTGTACTTTAGATCACCTGTAGGTTACTTATGATACCTAATACAATGCAAATGTCATGTAAATGGTTGTTTTACTGTATTTAGAGAATAATGACAAAAACCCTGTGTATTTCCAGTACAGATGCAATTTTCAAAAAAAATAATTTTGATCCATGTATAGTTGATTGGATCCAAGGGTATGGAGCCTGCAGTACGGAGGGCTGAATGTACGTGACACAGACTCTTGGGTGGGAGGGATTAAAAATTCAGACAGCTTTGCTCAGACCCACAACTGGCATTGGTGGCCATGAGCAGTTTTTGAGCATGTAACAGTCCCCAGAGGCTCTATTTATCAGCCTTTCCCAGGACCCTGACCTTTGAAGCCAGGGGGTTCTGCCATTTGGAATGGGCCGTCAGGCTTTCTCTCCCCAGTCCCAGAGCTCCCAGAGCCCCTTTTGGCCTTAGGTCTTCTGTGCTAGGTCCCTGGGACATTGCTGCACACCCTCACCCAACTTGTCTCTGGACCACGTCAGCCCTGTTGTCTCTGCTTTCCTCACTTGTTTTCTGCGAGTTCTGTTACGGTGTCTTTTTCTGATCACATCTGTGCTTGTGTCTGTGTCTCTGTGTCTTGGAAGATTCTAGTTTGTTTATTTATTTAACTGTCCTATATAGCCCAGAACCTTTATCTTCTATCATACTACTCACATTTCTACCCTCTGTGATATTGTCTCTTAGGCCCACATATGGCAGCCCTTCTTCCTCCAGCTGATACTGCTCCTTGACTTAGATGGAGTTCATCCCAATAAGCCCATCATAAGTTGAAAATAACATAAGTCAAAAATGCATTTAATACACCTAACCTACTCCCACCTCGCATAGCAGCACACTGCACACTGCAGCATGTCAGCGGTTCCCTTAGTGGTGAGGGGGCTGACTGTAGCTGCACCTTGTTTCTGCTGTCTAGCATTGAGAGCAGTGTGACCTTGCACATCACTGGCCCTAGAAGAGATTCGAATTTAACATTTAAAGCACGATTTCCACTGTATACACATTGCTTTTGCACTACCACAAAGTCAAGCCACCATAAGTCAGGAACTCTTGGTATTTTCCTTTAAAAAGCTGGTTCTATTCCTCCCTACATGTTCAAAGAACCTTTTAATTGACTTATTCAAGATTGCATATATGTATATGTTTTCCAATTCTAGTGCATCCCTGGTTGAAAAAAAAAAAGTCAATCAGGAGACTAATTTGCAGGCCAAGTAAGAGATGGAACCATGCAGCCACAAGCTTTGGCCCACTTTATGGTTCATTAGCACTGAATATTTCCCAAAACAATTTCTCTAACAGTCAGGCTGATTCTTGGTTGTGGTTGTTTATTACAGAGTCTCATCCACTGTAACATCACCTCAGTAGTCAAGGTATGTGGTCAATCTATGTATTAAATTTACTAAAATGTAGTAGCTGTTGGAATTTGTCAGCTAAAGAGAATTGCCCCTATCCTATGGAAGGAGAAATCTTTGAAATTGAGCCCCTTGTGACTGAGAAGTCATGTCCTGGCCTTTTGACTATTTTATTCTGTTTTCACTAAGAAAATACAGTGATGGATTCATTCTCACTGTTATCTGAATCCTACTTCTACATTCTGTTTTGTTACATGTTAGAGCATGTTAGGCCTGATGATGTCAAAACATATTCAGGATTCCAAGGCAATTTTTAACATTTAATTTTAGACAATTTTTACAAAGGAAAATAGGTGAAAGTTCACTCTGTTGGGGAAAATAGCAGAAAGTATGGCTTGGGTTTTCTGGACCTTTGGTGTTCAACAAGTATTTGTTTATTTGAAGCCTTTATCCATGGTTTTGCTTTCCACTGTTTGATTACCTGTGATGAATCACAGTCCCAAAATATTTCATGGGAAATTCTGTGTTTTAAGAGAGGCAACACATTAGCATAACTTATATTACACTATATTATTATAATTGTTTTATTTTATTATCATCCATTATTAATCTTACTATGCCTAATATATCAGTAGAAATTTACCATAGGTGTGTCTCAGTAGGAGAGAGCGTAGCATCTATAGAGCTTGATACTGTCCTTGATTTCAGGCATCCATTGAGAATCTTGGAATATGCCCCCTCTCTGATCCATGCAGAATCCATACTGCATTCTGATCCTATCTCGGCTACTAAGTACAGTAGTTGGACAGCACCTGGAAAGTTAGATAACTCCCTGAACTTCAGACTGTGCGTCTATTATTTCATGAGTTTTGTAGCCAGCCATGTCTTAGGCACATTCAGATTTCAGGTTCTTTGATTAAGGTCAGCTGAATAACCATTTATATTGTGACTCCCTCAATGCTGTCCTATGCTGTCCCTTTTCATGAGTAAGGAAAAGGCAAACAGTTTGGACAGATAATTTAGCAAATGATGCCGCTTCAGAATGTAGCCAACCAAGGGCCATGAGACTTGGTTAATAGATGTTGCTTTTGCGTGAACACGATGTTTCTCTTTCCTTTGAGGGGATTGAGCCCTCTGTCTCTACCATAGTATATAGCTAGTAAATGAGCCCTGCACATTTTGCCTGTACTCACTCCATAGCTGACCACCTTGCTCAGTCTACAAAATTCACAGCTATACATAGCAGTCCTATAACCACTCTGGGAGCTGCAATGGAGCTGCAGAGCTAAGTGAGATCCCTGATTCCAAGGAGCTGGAACCATCTAGAGAGTAGGAAGAAACTCAGTCTCATTCATCTAAATAGCCTAGACTGGCAGGGGAGGAGGACTGACTTCTCAAAGGAAAACCAGGTTGCTGTCAACAGAAGGACAGGAGGGGAGATGTAAGCTGTGCAGACCAAAAAGAAATTATTTTCAGGCGGGTAAGTCAGGCTGAAAACAATTATCTTCACCACTGGTTGTTTTCTATAAGCAGGCTGGTATTTTTTAGTATTCTGCTTAGTTATTATTGAGTAAACACATTCCTTTTATGCTTTTTAAAGCTCCAAGCTAATGTACTTTTAAGTTTTACATGTCCAACTGTTGTCTGCAGCCTTACCACTAAAATCTTTCCCATTATTTTACACATTGATCTTTCAGTCTTGGGCTGTTTGATCATTTGGGTTTCCCCAAATGGATTTGACAACCCTCTGATGCCTTTAGCAGAGAAACACTTTGATTTGTTAAAAGAATTGTTTTGTTTGTTGATAGATTCTGAGTTCCCTAAGCAACAAAGAAAAGAAATGAAAGGTTACCCTCTAAATATGCCTTGCCCTAATGAGCCTTGCTGGTTGGCAGCATGACTAGTGTCACTTAATTACTTCAAAGATGCCATCTGGAAATAGTCACGTTCTCTGTCAAGGGCAGAGATGGTGGAATGAGTCTGAGGGCAACAGGAAGGTGGGATGAAACTAAATATGGAAGTTTTGAGACGGGGACTACCTGCCCAGTGTTGTCTCTCTAACATGCACCCTACAAGGCCCAGATGAGGACATACTGGTGTCTCAACAAGACTCAGAGAATGTCCCCAGTGGAGCTGGAAAGGCAGGGACAAAGTGACACAGTCTAGTCCCTCATCCTTGTCTTGCCTCCCTCTAAATCCTGTGTTTCAGAGGCAGACCCGAGCCCCACCGAACCCCCCAGAAATAGCATGATCTGGGGGCATGGAGCCAGGCCTGTGGACGAGAGCAGTGGTGGGAGTGAGTGCACTGAGAAGCTGCTGTAATGCCCCTAGACAGCACAGGGGAAGATCAGTTTATCTGTTGTCTTCCTTCTTCCATTTTGACCCTCCCCATCTCAAACCTGCCCCGAGGACAAGGCTTAGTTCCAGTCCAGTGTGTGTTAGACACGTTTCAGTCTGTGAAACTGCCTCTTTCTCAGTTTCTAAAATGTATGCCTTGTAATTATTTGGTGAAAATCTCTCTAAATAGAATATCTAGCTTGCAGAACTGTCAGGAAAGACCTTGAGGGTAACAGATTGGGAAGGGATAGGACACCACAATGAGGTTGTAATTCCAAGGGACAGGAGTAGCCATATGTTCTGTCCCCAGAGTTGTGTCCCAGACCCCCTTGCAGGCTATGTGTGCTGCCACTGTTGAGATGAAGAGATGGGTGTGAGAGGCACCTGATCTTCATTAGGTCTTCTGCTGGTCCTAGTTCCTGCTTGTAGATAAGGGATATGCTGGCCAGGCTACTTTTGCCTGTCGTTCAAAATAGAGAGTACCTTGGGAATCATGCTCTTTATCCTAAGACCATAAGCCAATTCCCACAACTTTACAATGGCCTCATTTGCCAAGAAGACTTTCGGGGGAAGAAAATAGAGCCCTCTGAATAATTTGCTGTTTGTCTAGATTGTCTCATGGAGTTCCATCCCCACTCTTAGGTTGCCAGAATGACCTTTAATGAGTGATGGAAAATTTCAAGGCCACCTGAGAAGGTTCAGCTCTTCCCCTGGCTTCCTCCAGTGTGTCCTTCCCCCATCCCGCTCATTGCTCCTTGGTCCCGGGTCAGGGCTTAACTTTGGCCTTCTCTTGTAGATGACACAGCTGGTTCTGAGACACATGGAATCAAGGTAAGATCTATTTCTGAAAAAGTGTTGAGCAATACAGCCTTCTGCCCTATCAATCAGCTGAGCAGGGGACCCCTGGGGGACAGGGCTCATACAGCTGCTGCTTTAACCAGTGATAACAACAAGAATAAAAGTACATGGAGCTTATGGGGGAGAAAACATTCCATTCTAGGACAGGACATCTCTTCAAACAGATTCTGTATTTGAAGGTCAAGGGTAATACACATTGGAGGGAAGAAGAAATGAGCAGTTTCAGCACATATTAACTTATAAAAAATTAACTCATGTTGAGCATTAAAGAAGCAAGTTGACCAGAGACGAAGACCATATCTTTATTACTATGAATTTCAGCCTTTGTCAGAATGAATGCTCCAGCCTATCAGGTTCTTCATTTATTTCATGTTTATGTATACCACTTTATTACAGTCTCAGTGTAGAAGCTGGTTTTTCTCAGGTGGTAGTCATTAAAAACAAATGGTGGATAGTTTTAGCTTCTCTAGAGTAATAAAAGGTTTTACATTTGCAGTTCCTCACCTCTCCCCTCCCTTCCAAACATCTAACTGGGAAGGATTAAAGATACTGCATTTCAAAAAAACAAGTAAGGCCCTCTGTGTGAATAACTGATGGACTGTCACATTCCACCTGAGATGGGGATATTTGTCCTGTTGTGAGGCATCTTTGTGTGTCCAAGGGACTTGCTGCTCGTTTAAAACAGAAGGACCCCTTCCCCCTGGAATCTTGTTGGAACTGAGATGGCCATCTGCACTTTGGCAGGGAGACTTTTGTCCTGGCAGGATCTGTATTCTGGTGGGGAGACCTTTGTCCTATCAGAGCCTCTGTTTCCAGTAATAAGCCCTTAATATCACATGACTGCCAACTACACCACTGTGCAGTGTCATCCTGAGGAACTTAGAGGAGGTTCCATCACAGTTCTTTGTCACAGAGCACTTAGCAGCATGGATTCCGAGAGAAGGCAGAGTGTGAGGGTGTACACAAGACCCTGTGGTGGCTTTCTACCCAGGGTGGGGCCGGGCAGTAAATGAATGGAAACTTTACTTCTTTGCTTTTTAGAGGGAAAGGCCTCATCTTGAACATTTCTTCAGGGGTAGCCCTCCGTCCTTGGCCTCTATTCTCCCTCTACTCAGCTTCCAAGGTGAGTGATAAGTCATTGAGTTTCTTCCTTCTTCCTCTTGTCTCTCCTGGGTGGCATTTTCCTTTGGGTCACACAGCTAGTTGACGGACAGGCTGGGCTGGAGGCAATCTTACGAGACAGAACTAGCCAATTGTGGGTCTGAATGTAAATTAGACAAAGGTAGAGCTGCGTGTGGTGGCACATGCTATAATCCCAGCACTTGAGAGGCTGAGGCAGGAGGATCATGGTGAGTTCGAGGCCAGACTGGGCTACGTAGTGAGTTCAGGGCCACCCTGAACTACAAAGGGAGACCCTGCCACAAAAAACCTTGCTTGTTATAAAAACAGCCCCAGGAATAGCATGTACTTTACAAGGAAGAGCTTCCTGGTAAGTTAATCACCAGGCAGTGGCCCTAAGGCATGGACCTATTTTAAAATTATGTTCCTGATAATCAGGGTACTTTGCCCAGACCTGGGAATGAAGACAAACTGTTGCCTTTTCCACTACTTTCTTTCCCTCTACCCAGCTTTATTAAGGTATAATTGACAAATAAAAAGTATACATATTTCTGGTGTACAGTCTCACGTTGTGATCTGTGTATAGATTGTGGAATGATTAGATCAAACTAATTAACATACCCTTGACCTCACATTTTCATTTATTTTTTGTGGTGAGAACATTTAAGATCTACACTCTCAGCAACTTCCAAGTGTACAATACACAGTCACCGTGCTAAACAGTAGCTCTCCATCCTGCATAACTGAAACAGAGAAACTGTTCTCTGACCCATGTCTCCTCCATGTTGACTGCATCTCTATGGTGTCCTTTGAAATTCTGAGTCAGATGGCTCTGGGGCCTGAGCTGTTTCTCTGTCTCACTCTAGGTTTTTGTGCGCACATTTTCCAAGGCGCTGCAAGTGGAGTATAGAAAGAAAGGAATCATTATCCAGGTGAGGTGCACAGGTGTGGGTCCTTGGGAGTGGGAACTTGGGACATCATGGACCTGTGCCACTGCCTCCTGCAGGACTGGTTGTGTGTGTGCATCCAGTAGAGAAACAGGTTGGGTGATGATCTGTGGGTTCCTGTGATGTTGCCCTGGCAGCTGCAGCCGCCATGATCCTGCCTGCTGCTATGGTTTCTGCTGCTTTCATCTGTACCTTGATGCTGAGAGAGGAAATAGGGCAGAGATGTGGTTCCTCCAAAGTGCTGCAGATCCTCTTGCTACCCAGTGGTGCTCCGGGACAGAAACTGGGATTTTGTCTGGCCATTTTTTTCTCTTTGAGTCAGATACAGAAGATGGGATTATATGGGAAGAATTGTAGGAAAGGAACAAAAGAAAACTGGGCACTTGATGTATGTTGGAACTAAGGGAGGAAGAGGGTCTTCCCTAGGGGGCTGTGGCTCTGTGACCCCTACACTCTGGTTCTTGGGCAGTGAGGGAAGGGATGCTCTGTATGGAGATCACCTGGCCCCACCTAAACAGACCTGGGTTGTCATTGCCATGCATAGGCTGAAGAGTGTCAGTGATTTATATGTTCTTGATTCAGCCACAAAGAGCCCCACAGTTTCTGAAATTCAGAATTAACAGTATACAGAAGAGTTGTGTTGTATTGTTTTGTTTTTTTTTGTCTGAGACAAAGTTTTATGGCATGCTATTATAGATTAAAAAGACACACTCAATAGCATATCTTTAAAATCATTGCTACACACAATTATTTTCAATGAAAATGTCCAGGTGGGAGTATCTTAGGTGGCTGTTACTATAAACTACCAGCTTGTTAAATAGTCAAGTGTGTGTTAATGGTAGGGATTTGGCCCAAACCATTGTTTGTGAAGCCACGTAGGGTTATGGCTTGTGTCTAGATGTCCCGAAAAGCCTCATGTAGTCATAGGTGTGGCTTTTTCAGAGGTGGCTGAATCTAGACTGTGTGATTGATTCACAGTGCAATGCTAGGATTAAGGGTGGGTGATTACTAAATCAGTCTACTGATTGGTTTGGCACTGCCCTAATCCTGGTAGCCTGGATACAATATAAGGGTCAGAAAGAGGCTTGTCTTGCTTGCTTTGCTACCTTCTGCCTGCCCTAACTGTTTCTCCTCTGTGATGATTGTCTGCCATGCCACTCTGCCTTGGAGCCAGCCTGCTGTGGACCAAAACCTCTACAAACTGTGAGCCAAATAAATCTTTCATCCTTTTAACTTTGGGTGTCGGGTATTTTGTCTCAGCAATGAGAGAGCATAACCAAGACAGTGAGTGATTATAACTGCCATGTCACTGTACCACGGTCCCTTATCCTGCACTGCTGAATCAGTTCCACCCAGACATGTTCACTGTGACTGGCAGGAGACAGCTCATTGTAGTGACTCAGGCACCCAGCCTGATGGAGCAGCTGCCATTAGGATATTGTCACTTAATATGTCAGAGGAAAGGTAGTGGAAGTTCTAGAGGACCTCATTTTGGCAATTAAGTGCTCTGACCCAGAAATAACACATGGTACTCACGGTCACACTCACCACAGAGGTTCAGGAAGTGCAGCTCTAGCATGTGTCCAAAAGAAGAAAGAACCAGAAATCCTTGGTGACTTCTGAGCATGAAGTACTCCTTTAACCTCCTGCTTCCTAGCCATGTGACACTCTAGCATGATCTTAGTTGATCATTGTGGACCAGAGATGCTGTAGCTGCCAAGGTGGTGGGTTCCATGAGGACACGGGTATGAAGGAGATGGAGATATGAGAAAGATGCCCCTCCCAGTGCCCAGGAGCCTTGAAGCTGTTGTTCTCAAGGTGAACAAGCTTTATCTTTCAAAAGCCAATTGACCTCTCCAAAAATTCACATAATTGGTGCTTAGTAATATTTGTTAAATATTTGTTAAATTAATGAAGGTATATGTATCATGAACTTGGGTGAGATTTCATCTCAGCTCTGCCATTTGTCATCTGAATCATCCTGGACAGCGTGCTTAAACTCTGCGAACCTCAGTTTCCCCATTTATAAATGAGTTTTACAATACCTCTTTACTTTTCAGGATTATCAGGAACATTTAATGACTATTATATACATTTAAACCATATTTTTTGAGTTTCTAACTTGTACATTTAAAAAAACTCCTGTAAGAATGAAAAAACTTATTACTTCCCTATCTGAAAATTAGGATTGAGAATGTTCCTGGCATTTCTCAAGGAGCAACCCTTTGGGATCCTAGGAAGAAAAATGTTAGGTACATTAAATCACAGCATTAATTTCCCTAAGAACCAATGCAGTTGGATTGATTAGATTAAATTATAAAACAATGTGATTTCAAAGGTGATATGAAGAAAAGTAAAACAAAGAAAACTAGCATGGGTCTTTTTGTCTTTCTAAAGAAGTCAAGTAGTCTGTGTCTGGGAATAAAATAATAAAACCTGATTAAGAATCCTCATGCCAGGCCATGGTGTGGTTAGAGCACAGGTTGAAACAATATTGAACTTTCAACCGTGTATGGGTGTTTGTTTTTCTTGCCATGACAGGAAAGATTATGAAGTTTGAGCCACTCATGGCATTTACCTGGGGGGAGACAATGGGAATCTGAAGTGCTTAAGTTGCTCCAATTTTGGTTATATGAATTAGAAGCAATCTTCGGAGAGAGGGTTAAATATAGAACATGCAGTTAAATTTGAATTTCAGATAAATATCAGTGATTTTTAGCAAAAGTATATCCCATGGAACACTTGGGATATAATTATTGCTGACTTTTTTGTTGTTTGTCCGAACTTCATCTCTAGTTCAATGTCCTCTCTTTCTATTTGCTGGTAGAGCTCCTGTCCTCTCAGTCACCTGTGTGCTAGGGAGGGGATCAGAGTCCTTGATTCTGTGTGGTTAAGCCCTCGTCTTGAGAAATCAAACTTTCTGATCCTCACCTCGGTACCAACAACAAGGATCACTGGTATTTTTACAGGAAGAAAAGAGTAGGGAAATGGAAAGATGGTAAAATGGGTACTAATTTCTCAATGTCTTCCCTGGGATGGATCACTTCTGTGCCATGGTTTGTATTTTTTATTGTAGGTGCTGACACCATTTGCTGTTTCAACCTCAATGACAAATCATCTAGATACCAGCATGATGATCAAGAGTGCTGATGGATTTGTTAAAGAATCACTGAATTATGTCATGGCTGGAGATGAAGCCTGTGGTTCTCTTGCCCATGAAATCCTGGTAATCATGACTTCTTTTTCTCTTTCCATAACCCACCACTTCCAGTGCAGAAAAAGTAGAGACTTTCTGCACACATTGTCTCAGTCTGTCTATGTCCAGGGCTAGACACTTCCTGTGAGTAGCTATCTTCGCCTTCCGGAGAACTCTGTGACCTAGTCCTCTAGGATATTGAGGTCCTAAATGGAATCTATCACATCTGGAAAATGTGTTCTTGGGACAATAGCCTGGCTTACCAGATTATTGCTACATGTTTTGCTCCATGATCTAATTCTACCATGTCAAAAGTTGAATGTTTTCTTAAACTTTCTCTTTGATTTTTTTAGGTAATAAATTGCAATCTCTTCAGTCAAACAGATGGCAACAGCAGGCTAGGAGAAAAACCAAGAGAAGCAGGAGAGAAAGGAAAATTAGTTAATCATTAAAACCAATTTGGAACTTGATAGGATTTAGAAAAAATCATTGAATCTATAGTGATGGATAACCACAAAAAATTAACTGGTTAACAGCAACCCTTCTATTCTAAAGAGGCAAGATAATGATAGCATGCCATCTACCCAAGGGAGGTATGGGGCCAGGAGTGGGGAAGAATTGAGTTTCTGCCTGTGGAGACCATGTTGTATGTGGAGGCTTTGTATATGCTTCCTTGCTTAAACATTCTAAAAATCTTCCAAGGTTAGGTTTTAGTTTCCTAAAGAGAAACAGTTTAGTTTACAATCAAGAAAACTGAAGCTCAGAAGTGAATCAGCTGGATCAAGGCCACCCATCTGGCAATGGTAAAGCTGAGATTTCAATCTATAGTTCTTCTGTCTAATGTCACAGCCTTTCCTGGTTCCTTCTACATGGCCC
Source organism: Heterocephalus glaber (assembly GCF_000247695.1). The sequence goes on along the minus strand of NW_004624753.1, from coordinate 17,791,430 downwards.
TTTTGGCTAGGACATTTTAGACAAAGAAGGAGATAGAAAGAGGGACTCTTTTTTTACAACATTTTAAAGGGGGCTGGAATTTACATTTATTTTTTGTGGCTAACCTCACTGAGACAAAACATTTAGTTCAAGACAAAAGCTAATGAAAAAGCTTGATTTTACTGTGAAATAACAAACTCTGCTTGAAAGAAAGTTCTAGACGAAGAAGTTGTGTTGGTTCATTGGCACAGCTAGTAGGAGAAGAGTTTAACTGTGGTTCCCAGAAGCTGTCTCCAATCTCTTGCCTTAGAGTATCTCAGAGGATCTGAGCTAGCTGAAGAAATAAGAATTGGTCTCCGAGGAGCTCAAATTCTCTGGCCAGAATCCTGTTTTCTAGGGAGCAGGTGGATGAAGGAATGTGGGATTAATCAGGATATGGTATGCTGAAATGATGGTTTCTGGAGTGTGGAACTCTTAGGACACCAAGTCTGTACCTACAGCCTGAGATGCATTTCATGAGAACTTCATGCCAGAACTTAAGGCTTCTACTCCTTGTAAGAGTGAATGTTCCATATGGCCACATCATATTTTTCTATGAATGACTTTCTTTCATTAGCTCATTCATACATTCACATAAATGGCTTAGGCCCACTATGCCTCACTGGGCCAGGTGATGGAAAATCTTTCTGATTCTCTCCTGGAATCTTATTATTATTATTTTTTAAAAAATATATATATATTTATTGGTACATTTTAGGTATAAAATACATTTACATTTATCATTGGGTGTTTGTACCAGAACATGATGCATCTTAGTTTTTGTTTTTCCTCCCATTACCTGTGCACCCTTCACCCCCTCCACCCTTCCCTATCTACACAGAGTTTGATTCCATTTTTTTTCTCATAACTTTTTTCTTTCCCTTCTTCCCTTTCCCCTTTCCCTTCCACCATCCCCAAACCCTTGAATCTTTTCTTATTTCAAATTATCAATTATTCATTTTAATCATTTTCATCCTTATTTACACTTTCAGTTTCTCACACTAGAAAAACTATTCGGTATTTACACGTGTGTCCTATTTATTTCACTTAAGAGTATTGCCTCAATATGCATCCATTTAGCTATAAATGTCTCTAGTTTCTCATTCTTTATGGCTGAGTAGTACTCCATTTTTTAAAAAAACCCACATCTTCTTTATCCAGTTCTGGAATCTTATTTGAATAGAACCTTGGCAGAAGGAGCATGAAGACACCTTGGAAACTGAGCAGCAGGAAAAGCAGATGCTCATTAAGAGAAAGATAGTGAGGGAGCAGGTAGCATAGATGAAGTTTTCTTGATTTAAATTTCTTTAGAGATGATCCTACCAGGGTGTGCAAAAGGAGTTTAAAAGGTCTGAATTGGTGCTGAGAAAGGGTCACAGCATCCTTAAACTTCAGCAACTATGTACTTCAAGGATTTTGGGACTTCAATAAATAATAATTCTTATAGATCATGAATAAACTGGTGTGTTTGAGTTACAATTTCTTCTCTCAACTTTTCTTCTGTTAAAGGGACGATTTCTGAACCAGATCCCGTCTTGGATCTTCTACAGCCAGGCCTTCCAAAGGCTCCTCCTGAAGCCCAACTAGATGATGTAAAGCAGATCCTCAATGTCAACTAATGCAGGTGGGATGCTGGAGGCTAGCATTGCCTCTCTTCCTGGCATTCTTCTTAGGCTAACAACAACTGGAGCTGACCAGAACCCTTCACCTCACTAAAGCTGGAAGTAGCCAGTGTCACAGACACAGGACTTTAAATACACATTTTTTGTGCCTTTGCTACAGTCTGAAGATCTTTGGGAAAGCTGTGGTGTATAAACATGTGTTATATAGTGGGTTTTAAGGTTCCACGTGTGGGGAGAGGAGGATGTCTATGGATAGCATTGGAAGAATTTCTATAGGGAACTAATTAAATAAATGTGGTAAGCAGAATTCTACCTTTGATTCTTGGAATCTTTTTTTTTTTTTTTGCAGTATCAGTAATCAAACTCGGGACCTTGCACTTGCCTGTCAGGCACAGAACCACTGAGCCACAACCAAAAGATAGATTCCAGGTTCCTGAGTATGGCAAGCAAAGAACTGCAAGTGTACACCTGATGCCACAAGAAAAAGCAGCCACATTTATTGAAGTTAACAGTGTTATACTTAATTGTGAGAGATTATAGGAATCGTCACCACTCTGAGCCAAATTGAGTGTGAGAGTGGCTCTCACCTGGAAAACTCAAGGAGGAAAAGCAGCTTGCGGGGTTCTTTTAGGTGGCTCTTCTAACTGGGGAGGGCTCAGGAAGAGGGGGAGCACAAGTGGAATTTCACAGGAGCAGAATTTTGCTAAGTCAGTGGGGGTCAGGGGAAGTTTCACACAGTTTAGCTGAAACAAAATATCACACAGGTGTGGAGTATCCTGTTTACATATGGCTGCAGACTGCTCTACCAAATGGGAAGGTGTAGATAACATATAGTTGCAGATTGCTGTATCAAACAGCGTTCGGTGGTCTGTCATGCGTTAACGGAGGGGACTCCCAAGGGAGAGACCACCTGGAATCACTCGACTTTTCACAAATAGAGTCACGTTGGCTGTCACAAAAGGAAGGTGTGCTCAGGTTTGTGTCAGTAGAAACAGAAAGGTGGCATGAATGTGAAAAATAGTGCTGAGAAGGAGGTGGGTGAAGATAAGAAGAGTGAAGAAAAATCAGGCTTTAGGATTTAAAAGATGTGCACCCCACCCCAGGTGCCTCTCATTGCATCTCTCTGGATGTGATTGACAGAAATGATCCACAGGATGCCGAATCATTTCAAGGGCACCTTAGTACACATGACTTTCCCAGAATTTGCACTGTTTTAGTCACATACCTGATATGTAGTCCCTGTGTATGAACCTTTCATGAAGTTCCAGTGGGGAAAAGATTGCCACTGGATCTAACACATCTGTACTCTGGCCTGCCTGGAACTTTGTAGATTTCCTGGGTCTTTGTTATTTTTATTTCTGTTTTTCTTAGGACAGTGGAAGCAGGATTGGCCCTAGGGTATTGTCCAAATTCAGGTGGATAGAAGGGAAATGGTCTCCCAGCCTCAGTTGTGCTACCTGTATTAGTCCTACAGCAGTGACGGCAAACCTTTTATTTATTGCAAAGTGCTGACACTGCAATTAAACCTGAATACTGAGGTTTTAGTTCGGAAAAAACAACTGTTAACTGATGCTCGGCTGCTGGGCGAACATGCCAATAGAAAGGGCTCTTTGTGCCCCCTGCAGCACAAGAGCTGTAAGTTCACCATCACTGTCCTAGAGCATGCACAGATTCTCAAACAGGGTTCCTTGCAGATCCAGGAAACTGAATCTTCCCACCATTGCAATAAATGTGGCATCAGTCTTATTTGTACTTGGTTTTCTGTGTGATACTGTGTTTGTAGAAATAAAATATGTTACTAAAAACAGTTTAAAAACAATTGCCCTAATGAGGACATTGATAGCTGTAGAAATGAGGTATTGCAAGTCTCTTGGGGGACTAGGGTACATGGGCATTGTGTTCAGCTCTGGGCCCAGGATCTTCTGATGGACTGTGTACTTACGTGTCCCACAACCGAGTGGGTCGTGGGCTGGGACCCAGTTGGAGGCTGCTGGAGTGTTGGGATGAAGGCCTTGGCTTCAGGAGTCCCAATAGGCTAGGCTTGAACAATGGTTCTGAGATGCCAATCAGAGACAACAGTGATGAATGGGGGAAAGGAGCTTTAATTTGTGTGGCCACCCTAGGAAGAACAGAAAAAAAGGCCTAGTGACCTAAGGTCTGTCTTTGAAGGGCTGATGGGATCTCTGAGAGGTTTGATAGAAAAGGGGAACAAAGGCAAGGGTTGGGGGGTTTGCAGAGCTGGGAGAGCAGGTAATCTTGGTCAGGCCATGGTCTGGTTGATCATTATTTTAGGACTGGTTCTGTGAAGCTCCAGGAAGTTATCATAGCTTCAGAGGGCAATTCAATCCCATCCTGAGACTAATACAGGGATGATACAGAAGATGAAATAGGGCCTCTAAATGATATAATTCCCAACCTGTTAGATGTCTGATATTCTGAGTTCGTGTTCTCTAAAACTGAAGAATGAATTCTAGGAACAGCAGAGGTTAAGAGTAGGAAACATTTATTGAGAGATTTTAGCTCCTGAGAGGCAGGAGGTGACCTAAATGGGTAGCCAAGGACCCCACTTTACAGCGCAGTTTTTTTTTTTGATTAACTATTCTTCATATCCCATTTTTTAAACTTTATTTATTTATTGATTGATTTATTTTTGTACCAGGGATCGAACTTGGGACCTTGCGCTTTTGAGGCAGGCGGCCAAGCCACTGAGCTAAATCCCCGGCCCGTACAGGGCAGTTTTATAGAGCAAAACCATGTGGATACAACGTGGGTTACACTTATAATCAATCAATAAGGTTAAAAGTACAGTCCCTTAGGTAATAATGATCCAATGGGGAAACAAGTCACATAGCAAGTATAAATGGCAAGAACAAAAGACTTTTTCTAGGAAACAATGAGTCTGGAGGTCTTGGTTACCACCAGGGTGACTGATGTCTATCTAGACTTCAATAGGACAGCTGTTATCGTTTATCTTGTCCTTTGGGGAAGTATGCATGCGTGGTCATTTCATCTTTATCTTGAGTCCTGGCCTCCAACAGATGCATCTCCAGGAATGATTTAATGTGTTTTTATCTTTTGCACTGACTATCGAGGACCCAGCCCTCCCTGACTGCCTATGATATTTCTGTCTAACTTAGCTATCTATAATAAGACAATTGCTCCTTCTTAGGGGGCAGCCTAAGTTTTGCTCCTGGGTTAGCTGCTCCACTGAGGGGGGCCATCTCACCATGGGGTGATCTGTCTGTGAGGCTCCCTGTTACTTAGGGTTTTATTTCCTTGTCATAAAAATGTTTATTGGTCAGACTCATTGTTCCTGGAACCCAAAGTAATTAATTGCATAAGAGAGTGAAGTAGGAGAACTCAGAAAGAAAAAAAGTTAAAGAGGCAAAGTGGAGAGAGGCTCAGAGACCGGGCCCTCCTCTAAGTGGATGCTTGGTTTTCACCACAGCATTGTGGCTGTGGTTCTGAGCACCAGCATCCCAGGGAAAACCAGGAGAGTGCTTCAGTGTCTTGTATGTCAGCCTTGCAAGTCACATCATATCTGGCCCAAGCCCTTCCAGATTCAGTGGGAGGGGACACAAAACCTTCTCAGTGGGACAAGTATAAAAAATGGAACAGACGATACTGCCCTGGAAGTCTTTGGGCAATACGTCATGTCACACTAATCAGTATAAGTGTTTATCTTAGCATATATCAATTACGATGAATTACTTGACCTTTCAACTAGTGTTATGTTATAGATATAATAGGTCCCTCCGATGCTTATGTGTTTAGGGGCTCAGTACCCAATGCAGCAGTGTTTAGAGTTGGGGATTTGGGGAAGTGGTTAGACCAGAAAGGGTCTAACTTCATCAATGGATTGGTCCACTGAGTTCATAGCCCAGTGGGCTTATTAGGGAAGAGGGGCCTAATTGAACGAAGGAGGTCACAGGAGGTGTGGCTTTGAAGGTATATTTTGTCCCAGACCCTTCCTCTCTCTCTGGTTCTTCCTCTCTTGCTCTGAAGCATGAGGTAGTCAGCATCACTCTCCCATGCCCTTCTTCTGTGTTTCTACTGCACTACAGCCCTTGAAGCAACAAAAGCAAATGGACTGAAACTATGAGCCCAAATCAATCTTTTCCTGTTTTAAGTTGTTATTCTTGGGTATTTTGTTACAACAGTAAAAAACGGTGAGTACAACTAGTCATGAAGCAATTATGAAAGTGTAGATACTGTGCTTCTGGAAACCTTTGTGTCAAATTTTGGTCAATTTTCCTTTGAGGAAGAGCTTCCAAATTTTAGGAAGCTTAGGTGAGAAAAACAATATGCTTTAGTGTATGTAACCTAGGACAAATATTTAAAGATAATTTTTAGTTGTGTGACACAGGAGCTTTTCCAATGTATTAATCCTCAGTTGATTTGAGTTGTTGTCCAACAAGCTTTCTGAGAGTCTTTTAAGAGAATTTTTTTTTTTGGTACCAGGGATCGAACTCAGGACCTTGTGCTTATGAGGCAGGTATGGTGTCACTGAGCTAAATCCCTGGCCCTTAAGAGAATTTTTTGATAGTGAAGACCCCAATATGGTGGACTGGCTTATGACACAGGGATATGAAAGCTCTGTATTTTAAGATTTTATCCCTGTCACTTCTAGTACTAGATAGTAGCTAATATTTGGTGTACATGAGTCATAGGGCTATGCAAAGCTTTATGATAATTTAAGAAGTAGGTACTATTATTATTGCCTTCATTTTATAGATGAGGAAACTAAGGCACAAAAAGTTAAGTAATTTGCACAGATTCACCTAACCAGAGAGGAGAAATGCTGGGATTTTGTTTTAGATCATCTCCTTCCTACATACCTTGGCTGAAACAAGACACTGGAGACCTACCAGTCTAGTTATTGCTATTTCATCAGAATTCATGGTAAAAGACGAACACTATACCTCTGCTAAGTTTTGGGCAAGTATCGCAAAGGCATATATGTTAAAGGCTTGGTCTTGAGCCTGTGGAGCATTTAAAAGGTGAGGACTAGAGGCAGGAAGTAATGTCAATGGGGGACATGACCTTGAAGAGGATTGTGGGATGCTGGTCTCTTGCTCTCTCTCTTTTTGCTTCCTAGAGGCCATGAGGTGAGCGGCTTCCTCTGTTACCACATGCTCCTACAATGATATATGGCTTAACAGAGGCCCAAAGCAATGGGGCCAATTGATCATAGACCTCTAAAACTATGAGACAAGTTGATTATCTTAGGTATTTTGTCATAGTGATGGAAGGCTGGCTAACATAACTCTATATTCTTCACTTTCATGTACCATGGAGACAAGAGGAAGAATCAGACTTGTGCAGCTAAACTTATATGTCTGGATTTCAACACTGACTGCTTTCTAAGTTTACCATGGTCTGGGAATCATTCAGGAGCAGGAAGCCCTGCCACATTTCACTTGTATTTCCATGGAAGAGGACTGGGCTCTTACTTCCTTCCTGACTCTCTTACCTGTGGAGGTCTTGGGATCTGGGGAATAGCATCCAAAGTTGGCCATTGTGATGGATGGTTCATTTTGCATCCTTCCATCCTTCCATCCATGTGATCTCCTAAGATGCCAGACCTGAAAAGTCCCAGGGACAGCACCAGGAGCAGGACAATGGGACAGGTCCCTGCGCTGTTATCCTCTTCTTATACTTGGGGATGAGTGCCCCATTTCAGACTCTTGACACTAGGTGCTTGGCATGATTGTAATCAGCTCTGCCTGCTTCTGAGGCCAAATAATGCAACTCACAGTAGTTTATCCAACCTGCTTGTGTCAAGTGGGCCCGACTCACTACTGCCCTCTAGTGGTCTGCGAGACGCTGTTGGGCTGTTTGCCCTGTAGAAATACAGTAGTAGGTTTCTGTGAAAAGGGGCTAACAGATAAAGGGAGACAACAGCAGTCTTTGCATAATCTTTTCCCTCCTTTTAGAAGAAAGGATATGGAAGCTCAAGGACATTAAATATTAGGAAGATTAAAATGTCAGACCTGATATTTGACTTCAGCTCTGTCTGATAACAAAATTTTTATTTTTTTCTATTGCTTTACCTTCCAGTTAACACTTTAATGGGGCAGTAATTATAAAACAAGTATTTGTAAGGGTTAGAATGTGTGGCATAGAGCAGTGGTGCCTGGTCATGGCTGTGGTTTTAGAAGTTCACCTAGGCCATAGGTACAGTTTAGACCTTTGGGGGACAACACATGGGCATCTGTGTGGCAGGGACCCAGGCTGGAGTGGGGAGCTAGTCAGTTCATCACAAAGATTGATTAGAGCTGGGAATCACAGACAAAACACATTGCTCAAACATATTAAAAAAATGAAAAACTTAAGACATTATTTTTTAAAAATCTCAAACATAGACAAAGTTATCAGAATAGTCTAATGTAACCTCATCTAATGTACCCATCACCCAGTTTTAGCAATTATCAGCATCCTGCCATTCTTGTTTGTCTGCACCTCCATCTTTTCCCCATATCCAAATGGAGATTTTACATTCTATTTTCTTTAGGTAAAATTTACATATACTTAAACACAGTATCTTAAATGTATAGTTTTGATAAATAGACATACCCTGTTGAAATACCACAAACTTTTTTTTTTTGTGCAGGGATCGAATTCAGGACCTTGTGCTTGCAAGGCAGGTGCAGTACCACTGAGCTAAATCCCCAGCCCAGCCCCAAACTTCTATTACCCCAGAAAGTTTCTGGAGTTGTCCCACTATAGATTAATTTGGTCTGTAATAGAATTTTATATAAGAAAAATCATACACTGTGGGCCTTCTTTGTATCTGGCTTTTTAAAATCAGCCCCATGTCTGTGAGATTTATCTTTGTTGTAGTAATTATTCCTTTTTTTTCTATTTAGTATTATTTCATGCGGTGGTATATCACAATTTGTTTATCCATTCTCCTGTTGATGGATGTTTGAAATTCCAATATAGGATATCATGAGTAATGCTTCTGTGAGCATTTTTGCCTAAGTATTTTTGTGGACATATGTTTTCATTTCTCTTAGGTTTATACTCAGGAGTGGATTTACTGGGTCAAAGGGTTGGTGTATTAAACATTTTCTTTTAACTTAAAACATATAAAAGTATATTCTTATGCCAATCTTTTGATGTAGGGCCAAGTCCTTTCTTTTCAGCATGGGTCCACTGATTGGAATCACAGCTTGTCTTTCTTAAATAAATCACGCCCACGGAATACAGCAGCTACAAATTTTGATTTTTTTTAAAAAGTGGAATGACAATGTAATGACATTAAGCAATCTCAACACAGAATCCTTTTGGATTTTCAAGAATTTCCTCAATAATCCTGCACAGTTATCTTGTCCACACTTGCTTCTATAGTAATAACTTTTATTTATTTGTTCTTTGCTATGTTTTGGATGTGATGCCTGGAATTCATATGTTGGAGATAAAATCCCCAAAGTCATGGTATTTGGAAGTGAAATCTTTGGGAGTTGCTTGGGTCACAAGGGTTCTGCCCTCTTGATTGGATGAACCCTTCTTGATTGGAAGACCCAAAAATCCTCTTGATTGGATTAAAGAATTAATAGGGGTTTTTTGGGCCTATGTGTGTGTTTTTAAAAATTAATTTTATTGGTACTTTTTAGGTATACAATAAAATGACATTCATCATTGGGAATTTGCACCTTTACATAATCTCTCTTGGTTATTTTTCCCCATTCCCCTGCCATCTCTTCAACCCCTCCATCCCTCCCTATTTATAAAGACTTTGTTTCCATTTTTTTCATTTTCTCATATAAATTCCATTCCCTTCTTTCCTTTCCCCTACCCCTCCCACTTTCCCTTTCCCTTAGCCCCTTGTCCTCCATACTTCCACCGAAAATGCCTTGTATGAATGGAGAAGATACAATGCTTTCTCCCTAAGTTGGGGAACAGGGCAGATATGCCTATTCTTCATCTGTCCATTAAACTTTGAAACCTAGGCCCAAACCAAAATAGTCTGGCAATAAAAAGAAGCAATTAGCATATGATTGGCAAGGTAGAAGCAAAATCTTTATATGTAGATGAAATGATCATCTACAGAGGAAATACTAAGAAATCTCTAGGAGCCACTAGAACTTATATTTGAATTTAGCAGGATTGGAAAACACAAGGTATATATAAAAATTCAGGTCTATGTATACTTGCTATAAATGAAGAATTGGA
>NW_004624753.1:17755219-17777981 GCF_000247695.1 Heterocephalus glaber | reverse complement strand
TTGTAATTTCACCCTTTTCATTCTAAATTGCATGGATTTGGACATTTTCTTTCCTTTTTTTTGATAAGGTTGGCTAAGGGTTTGTCAATTTTGTTTATTCTTTCAAAGAACCAACTCTTTGCTTCATTGATTTTTTTGTATTGTTCTCTTAGTCTCCATTGAATTGATTTCTGCTCTGATCTTTATAATTTCCTCCCTTGTATGAGCTTTAGGTTGGTCTTGGTCTTCTTTTTCTAAAAGCTTGAGGTTCAGCATCAGGTTGTGTAATTGAGCTCGCTTTGTTTTCTTCATGTGAGTATTCACTGCTATGAATTTCCCTTGTAAAACAGCTTTCATTGTGTCTCATATGTTGTATTGGCATTGTCATTTACTTGTAGGAACTGTCAGATGTCTTCTTTAATTTCCTCTGTGACCTATTGTTTATTCAGAAGTGTGTTGTTCACTTTCAATGTGTTTATGAAATTCTTGTGGTTTTTTATGCTATTGATCTCCAATTTCATCACACTGTGGTCTGATAATATACAGAGCATAAGTTCAATTCCTTTGCACTTACTTAAACATGTTCTATGAGTGACTATGTGGTCTGTTTTGGAGAATGAACTGTGTGCACCTGAAAAGAATGTGTATTCTGATTTTGTGGGGTGGAACACTCTGTAAACATCATTTGTTAACTTCATTTGTTCAAGAGTTTGAGTGAGTTGTAGTATTTGTTGTTTATTTTTTGTCTAGTTGGTCTATCTATTTTTGACAGTGGTGTATTGAGGTCTCCCACTGCTATTGTATTAGTGCTTATTTGATTTTTCATGTCCTTTAGAATTTTTTTTATACAGTTAGTTTCACTAATGTTTGGTGCATATATATTTATGATTGTCATCTCTTCCTCTTGCATTGTTCCCTTTACAAGGATACAGTGTCCTTTGTCTCTTTTAATCAGTGTTGATTTGCAATCCACTTGATCTGCAAAGAGGATAGGTACTCCTGCTTTTTTGGGGGGGAGGTTCCTGTCACATGGAGTATTGTTTCTCCCCTTTAACTTTCAGTCTGAGTTTCTTTTTGAATTAAGTGTTTTTCTTTTATGCAGCATGTTGTCAGATCTTGCTTCTTGACCCATTCTGCCATTCTCTTTCTTTGGATTGGTCAATTGAGACCATTAACATTGATGGTATAACTGATCTGTACTGACTTATTTTTTTTCATGACTTTTTCTTTTGTTGAATCCCCCCCCCCCCCCCCTTTTTTTTTTTTTTTTTTTTTTTTTTTTTTTTGTTGAACCCCCCCCCCCCCCGCTTTGCATTTATTTTCTTGTCATTCCTGATGGATTGATGAATTCATTCTTCTGGGCTTCCTAGGGTTGTGATCCTCATTGTCTTTTCCTAGGATATTGTTAAAAAATTTTTAGAGTGCTGGTTGAGTATCAGATTGTTCCATCTTGTTGCCCTTTTGGTTTGCCTTAGGTGATCTGGAAGTCTGGTTTTGAGATTTGTTTACGTGTCTTCTCATTTCAACAGGTGCTGCCTGCTGTGCCTGTCTTTCTTTCTTTCTTTTTTTTGGTATCAGGGATCAAACTTCAGACCTTGTGCTTGCGAGGCAGGCAGTGGAACCACTGAGCTAAATCCCTGGCCCTGCTGTGCCTTTCTTGAGGCAACATTTTGCTCACCCAGTGGTCTTCAATTCTCAGCAATCTACAGAATGGCCTTTTATGTGGTTCTCACCAGTGTACCAATTTCTGGATTCAGAATAGTTGCCTTCTGGATCCCTGAGCTGACCTGTTGTTTGGGTGAGCTTCTGGTTGCGGTCTGTGCACACTTTGGGATGGTATTTATGTATTCCTCTGGCTAGGGCCTGCCCAATTATGTAGCTGTCGTCTGGGAGGGCCTTTAGCTGGGGGATGTGCACCCCAGACCCTGAGCAGGATTCTGGCTAGGGTTTCCAGGCACTTACTGATGGTATTAGGGTGAGCCTCTGCTCTATTCCAGGTGGGCCCTTGGCTTGGGCCTGTTAGCCCAAGTGGTGGGGTTTTGGGGTGGGTCCTAGCTTGGATCTGCCTGCAGCTGCTGTGCTCTGGTCCATAGCACTGATCACTGGGATCTGTGTGCACTTACAGATTGTATGGGGCAGGCCTCTGGCTGAATTAATGGGTTATTGAGGGAGTGCCTTCATCGCAAGTTACCTCTCTCTGGCTGCTTGGCTTATCTTGCTTGCATGTGATGCCCTTTGCTATGTTACGATGTAGTAAGAAGTCCTTCACTTGATGTCAAGTAGATGCCAGTGCCGTGCTCTTGGAATTCCTAGCCTCCAAGGATTGTAAACTTCTGTTCTTTATTAAAGAATAAATAAAGAAATTAATAAATAAACCTCTTTTTTTTAATAAATCACCTTGTCTTGAGTATTTTGTTATAGTAAAAGTAATAGAAAACATACTAAGACACCCTTGTTGTGTCTTTCCAAAGCATTCACTCTTGTTTTCATAATAATAATGACAACTTATTTTCTTTTCCTGCCAATATTTCATTGGTTTATTTTTAATTTTTTGGTACAGGGGATTGAACTCGGGTCCTTGTGCTTGCGCAGCAGGTGGTGAAACCACTGAGCTAAATCCCTGGCTTCTATTGTTTTATATTTTTAAAATTCATGTTGTGATTATAATGATAAATAGAACTGATATTGACAAGTTTGAGAGCAACACAGCACCTCTTCACAATACCTCTTCTATATGGTAGAAAGAAATGAAAGGGGAAATAATAGAGAGTACCTTTATCTTTGGTAGTACATATTTAGCGAGCACACTTATGATCTGCAGTGTGTTTTTCAGAGAGAACAAAGAGTATCAATGTTTTCTGTTATTCCTGCTAAGCAATACACATCTTAAACCAGCTATTTCATTTTGCTCGCAGATTCTACAGGTTATGAATTTAGACAGGGAATGGTGGAAAAGGCTTGCATCTGGTTCAAGGTATGTGACACTTCAACTGGAAGCCTGGATGGATTGGGAGGACAGTGGCTGGGGACTGGGATCATCTAGAGGTCCCCTTTTTCACACGTCTTGCAACTGATGCAACCTAATGGCTGGTAATGTCAACTGAGGTGTCTCCATGTGGCTTGGACTTGGCAACATTATAGAAATTATCTTCCATGGCACCTTAGGGTTCCAAAAATGAGTATAGATTTGTAGTAACTTCACTGTCTTTTTGGATTTAGTGTAGAGGTACTTCTATTGGGTGCAAATATCTAACAATGAACATCTTTTCATGAGATTATTTTTTGCTGTCCATATACATGCCTGTTTAATTTTTTGACCATTTTCTAATTGGATTTTTTTTTCTTAGTGTAGAGTTTAAAGAGATCTTCATGTGTTCTGCATACAAGTCTTTTGTCAGATATTATTTTCAAAAGATTTTTTCCTGGGCCGGGGATTTAGCTCAGTGGTTTCACCGCCTGCTGCGCAAGCGCAAGGACCCGAGTTCGATACCCGGTACCAAAAAAAAAAAAAAAAGATTGTTTCCTAATCTGTCGCTCATCTTACTCTTTCAAAAGAGTCTTGTAGAGAAAATATTTTTAGCTTTGATGAAGTGCAAATAATCAATATATTTTTCTATGGATTTGTCTTTGGCTTTATATCCACAAAATTCTGTATCTAAACTTAGGTCACAAAGATTTTTTTGTCAAGTTTTCCTCTGAAAGTTTTGTATTTCACTCTTAGATCTATGATCCAGTTTTAGTTATTTTTTGTATAATATGTAAAGAGTAGGTTGAAGTTCATGTTCAGTTGTTCAAACACCATTTGTGCCAAAAATTGTCCCTTTACAAAACTGTGTTGGAACTTTGTCAAAACTCAATTGGCCATTGTGTCTGGGACTATTTCCGAACTCTCTATTCTGTTTCATTGATTTATGTCTGTATAGCTCTGTCAGTACCATGTTATTTCATGACTGTGACAATAGTAATTCTTAAAATTGTGTATACAATTCTCCCTACTTTATTATTTCTCAAAATTGTTTGAGTCTATTTTTTCCATCTAAATTTTAAATTTAGCTTATCTTTGTCTACAAAGAATTGTGCTAGAATTTTGGTAAAAATCCTTTCTTTTCACAAAAATTATGAGCAGTATTGTGTTTTTGGTTTTAGTTTCCAATTATTCACTGGTAATTTATAGAAATACAATTAATTTTTGCTTGCAAACTTGTATCATGTGGCTTTGCTAAATCTATTAGTTCTACAAGAGCTGTTTTTTCTTGTTTTGTAGATCTCTTAGAATATTTTATGTACACACTCAAGCCATCTGAAAATAAGGACACTTACTTGTATTCCTTCTTTTCTGATCTGCACGTCTTTTCTTTTTCTTGCCTTATTGCACTGGCTAGGACTTGTAGTATGTTGAATAGGAGTGACAGGAGCAGAAATCCTTGCCTTGTTCTCCATCTTAGGGAGATACATTCAGTCTTTAACATTAAATAATGGTGTCTGTGGGTATAAAACATCACTTTGAATGGTGACATGATATTCTAGTATACTTAGCTAATGCTTCTATTGGAAACTTAGGTTGTTTCCTGTATTTTGCTATTATAAACAGTGTCTCAATAAATGTCTTTACAGCCACATCTTTATACAAATTATCATCTTCACATCAGTTTGCCTCCTACTTCTGGACCATTCTCACCTGCATCTGAACAAGTTCTAGTTTTAAAAATGTTGAGGCTGCAAATTTGCTTGGAGATGTAATGTACAATTGAACTTTTCTTCTTCTTGTTTTAAAAATATACAAATGTACAGGAAAAAATACTCATGTAAATCCAAATCATAATTCAAATAATAAATGTTGAAATTGTAAGGTTCTGGAGAAGATGGGACAACTGTTTGGGAGCCATACAAGGGAAAGAATTTGCCAGGATGGCTTTGAAGAGTCATATCTGGGAGAGTTCCTAGGATGGTATATGCAGAGGAACTTCCATAGACTTCCACCCTAGTGGAGCTGGCCTTTCTGTCCACCAACCAGTTCATTGTCTGTGGCTAGTCAAACCTCCTTTCTACCCTTAACCCATATACCCACACTTTCTGCCAGTGGTTGGCTGCCAGGTGGTCTGCTTTGGCTGTGGGCTGAGTTGGGCAGTTCTAAGGCATTCAGGGAGCCTGAGCATCCTGGTCTGTGTGCAGAAGAGTGAGCATCTCTGGTCTTTGTGTGACTTCATGCATTTAAAGATCTTGGGGAAGTGTGAGGCATTGCATTAGCACTAATTAGGTGGTATTAGTTACAATTACCACTTAAATATTTGAACCCAATTTTATGAGGTCTCCAGTGGAAGACAACACAAAGTAAAGTTTCATAAGACTCTGCCACCCTTTAACCACAGGGGTGGGGGTATTAACTTAGGCTTATAGACAGGTCTTCTTCATCCTTGGGTCTTCCACTCTTTTCCCACCTGGCACACGTCACAGAACTGTTCTAAATAACCCCGGGACTCTGCTCTGCTTTGCCTGGACAATGAGCTCTAGGGATCCTGTCTTCCACAGCAAGATGTGCTGTGCTGAATTCAGTCCCCAGGTACACCCTTCCTGGCCTCTCCCCCTCTAGTAGCTAGAAAGGCAACAACAGGACCTCTCAGGACCTCTAAGTGTGGGGTGGTGGCTATGGTAGATAATTCTTATGAAGACCGGGGACGTAGCTCAGTGGAGCTAGTGGCCACCTGATAGTTCCTATGCACTAAAGACTGGTGCTCACATGGTTTGTCATCCTGTTGCTAACTTGGCTACTCTGAGTACTGTCTCTATAACAGAGGATGATATTGGGGCTAGAGACCTTCTCTTGGAATGCAAGTCCATGCCAAGTCTCCTGCCAAGAGCCCAGGCTCTCGAACCCATTTTGTATGCAAAGCATATACTTTTTTCTTGTGGATCTTTCCTATTGAGTCTTCCCAGTATTATGGGTTGAACTGTGCTTCCCTCCAACTTCATATGCTGAAATTCTAACCTCTAGTACCTCTAAATGTACCGTATGTGGAGAGAAGGTCCTTAAAACAGTGATGAAGTGAAAATAAAGCTGTCAGAGTAGGCCCTAATCCAGTATGGCTGGTGTCCTAAGAAGAGGAAATTTGGACACACACAGATACCAGCTATGTGTGCACACAAAGAACTGATCGTATGAGGACTCAGCGGTTTGTGGGCCAAGGAGAGAAGGCTCTGAAGAAACATCTTGCTCTTGGACTTGTAGCCTCCAGTGCCATGACAAAAGACATTTCCATTGTTTAATGTATAGAGTCTGTGGTGTTTTATCATAGCAGCCTGTGTTGACTAATGCTGCCAGTTAAGCCTGTTCCTCGGCCCTGATGGGGCATGTTGTAGAATTCATTCAAAACCTACTGGTTGGCAGATGGTGTCCAGAATAGGCTTGATTAACATGACCTGATTCCAAGCTCCTGCTTCCTCCCACAGTAATCACACAAAGCCACTAAGACTCCATTAAGATGTTAATAGATGAACTGCTAGGTCCAGGGCATCAGTTCTGTAGGGGTGGCCAGTCCCAAGGGCATGCCATGCTAACTGTATAGATGAGAAAACCAAAGCTCAGAGAAGTTAAACAGATGGTTTGAGTTCTACTCTAAGAGTTAGAACCCAGTTCAGAACTGTGACAGTGTGGGTGTTGAATGAGACCACCCCAAAAGAGAAGGCTGTTCTCAGTGGCTGGGGCCATCTGCAAGATCCAGGCATGACTCTTGCTGGTGGCTAACGGGGACCTATTCAGCAAGACTGCATCAATATGGTTGGTATCACCACATGGACGACATTTGACCAGACTTATAGTCACTACGCAGTGTAAATAGATGAGCAATAGGAGTGTCAGTCACTGACCAAGGCATGAGCAGCTTCTTAAGGAGAAGAATGGACTTCATGGCTTAAAATTTCTATTGAAGAGAGTTGGGGAAAGTCATCTAGGTGGAAGTGGGGTTGCCATTTTGCTTAGATTATGTTTACTGGCTTAGAAGGTGGGGCCAATATGTGAGTGGCTGATGTTTCCAAATTGCCTTCTGGTGTTTTCATTACTTGGTGTTGATTGTGGGAACATAAAACAATTAATGGACAGTCCCTGAACCTTTCTAAGAATGTCTGGGTGTGGAGGGCAGTATAGGGTGTGAACTTTGGGCTGCTGCCCTCCCTCTTCTTTGGTTATCCTAAACCATTAATCTCAAAATTTAACTGTGCCCTAGAATCATTAGGATACATTGAAAAGCAAGCTCTACTACTTACCATCTGAATTAGTCTTCTCTCCAAAGGCTATGGCCCAGGGGTCTGCAGTTTGTTATTGTTTTAATAGTTTTTCTGGGGGATAACATTGATTTAGTGATATACAAACCATTTGTATGTATTAAAGTTGTGTAATTGGATTTTTTTTTTTTTTGGTACAGGGGATCGAACTCAGGACCCTGCGCCTGCAAGGCAGGCAGAGGAACTACTGAGCCCAACCTCCGGCCCTTGATTATGTTTTTGAAGGAATACCACAATCAAAATGAGAACACTATTGATCACTACCTCTCATCCTAACTTTCCATATGCCCTTTGTAATCCATCTACCCTATCTCAAACTCAGGAAACCAGTTGTCTATTTCTGTCACTGTAGATACATTTGCATTTTCTAGAAATTTATATAAATGGAATCATATAGTATGTACTCTTTTTGGTCTGGCTTCTTTTAGTCAACATACTTATTTTGAGATTCATCCATGTTGTTGCATGTACTGATAGTTTATTCCTTTTTCTCTTGTGTCATGATCCATGGAATGGGTACACCACACCTTATTTATCTGTTCTCCTATCAGTGGACATTTGAGGGTCTCCAGTCTGGGGCTACTATACATGGAGTTGTTATGAGCAATCATGTTGTATGGATAGGGGCTTTTATTTCTCTTGGCAGAAAGAGTGCCTGGGTCATATGGGAGGTATGTTTAGCTTTGTTTTTATTATACATGTTTGAAGTACATAGTGATTATATTCCTCATGGGGAGTTGGAACATGTACGTATCACATCTTAATACTTTATACTTCCCCTTCCCCTCCATTCCTTCTCCTTCCCCTCATTTCTAGATCCCCTTCAAATTTGTAAAAGATCTATTTCTCTGCTTCCTCTTATCAATATTTTGTTTTTTTCTTTAACTTATTTATACTTTGGGTTTCTCATATAAAAGAAGCCATGCAATATTTAAGCTTCTGTGTCTGATGTATCTCACTAAGCATTATGGTCTTGAGGTCCATCCATTTTCCTACAAATGACTCAAATTTATTCTTCTTTATGGCCAAATCATTCATATATATATATATATCACCTCACATTTTCCTTATCCATTCATCTATTGATGGGCTAAGGCTAGAGGTTGGTGATGGTGGGTGGGTGGGGTGGGGTGCACAGTGACCTGTCCCTGGCTGAGACAGGACACCTCATCACATGCACATGAGGCATGACACTGCCATTTCCTCCTCTTGGAATGCCCCCAACATACATGTCAACTGAAACCCTAATGTCAAGGACTGTCTCAAATTCTCTCTTTCCCTTTCTGAAAATTCTCACCACCTGTACCTCCTTTATTTGATGCAAGCCAAGGATGTATGGTTTAGAGTTAGGAACATGTGAGTTTTAAATATTAATTAATTTTTTATACTAGGATTCTTCTCTGCAAAATGAGCATAAAAGTGTGTAGCACTTGAGTCTGTTGTGAGGTCATGTAGCAGACACAGCATCCATGCTTGGCTCATGACCAGCACTGAAAAGATTTTGTTTCCCTTCCTGTTATGATTTAGATCAGAAATATCCCTCAAATGTCTCATGTATTCAGAGGCTTCTGGAAGGTGATTAGATCAAGGGAACAATATACTCATCTGTGGATTCATCCTCCCTTCTTTCTCTGTTTTCTGTTTGCCATGAAATTAGCATCTTTTCTCTGCCATGTTTCTTCTACTACAATGATTTGGCCTTAGAGCCAGTTAACCATGGACTAAGCCCACTGGAAACTGTAAGCCGAATAAACTTCTCCCACTTTCAGTTGTGGGTGTTGAGTAATTTGTCCCAGTAATGGGAAGGGAACTAATACATTTCCCTTCTCATTCTGTTTTGTAACAGACATTTATGCACTTGGCTTATTTTTTCTGAAGGACAGGAACTGAGTCCACATAAATGTATTACCTACACAGGACACAGTGTTCCTACAGCACATGCTCAACAAATGTATTTATGTGGAATGGAGAAATACTCCTGAGGAAATTGTGCATGTCTTTTCTCTCTGGGTTAGGACTACACTGGACTTTCCCTTTGAGTAATGTCTCTTTGGGGATCATCAGAGTTGTTAAGGCTTGGCCCTCCTGGGAACCCGTCTGGCAAGTCTGATCCAACTCCAGAAGCTTTCTATTCTTAGTGAACGTTTTTGTTTTTGTTTTTTTTGCTGTGAGTCAATAAGGCACAGTAAGAATGGGATCTAGAAAAAGTAGTCTTGGAGGAATCAGAATGTTTTATCAAGGGTGAGCCGAGCACAAAAACTGGAGGGTCCTGGTCTGGTTTCAGGGAGGCTGAGAAGTGCCAGACAGTTTCAGCTCCCTGCTCCATTTAAAAACCACCTCCAAGGCCAGGGCTGTAGCTCAGTGGTGCCACACCTGCCTGGCAAGCACAAGGTCCTGAGTTTGATCCCCTGTAATGAAAAAAAAAACACCCACCTCGAGATGTTCTAATAAAAATGATGCTTTACTAGGGACAGCAGGAAAGTAGGACCATAGGAACGTTGTACCCACTGCTCACCATCAGGTGTCATGATCCATATGGGCCTGCCCCTGTCTGCCACCTGGATGGAGTCTCTTTCCCACAGGTTTGCTGAACCTGGGTGAAGGGGGACTGGGGTGCATCTTTCATGGTCATGGAGCTTTGTTCTCTGCTTGGGCTCTCTCTGTAGCTCTGTTGTGCAGGAAAAGTGCAAAAGCAGTTGCCTTGAAGGAAAACATTCACAAGGTCAATGTCCAAGAAGCAGCTGGGGTCTTGGTTTTCTCTACCTTCCCCACCTTCCTCCTTCTTTTGCCCCAGTCACTTTGATGTGTGGTTCATGGCAGGTGAAAGTCACAGGTATATTTTATGCAAACAGTGCTTTGTCTCTGGTCACAGAGACAGGCTGGGCATCAGCCCCAGTGGGCTGGCTCTAAGAGATGAACAGGGCTGATTGCATCTCTCTTTCACAGTGTGGGGATGGGAACGAAGAGTCAGGTGGTGAGCATTTGTGAATGGATGTGAAGGATCCTTTGTTGGGGCACAGACTCTCAAGACAGAAGCCTCACACAACAAAGCCAAAAAGCGCACAGCAGATATTCTGTGTCATGGGGGAGGCCACTCTGTGGAGACCTTGATGGGACACAGGCAGGGAGGAGTGGAGACCTCACCAAGCAAGGCCTGTGTTTAGCTGAAAGACCATTTGGTCCTTGGGTTTCTGCCAGTCCCCTGGTGTGTATATATGCATGTGTGTGTGTGTGTGTGTGTGTGTGTGTGTGCATGTGAGTGCGTGTGTAGGGCTAGAGTGCATCCCCAACCCAGCTGCTGAGCTATGTGGAACTGGGTGAGTTTGTTCCACACAACCACAATGCCCTGGGTGAGATCCAAGAGCTGGGCAAAGCTGTACTGGACAGCACTGGAAGAGAGTGTGATTTGAATAAAATCCCTTTGAGCCTGGACAAGAAATTTCTCTCTCTCTCTCTCTCTCTCTCTCTCTGTCATGGGCAAACCCTATACAATGTGATTGAAAAATACATGTTTAAATAAAAATATTACATAAAGAGATACATTGTCATTAATCCCTCCTCAAAAGACTCCCTATTAGTTTGAATACACTTATCCCACCTATCTTGCCACTTCCTGAGGCAGTTCTGGAAGTCCTCTTTCCTAAGTGTCTTTAGTTGCACTGTTGCAGCTGCCAGGATGTCCTGTGTGAATTGATTCGAAATACTTACCTTTCTTGGTCACTTTGACTTTGAGAAAGAGCCAGAAGTTTCAGGGTGTGAGATCCAGTGAATAAGGTAGATGAGGACACACTGGCCTGTTTTTTTACCAGCCTGCTTTTTCCATTTAGTGACACTGGTCAGCAGCATTCACCATATTTTTGATCACCCCTCAAAAAAGGAAAGAGGACTTTCAGAACTGCTTCAGAAAGTGGCAAGAACAATGGGATGAGTGTGTTTGAAGCCAGGGGGAGTATCTTGATGTCAATGTGTCTTTCTACTACAGTAAATTTATTTTATTTTATATATTTTTTTGAGGCAGGGTCTTGCTATGTAGTTCAGGCTGGCTTTAAATCCACTGTGTAGCCCAGGATGGCCTCAAACTCATGGCGATCCTCCTGCCTCAGCTTCCTGAGTGCTGTGATTACAGGCATGAGCCACCATGTCCTGCTACAAAACTAAATTTTTAAAATGTAAATGTTCACCATAGCTTTGATCGCACTTCGTATATCCCACTTACAACAGCCCTGTGATGCAAGCAGCACGAGTTTTAATTAGTTTCCTCCCTTTGCAGCCAAGAGCAGAGAATTTCAGCATCTTTTCAGGGTCCTAGGACTCCTATCTCCACATCAGGCACGTCCTTCCCAACCACAGGCGACAAGACTCTCGTGGACCAGTCCTCAGCCAAAACCCAGGAACAGCAGCAACCCCCCCCTCCCCCCACCCCGCCCCCGGCTTTTTTTCTTCCTTCCGCATCTTCCAGGAGGCAGCGGTGCCTTGAGGGGCCCACAGGAAAGGGACTTGCGTCGGGCCTCGAGTTGAGCCCAGATCCGCCGCTAGAGGGCAGTGTGACCCCGCGGACCCGCAGATGTGCGCCCGGGATCCGCAACGGAATCTAATGTATTAGTAAAAGAGTGCGCGCGGGTGTGTGGTGTGTGTGTGTAATGGGGGCTGCTCCCTAAAATTACAGAGGGAGTAAGAGGGAGGGCAGCTTCTCTCCTTGAAGGCAGTTGTAGCCTCTCTTTGCGTTCACGAAGCCCTGCAATTCCAAGGCCCCTTGGAGACCTGGCTGCAGGACCAGGCACAAGATTGGACAGTGTTTTAAGGTAGTGCGGTTGTCCCTCAGTGCCTACAGAGATTGGCACCATCAGTGCCCTCACAGACTGGTCCAATGACCACCACTCCTGTATAACCCAAGCTTGTCTCCACACATGCCTAAATAATCTCTAGATTCCTTGTAGTGCATGTAAGTGCCATGTACACAGTTGTCATACTGTGTTGATTAGGGAGTGACATGAGAAGAAAGTCTGCACATACTCAGGTCAATAGATGCGGTTTTCTCCCTAGATATTTGTAATCCTTGGTCGGGTCTGCACAGGTGGAACCCAGAGGGATGGAGGGATGAAGGGATGCCCATATTTCCTACTCAGTGTGGTCACCCTGGCAAAGAAGGACTCCCAGGGGAATGTCTCCGAGGAATTAGTCCTTGCCTTAGAAGAAGCTAGTGTCCAAGGCTCATTCTGCCTGGAGGCCATTGCCCCATTGCCGATAAAGGGCTCACTTTCCAAGGTCCACTCTGCCCCGGGACTTGTTGAGAAACCCAGGTGGAGGCCACTAGTTGTTTGCTTTTGTGGCTTATCTTTTTACCAAGGGTGAAGTTGAGATTTTATTCCATTTCCTGAGTTGATCCAAACAGAATGTGGAAGTTCAGCCTCTATCCTTTCATCTGAAGGAGGTCTTGGCCGTCACATCCTGGCCTCTCTGGGGAAATGCTCTGGCAGTACCAAGGAGCAGCTCATGCCCAGGGTGAGACCACCAGCTACAGCTTTCAACTTAAAAGAAACACTCGCTGCTCTGGCTTGTGTCTCTTCAGCTCTGGCGGTGCCTGCCCCTCCCTGCTATCGGGAGGGCCTGGCTGCCCAAGGTGACCTGCAGGCCTTATCAGTGCTTTGTGTCTTAGACTCCCGACAGTGCAGTAGGGCTCTGCTTTTGTTCTTTCTTCTTCCCTGGCTGTCTGTCAGAAGTTGTGTTGACAGCAGAAATTTGTCCCAGGGATTCATAGCATGGTCTACTACTATGGCTACATTTTCTTTCTAAAAAATTATTTTTCTGTGTGCTAAAGTTAATACCCATTTTCTTTTTTACCCTTTAATTTTGAAGTATTTTGGGACTGCTAAAAACAGTGCAAAAATTATACAAAGGTTCCCATGTGGTCTGTATCCAGTCTGATGTCCCATTCACTCTAAATGGGTCAGACTGTATTTCCTAAAAAATAACTATAGCTTCCTGATCAAATCAGGAATTTAACACAGATAGCACACAGTTTGTCATTTATAGGCCTTAACCATCTGGGTCAGTTGTATCTCTAATGTCCCATTTCTGGACCATACCTTTGCCCAGTTGCTGTGTCCTATGGTTCCTGCTACTCTGGAATTGCTCCTTAGCCTCTCTCATTTCTCATGACTTGGGCATTTTTGGATTTTTGGAGAATGTAGGCTAAGAATGTCATGGGAAAACCCTGAGCTCTGGCTTTCCTGACATTCCCTCATGCTTAGACTGACCACGATCCCTTAGGGGGAGAGCCTCCTACCAGGAGACAGGGAAAGCCTGTTGGTGCCATTACTACACTTGTTACTTTTACTGCTTGGTTGAGTAATGGTTGCCATTTTTAAGTGATGGACTCTTGGAGGAGGTAACTTGGAGACTTTGAAAAAAATCCTGTTTCTCACAAACATTGTACATTTTAGGTAATTTGAAAAATATAGTCAAGAAGAAAGGGGAAAATCGCTTGTAGCCCCTCACTGGGAAGCAACCACTATTTTCACCATGAGTATTCTTTTCCCCTTCCCTGGAGCCTCTGTTCCCTTTGGAAGGCTGCTGTCAACTTCCAACACAGTTGGACAGGGTGCAGTCCTGTGGTTAATATGCTAAACTGTGGCCTCCCTGAACCATCCTTCTGGGCCTTTGCTGAAACGGAAGTGTGATTCTTGTGGAAGTTTTAGGTCTAGCACAGGGTGGAGAAAGAAGCTGTAAGTAGGTGATGCTTTTTAGCTCTTTCAGAATTTGGTGCCTTGAGACCTCCCTCTGGGCAGTGGAGAAGGGGCTCAGAAGCTCTGAATGAGAAGATCATTGTACTTAGGAGCTGATGAAAGATAAAGAAAAGGACAGAAAGGTGGGTGAACTACCATTGACATGAACCTGATACTGTTGTGGGCTCTGTAGGTTGGAAGGACATCAGTTCCAGTTAGCTTCATCTGCCTGGAGCAGGGCTGATGGAACAGGTAGTCGAGGAAAGAGTGACACTAGGGAGAATAAGATGGATGAAGGAGTTGGCTGGTATTGTTGAGTATATTAGGTTGCAAGAGACAAAAATCCAAGTCACCTTGGAGCAAAGAGAAAGAGCAAGAACTTCACTTGTATTTGTGACAGAGCTGTCCAGAGTACTGTCTAGTCAAGATGGTCCAGAAGCTCAAATACTGTTGTCAGGAATTCTCTCTTTCTCTCCACAAATCTTTTATTTTATTTTATTTTTCAATTAAGAAAACTATCCTTACTACACAGATGATTTCTTATTTTGAAATAGGGATTAGGGTACTCAGCTGCTAATTAGGTGCTGCGTGGCAGAGCTACATCCCAGCTTATGCCATGAATTCATAGGGAATAGGTTCCAACAACTTAGGCTCCTTCCCACTGGTTCTCACAAAGTGTGCTTCTCTGGGTAGGGCAGGCTGGTGCTTCAGTTGAACCCAGGTACCTTTCTCTTTGGCTTCCTTCTTTTACTGATCATTTTCCTTGACCCGTTTCAGGAAGCTGTGTCAACTCTGAGTGTTTAATATGCTCAATATGCACATTAATCCTCTTGGCAAATATCTTGCCCTTACCTTGCTTGTTTACAACAATGCCAACAGCATGCTGGGTAACATTGTAGACTCTTCCAGTTTTGCCATGTTAACATCTGTGTGCCATTCCTTTTTGAACAGTACCCATTCCCTTGATGTCTACAATATCACCCTTTTTGTAGATTTGCATGTATGTGGCCAAAGGAAAAACCCCAAGTTTTCTAAAAGGCCTAGAAAACATATACTGGGTTCCCCTCCTCTTTCCCTTTGTGTTCGTCATTTTGGCAAATTACTGGAAGATGGCGGTTCCAGACAAAAGGAAGCCATTTTATTATTTACTTCTACTTTTCTTTTCTTTTTAAAAAAATATTTTGGATTCTGGAAATTGAAGCCAGAGCCTCATGCTTGCTAAATGCTTCCTAAACTCTCCTGCTCTCTACTCCGGTTTTTTTCAAGTAGTGTCAAACTTGCTCCTGGCTTAGATCTTATCAGCTAGAAAACACCAAAGGAAAAATAGTTTATCTCTCTTTCCTGATGCACAGCGAGAAAGGAAGGGCTGGAGCTGCTTGGGTCTGATTGGTTTGGCTTGGACCACACCTCCATTCCTGGACCAATCAGTGTGGCTAGGAGAGGCAGTGCCCTTACTGGCAAAGCCTGGGGCAAGTGCCCACCTCTAGAGCAGTTGGGGCTCTGGCTTAATGTAACCTCATTGACTGACAGTGGGAAAGGGGTGGGGAGTGCTCAGAATAAGACTGGAGGGTTGGTACCAGAAGAGAGGGGAGGGCTGTTTGGGAGACTCACAGTACAGATTCTCCTTCAGTGAGGGCTGTGGTAGAGGGACTGACCAGGAAGAAATGCTCATGTGAGAGCATCAGTACGAGCAGAGGTTCAGTGCTGAGGTCCTGAAGTTGGAGTCCACATTGGTGTGTGGTCAGCCTGGAGGCAGTGAGGGATGGCACTGGAGAGGACTGGGTGGAGGAGGGAAGCCAGCCAGCCCTTCTTTGTTCTGGGAGGTGGAGGCATTGTGGGTGTCCTTCCAAGTGATGGGGGAACTTACAGGGTGGAGAACGTGGAGGGGCGAAATCTGGAGTTCACAGGGTCCTAGGTGCTGTTACTGAAATGGAAAATGATTATTTGGAAGAGTGTTAAGACCTTGAAGCAGATGGAAATAGTTTTCGATCATCTTTAGCCACTCTTCAGATTAACAGCAAATGCCTAATTCTGAGAGGGTGATGGTTCTGTGAGCCCCCAGATCTTAGGTTCTGAAGAGCAGTGGGTTGGGCTGCAGGTGTGAGGAGTTGGAATGGTTATTCACAGGGCAGCACCTGGGCCCTTGGAGTTGGAAATACAGTTGTCACCTGTATCTGTCTCTTGATTGGTTCCAAGGTCCTAGCAGATACCAGAAAGCTCAGGTGCTCAAGTCCTTACATAAAATGCCAGTATAGTATTTTCGTATAACTTATGCACATCTTTAACTCATCTCCAGATGACTTATAATACCTAATACAATGTGAATGATATATAAGTAGTTGTTGTAAGTAGGAAATAATGCCAAGAAGAAAAGTATACATGTTCAGTACAGATGCAGTTTTATTTTGAGCATTTTTTATCTCAGCTTGGTTGAATCTGTGGATGCAGAACTGGTGGATATGGAAGGCCAACTGTAAAAGGAGGACAGTCGACTTTTCTCACGATTTAGACGCAGCTGGGGCACAGGAAAAGAAAAGAACAGTAACTCTAAGTGCATCCTCTAATTTCCCAGGAGCTTCAAATTTCAGGGAACTAAGGTCTCAGTCAGCTGGCTATTTGGCCCCTGCATGTTGGGGACAATCCCTTATTTCAGTGTTAGCGAATCTTTTAGACCTTTCAATAATACAAACAGCCTGCTGCGGCACATGTGCCATAGGTTCGCCATCACTGCATTTTAGTGCTCTGTTTTGGTTAAAATGTTACAGGGTCTTGGTGTTCAGATGTGGTCAATAGAAGCGCTTCTGAAATAAAATCCTTGAGTTTCCTACTAGAGCCTGGGGCAGCACCTTTGTTTCTCATTCATGCCACCTTTTTCTGTGTGTGTTTTATTTTCTGCTCATTGTGTCTCTCTCTGTTCTGAAGTTATTTGTGGGTATTTGTTAGAACTTGGAACAAGGGAGCGTTCTTCCCAGAGCATCTGCACTTACCCTTACTACCTGAGGCCACCCTCTGTCTGGAATGCTTTAGCTCACTTCACAACTTGAGGCTGTGTGTACTTGGCTGCAAACACAGGTTAGGGGTGCTTTGCAGATAGGACTTTGCCTGGATCGTTTTCCTTTCCCCTGCTCTGCTCAGACCTCAGGCAGCTTTCCTTTGCAGTCTCCTGGGAGGGAAGGGTGGGGCAACCTATGGGTCATACTTTTCTATCAGATTTCCCACCTTGGGTGGTCCCTAGGTATCATCTTCTACCTGATGCCCCAGGAGGCTGTAAAAGTTGGGGCTCAGATGCCTCAAGTTCAGCAAATGTCCGAGGGCAAAAGAATTTCAAATCACAGCAGATCTCCAGGGTTTTTGGCTCCATTTAAGCTTGGACTGATAACTATCAGTGTTTTGATGCTTTTAACAGGTTGACCAAATTTGTTTTTTTTTTTTCCAGCATCTTAGATGTCTTCACTGGGAAGGTGGTTTAAGTCTTACCAGGCCATAGCACCAGAAGTCTCAACAACTCTACATTGAGGCTTACCTGTTGGTGACCTTTTGTCCCAGGGTCATGCACCCTGTAGCCGTTCAGGCATTAGCCAGGAGGCAGGGTTATGTGGCCATAAGTGGGTTTTGCCATCTACCTTTCACCCTTTTCTGGCTCTTGTGGTGACCACTGAGCTGAAAAGCCTAAGTGTCCAGCAGGTGGGGTGAGGGATGGGCTAGTGGAAGTTGTAGAAAACAGAACTTTCTTTGGCTCTCACTCTCTACCCAAGACATTTTCCCATGGCCTGTTTGAGAGCAGAGGGGCTTCTACTCTAGGGATTTCAGACAAAGAAAAACAATGTTCTTTTTATTGGGCATCAAACAGATCCTAAACAAAGTTTTAAACAAAGGCTCCATAAAGCATCGTTCTCTCAATCTAGCTTTAAACTAAACTTAAAGAACTTGCTCAGCTCTCTCCACCAAAAACAGGATTTCATTCACTGTTACTGTTATTTGCCTGCCATGAGTACCCCTGAGCCACTGAATCATGAGAGCTGTGTGTGCGCATGTGCATGGACACGTGTGTTACAGATATCAGAGGACTCTGTCCATCTGACTTCTCACCATGGTCCCTGGTTAGACAAAGTCCCCAACACTGCGAACTCAGAGATGCCTGCCACTTCCTGACTGGTGCCTGAACAGGTCCTTTCGTACTCTGTAAGATGTTTTCTGAACCTCATGGTGACACTGCAGGCATCTAGTATGATGGTGGACAGGAGCTCTGGAGCTACAGGGCCCTCACAGCACCATCCTGACACATTCACTTCTGCTGCTATGTTAGGCTGTGTTTTAAGTTCAGAACACTTGAAGCTGGGAGATGAACTTACATTTTAGGACCCAGCTCAGACTGATATATTGTAAGGCTTTGTAGTGTGTTGCATGTGCATTTCCTTTTGCATCTTCAAGACATAGGAGATTTGGGCTGGGGATTTAGCTCAGTGGCACTGCACCTGCCTCACAAACACAAGGTCCTGAGTTCGATCCCTGGTACCAAAACAAACAAAGAAAAAAGAAATAAGAGATTTGACAATTCAGCTGTTCAAAGGGTAATTTATACCACAGGAAAAATCACACAATAAGAAGATAATACATTGCATTTGTATAGTATATAGTCATCCAGGAGGTAAATCTCAGGGGACCGCCCCCCATGTCTACTAAAACCTGTGGATGCTCAAGTCTCTTATATAAAATGGTGTATTATTTGTATATAATCTGCACACATCCTCTTTTTTTTTTTGCACACATCCTCTTATATACTTTAAATCATCCCTGTATTATTTACAGTAATGAATGCAATGTAAATGCTATGTAAATAGTTGTTTTACTATATTTTTTAGATAATAATGACCCAGAGAAAGTCTGTACAGTACCGATGCAGTACAGATTCAGTACAAATGCAGCCATCACAAGGCTAATGGAAGTCAAGGTGAATAAGTGCTGGCCAGAAGCTGAGGTCTGTGAAGTGCTGGGAGCCACAGTAGACTGGACCCATCTCTCAATGCATTCATGTGGATTCCAAGTTGTGCTCAGTGAGCAGCAAATTTAAGTTTTATTTTTTGGAATTTTCTGGATTTTTTTTGAAGTGCCAGGGATCATATGGATTTTTTTCTTTCAAATATTTTTGATCCATTTTGGCTGAATCCATGGATATGGAATCTCTAGCATTGCACAGCATTTAGATATTAACTCGATTGATTCTCATATTAGTATGAGCCGTGGGTAGGGGATTTATTCATTTTACAACAAATGATGCAGAAAAACCATAGATTCCTGTAAAGACCAAGATTCCTGTAAAAGCCATAAGCTGGCCCTGTAATTCAAGTCTTATGCTCTGTCCACAAGACCCTGCTAGTGTTTCAAGGAGAGCATTGTCCTGGATTAGCCTGGGTGGTTCAGTGTCTTGCTTTTGACAAAATATCAAGTATCCTTTGGTGACAGAGTGTGGCAACTTTCTTCTGCAATATTAACTAGGAAAGCTCAATGGCCCTTTCACACTAGTCCCATAGAGTCCACCTTCTTGTGTCTGAGATGGTGTAATCGAGGATGTAGTTTATCATGGAAGACTGGGTCACCTTCATGAGAACATGTAGTGTGTGGGCAACCATTATTCTCCCTAGTAGTAGGGAGGGCTTGGAAGATCAAACTGTCCCCGGGTAGATTCTGTCATGATGAACATTCATTTCTAGATATAACATTGAGTTTGTATTGACTGCTAAACAACTTGGAGTGGAGTTTTAGGTGTATTGAACACAGGGAACTCAATATGTGATGTATGTGTTCTTATATTGTCTCCTTCTTGGTTCCATTATACATCTGTACTCTGGCTCTTCCCTTTTCTGTCACAAATTCTTGTAGTGGGTGTTATAGTGCTGTATTTATGCACCTTAATAAACAACCTAAAATACTTCAGAAATAAGTTTCCAACTAATAAGTAAAGGAATGCATGCATGGTTAAATAAAAAGGGTCAGAATATATGTGGAAGGTACAGAAGGTAAAAGAATTTGAGAATAAAAAATCTGTTATAGGCTGAACCAGTCATTGAATGATTCATGGAGACAGCAGGGTTTGAGATCAAATCAATAAAAGATAAGTATGGAAGGAATACCAAGTGAAGAAAACAATCGGTCAAGAGAATGAAGTTGGAAATGAGTGTGACATTTACTGGAGTGAATAAATAGTGGGAGACATAGGCAGGTGAATGGAGCCAGCTAATGGATAGAAGCTGTGTAGGGAACTTGAATTTGAAATTTAAAAAAACAAACAAACAAGCAAAGACGTCTTTGTGGCCATGATGGATTGACCACATGTGTTGCTCTCCTAGTCCTCCAAAGAAGTCACTTAGGTGACAATAAAGGAAATACAAAGGTAAAACCTAACATGCAAGTCCAAAATAGAGTTCAGGAAGCCTTTAATAGATGGGAGCAGCTAGAGAAGTAGTAATAGAACAAGTCCAAAATGCCCATCAAAATGTTAGCAGAAAGGAGCAGGTGAGAAGAGCTTACTTGTCCCCCAGAATCTGTCAGGTCTTGAAGGTACCAGATGCTATGGAAACTGGAACAGAAAAACAAGAGTTGGTGAAGGTCTGAATGAAGTTGCCTGTGTACTCTGGCAACTAGCACTCTCTCCCCCAGTAAGGCTGAGGGCTTGTCTTGTAGGGAAATGGAACCACATCTGCTCTGGACTAGGAGACACCAGGGAACACAGTGGAGAAGAGGGTAAAATGAGGTGCTGCAGTGAACATCTTCATAGTGAATGGTGGAGCATTAAACTTTCTTCACCTTCTTTGTCTTCAGAATATCAGGAGGTAGACACACACTTCTGGCCTCGTCCATGACCTTTTTCTGGCACTAGACTGAAGGATTCTTCTCTTAGGAATCTAAATGACCCCAGAGAAAAGAGTTCCTGACACTGGCATTGAAGTGACCTCCAGCAGGAAGGATGATTTATTATCTGATGACTCTAAACGGAACTCCACTGGGTGAGAAGCTGAGGACCCACACAAAGCTTTCAGTCAGACAGTTAGCACTTAAATCTTAAAGATGAACAAATAGCTCTGGATTAAAAGACAGTTAAAGGGCACCACTGACACAACAGAGTAAAAGGAACTTATAGGAAAGAGAAAATGCACAGAAGCCATATAAACTGTAAATAAAAAAATTCTTAAAGATAAGGTAAACTAATGCATAGCTATATCATGAACAAGATCATTTAAAAAGAATCAAGACAATAAGAAAAGCTTTAAAAAAAAAAAGAAAAGCTTTTGAAACTTAAAGAAAACTAAAATATCAACAGAAAAGTCAAAATAGAAAATAAAACATTCCAAAAGAAGGAAGAAAAAAGGGGCAGAGATAGAATTAAAAAATAGAATAAAAAGGGAATAAAATATAATATAGGGGACCAATTATGATTATCTAAAAATGAAACCAGAAAAAGGAAGAGAAATAAAAAAATATGCATCAGAACTTATGGATGCATTTCTAGAGCTGGATTATCCAATATGGTAGCCTCTAAATTAAAATTCAAACTACTTGAAAATAAAATTGTCAGTTTCTTTGTCACATTTGCCACATGTCAAGTTCTTCATAGGCTAGTGGCTCCTCCACTGGACAACGCAGACACAAAACATTTCTATCATTCTAGAACATTCCATGTACAGCTTGGAAACCTAAACTCTAAAGTCACATTGTATTTGGAGGTGGGTCTTGTGGGAGATGATTAAAATTAAATGAGTTCATCCAGGCAGGGTCCCCATGATGGCATTGGTGGCTGGCACTCTTTCTCTGTCTCACCATGTGATTCCTCCACCACATTAGCATGCAGCAAGAAGGCCCCAACCAGTTGCTAGTGCGATGCTCTTTGGCTTCCTGGCCTCCAGAATCATGAACAAAATAAACCTCCATTCTTTTTTAAAATTACCCCAAAGAAACAAATATCCCAGAAGTTTCAAGAGAGAGAAGAAAAAGCACTGACAGAAAGGAATGAGAAATTCCCGTAACATCATTGGAAGCTGGAAGGCAGTCATACAATGTCATACTTTTGTTTTTTAGTGGTACTAGACATTTTACCCAAGACCTTCACACTGAGGTTCATCTTCAGGCACTCTCCTTTGTATTTTTAATTTTTGTTTTGAGATAGGGTCTCACTTAGTTGCTAAGTTGCCCAGATTAGGCTCAAACTTGTGGTCCACCTGCCTCAAGTTCCCAGAGTTTTGGAATTACAGGTATGTGCCAGCATGACTGGCTGCCTTTATGGTGTTGAGAAAAAATAAATTTTAAACCCAGGTTCCTCTACCCAGCCAAATTATGAATCGAGTGTAAAGGCAAAACAAAGACATTTTCAAGCTTCCAGCAGACATATTTTGCTAGTCTTGTACTTTTTAAAGGAAGGTTATGTAGAACATGTTCCTATAGAATTTAAAGGTCTACTGAGAACAGGCAAGAGATGAGTTGAGGAAGACTGATTCTTAACAACAGTATTTGTATCTGTTGCTGCATTGCAAATTACTTCAAAACTTAGCAACTTACTTTCTGAGGGTCAGGAATCTGGAAGTGGCTTAGCTGGGTGGTTTTGGCTGAGGGTCTTTTTCAAGGCTGCAGTCAAGTTCTTGAGGGTTTGACTGGGCTGGGGAAGCTGCTCTGCCTCACTCCTAGGGTCCCTGGATGCCTCTACTCCTCACTGGCTGGAGACACAAGTATTGCTTCTTTGCTACAGGGCTACTACTAGTGTGGTAGATGGATTACTTAGAGAGGGAGAG
>NW_004624753.1:17730342-17740872 GCF_000247695.1 Heterocephalus glaber | reverse complement strand
TTTTGTAATGATTTTCTTCATGTTAATGGCTTGCCCGAATTGCCTGTCTTTTGTGTGTTTGTTCTTTTACCATCTGAGGGTAACAGCTACTTCAGGTTAATACAGAGGTACAAGCTTTACAGATTTCTTCCTTAGCTGAATTGATCTACTGAGGTTTCATTACTTAACAATTTTATATTCACTAATGGACATACAAAGCTATGCTTACTGCGGAAAGAAAAGAAAAGCTAATTTCAAGTAGACTGAGCCTTCTAGGAAGAAATTGCTGCCATTGGGATTGTGGTGGTGGACTTAGAGGGGTATAGAAATGCAAGGTTTAGGGCATTTTAATATTTATGATACTTGAGACTAGATAATTAAAGAAAAGTAGACACAGTGGTATTTTGTTCTCCAGAAATTTTTTCATAGTCAATGATTTACTGAGAAAATTCACATTTGAGTGGATTGCTTTAGTTTATATAGTACATCTCGAAGTTGAGATTTGCCCCCAAGAGGATCAGAGGGAAGGAAGATGGAATCAATCCATTTGTGGAATTATACTTTCTCAAGTCATGGCTTGAGATTTGGAGGTAATATGGGGTTTGGATGAGAGTTCAGGTTAGAGTTAGGGTTAGGATTAAAATCTTCCTGCCCATGTTTATTCTCGTACGAAGCTCAGAAAATAGCTTTAGGTTTTTTTCAAGGGTTTAAAATATTTTATCTATTTTTCTTCCTCTATCTCTTACTTTTAATAGGTAATATGCACACTTTTGAAAGATATATAACATTTAAAATAAGACACAATGAACAGTAAGTTACTTTCCTGCTCATACTTCTAACAAACCTTTGTTATCAATTGCTTCCTTCCTTCTATCAGATATGATCTACACACACAAACATGTATGTATGTGTTAATGCATACACAGTAGTGTATTCTATCCACTGTTCTGTAACTTTCCTTATTTACTGAAACCTCTGCCTTTGATTGACATTGAACTACTAAGTAGGTGCTTTGGTTTTGATGTGGTTTGTCAACACCAAAATTCAGGTTGGAATTTGGTTGTCAATGTAGCTGTAATGGGAGGTGAAGCCTTTCAAAGGTGATTGGGGGGCCGGGGATTTAGCTCAGTGGTTTCGCCGCCAGCTGCTCAAGCGCAAGGACCAGAGTTCGATCCCTGGCACCAAAAAAAAAAAAAGGTGATTAGGGTATGGTGGCACACACCTTTAATTCTAGCTGTCTGGGAGCCCAGGGCAGGAAGATAATAATTTCATGACTAGCCTTGGCAACTTAGTGACTTAGCCAAACCCTGTCTTAAAATAAAAAATAAAAAGAGCTAGGAAGGTGGCTCAATGTGAGAGCCCTGGGTTCATTTTGCAGTACTGGAAAAAAAAAAGTGATTAGACCTTTAAGGTAGGGAGATTATTTTTTTTTTTCTGAGATTTCAATTGATTTTCAAGTGAATGGATTAGGTCCCATGGGAATAGATTAGGTCTCACCAAAAGATACCATTATACAGTCAATTTGTTTTCCTCTTTCCTAGTTTCCTCTTCCACATGCACCCTCTTGCTTTTCAATTTTCCCGCTCATGGAACAGCATGAGGTCCCTCACCAAAGGCCAAGAAAATACTGGCACCTTCTCAGCCTCCAGAACCAAGAGCCCAAATAAACTTCTTTTTTAAAAAAAATAATTTTCCCAGTGCCAGGTACTCTGTTACAGCATCAGAAAATGAACTAAGACAGTAACTAAGCTCATGTAGGAAGTTCTCATCTGTAAACTACATTACTTATAGTAGCTAGTGTGAGTTTGGTTTGCTTTTCACGTTCCATATTCCAATTGCTGAAGGAAAATAACCAGTTATTCATTATTCCTCAATTTTCTTTTAGCATTTCTCTCCAGCTTCCTTGTGTTGTTAGCTTCCATTTTCCATGTTTATTTTGTCTTCCCTTCTTTTGACTCCCATGACTGTTTGCTTCCTGTTCTCCCTTGCATGTCCACACTATTTCAACATGGCCTCCCAAGAGCTATTCTTGCTCCTTTTAGCATGTTTTCTTTCTTTTTTTTTTCTCGCAATTTTCTTTTCCCTAAAGAATTAGTCTGGTTTTGCGTGAGGCAGGACCTTCACATCAATGATTGGCACAAGATGCTGTTTTTGGCAACTGCAAGTCTTTCTTTTTGGTAAACTCTATGAGTAGAGGAGGGCTCTGCTTGGAGATGATGTTATTTCTGGTGTGCAGGAAGTGTTACTTATCCATCCAGCTTTCCAGCTGAGTGTTACAGAAGGAGGTCACAGTGACTCATCCAACATGTCAGAAAGGGAGCCATCAGTTAAGCAAAATCAGGATTCTTCATTCTCCTGCCCTCCTATGGCAACAATAAGCATTTGTCTCTGGAGAGTGACAGAGAGAAGCAGCAGCATCCTGGGATCAAGAAGATAGTACAACGAGAGACACTGGATACACATGAGAAAATGGATGTGAGCATTAGGAGGAATATCCAGCCACCAGGAGGAAGTGGCTGCAGATGGCTGACAACTTAGTGTACTGTAAACCTTCAGCAGGAAGAATTTCCCTCCTCTCTCTTTGTCCTTGCATGGACCCTGGGTACAGACACCAGCCACAAATGCTGCTTCACGGACTCAGGGTTTAGGAACAGCAAGTACCAGTGATAGGAAAATAGGCTGTTAGAAGGGGGCAGGTAGAATAAGCGGGACCCTTGGCATGGACAGTAAACTGAAGCAGTGGCTTCTTAACACAGAAAAGAGGGCAGCTGCATTTGAGGCTCCAGCCAACTTCAATTGGGAAAGGAGGGTGCTGGGGTACAAGGAAACTTCTTCCTCCCGTCAGGCTGCAGCCAGGAGAGGCACTCAACACTCTGGCAGAGGTGGTTCAACATGACAGCTTCTTCTTTGAGGCTTTGCCCTAAGGTCTCTCCTAGTGATGTCTTCCCACTTGCAGGGTCTCCACTCCAACACTCCTGGTCCTACCTGGGATTTCCTCCTTACCACTTGCCACCTGCTTAATATATACAGTCTTTATCTCTCTCTGGCCAAAGGTGAAGCCATCTATCCATCTTCCCTTCAGCTCCTCCTTATAGTGGCTCTTGAACTGGCTTCCTGGCTGACCCTCAGGTGCAGACTTCAGTACATAACCTTCCTTTCCATCCCAGCCCATGTCCCCACCCCCAGAGACTTCAGCATCAACACAGATAATCCCTCTGACCCTTGGCTATTTGTCCTTGGCATTGCACTACTAAGGACTCTTTCTTTCCCTTTACTTTAGTCATCCATTCCCACTGGCACACTCTGGATTTTGTCATTTATAGAAGTAATTTTATCTATTATACTTTATATCTGGATGTCCCGCCAAAACCTCATGCACTCATAGGTGGGGCTTTTGGGAGGTGATTGGATCATGGCTGTGTGTTACTCATCACTAGATTAGTCCACTAATGAGTTTATAGCTAAATGTAACATTGGGAGGTGAAGCCTGGTCAGAGGAGGTTGGTCATTGGGTGCATGGCCTGGAACGGTTTAACTCCCTCTCTCCTCCCTTAGTCTCTCTTTGCTTCATGCTGCCATGCCATGAGATATTTCTTCTCTGCTATGCCCCTCTGCCATGCTGACTTGCCTGGGAGGCAACTGTGGACTGAAATACCTACAAACTGTGAGCCAAAATAAAACTTTCTTCCTTAGAGTTGTGGGTGTTGGATATTGGGTCTCAGCAATGAGAAAGGAACTAAGAAATTATCCAAATCTCATTGTTAAGTACTTATTCTCTGACAAGCATGCTATGCTGCTCTAATCTTGCTGTTACAATTCCTTAATCTCATCCAGACCTCAAATTCACCAAAACCTACACTTTTACCTATCAGTATGTCCATCTCTAGGCTTTCCTTACCTCATTGCCCACTTAGATGACATGACCATAGA
This sequence comes from Heterocephalus glaber, assembly GCF_000247695.1. The sequence continues at coordinate 17,736,963 of NW_004624753.1, read as the reverse complement.
TTCAGTCCTTCTCTTCAACTAACTACAATGTCCCTTTCATTGCCACTCTCTGTGCGGCAGATTGTATTTTCCTGAGATGGCCCTTCTGCATATCCGTCTGCAATGTGATTGTACTCCTCCCTGTGGGGTGGTGGAATCTAATTCCCTGCCTTTGAGTCTGAATGGCCATATGATTTGATTATAACCAAGAAAATGCCATATAAGTAACATAGCTAGACTGGAATGAGCGTGGAGCTGTTTCCTGACTTCTTTGGGATCCTCATTTTTGGGAAGTCAGGCAACTAAGTAGGGAGTCCATGGAGTGATCTGAATACTTGTGTCTCATCAAAATTCATGTGATGAAACTTAATCCCAATGCAATGATACTAAGAACTTGGCCCTCTGGGAGGTGGTCTTCACAAATAGGATCAGTGACCTTATAAAAGAGACTCCAAGTAGGGCATAGTGGCACATGGCTGTAATCCTAGTACTCTGGGAGGCTGAGGCAGGATAGTTGCAATTTGGAGCCCAGTCTAGGCAACTTAGTGAGACCTTCAAAATAAAAATAAGAAAGGCTGGTGATGTAGTGCAAAGGTTCAATCCCCAGTACCACACACACACACACACACACACATCCCAACCAACCTCACAAACAAAATGACACCATGCCACCTCAGGGAGGATGTTTGCTCCCCTCTGCCACATGAAGACACATAGAAGGTACCATCTATGAGGGAAAGGCCCTCCCTAGACATTGAATCTTCCAGTGGCTTGACTAGCCAGTCTGAAATATATTGATATAGCAGTTTGAGTGGACTGAGATAGTCCAATTACCCTGAAACTTCCAAGCTGACGACTGTAGGCAGGTTCTTGAATCAACCATCTCAGGGAACCCAGCCTCCTCTCCCTCCACGCCTAGGTGTGTGCAAACTCCAGAACAGCCTACTTGCCAGCTGAGTACTATTGAGCAGTGAAGGCATCAGGAACAGAAGTCATCCAGCTGACACTTGCTTCAATTCCTGGTCTGTGAGATAGAATAAAATGGCTACTCTTTTAAGCCAGTAGGTTTTGAGGCGTTTTATCATGCAGAAATCATTACAGCCTCAAGCTTGGCTAGACACAATCATCTGCCTTCTTTTTTCCTACCCCAGAGCAGCTGGAGGAAATCAGGAAGTAGGGATGACTGGCTTCACTTTAAACATCAAATGGGCTCCATGCTTAACAATCCCACTATGCTGGTTTGATGAGCTTGGCCTTCCTCTGATTGCTTTATTTACTTTCTCTTACCTCAGATCTCCTCCATTCCCCTCTTTTTTTTTTTTTTTTTTTTTTAGAAGACGGCATACAAGTCGCAGGTTGGTGACTGGAGTGCAGACGTCTGATCTTCCGATCCTTTAACCTTTTTTAAAGAAGCCTAAGTCATTTGAGGGGAGATGTCAAGTAGACTAGAGTTCAGGGGAATGTTTGGAGACAGAGATAAAACTTTGAGAGTCAAGAGGCTATAAAGTTATTTAACATTATGAAACTGGATGATTTCACTGAGCTGGGCTATGAATGGAGAAGAGAGCCAAGGACTAGTCCTCAAAATCTCCAAGTCTGAGATCCAGGAGAGGAGGAAAAGGTAATAGAATGGATTGTGAAACTTGGAGGGGTGAAGGTTAGAGTAAAATGGAGAGTATAGTACTCAAAATCTAAAAGGAGAGGGCCAGGGATTTAACTCAGGGGCACTGTGCCTGCCTCACAAGTGCAAGGTCCTGAGTTCGATCCCTGGTACAAAAAAAAAATCTAAGAGGAGAATGTTTTAGAAGACAAGTCTTTGAGTAGGTGAAAGGAAACAGTAGAACAGAAATGGAGGATTGGTCTGTGATTCCTGGAACTTCTTCCACGACAATAGGAAGGGATAGGGGATGGTGTGCATAGATGCTTCTGGTTCTGAATGAGGTGGTAGAAAGATGAGGCTGCCAGTTGAGGGTGTTTATTTCTCTTTGTGACATAGCTATATAATAGGCATCTCAGACTTAATATGTCTGAAACACAACCTCAAATTCACTCCTACCTTGACCTTTCCCAGCTCAGTTAGTGGTTTTCCCACATACCTGATTGCTTTGATGAGAAACAAGATCCAACCCAACAGTAAGCTCTGGTTCTACCATAAATCTGTGTCTCAAGTCTGACCTCAGAGTATCTACAACTCCTATCCTTGTCCATGCCAACCCTGATCACTGCTCTATGGATGTCTTTGCTGTCACTCATGTTCCTTCCTCATGTTACATTGTCCAACATACTCTAGAAAGAATAATTTAAACCATGTAAATAAAATATGATCCCTGCTTAACAACCTGCAGTTTCCCTGCAGCTTAAGGGTAGAATCTCAACTCCGTGGGTATTAATGGGCTTTAGTTTTGTTTTTGACAAAACAGTTATCTCAGCTGGAGAGGTAGGAAAGCAAGAAGCTAACCATCATTTGCCTCCACAGAGTGGACAAGTCTGAAAATTTAGTTGCAACTGGACTTCAGGCTGCAGCTGTAGCTCTTGAGGTCTTGTAAGTTGGTGGCAGAGTTTCTTATTGGGAAAAGGCCCTGCTGGCCTTGTCATGGTACCAGGTTCCCATTTCATTATTGGGCCTATGTGTTCTCCAGCTGGGTCACAACTGAATCTCTTGAAGTGTAAACTGTTTAAATTTGAGTTGCTCACTAGGCTGCACTGATGTGCCCTGGCTGGCACAGGGAAAGTGACCTTGTAGTGGCTCTCATATGGCTTCCACTGACACTGTAGCAGCAGATGTGGCCTTCTCAGTTATGAGTGGAGGTAGAAACCCTGGGCTCTTTGGTCTCTGCAGGTGCATGTGTGGCGGGGCCCTGGGCTTTTCTCTGTGGTGTTTGACTAGATTGGCACAGTTGTTTAGATGTTTTTCTATCTTGGTAGGATTCTTCTTTTCTTGCTTTTTGACAAGAGAAAGCTGGAAAGACTTTTTCTTTTCCAACCTGTGCCCACTATCATTTTGGGGTTGACAAAAAGAGGAGAGGTGCTTTACGGAAGTTAAATCTGGCTGGTGGTAGAGGCAGGGACATAGATGCTGGAACTCATTTACAAAATGGTTCAAATCCTTACCAAATGATATTGGAAGAGATTTCTTCAATATATTGGAGACTCTTATGGTTTGGTTGAGTGATCCGAAAGGCCCATGTATTGAAAGTGTGGTCCCTAGGGCGGTACTACTGGGAGGTGTGCAGATTTTTAGGAGGCAGTGGCTACTGGGACACTTGTACATCATTAGGAGTGTGCCATCAAAAGAGAATACCCAGCCCCCAGCTCACAGTATGGCCCTTGCTGTGACACACACTTCCTCTGTGATGGCTGCCCTGTTTGTCCCTAAACCAATGGGGCTGCCTGACCTGAACCCAAACCTCCAAGCTATGAGCCAAAGCAAACTTCTTGATTTCATAAATAGCCTATAGTAGGTTTTTCACTGTAGGGTTGCAAAGCTGACTAATACAGAAGCTCTCAAGAATATTTGAATATAAGAGCAGAAGACTATACAAGGAGGTTGGGAATGAATTCTGGTCTGCAAGGTGTCTACACAACAGGGCTCCTGACTTGGGATCTATCTCCAGGGCCTCTGAAGTCAAATTCTAACCACAGGTGAATTTTGAGAAGAGCAGGACTCTAATAGGAAGTTTCTGAGGGCCTGTCATTGGCACCTTATAAATAAGTTGCTGTGATGCTCAGAGGAAGTTGATGCTGAGTTTACTTGCAGCTCTAAATTGTTTTAATCCTTTCTCAAAAGAAAAACCCTCAAAATAAAGGCAGCTGCCTCAATTCCAGCACCATGTTTTGCGTCCAGACTCGCCAAGAGCACTAATAACCTGTTAAGTGTCTTTCCCTCATGTCTCCCTTGCCTCCCTGGCTGTCACCCACTAAGTTGGCAACTCTTCTCTGAGCTGTCAGCTGGAGTCCAGTTGTTGAGTCGTCTGTGTGAGGAATCTTCATTGTTTCTCTGTAAGGAGTCACACTGAGCTGGACTTTGCTTTATATAATCATATGAGCCCTTTAAGCTTTCATTTTAAAAATCAGGTACATGCAAGTCCTAGAGACCAAAAAACTGGCTGTGAATATAATTCACTTCTCCGTCCCTGCTCTGAGTGTGGAGGGTGGTGTTTAGAGAGGGGTCTTTGGAATTGTCCATAGAAGAGCTATCACAGTACTCTCTTCCAGTTGCGTCAAGGGTTCCAATGGACCTTGCATATTACAAGGCAATTTGTTTGATGTGTCTAAAACCTTCTGGGCAAATCCCACATATCCATGGTGGCAGCTTGAGGATGGTGTCTCAAGTGCCCACACTATAGAAAGCCTGGAAGAGGGTTGGGGATTTAGCTCAGTGGCACCGTGCCTGCCTTGAAAGCGCAAGGTCCTGAGTTTGATCCCTGGTACCAAAAACAAGCCTGGAAGTGATGTCCTCAAGAAGATCTGGTCTAGCCAAGGAGATGGGACTTAAATATAAAGAATCGGCTGATAAATAATAAAAGATTTAAATAACTTGAAGCATAGGTTCCTGTGTTAGCGTTCTGTTACTGTAATAAACAGCTGAGATCATCAGCTTGAAAAGGTTGGTTTTGGCTCACAGCCTTGGAGGTTTCAGCCCTTCTGTTGGCCTTGCTGCTTTAGGGTCTGTGGCCAGGCAGCACATCATGGTGGGAGCAAGTGACAGAGGAAAACAACTCACACCACAGCCAGGAGGAAAAGAGAGCCAGGAAGGGGCTGGGGTCTTCAATGCTTTCAAGGGCACATCCCCAATGACCGTCCTTAGACCCCATCTCTTCAAGTTCCACCACCTCTCCATACTCAGCACCACCTTGTCAGTAAGCCTTTAACACACAGTCTGGACATTCCAGATCCAAAATGCAGTGGTGCTACACGACTAACTGATCGATGAATTACATATATGTATATCATGTTGCAGAGGGGGTTGGAGGAGAGCTTTTGTAGACTAGAAGGGTTGAGGTTTGAGCTGGCTCATGAAAGAAACATGGGATTTGGCTAGGCTGTGTGGACAAATAAGTTGAGTTAGCCCTGGAGGAGGAATGTAGTAACCCTTGGTGTCCCCAGGAGTTTGGTCCCAGGGCTCCCCACAGATGCCAAAATCTGAAGATGCTCAAGTTCCTTATATACAAAGACATAGTATTTGCATATAACTTCAGCATCTTCTCCTGTGCACTTGAACCATGTCTAGATTACTTAGAATATCTAATCCAACCAAGGAAAGTGCTTTGTTAATTATACTGAATTGTTTAGGGAGTAATGACAATGAAAAGTCTGTACTTGCTCTGGACAGGTGTCAATTCTTTTGATCCTCAGTTGCTGCATCCTCAAATAGAAGACTTCAGACAGGTAGGGCTGGAGTGTTCCAGCAAGGCAAGCATGTGAGTGCTGGAACTCACACAGTGAATACTCAGAAAATGAGAGGATCTGTCTCACTCAGAGAAGGGACCAGGTAAACAGAGTGAAGGATAGAAGGTCCCAGGGTAGGTGGAGGCTGGGTTGTGGGAGCCTTTGGAAACCAGACTAAGAATCACCTAGGACTTACTTGTCACTTGCTGGATTCTGTGCAGCATTATAAGTCCTATACGAATATTTAAATTGTCATAACAACTTTGGAGGCTGCTCCTGTTCTCAGCACATTTTGTAGCTGAGGAAACTGAGAAATGGAAGCAAGGTAAGCAGCCCATCTGGAGTGAGGTGAGGAACCAGATGCAAACAACAGCCAGCCCTGTTGCGCTCTCCCCTGCTGAGTTAAGCCATGTTAACTGACTCCCTTGGCTACATTGAATAATGTGGTGCCTAGGTTCTCAGTGAAGGCCAGACGATTGGTTTCAGATGCATATTTCACTTCCAGTGCATTGGACACCTTGGTGCTTCCTGGGCCAGCATTTGCTTCTCGTTCCTAGTGTTCATATGGAAAGGCAAGAGAATAGCTCCCCTATGTCTGAGTCCAGGTGCAGCTTGAAGTGAGAGATGAATTGATGCTAACTTCTGCCAAATGGTTTTGCTGTGCAGAGGACTCTGACCTAGTTGTGTGGTATCTCACTTGGGACAAATGGAGACTGCGTCCAGCCAGTGGGGTTGGTGGATCAGCTAGGGGAATAGTATCCATTTATTCTTCGATTCATTCACTCAACCAGAGTTAGCTGAGTGCCTTCCATGTGTCAGAGACTGAATTGTGTGTGATGAACACAGACATATTACTCTTATGTATGGTAACATTAATCAATGAGATAGTTTTAGGCATCCATGTGAAGTCAATAGACCAGAGTGGTGGAACAGAGATTATAATAGTTGCTGGGGAAAGGCTATGACATGTTGAATGGACCAGAAGGATTAAAAGGAAATGATCAAATGAAGAAGAGGACACAAATGTTCTTGTCAGAAGGTGTAGCAAAATCAAAGGCCCTGAGGTAGAAATGAGCTTGGGGAGCTGGAGAAAAGAAAGGCCAATGTTGACAGGGAAGATAAATTAGACGAGTAATAAGAAATGGAAGCTTGGAGAGGTGGGCCGGTCAGGCTGGAAGGGGCTGTTAGAGTTGGCAGTAAGGAGTTTTGATTTTATTCTGTGTAAAATGTGAAGTCACTGAGGTTTTCAATATG
>NW_004624753.1:17708680-17726989 GCF_000247695.1 Heterocephalus glaber | reverse complement strand
AGCTTGGGACCTGCTCAGGCATCTGCCTTGCCAGCAACACGTCTGAGCCTGAGCAGGCTGCACAAAGTGGCCACCCTGCTCTGTCCCCAGCAGCCTCCTGAAGCCTCAGCCAATCAGTAGGTGGTTTGACGTTTTCTCTACCTGTACTCCTTCCTAAGGGACAAGGAGTGGCTGTCTTTGAAGAGGGAAAATTCAAGGAGTTCTAACCACAGAAGTATCAAAGAAGTTTTCTTTCTTGTTCTTCCAGAGCAGAGATCTAATTTAAAGAAGAAAAAGAAAAACCAAACAAACACTTCCCCCCACATGCCTGAAAATAATATTCTTCCAAAGTACACCATCTAAAAAATATACCTGTCGTTATTGCAGTGCCGGGAAATAGCTCATGGTACTGATAACCACCTCTTAGTCATTGCTACTTGTACACAGTCATGTGTGATTTTTACAGCAGCCCCATGGGGTGGGTACAGTGATATCCCCACAACACAGATGGGAACAGGTAACTCTACCAACTTAAGGTCATACGCTACTAATTCTAGCCTGAGTCTGGCTGACTGTCAAGCTCATGCTATTGACCCCTATGCAGAATTTTGTCCCTGAACCTAATGCTCTGGCCTGGGTAGCAATGACTACATCCAAAAATGGGGCAATTGCCCTTATCTCGGAGTTATTTTGGCCTGCATCCCCCAGGAACATTGACCTATTTGATGGTCACGGCTTATTACTGGCCTCCAGTGGAAAGAGGCCAATATCCTATACTGAGCAGGACAATCTCACAGGACAGAGAATTACTGTACTGAAAACATCCATAGTGTCAGGTCCACAAACTCTGCCATGGGAGATTCTGTTTCATGACATTTAGATTTGATGTGTCTTACTAGGTTGTGAATAACTAGAAAGCGAGGAAACTGGATGGTGAAAGTCAAAGCACTCCCACGCATGGGTCCATGTGCATAAAAGAATTTGAAAACAGAACAAAGCTCTACAGTGCTTTCTCCTTAAACCTAGGGCTGGGTGCAGTGAACAACTGATAGGTGCCTTCCTGGAATCTTGTCACAACTTTCTCTTCTCTCCTTGCAGGGGCTGCCGCTGGCTCTCTAGGGGATTCTGGTGAGGGGATGGCATGGAAGCTCAATGATCAGGCCATGTAGGTGTCCTGGCTGAGACCGGGAGGCGGGGAGGGCCCATGACCTCTGCAAAGGGAACCTTGGGATATTTGCTGGGATCTCTGGTCGGAAGCTCTCCTCCTGAGAGGGGAGTGAGGCAGGGCCTAAAGTCAGATCTCACTTTGGCTACTTTATTTCTATGAGGGGAGAACAGTGCCAAGAAGATAAGACAAAATGGAGTTGGAGCCTCAAGGCCATGGAGAAGCCTGTCTTTAAGTCTTCCTCAAAGGCAGTTTGACATTTGAGGTGTGCTCTGTTTTAATTTGAGTTCCTTGGATGTTGAGAGCTGATATTTCGATATAAACAATCGTGTAACTTGAGGAACAAATCTCTCCCTCTCAGCAAACTAGAACTGCAACATGGACTCAAGTTCAGGGCTGGTGGCCTGCTGCTCCTGTGGGGAGGCCAAGGGGACCACCTTGGTCTCTATCCTTGATCTCCTCTTCCCAAACTCCCCCTTGGAAAGGTGACTTCCCTTTCTAGGCTTCACCAGTGAGGACCGTGGTGCTGGTGAATGAGCAGGACCACAAGGTGTAGGTGGTTGCTGGGTCCTGCTTAGCTGAAGGATGATTGAGCTGGTGCCTTTGAGGCATGGGGCCTAGCACTGATCGCACGCCCCTAGGCTGGCTGGGAGCCTCAGTGACCAGGGCTCTCCTGGCAGACTTCCTAATGGGCTCCCTATGGCTGAGGCTTACCTTGTTCTTCTGTACCTGTGAACTACAGCTTACAAAGGTGCCTTTGGTTGGAATACTCATCACAGGCTGATCTCCAGACCTATGGAAGGCTCAGCTTCAAAGCCCCTCCCGCTAAAGCCTTCCTGCACTGCCTGAGTTCTTTGTTTACTGACTGGAAGGCCTGAAATACATAGTGCATATTCATTACCTATCCAGTTGTGGAAGACAGCTTATGCACAGTGTTTCTTTTTTACAGGGTATAATCAAAATATATGGTGAATGTTTAATTTAAATTGAAAGAAAATTATAGTGAAACACTATTGCCATTAATCTCCTCAAAATACTCCCCCTGGCTTTGATCATACTTTTACCATTATTCTTGCTACTTTCTGAAGCAGTTCTGGAAGTCCTCTCTCATGAGTGTCTTTATGAGGTATGATAAAAAATACAATGAAGGGTGCTGCTGAGTGCCATCCAACAAAAAGGCAGGCTCATAAAGGCATGACCGTGTGTCCTCATCCACCTTATTCACTGGATCTATCATTGTGTGACTTCTGGCTCATCCTCAATGTCAAAATGACCACAAAAAGTAAATGTTGTGAGTTGATTCAGGACATTGAGGCAGTCACAATAGCACAACTAGAGATACTCACGACAGAGGATTTCCATAACTGTTTCAAAAAGTGTCAAGAACAATGGGGTAAGTGTGTTTGGAATGAGGGAAAGTATTTGATGGGGGTTAATGGCAAAGTGTCTTTTATCGAGATAATTTTTAAAATTTAAACATTCCCGGTAGTTTTTGATCACATGTTGTACTCTGTGGTGTGTGTATGGATATTTGTGGTCTACAAGGGTCGCTGGAACCGAGGAAGACAGGGCTGGTAACCAGGGGTTCTTGCTTTGCATGATGGTATGGTTCGGATGCGTTAATGCTTAGTCTCTAGCCTGTGGTGTTATAGGGAGTTCCACCTGCTATTAGTGCCACAGGCTGGGGACTAAACCCTTAACATTGGGCCCTCAGGAGACTTTCCAGATTCCAGCTATAGCAGAAGGGTTGCCTGCTCAGAGTTGAGGAGAAAGAAGAGGCTTCTGTAAAAATTTAAACCTGTGGCTGCTCATGTGCAGTTGGGGCTTGCTCACTCACTCACATGCTGTGGAGATCTTGAGCCAATACATTAAAACAAGATATAAATTAGACTTGCTCAACCACATCATGACACACACAGCGGAGCCCACGGTTCTAATGAAAAGCTCCACCTTATCACCTTCCTTCTGGAAAAGCCTCCAGTTGCATTAGTGTACACTGAGATAAGGTGGGAAGAGGCAATCCCTGGAGATTCTACACCTGACAAACAGGCAACAGGATACCCTGAGTACCTTGTTGAATAGAGTTACAGAGATGAGAGAAGTAACAACTCCATCTATAACAACAGTGAGGCGTTCCTAGAAATAACAGAAAGACGTGAGGGAAAGAACCAAATACAAATTCCATTAGGAAAAGAAACGCAGCGATGACATAAAAAGAGTTCAGGGCAAGGATGAAGCAGGAAGTTAGTCACAACTGTGACCAAATCCACTGGGAATCCCCAAAATCTCACCACAGCACTACCAGGCTGGCAATGCTGTCCCTTCACTGACCCTGGCAGACACTGGTTTTAGGCAGGGTAAGAAATGCCCTCAGATAAGTCTGCATTGAAGCTAGGTCCTTGCGCCTTGGCAGTGTTCTGGGGCTGGAATTCATGTCCTCTGGGAGTGAATTGTGTTCATTATTTTTCTGTTCCAGTTTCAGTGATATCATGATGGTAGCTTGCAATTGGCCATGGTGAGAGTATTTACACCACAGAAATGGGCAATGCTACAATCAGGTCTTTAAATTTTTATTTTATTATGATTCTCAGAAAAGTGTCTGTTATCAAACAGACACCAGCATATCACTCAGATCTTTTCAATCGGAAGTCACCATGTAGCCACCACAGGAGGCTCACAGGTCACAGATGACAATGAGGCAGGCAGAATTGGAACTGGAGTACTCTAAGGAGCCACATGCCCTGTCCAAAGAGAGCAGCTGCTGTGAGATCCAGATGACTCTTTATAAGTGGGGATGTGGATCCAGCATTAACATCTTCTGATTTTTTTCAAGAGAAGCTGCAAGATCCAGAATTTTATATGAAATCTCAATTTTAGAACACTGGCAAGAGATTCAAAAAAATTTTAAAAATGTTACTGAAGCCAAACAAAACACATCTGTTGGCTGGATTTAGCCACAGGTTGCCAGTTTGAGATTTCCACTTTTAACCAAGAAACTCTATTGCTTTGTATCATTCGTCTTTTCCCCAAATGCCATTTTAGTTGTCAAGATCTAGCATAAATCAAAGTTTCTCCATGTGCCATCCCCAGGCCTCCCATCTACAAGCCACCTTCAGCAAACTGTCTGTACCACTTTCAGATCATATGTCTTGCTTGATCTTCTTTCTTTACATATCTTCCCCATTCTGGCTGCTTGTAATTTCTCTGAATCAAGGTCTACATCTTGGTCATCTTTCTATGCTCAGAAATGTTCAGCACAGGCCTCTGTGTATAGAAGGCCTTCAGTAATTACTCGGTAAAGTTTAAAACTGGAAATTCACTAGATGTTAATTTGAATCACATTTTGTGCTTGCCCTGAGAACTGTGACTCATCTACTCAGTGAGAAACACAAAGAATTTAGATGGGAAATTTCAAAGCCGAGATGACAGTGTTGGAAAGATGTCTCATTGTTCCCAGGTTTGTGAGATGTACTCCAGGGGAATCTTTCTTTTCCTGTGCTTGTAGATGAGTGTGAAAGGAGGCACCGTAGTCAGGCTCTGTGGTCCAGAAAGGGGCTTTCCAGAAAGGGGTATCCCTTGCTGATAGTGGTTGACAAGGGTGAATAGAATACAGAGCATTTTCCTACCCTTTTAATCACAATAAAATTTCTTGTTAAAATCAAAAGTTTTGTTAAAACCATTATCTATGTTTACTAACATAAATATTTAATAGAATGATTAAATGGCTTTGAAAATATAATTTATTGTACAGTAAGCTTTAAAAGAATACAGGCACTTTGGTGCAAATCTCAAATTAAAATTTGACAATTACTCCCCCCCCTCATTTTCTTATGTGGTTTTAAATAAAGACTCTTTAGTTCTTTTTCTCACTTGTAGTTCTGCAGAATTGTAGAGCTTAAAGCTTAACACCTCTTAAGAAGTTCTCTGTGATTCCTGCCCCCGCCCCCGGTACTAGGGATCGAACTCAGGACCTTAAGCTTGTGAGGCAGGTGTAGTGCCACTGAGCTAAATCCCCGGCCCAGTTCTCTGTGATTTTTTGAATGTCCTTGGATAATCCTTCTCTAATTGCTTAATGTTAATTCCAGAAAGGAATTAATTAGTTAGCTCTAAGTGCCAAGAAGTACAGGTGTCTCTTTCTTTCATGGACAGTATTAGCTATTTACCTTGCTTCCTTAGTGCTTTTTCTAAACTGGAGAAATTGTTACCCACTCAACAACTCCTCTTGTCCCCACCCTTCCCGTTTGACAGGTAGAGATGAGGGTGACTTTATTTTGCCTTACAATCCTCATCAGGACTACAGTGTTCTGCTCTCAGATGGCTTCTGTTTTCTGTTAAAGGGCTTAGCATTAAGAAAAATTTCAACCTTATAAGTACTCCTGTTAAACACAGATTTAAGCAAAATAGTGAAAAGATATTAAATACTGATACAAAAGGTTTTCTTTTCATGTTAGTCATTAAGTCCATTATTTGCTGAAGATAAAAACACTCAACGGTAAAACACACACTTAGCATGAGCAAGATGTTGGGTTCCACTCCCATCATTGTAAGAAAAAAAGACAAAAAAGAAAGCATACATCAGTCATTTTATTCACATTTATTTACAAGTATATTTTAAATATGGGGTCTACGTTGAGCCATTGTATGAGTTTTTAAATTGTAGAAATTTAGTGTGGAGATGGATAGAAATAAGCTATAAAGATCACATAAGAGTAAATTGAATTTTCTCGTCATAGTTCAGAAAGATTTCAATTCTGCTATCCTCTCAAGTTATCTCATTTCTAAAACACTGGAGATTCTTGAGCATTGTGCCCAATCTTGTAAAAAAAGATAATTCATAAATTAATTCAACAAATAGATACCGTGGGCTCAGTCTGCTTAGGCATTAACTGTGTAGCTGTGAGCAGAATGGACAGCCTGCGGAATAGTTTTGAACTTTGACCTTGATATTATTGCCATCCCAATTTAGCCTTAGTTGTTGAGTATCTCTGCGGTCTAATGCATTTGTTTTCAATAGCCAGTAAGAGTTGATTTCTGTCATACCTAAGACCCAGGTCAATTAAGTTTGAAAGAAAAGTTTTTCTAAAGTATGAGCTCATCATTAGGGTCAGTTCACTCAGCTGAAGCCAGCAATTTCTTCTCATTTTCCCTTTGTCTTCTTCTTCATCAGGTTGTAGCTTATAACAGACAAAGACTGGATGTTTTGGTGGAGGTAAACTTGTCATTATGCCTGAAGCTTTTGTCTCTGCTCCTCTTGGATAAACCTGCATTCTTACTGGAAGTGTAGGAGCTTTCCTTCATCAAGGCTGGCATTAATTAATTTGAAACCACATTAAGTTAAACAGTGAATTTGTTTGGTCATTGATGACATTCTTCTCATCAATGGTCACGATCTAAGTCTAGAAAATCAATAAGCTGCTATTTTATAAGGTGGTACACCATGCACAGGAGGTAGGGAGTGACCTGAATCCAATTTTGTCCTTTGATTGGTGAGGAATTGGAGCTCAGAGAGGAAGAATGAATTCCCAATGCTACAGAGCTGGTCACAGAGCAGAATCCCACCTTTCAGTTTACTTAAGAAGAATAATGCTCTCTATTTCAATCCCACACTTTGTGACTCTTTTTACCCTCTTACAGTTATAGTTGTAGAATATTATCTTCACTGGTGTTAGGTGTGTATTTACCATATATGAACGTCTCAGGTGTTCTCCTTGAAAGACACCTTTGTCCTCCCAGTGGATGTGTGGTTTGGTGTCAGTATATTCTGAGAATGCTAAGCATTTGCTCTTGAGCTTAGCCAACAGAGATACCCTGCTTACAGCACTGGACCTTTCAGAGGCCCAGAAAAAGGAAAACCAAAGGGTATGTGGAGGTAGCACACTGCCTCATTCTTACACTCTGAGTGAGTGAGTTGGTTTGGGGTCTTTGCACTTCCTGAATTTATTCCAGTAAACAAGAGAAGCTGCAGGACTGTGAGGGAATATTAGTGGTAAATTCACCTAGACCTTGGCAAAGCAAAGTTGAATATGCTGATGGATACTAAGGGAATAGCTCCTTGATCTGTTAGGTTGAGCCACATGAATTTGTCGATAGTGATCTACTTTTGACCTACAGAAATGATAATTTTATTTATTTATTTATTTTTTAGTAGCTGGGATTGAACTCAAGACCTTGCGCTTGTGAGGCAGGCACAATGCCACTGAGGTAAATCCCAGGCCAGAAATGATAATTTTATATGCCATAATCTAACATGATTTTTCTTTTCTTCCTTCCTCCTCTCTTATCTTCCCCATCCCTGGTGAGTACTTGTCCTATCCTGATCTGGTGGTAGAATCAATTCTTCAACTTACTATTAAATCTGCACTTACTGAAGTAGAGGCTGTAGTTCAGTGGCACAACTCTTGTGTAGCATTTGTGAGACCCTGGGTTCCATTCCTAGTACTGAAAAATAAATAAAAAGATCCACACTTACTCGACTTTTCTTATCATGAAGACTTCCAGGCTCCTTTAAGAATGTCAAAGACTTGCTCCTTGAAGGGGCCAATAGGATTGAACTTAGGTTCAAAGAGGACACTCAAACATTACTGTCAACTGAGAACACACTCCTTTGTTCACCCTCCTCTGTCTGGTGGTGCCTGCACTGTCATCATGTGTGCATGGTTGTTATCACCTCACAGGAAATGGTTTGGCCTTGTGATGGTCAATATGCTTCATATGAACTGATCTTAAGCAGGTTGAGATATACCTGTATCATCTTAGTATATATAAGCATATTATTGTATATTATTAATATATATAATGTAATAATATATTTATATGTTCATTAATAAATAAATGTGTTTTATAGGTATCTATTTTTACTTGTCACAAAGATGTGTGAGATATCTATCTATCTATCTATCATCTATCTTTTTTTGGCACTAGGAATTGAACCCATGGGCTCATGCATACCAAGCATATGCTCTACTACTAAGCTACACCCCCAGCTGAAAGACATATTTATCTAAGTAATCAAAAGTCCATTCAAAAATTTGTTGATGTCTTTTCTTTTACATGGTACTGTGAAGCACCCAGACTGGTGAGTAGAGCCACAAAGGTATGTGAATATATTTCTATATTTTATAACTATGCATGTATCTTAATTATTTTTCTTGTTGCTGCGACAAAATACCTGACACTCACAAGTTAAAGGAGGAAAAGTTTATTTCAAGTCACAGTTTGTCGAGGTTTTAGTCCATAGTTGATTGGCTCCAAGGCAGGGTAGCATGCTAGATAGTCATGGCAGAGGAGAAACAGTCCAAGGCAGGTCAGGCAGGGAGCAATGAAGTAAGCCTCTCATTCCCTTTTATCCCAACCAGGCTACAAGCCTTCTGGGTGGTGCCACCTACTCCCAGGGTAGGCCTTTCCATTATCCATATCCAGAACTATGCTAAACCAATTAGTGGGCTAATCCATTACCACACACCCTTAATCCCAGTATCACATACCCTAGATCAGTCGTGGCAAAATTATGGCATGTGTGCCACAGCAGGCACACAGAGCCCTCTCCATCAGCACGCAAGCCAAGTTGCCCCAGCAGCCAAGCATCAGATAACAGTTGTTTTTTTCTAAACTAAAACCTCAGTATTCAAGTTTAATTGCAGTGTTGGCACTTTGTGATAAATAAGTAGGTTTTGTGTTGCAGTTTGGACACTCAGTCTCTAAAAGGTTTGCCATTATTGCCCTAGATCCAGCCGGCTCCAAAAACCCCACCTATGAGCCCATGAGGCTTTAGGGGGACATCTAGATGCAAACCATTGTATATATATTTCTATCTATTCCATAAAAATCTTTCTGGATATGAATACATATAAGTACTTATCAGATAGAACTATGTGGAAAAGGAGGCCATGAAGGTCTCAGTCTTGGACAGATGACTTTGGAGACATCTCCAACCCCCTGGGGTGCTGGTGCAGAGTCCTGTGGCTGTACTGTGGCTTCATTGAGGCCCTGGCACCTCTATCTAGTGCCCATAAGATTCTTATAGGTTGGTCTCTACTATACTAGAGCTACATGGGCACTCCGTGCCTCATTGGAAAAACAAGCTGCGCACTTGAACTCCTCAAGTGCCAAAGTAGTGTGTGATCTATGGGCTCAGGTCAACTGGCAGGGGCTGCTCACTCTGGAGGGGGTAATCCCACCACAGGCTTGGGAGCCCCAGATATTAGGTTAGCTTTCAGATAAGCCTCAGAGTATCAACTGACTGCCTCTAATCTTTCATCTTTAGAATGAGGAGCCAAGGAAATTTGCCTCATAGCATGAGTGATGCAGGGTCAGGCCCATAGGTCCTCATTAGGGATGCAGTAATGACAACTCTGGATAAGCACTCAGGGTCCCCCAGCATGGTACAGGGGAAGAGAGCATAAACAGAAAAATTAGTGGATGCTATTACTTGTTTTTTAGGATTTGAATAGATTTGATTAATAAAACTGGATCTTAAAGAAAACTCTAGGTTTGGCTGTGGTTTGGACTGATGACCTTTGAAGTTCTTCCTGAGTTTAGAACTCTGCAACACAAACCACAGCACACAGTGTTCTCCTTCCTTTCCTGGCATATACATCACCCAAGGCCCTGCCTTTTGATTCAATCAGCACATATTTACCGAACATCTGCTAGACACTAAAGCTTATCCTAGGCCAGTCTACTTCAAATGTTGCCTTCCACTGGCATCAGTGTCACATGGAAATTTGAGAGGCAGGCCAACCCCAGGTCCACCCAAACCTGCTGATCTAGAGCTGGGCCAGCACTGAACCTAAGGAGCCCTCCAGGTGACTGTGATGCAGCCCTTCAGAGGCAGAAGCTGGGATAGGAACAAAGGAGAAAACTGTGGAGTGTGACTTCCAGGGCTCTGGGCCTGCCTGGTAAGGATCATACAATGTGCCGACACACTAGTGTTTAAAAACTAAACACACACACACACCTTTTCCAGCCAATGAAAATGAGGCCAGAATGATGAAATGATGAATTTACGTTTTGGTGCAATGTCACCATGTCCTCTGAAGCTAGGCCACATGTTAGGAAATTCTGAAATTCTGAAATTGTTCAGTCATCATATAATATTATACTTTTATCCTGAACAAGTTCTAAGAGCCTTGATGAAGAGTTTTCTCCTTTCTTCTAGTTCATAATTACCTCCCACAGTAGAATTTTGATACTAGTAAATAAAGCTCCGTGGTATGGCCTCCGTCTGAAAACCAAGGGCAGCTGAAAAATCCTCTTTTAAGTGCTGTTGAAAAGCAGGACCAGCTCTGTGCTGTGTCTTCCTTCCCTTCCCCTCCTCACCCCTCTCCCTCCTTCCTTTCCTCCCTCTCTTCCTTCTTTTCTCTCTCCTTCCTTCCTTCCTGTCAAAAATGTTCAATTTGATGAGACCTTTCTACCTTCAGGTGCCTATCTAAATTTATCTTGCACACATATAGTTTCTTTTAGAGCAAAGAAACAATTGAGAAATAGGGTTGTTTTACAAACACATATCATGATGACACAGCCTGTATAGATACTGGCTTTCTAAATCCTCACCAACCTATGTCATATGGTTGTTGTGCTTGCAGGTAGGACCACGGCCTGGAGAAGCAGAGCACCTTGCTTCACATCCAGTTAGTAAATGGGGGAGGAACCAGAGCCAATAAACCCAGAGTTTCTTTGTTCCACCTCAATACCTAGTGCCCATAGGTGAAATGTGCTCTGCTATGGTCACGTCTTTTGCCTGGCTTGTTTTATCTGTGCCCAGGAACGCTGAGTCTAGAGAGGCTATCAAGGTAGGCCAGTTTTATCTTTGACCTCTACTCCATTGGCCTTGCTGTGTGTAGCTATCTACTTGAGGTCACCAGTGACAATATGCTGTGAAAGAAGCTCTGAAGATGGTCTCCAGATATCTGTAGCAGTAGAGAAAGCACCAGTTGTAGAACTTTAAATGTCAATCACCAGGCAGGCCACCAAGGACCCCAGGCCACCTTCCTCTGAATCAGGGCTCTGGTAGGCTACCAGGCACTAGGACTTGGGTCTCCACCCAAGTGGTGTTGACTTCTGCTGGAAATCCAAGCAGGACTTACTGCAGCAATTAGGGAAAATACTGCCTTCTTCACATGCCTTGAGACAGGGCCCAAGGAGATTCCCCAAGCTGAGATATGAAACCTAACTCACCTACATGTAGAATAGATTCAAAGTTTGCTGACTTCCATCACAGAAAAAGAATTTTCAGGCTCAGTCAGTAAGAGGCACAGGAAGGGTTTTATTAGGCAGAAATTAAAAAGTATACCCTGAAAGAAAAGAAATAGAGTGCAGGCTGGGGGGAGAGAGGGAGAGAGGGGGAGAGAGGGGCAGGCACTTATTTCCTAGAATGGAGAACATTTCTATTTCTCTTGAGGGATAGAAACCCCAGGAGAAGGTAACCCACCCCCAAGAAAGGTATGGCCCATGTTACAAGTATAAGCCCAGTTTTAAAATTTTTTTCTGAGATAGATAATTTGAACATTCTTTGGATTCTCTCAATCTGTTCTTTTATCTTGGGATTGGGTTCCTGCTCTTTCTCAATTCAGCCAATTTATGAATGTAAGCATTCCTGAGGAATTTTGGGTGTGATGAGTCTGGAAGGGAAGGAGCCTGAGCCTAACTGAATGAATGCTGCTGAATGTGTTGTGGAAGTTTCTGTCTTCTTAAAAGTATAATTTTTAAAGTTATGATTTCCTCATCTCCTTCCTACCTATCTTTTATTTCTTCTATTCTGCCTCAATTTGACAGGAGAGAAATTTTTCCCTGAACAGGTGAGTGGCATGTAAATGTCAAATAGGAGATACCTCATACACTGAAGTTGATTCTCTTTGCAAAATAGGATTTATCTGGGCAGACCACAGGGGATTTTTTTAGGGTATGGGAGCTGATCTGTGTGAGACTGCAGTGATGAACATGTGTCCTTTTGCATTTGCCAAAACCCATCGAAAGCACAGCACTGAGAGTGAACCTTCATGTGAGCTATAGGATGGGTCAGTTCAGGGTTAGCAGTTGCCACAAGGGTAGTTTTCCTGCGTGAGATGCTGGTGGTGGGAGAGGGTGGGGCCAGGCGGGAACTCTGTACATTCTTTTCCATTTGGCTGTGAACTTAAAACTACTCCAAAAATGAAATCTACTTTTTAAAAAAAGGATTGATCCTTAGAGAATAAAACAAACAAACAAACAGGTTTTTAAGACTAAAGTTCTCCCCATCAACCTGTGTAGTGCAAATCACCTAGCTGTTGGGAAATTATTAGAGGAATTTGGATGTCAGTTGGTTATCATTTTTGAAAACCATAGCTGATTTAAAGGACAAAGGACAAACAGATAAGAAGTAAAGGCCAGTCAAACTGACCCCTCTAACTAGGCACAGGGCCATTTAGCAGCGTCTGGGAAAGTTTTAGAAAAATGGAAAACAAAAACAAACACCCAACCCTTCCTCAACTTTGCAATAATAAAAGAATCTGGTTGGCAATTCCTTATTTAAGACATTGGTCATCTGTCAGAAAAATGTAATGATGTAGGGCATGCTAAAAAAATATCCAAGGCAATGAAGGGCTTGTTTGATTTTATTTCATTTCAGCGAGGTTTGAGGTTTCCCAAATCGCCTGTGGGTTCGCAAGCTGCCTGCAGGGTTTGGAATCAGACTTTCAATTGCTGAGTGGTGAACCCCACACAGACCCCAGGGCCCAGTCCTCCCTTCCCTCCCTGGTACAGCACTGTGGGGTGCAATCGGAAGGGCCATTTGGAAGTCCATCTGGTTCTTTCAAAAACAGCCTTGTTTGTTTGCCTTTCGGTGACATTCTGTTTATTCAAACCCTCTTTTCTCTTTAGAGAAAGAAAGCTTCACATTTTTTCCTTTCTTTTTTTATGATCTGCTTTTCTTTATCACCATTGCAGATGAGAAGAATAAAAACGCTGAAGACAAAATAAAGGAAGACTTAAAGCCCGGAGAGAAAGCCGAGGGAGGGGTGGTGTGGCCAGGGTGCTGCTGGTACCACACATATTCCTGAGCAGGATGGGGCTCTTGAGTGCACAGCCTGTCATTTCCTCCTGGCGACGATGTGGGTGGCCTCTGTAAAGACACAGTGTCTCGTCCCCTTCAGGACCTACCCTTGCTCAGCCCAGCTGGGCCCCATGGCCAATGGGATGTTTGTTGTTTAAGTAAATAAACTGGTCGGAGGCTCGGGCTGGCTGTGGAGAAGACCCATAGTAGCTCAAAGCAGGGAAAAGGCCCACCAGCAGAGTCAGCCACTGATGCCACCCACTGCGAAGCCCCCTCCCAGGCCCTGACCACACGGTGCCAGGCAACCAGGCGGTGGCTGCCAGTGTTTGGCCACTGCAGGCAGTGGAATGTGGCACTGGGGAGGGAGTGACAGGGCTTTCCTTGGAACTTCCAGGAAACAGGAGAGAGGGAGGATATACCTGACCTTCCTCACCTCCCTCTTCCTCTTGCCTCCTCTGTCCCCTTGCTCAGTGATGTACTTGGTTACCTTGTCTTGTTTTTTCAGATGTTCCATTGGGTTCTTCCTGGACCACTGGCTGACAGCTCCTTTGTGTCTTTTGCTGCAAGCTGGAGCCCAGTGCTACTCCAAGGGTGGTCTGCAGGGGCCTGGATGCAGCTTCACCTGGAACCTGGTTAGAAATGCAAATTATCAGGGGAATAAGACCTCCCAGAAGGGTTCAGTACCCTGTATTTACCAGTCTTCCTGGTGTGAAGTGTGAGAGCTGGTCTTTTGTCTGTTTTGTGTACTTCTGGGTCCTCAGAAACCAGATGACTGCTGGCAAACAGCAGGTGCTCAATAAGCATTGCACAGATGAACAAAGGACCAATGTAGGAGGTGATTATGGATTTGAATTAGTGATTTCCTCTTGCTCCTCCTCCAAGTTCACCTCTGCCCTGCTCCACACAGCGACCAGCAGAGCAGAAGCCCTGGGTTTGTTCTGGATTTTGTAACTGTCTTGCCTTTCTGGGGAGAATTAAACTTACAGAAAGATCAGGGATGGAAGAAGAGGAGGGCTGTGGGATATGGAAAATATCCCTTCAGAAACAGACTCCAAAATCTTCCCTCTCCACCAACAGCCTTCATATTGCTATATGGACATTCATCCTCCCTCCCTCCCTCTAAGCCATATGTATTAGTCAGCTTTCCCATCTCTGGGACAAATCACTGACATCCACAATGTAAAGGAGAAGAGGTTTGTTTTGATACATGGTTTCCGAAGTTTTGGTTTCAGACCATGGTCAGCTGGCTCCAAGGCAGGAACATCATGGCAAAGGGCATGCTGGGGCAAAAATGTTCCCTTCATGGTGGCCAGGATGCAGAGCGCAGGAAAACAGCACCAGAGAGAAAGGTGTGAGGGACCAGCACATGACTCACCCGGCACACCCAGAACTGCACTTTACTAATCAGCTCAGTGATTCTTTAAATTAACAAAACCAGGATTAAATATGTATGTGTGTGGGTTTGTGTTTAACTAAAAAAAAAAAAACTTCAAAAATCCCTGATAAAGTACAGTCTACTATCTAGGTTGCTCCAACCAACTTGTATCAACTTAACACCTAAAGCCTGGACAGGAGCTCATTCAATGTCCTCTGCTTCTTGTCCCCTTTGACCTTTTCCAAAGCTGTCCCCTGACATGTATGGATGACCTATTGCTATAGGAAAGTAACCTACTATATGTATCCAACCTGTTAGATGTGCTGAGTTCCTGTCTCATGACTCTGAAGAACGGAGTCGAAGACAAAGGAGGTGAAGAGTAGGACAAACTCTATTAAGAGAAAGCCCTGAGAGGCAGGAGGGGTTCCAAAAAGTGGGTTACCTCTGAGGGTTTTTGTCTAGGGAGTTTTTATACAGTAAAATCACATTACCTAGGTCAAACTACAATTAACCTACAAGATTACAGTACAGTCACTTAGCTAATATTTATTTAATAGAAAAACAAGGTTCATAGCAAGGGTACATAACAAGTAGAAGAACAAAGGCATTTCTGCAAGGGGTAGGAGTGTCCTGGTTGTCTATCCACATGTTCCTTATGCTGTTTCTAAGTGTTTGTTACTCTTTTCAGAGTTATTGGACCAGTTGGTGTTGGTCACCTTACAGCTTTGAGCTATTTTTTATCCCTGGGAAGGCTTGCAAGCCTAGGCAGGCTGTCTCCACCTTGGGGCCACAGTTTTTATGAGCTCAGCCCTTGACCACAGGCTTATCTTGAGCCTCGTCCCTTTCTAGCTGCCTATCAATTTCTATCTAATTGTGCAGTACTGCACGTCAGACACAGCTTAGGTGTGAGGGTGGGAACTACAGGTGGTCAACAAAGGGGAGTGAGTGTCTGTGCTCATGGTGCTTCCATAGTAAATGAAGAAAGACAGATAGTTAAATAATTCTAATCAAAGAGAATATAACAAGCGAGGCTAGTGGATGGCGAGTTGGAGCCCAGCTGGGGCATCTTAGAACTTGTCTCAAACTATGTAGCTCAGTGGTAGAGCTTCCCTCGCATAAGTGAGGCCCAAGATTCAATCCCTAATATTGAAAAAAAAAGAGAGTAAGTGTTAGGGAAGCATTATTTAAGATTCTATGGATTACAGCATAATATCACGTAATACCTGAAGTCACTTGGGTGGAAGCTCTTAAAACGTTCTCTTCTCTCCTTTCTGACCCTGTACAAGGCTCACCATCTCATGGCATCTTTTGTTATCCTGACCTATTATTGGTTAACTATTTTTCTGTGTGATTTAGCAAGCTGAATTCTTACTCTTCTAAGTGATGTTAAGTTTTTGGAGGACACAGAGGGTACCTTAAATTTGTTGTTATTTTCACAGTTCTTACCCAAGTGTGCTTTGTGCGCACCAGTGACTGTAGCTGAGGGACTATGTGGCCATGTCTGGACACAGTTTTGATTGTCACAGCTTGAGAGGAAGGTGGTTCTTTGAAAGCAGCATGGTGGGTATGTGGCTGGAGTGGAAATGACTACTTGCTACTCATGAGCATCTCCTACTAGGGTAGTTCTTTGAGGTAAAGATAAAAACTAGAGATTTCTTGGCATCTTAGTTCCATAAAATGAAAGTAATTAAAACCAGAATCTGTGTTTTGAGACTGTGTCACGTTGGATTCTTGTAGACAGTGTGATGCTTAGAAGGAACAGG
This sequence comes from Heterocephalus glaber, assembly GCF_000247695.1. Next base: position 17,710,679 of record NW_004624753.1, on the reverse strand, counting down.
ATCTTGAATAACTAAGCAAGGATGATTAACAATTGCTTCATGGGGTTCATACCAAGAGGCTGTTAGTCATTGTCCTGGAGTGTCCTGGCCAAAAGAGGTGTCAAGGTGCAGCTGGTTCTCTGCAGTGTTCTGTGTTGAATGAAAGGGAAATGCTGTTCCTTACTTAGGCAAGGGGTGTCTTTGACTGTCCTGGGGATGGGGAAAGGAGGGACAGGGAGGGAATGGCATTCAAGTGGCACAGAGCAAGGCAAACAGTTGGGGACAAAAATAACTGGGGCATGGCCAATGAGCCATGAGAACTGATATCTAATATCATTTTTCATTTTACCTTATAATTCCTCAGGGTCATTGGTAAAGATGGTTAAACTTGATCATCTACTTCCACCACAGCTCAGGGAATACCTGGCAGGCCTGGAGGGATCAAGTGAGGAAAGGGCTGGGCCAGTATGGAAAAGAAGCCCCTGTCCACCCTGATATCTTTAGAAATGCCTGAAAATTTGAGTATTGATGGGGAAGGGCAACTTTGAATAACTAGAAAGTTCAGGGACCATTATATTATAGTTTCTTTTAAAGGTACAGAATGTTGGGTTGAGAGACCTTGGTAGAATGGGATGTGCCACAGCTAACCCAGAAAAAGGCTCAGGGATATCAGAAAGGGGTGAGCTTCGACTGGCTGGACCACAGGTTCTTCTCATACAGGAATATTTTGGTTTTCAGGGAATATCTGGCAATGTCACAGTTTTGATTGTGAAAACTGGTGGTGTTGTCATCTAGTGTATAGAAGCCAGGGATGGGTGGTAGATATCCTGCAACCTGTAGGACAATGCCTGATTTGGCCCCGACTGTTAACAGTATCACTGTTGAGCAGCTTTGGGATAGAATAAAGAGAAACTTCTTGAGAAAAACTTAGAGAAAGATTCATGGGCAAGGCCAGCATTGTGAAGGAGGTCTAAGTGAAACTGTTCCACAAGGCAAGACCTCAGGCACAAGCTGCGTCATATGTACTTGAGATGTGCTGGTGGCCTCTGTAAATATAGCATCAGGGAAAGCCAAATTCCAGAATGTTCACTTGCAAGTGTGATTTTGAGCCAGTGCCTCCCAGCCAGGTCTTCTGAAGAGAATATGGACTATTTACTGAAGTAGGGGAGGTGAAAATCTTTACTTTTTCCTTGAAGGGTCTGGAAGAATCTAAGAGCTGGCACACTGTTGGCCTCCTGCTGATCATGGAGGATTGGGACTTCCTTGGCCAGAGCATTAAATTCAGATGACACATAACTCTGTGAGTCCTCTTTGTGGGAAGCATGGTGGGTTGACTGCCAGGTAGAAAGCAGGGTGCTTTTCTAGCAGGCTGTGCCTCTGCTTCTGGCTCCAGCAACATGAAGGGTGCTCAGAGGAGAGGGAGCAGATGGGAGGGTGCTTTGAGGAAGCCCCAAGTGGGAGTGGGAGACCACCCCTTTTATGTCTAATCTGGGTCAGCATCTGGTCTGTTTGGACTACTATAATACAATACCATAGACTAGGCAGCTTATAAACAGCAGTCTATTTCTCACAGTGCCGGAGGCTGGATGTCCAACATAAACGTGCCCACAGATTCCATGACTTGGGAAGGCCCGTTTCCTAGTTCATAGGTGATGCCTTTTTCTTATGTCTCCACATGGTAGAGGGATGAGGGAGCTCTCTGGGTTTTTTGTTTTAACAAGAGCACTAATCTCATGACCTAATCACCTCTCAAAGTCTCACCATCACCTAGGTTCAGAGTTAACATAAGAATCTTGGGTAGACACAAATATTCAGTCCACAGCAGCATCTTCACACTGTCTTTTCCTTTTCTGTCTTGGGAGATAAGCATGTACTTCCTTGGGACTCAGAATCTCCTGAGATTCTCATTTAGAAAGGGAGTCAACCAACCTTTCTCTCTCCCTTTCTTTCTTTCTTTCTTTCTTTCTTTCTTTCTTTCTTTCTTTCTTTCTTTCTTTCTTTCTTTCTTTCTTTCTTTCTT
>NW_004624753.1:17691587-17707940 GCF_000247695.1 Heterocephalus glaber | reverse complement strand
GAGGTCCCATTTGACCCAGCTATTCCCCTGCTGGGTATCTTCCCCAAAGAATTAAAAGAATCATACCACAGCGATATATGTGCACCCATGTTTATGATGGCACAGTTTGTAATAGCTAAAGTTTGGAAACAGCCCAAGTGCCCATCAACTGGAAACTGGATAAAGAAGATGTGTTCATTTTTTATAAAATGGAGTACTACTTAGCCATAAAGAATGAGAAACTGGAGTCATTTATAGCTAAATGGATGCATATTGAGGCCATACTCTCAAGTGAAATAAATAGGACACGCATGTGTAATACCGAATAGTTTCTGTAGTGTGAGAAACTGAAAGTGTAAATAAGAATGAAAATGATTAAAATGAATAATTGATAATTTGAAATAGGAAAAGGTCCAAAGGTGTAGGGGTGGTGGGAGGGAAAGGGGAAAGGGAAGAAGGGAAAGGAAAAATTATGAGAAAGAAAAAAAAATGGAAAGAAAATCTATGAAAATAGGGAAGGGTGGAGGGGGTGAAGGGCACACAGGTAATGGGGGAAAAATAAGAACTAAGATACATCATGTTCAATTACAAGCACCCAATGATAAATGTAAATGTATTGTATACCTAGAATGTACCAATTAATATATAAATAAATAAAGAATTGATAAGCCTCTTATCAATAGAATTATCAAAGCATTGAAAAAAATCCACATGAATCATGTGGGACAATGCTTGTCATGAAGCAGGTGCAATGTCATTGTTATCACCCGCTAGGCTTCCTTCAAGGCTCCGGAAATCTAACTGGTGAAATATTTTGCAGCTGGAAAATGGGGTACTTATGGTTTCTCTTCCTTAGCTATTGCTCCTTTATAACTTCTTAAATTTTGTCAGTGTTGTGATGTTTAACCTGTACAGAGGTGAATTAATCAACATATAAATCCAGCTCTAACCTGAAAAAAAAAAAAGGATATAAGAGGTACAGTTTCTTTCATAAGTATTTGGAGACAAATTCTCTTTAAGAATTCTGTTGGAGGCAAAATACAGACACATCACCAGGGTCCAAACAGAACCAGAGTTTTGATCATTTGATAAAAAGACTCAGAGAATGATCTAAGCTACTATTGCTTTAGATCAGTACCTGAAAAGGTAGTTTTATCATTATGCTTTTATGTTTTAAACCTCAAATGTGTAAGCTTTGGTTAACTTTGTATTAGTTGCCTTAGGAAAGAAGTATGAGGACAAATAAGGTAGTTTCCCAGATTCTGGATTTGAATAAGATGGAGCTCTGTGCGTGCGTGCGTGCGTGCGTGCGTGCGTGCGTGTGTGTGTGTGTGTGTTGTTCAGAAAGGTCTCACCCATTCAGATATTCTTTTAGGGTAACTTTTCTATGAGTAAGCACCACATATTTAAAACTGTTCTAGATTTAGGGCCAATTTAGTTGGAAACTTTGAACTTATCACCAATATAAAGAAATTCAACATTATCATGTTTTGAAAAATGGCCATGGGGCTATTGATTTCTATGCCTGTGTATTGATTCTTTAATATTTATTGAATACATTCAGGGTATATAGGATGATTCTGTCTTAGTTACTTTCTCACGCTGAGACAAAATACCTACCACCCACAAGTTAAAGGAGGAAAGATTTATTTTGGTTCACAGTCCATAGTTAGGTGGCTCCAGGGCAGCACGGCATGGCAGAAGGGGATAGCAGAGGAGAAAGAGCTCATGGCATGATAGGCAGACAGCAGGGCAGAGATGAAGGAAGGAGGAGGGATGTATATCATTCCAAGTCACTCCCACAGCGATCTGCCACTTCCCAAAAGGCTTAAGCTCCCATCATCACACCTAGCTATAAACTCATCAGTAGACTATTTCAACATCACACCTCCAGTCACGTTTTAAAAGCCCCACCTATAAATGCATGAGGCTTTGTGGGAGACATCTAGTTATAAACCATAATAGATGCCAAGGTAGTAGACATACACTCGGGGGATGCAATCTGTGGGACAGGGTTCCTTTCTTCTACAACAGTTCCTCCTTTCCTCCTTGAAAAGCTAGATGTAGAACAGATCTCTAGCTGCTCTTCCAGCACCCACCCTCATTTTGCCAGGCGATGTGGTTAGTAGTGGAGGAAAGAATGTAGTGTCCTTTGCTCATCCCTCTGGCTGGTGGTGCTAAGACATGGTGGATTGAGCCATGGCCCAAGAAGTAGGAACCCAAGGAGCAGCCCCACTTTGGGGCTGTCCAACTTGGCTGGGCAGCAGCACATGTTCAGACAATTCTTGCAAGAGAAATAACTTGCATCTTGTTGATGTCACTGTTAGTTTTGTTTCTATTTTGGGAGTGGAACCTGGATGCTCATTACTTTGTGACCCAGTGGGCAGATGAGAAGTAGGATGAGAAGAGAGGAAACTAAGAGAAAGTGGGTTGGGGTGGTTTCTAAAGCTGTTTGGAGAAAGTGAGGTCTCTTCAAGTGGCTCAGAGATGGCAGGGAGGTCAGGCCAGATGGATGAAACGAGAGGAGAAGGAAAGCATGGGTATAGAGTGGGAACCAACAGGATTTGGACATCTTATAGAATTTCAAATGTATCCTGGAAGCAAGAGGGAATCCTGGAGTTTTGTGTTTTCAAGTTGGTGAGAAACTCCAGAGCTGACCGTGCCTGATGGAGGGAGACCAACTATAGTTTGGTGCAGGGTCCCCAGCTATGTTTCGCAGAAGCCCCAGGGGTCTGTAAAAACTTCCAGGTGTGTGTGTTCTGAGTGTCAAAGCTCTGGAGTCACTTGCTGTAAGTACATCTCAGCTCCCTTGTTAACTGGCAGTGAGATTTTCAAACCTCTGTTTCCTTATCTATAAAATGGTGATAAGGGTTGTCCCTTTCTTGTGGTGATGTGGTGAGAAATAAGGAGCTACTATATATATTAAATATAAAACAGTGCCGAGTGTGTATTAGATTTTCAGAAGATCTTGGCTAGTACTATTGTTATTGCTAGTATAACTGTTAAACCAATGCTGACAGGTGGGGAATGGAAAATGGATAACTGATTGGGCATGGCAGTTAGAAAATTATAGTTTTCACTGGAAAATTCCTACTGGAAATGAATTCTGCTTCTAAGAAATGAGGATTCAGTTGATGTTACTTCAGTGAACTGTTTGCCAGGTATCTTGGGAGATTACAGTATGATGGATCAATGACTGCAGCACAGCTGTGCACCATCAAGTGTGTGGGTAGCACTTGAAATCTATGGGGCAATTTCTATGGCTTATGGTCAGGAGCTTCTAGGGTTTGGACGTGGTTTGGGTGTTTCTCCCAGAGATTCATGTGCTGGAGGTATGGCCCCCATTGTGGTGATGGGCAGAAGTGGTGCAACTCTTAAGAGGTGAGGCCCTCTACACGGTAATTAGGTTCCTGGGGGCACTGCTCACTGGATTAATGCTAATCTGACAGAGTGAGTTAGTTCTCACAGGAGTGGGGTGTTGTAAAGCAAGGCCACCCCACATGCTTGGCTCCTCTGCACAGCGTCAGTTGCCTTTCTTTATCTCTGTCATGTTTTGATGCACTCAGGAGGTCACCACCAAAGGCTGAACAGGTGGGGCTTCCTAACCTTGGCCTTTCAGCCTACAAAACTATAGGCTATATAAACTCCTTTTCTGTGTAAAGCACCTAGCCTCAAGTATTTTGTTGTAGCAACAGAAAACAGACTAATATAGGAAGAGTGACTTTTTTGAGGGTAAATTTTCTAAATTCAGTCCTTCCCAAGTTGAATTCATATATCTTGTTTTTTGTTTTCTCCCAGAGACCTTAGGATTTACCTTTGTTTCCAATTTGTTTTCATCTGCTTTTCTTCCAGGAATCTTCCTGCTGGCTGCACAGAAGAGCAAGGAGGTAAGGAGTATGTCTTTTGCCCTCCAAAATAAATCCCACAAACTCTCTGCTATTTTGCTTTGTTTTAAGAATTATTACTGCTTGCAACTATAGGGAATGGATGGAAATTAAAGAAAACAATAAACAATGAGAACATTACAAGGTCCTAAGAAATCTATAAAAACTCTGCTCAGCATTTCTGGCCTCCCTTTGTGTGCAAGCAACATTACTTTTTTGTATATATTTTTCTCTGACTTCCTTCTTAAGTGTTTCTTGGATTTCTTCTAATTCTTGCCTTGGAAATGGACCTGCCCAATTCTGTAAACATGGGCTCTTAGATTAAATAATGTAGACTAGGCTCAAGAACTATGAGTAGAGTGTATTTTAAAAACTCCACTAGGAATGACAAGGTGAAAAAATGGGAAAATCATATTTTTGGGTGCGGGTTGTGTACTGATAACATGAGATAGAGAAAGTAGAATTACCCTCTCCAGCTGCTTCTCTGTCTCTCCATCTAGACGGAATCTCTTCTGTGGTCAGAAGAGCAGAACAAGTAGGTAGAAGAGAAAACTCAAAGTAGATGAGGTCATAAGAACAGATAATCACTCTATGCCTGCCTGGCAAGCACAAGGTCCTGAGTTCAATCCCTGGCAAAAACAAAACAAAACAAAACAAAACAAAACAAAATAAAACAAAACACATGATCACAGTTTGGGGTCTTGACTGGTAGGTAAAGTTGATCTAATTACTGCTTTTAGCTGTGGGATCATAGAAAAGAGACAGGTGACAGGGCGCTAGGAATGGGCAAATAGTGGTGTGTGTGTGTATGTGTGTGTGTGACACATATAGAGATACACATAAACAGAGATAAATGACAGAGAGAGGGAGAGAGAACAGAGAGAGACTCAGAGAGACAGAAGGAGACAGGAGGCAGAGAGATGTGGGCTGCAGTCCCCTCAGTGTGACTTAGCCTGCCTGTCTGGCTGGCATGCTTTCCTGACCCCTCGGACTCTGCCCCAGTAGCACTGAGGGCCTGCTCCTGACCCACCTCTTCCTCATCCACCATTGGCTTGGGCTGAGCCTGTCTGAGTCACAAGAGAGCGTCCAAAGCCAAAGAGCAGCAACAGCTCCAGAAACCACTTGACAAGAACTGTCAGAGAAACTAGTGACACCCACACCTGGGAACCAAGGATGCAAGGAGCAGAAAGCTCCCACCTCTCATGCTGCTCTTCTCTGTGGCAGTCACCAAGTCAGGCACTTCATATCAACAGCCTCACTGCTGTCCACAGCAGGCCTACTAAGTAGGAACAAAGCATTCTGATGCCTGTCTTTGGGTTAGCAAGGAGAGTGCTGGGTGTAAGCCAAAAGCCAATGTTTCTTCCCTTTGCAGCCATTCTGTCTCACAGCAAGGACGAGTAGCCCTAATTCAAATATCTGAAGGAGATTCATGTGGAGAGGAGGTTTCCCTTATTCTTGAAGCTTCAGGGGGCAAAATGAGAAATAGGCAGGGCCACAGTGAAGAACAACAGTGCTTCTCTTAGGGCTGCTTGAATGAAGAACAGAACAAGTGGGAGTGGCAACAAGGTTGGTGTCTGTGATGAACTGAATGTCTGGGTTCTCTGCAATTCATATACTGTAACTCAAATCTCAATGTGCCAATGTTTAGGAGTGAAGCCGTGGGGAGGTAATTGGGTCACCAGGGTGATTATGTGAATAGGATTAGTGGCCCTTATAAGAAGACACGAGAGAGATAAGAGTTTTCCTGCTATGTGAGGACCCAAGATGGTGTTTGCAACCCAGCAGAGACCCTTGCTAAAACTGACCAGGCTGGCACCCTGCTCTCAAACTTCCAGCCTCTAATAGTGTGAGAAATAAGTTTCTGTTTCTGATGGGACTTTGGGACTTTTTTCTAGCAGCCCCAGCTAGGACATTCCCATCTTCCTGGTGTCTTCACCAAAACAGCTGAGGGCCACAGTGTACAGACCAAGGGAAGAAAGGTTCTGGCCTTCGTGACAGAGCCCTGAGCTTGAAGCAGCTACAGTCAGCTCCTCATCAACCCTGGCTCTGTGGCAGAAGGATGAGTCCCTGTGGCTTCAGTGACTGTCCTCCTGTCCCTGGTCCCTGTGCGGGGAACTCTCTTCCATCTAAAAGCCATCTCACCACAGAGGGGCCACCTAGCTTAGTAGCAGCCCCTCCTTTTAGCTTCACTGTAGCACTCACACCCAAAATGAGGAGATATCTGCACATCTGTCCTTGTTTCTGTCTGACTCCCAACCCTAGGACATAAACTCAGCAAAGGAGGGAGCATGCATGTTTTGTTCACTGGTGGACCCCGGCATTTAGATAGCAGGCTTCCTGTTGTCCTGTGGTGACTATCCAGCAGTCTCCTTTCCCTCTCTTATTTTTATTTTATTTTATTTTTTATTTTATTTTTTGGTACCAGGGATCGAACTCGGGTCCCTTGCTCTTGCGAGGCAGGCGGTGGAACCACTGAGCTAAATCCCCGGCCCTCCTTTCCCTCTCTTAGATGTCTCCTAGACACAGGTCTCTGGCCTGGACCAATTTTTTTTTTTTTTTGGTACGGGGGATCAAACTCAGGACCTCTGCTTGGGGACATGCAACCTGGATGTACACCCTTACTGGAGAAGGGACTTTGCACCCTTCTCCAGTACCCTGTGAAGAAGATACTCACACCCAGGTGTGTTTATGAGTCACCCTGGCATTGGTCTTGACAGCACCGTCATCGTCCCAGTTGTGTTTCTCTGGATGAGTTCTATACCAAACGGGATCTAGGAACTTTTTACTTGGAGCCCCTCAGGTAACCTATTGGAGAGAACAAGGTCATCTGCCAGCGTAACAAAAGAAAGTCAAAGTAAGGGAAAGTATGCAATATATCAAGAGATGATTATTGCAAAAAAAATTGTTTCTAAAAAAAAGTAAACAAATGCAATCACTTAAGCCTTTAAATATGCCATGAAAATAAGGTCAAGTCCCCAAGAGAAGAAAAGAACTTTGGCTTCTAATGATGTTGGGGTGGCGCAGACTTCATTCAACCTTGTGGAGATGAGCTGGATTTCTTTTTTTTTTCCTTAAATTCTTTTATTGGTACATTTTAGGTATACAATATGTTTACATTTATCATTGAGTGCTTGTACCTGTACATGATGTATCTTGGTTCTTATTTTTTCCCCATTCCCCTGCCCTCCCTTCACCCCCTCCACCCTTCCCTATTTACAAAGACTTTGTTTCCATTTTTTTCTTTTCTCATAATTTTTCCTTTCCCCTTCCCCTCCCACCACCCCCACCCCTTTGGACCTTTTCCTATTTCAAATTATCAATTTTTCATTATTAATCCTTTTAATCCTTATTTACACTTTCAGTTTCTCACTACAGAAAACTATTGGGTATTTACACATGTGTGTCCTATTTATTTCACTTAAGCATATGGCCTCAATATGCATCCATTTAGCTATAAATGATTCTAGTTTCTCATTCTTTATGGCTGAGTAGTACTCCATTGTATAAAAAAACCACATTGTCTTTATCCAGTTTCCAGTTGATGGACACTTGGGCTGTTTCCAAGCTTTTTTTTTTTCTTTTGGTCCTGGCGATTGAACTTGTGTCCTTGCACTTGCGAGGCAGGCAGCAGAACCACTGAGCTAAATCCCCAGCCTCCAAGCTTTAGCTATTATAAACTGTGCCATTATAAACATGGGTGCATATATATCGCTGTGGTATGATTCTTTTAATTCTTTTGGGAAGATACCCAGTAGGGGAATAGTTGGGTCAAATGGGATCTCTAGTCCTAGTTCTTTGAGGTATCTCCATACTGATTTCCACAGTGGTTGCACCAGTCTGCACTCCCACCAATAATGGAAAAGGATTCCTTTCTCCCCACACCCCTGCCAGCATTTGTTATTGGTTGATTTCTTGATAGCAGCCATTCTTTCTGGGGTGAGGTGGAATCTCAGTGTTGTTTTCATCTGCATCTCTCAAATGACCAGTGATGTTGAACATTTTTTCATAAGTTTATTTGCTGCTTTTACTTCTTTGTCTGAGAAATGTCTGTTCATTTCAGATGTCCATTTTTGAATTGGGTCTTTGAATTTGGGGGGTCTGATTTTTTTCAGTTCTTTATATATTCTAGATAGTAGTCCTTTGTCTGAGGTACACCTGCTAAAATTTTTTTCCCACATTGTAGGCTGTCTCTTAGCTTTGTTGGTGATTTCTCTTGCAGTGCAGAAGCTTTTTAATAAGATGAAATCCCAGTTGTTGATTCTTTCTGCTAGTTCCTGTGCTATTGATGTTTTGTTCATAAAGTCTTTTCCTATGCCAATATCTTCAAGAGTTCTACCTAACTTATCTTCCAGCAAGTTTGGTGTTTCTGTCTTAATATTTAGATGTTTAAGCCACTTCGATCTCAGTTTAGTGCATGCTGATAGGTATGGGTCTAGTTTTAATCTCTGGCAGGTTGAAATCCAGTTTTTCCAACACCCTTTATTAAATAGGCTACCTTTCCTCCAATGATGGTGGTTGGCTCCTTTGTCAAAGATGAGGTGGCTGAGTATATCTGAAGCTGTTTCTGCATCTTCTAAACTATTCCACGGATCCTTGGGTCTGTTTCTTTGTCAGTACCATGCTGTTTTTATCATGGTAGCTTTGTTTGTTTGTTTGGTTTTTGGTACCTGGGATTGAACTTTGGACCTTGTGCTTTAGAGGGAGGCAGTGGCACCACTGAGCTAAATCCTCAGCCCCTTTCACAGTAGCTTTGTAGTATAGCTTCAAGTTGGGGATTGTGATACCCTCAGCCATGTCTCTGCTGCCTAGAATTGCTTTTTCTATTCTAGGTCTCTTCTGGTTCCAAATGAATTTTTGGATTGTTTTCTCTAGTTCTGTGAAGTATATTGTTGTAATTTCAACTGGCATTGAATTAAATCTGTATAGTAGTTTTGGAAGTATGGCCATTTTCACTATATTTGTTCTTCCTACCCAGGAACAAGGGATGTCTTTCTATTTTCTTACATCCTCCTCCATCTCCTTTTCCAGAGTGCTGTAGTTTTCAGTGTAGAGGTCTTTTCCTTTCTTTGTTAGATTGATTCCTAGATATTTCATTTTTTTGATGCTATTGTAAAAGGAATTGTTTCCCTAATTTCTCTCTCAGTGAGTCTGCTATTTGTGTACAAGAAGGCTTTTGTTTTTTGAGTAATGACCTTATATCCAATGAGCTGGATTTCAATATGGCTTGGACTTGAACGTTGGAATAGGCAATATGCTCAGAGGGCTGGTGTTAGAATAGGCCTCACTGTCTGTGCTCTCCTCCACTGTTATGTCTTGTACCTAGCTGTGCCCCCAAAGCCTCTTGTATTGATAGGCGGGGCTTTTTGGAGGTGGCTGGATCTAGGATATGGATTAAAGGTGTATGTTAACTAAATTAGTCCAATCATTGGTTTAGCGTAATTCTGAATGTGGATACTAGGAAGACTGACCCCTGGATACGGGTGGCACCAATCAATAGGCTCATAGCCTGGATAGAATAAATGGGGAAAAGAGGCCTGCAGCTTTGTTGCTTCCTGCTTCCTGTCGACCCTCCATGGACTGTTTCTCCTCTATCATGTCCCTCTGCCATGCCACCCTGCCTTGTCGCCAGCCAACTGTAGACTGAAACCTTTACAAGCTGAGAGTTGAAATTAACCTTTCTTTCTGTAACTTGTGGATGTTGCGGATTTTGTCCCAGCAATGAGGAAGTAACTAAGGCACCCACCCAGAGTTGATCTTGCCTGAGAAGCCACATCAGTTGAAGTGCTATTAACAATTTAATAAATAGAGAAATTGCTCTAGGCTGAAGAGGAAATGGTTCTCTGAAGTTTAGTCAAGAAGCTTATTTTTTTCCAGTGGAGACAATACATATACAATACCTACAATAATTGTGTTGAAGACCCTTGGGGCAGAAGCTCTGAGGTTGGAGGCGAGAACCTCTAGAGTTGTAGGATCTGTGAGAGGTCTTTAGGGTTTCTTGCCTTAAAGACATTTCTTTCTTTTCTAACTGGACCGAAAGAAGTCTTGCCAGGTTGAAATGGACTTGACTGCTCCTGACCTATAGTTGCTCTCAGGTTCTTTCCCTTGCTGATTAGAAGTATGGATTGTGCTTAGTGTACGGTAAAGACCTCTTATGTTCTTGGTACTCAACACAGCCTCATGCTGTAAGAGTGGTTGTTTAGCAACTCCATTCCACCAGCTCCCAACATTTATTGAGCACCTTTTGTATTTCAGAGTTCCACTAAGTGTTAGCTTGATCACAAGCAATGGATGGAAGGCACAGAGGAAGCCAGGAGGGCTACGACTGCTCAACCAATTCTTAAGAAGACCCCAGCTGTGGGATTAGATCACCAGATTGTGGGATTCTTGGCGATCCCAGTGAGATCACCTCTGGCTGCAGGAATCTAGTTGGTGAAAAAGCATTTTTTTCTCCTTTCTTTGCTTCAACCTTCAGGCTATCTGTGCTGTTCTACCCACTCATGTAATTCAGGCACTGCACAAAAGACCTCACTAAATGTTGGGGTAGAATTCAGCCTGTTCCCTGTTCACTTGCTCTGTGCTCTGAGGAAGGGCTGTGCTTGCCATGGGGTGGGATACCCTTTTCGTTCACATAGAGGTATGCACAGGTTAGCAAAGACTAGGAGTTCTGCCCACTAGACCTCAAGGAGGTAAAGGAACCAATGGCATGTTACCTTATGTTACCAGATGCAGAAAAAATTTCTGGGCTTCTTAAAAGCTATGTTGGGAATACAAAGTATGTGTGCACTCACACACACACACACACACACACACACACTTCTCTGACTTTCGGATCTATTTTTTATTTGGAGAAGCAACTATATTTTTATTTTGGGGAAGAATATGTTAATAGCCAAAATGTTTAATAATTTTTGGTAAAAATTGTAGCTTTCAGTTACTGAGTGCTGACTCTGCAGGTGTGAGACAGGTCACAAAATTCTTGCTGTGAGCATTTCTCCCCAGTTCTTGTGCTTTGCGGCCTGTGTTATCACTTTCTCACACATGGCCACCTGCTCAGTCCCCAGGCTTCTCCCTCGGAATGAGCTGCCTTTCTGAACAGATGGGGTTCAGGAGAGAATAACAGGCCTGTGCTCCCCATTGGTAACTACTGAAGATGGCATCCAGGCAGTGTCTAGGGGTGGGCACAGCTGGATCCAGAGGGAAAGTCTTGGCTTGTAGAAAAGTTAATGGAAGTAGCTCCTCAATTAGTGGGGCTGACGGTACAAGCATCTAGGGAAAGAAGAGAAGGACTAAAAAATAGTGTTATTTAAACTTCCACCCTTTTCTTGGGAAACATAAAATCCTTCATGGAGCACTGCAACTGAAAGAGAAATAGCTTTGTGATGTGACATGCCTGGGACAAAGGTGAGGCCAGTCCTTCTGCTTCAGCACAGTTCACATCTGTGCTAATTCAGGACAACTGGGCTATCCCCAGCTCCTAGCTGATGTCTGCCTCCTGTCTTTGGTAGGAGAAACAAAGGGAGCAAAGACCTAGGGGTCAGTGCTTTCCTCCTCCCACTGCACAGCCCGTGCCCCACCCCGGCCCCCCGTAGTCCTCAGAGGCACTGAAGGAGCCTGCAGCCATCAACACCTGTCAGATTCGGGGCCAAAAATTTCATCATGTGGTACCTGGCTGGGGTGTCAACAATGTCATGATTTGGCCATTTTTGGGGAAAGATTGAACTAGGCCTGGGCACTGCTTTCAGTGACAAATATTCTTTAAAAGCACAGATGCTCCTGTTCTTACCACGAGGTCCCCCTAAACTCATCTTGACCTGAAAACATTGCAAACTGAAAATGCATTTCACGCACCAAACCTAGCAAGCCTCACAGTTTAGCAACACTCTGCAGTATCTATTGTCTCCCTCTCTGATGCACGGTTGGCTGGGAACTGTGGTTTGTTGCAGCTATCCAGATCACAAGAGAGTAGCAGACTGCATGCATATCGTTAGCTCAGGAAAAGAGAAAAAGTCAAACTTTAAAGTATGAGTTGTGTGGAATGTGAATCATTTTGCATGATTCTAAAGTTGGAAATTGTGAGTCCAGCTATGCTCAGCTGGGGGCTGTCTGTGAGTTGGCTTGTTCACAGGCGTCTGTGCCCACAGGGCACTCCAGCCTTGCAGGCACCTCACACCCATGTTGATCACTGGCTCTCCAGGGAAAGAAGTGACAATTTCAATGGGAAATGCAGAACTGAGCTCTCAAGGGATTTCCTTATAAATCAGTATGAAGAGTTTACTGGAATTTTTTAAAAGATAAAATGTTTGTTTTTCCTTGAGAATTTGCTACCCAAAAGCAGCTGTCATCATGTGTTCTGGGAGGGCAGAAGGAGAGGAGGGGACGGTGTACAAGCCAAACGCACACTAATATTGCAGCCCCAGATCCCATGGTGGCTCAACACTGGGATCCTGGAAGGAAAGCATCAACACTGTGAACGGGAGGCTGTTTGGGAAAGTCCTGGGCAGATTCAGGGCCTCAGGAGTATTGGAGCAGACTAGCTTTATTTATGATTAAGTGGAATTTCTTCCCATGGCAGATAAGGAAGAGATCAGACTATAAGAGGTGTTTTAAGATTTTCTGAAGCTGGGTGTGGTGGTGCACGCCTGTAATCTCAGCACTCTGGGAAGCTGAGGCAGGAGGATGGAAAGTTCAAGCCCCTGTCTTGGAAAGAAAGAGAGAGAAAGAAAAGAAGGAAAGATTTTATGAACTGAAGTATTACTCATTTTTAAGAGAGGTTAGCTTTTGAACCTGACCTTAATAATGTGAGTGGTCTGTTTCAGGAATACATGCTGAATAGATAGCCATAACTAGACTTAAAAGACTAGACTCATAATTAGACTCACAAAACTAGACTCAAAGTAATGGTCAGAACTCCTTGGGCTCACCCTTGCCCTACAGGTGGTATCATCACAAAGCTGATTTTGGACTTCTTTCAAAGTCCTTCAGAAAATAAAATTTTAGAATATATGGGTAGGAACAGTTGAGGGAATGTGGGAATAGAAAAGAAACTAAAATAAATCAAACATATGTTAGCATGTTAGAAAATGAAAAATGTGATTATGAATAATACTACTGTGTAATTTGCTTGTGAATACAGTGTCATGATTTTTATGGGCCTGCATACATATATTCTATATGGTCCTAGTGAAAATTCCTTGTGGTCATCAGATTGAAAGTGACTGTTCTGGAAATTGACCACAAGTTATTAGGTGCTAAGTATCTTTTCCCCCTTTACTTAAGAAATTAGTACAGCAAATCAAATTTCTTGTCTTTTTTTGGCACTTGGTGCAGAAGGGACAAGGACTCTCTCTTTCTCAACCCACTTGGAATTCTGGGGCAGAACTGGAGAGGCAGCCTGCATGTCAGTGGGGACCCTATGGTGGCAGTGACCTAGCAAGGGCTAGACACAAACAATGGAAGAGGGGATACACCCCAGAAGGACACTAATTCATGGGACGTATCTGTCGCTGAGTCAGGAAGTGTCCGACTGGGGATGAAACAAATGATTTCATGCCTTCAAATATTTTCCAGTGGAAACATGAATCACTGGCTGGGCCAGGCTCTGCCTGCCCTATGTTGCTGTGACACCATTCTTGGTGGTGTCACCTACATGGGAGCCATCAAGACGCTGAGAACCAAAGGAGAGAGTGGAGGACAAGTGCCTTGAGTGTCCCGTTTGATGATATATTGTCCTTTGGGTAGGAGATCTAATTCCTCTCTCATTCCTTCACTTTCAGGTGTCCTTCCCTGCCATGAAGTAGGGAGAAGGGAGAAAAATGAGATATTCTTTCACAGGCATTCAAATAATTTCAGTGGCCTTTTGGAACTCAAGTGAGAGAGAACCATGGAATTTTGTTCTGATTGAGAGTGAGGGGAAGGGTAGCATTAGGAGACAATCATGAGGGTTGGAGGTTTGCTATCAGTGTGCTTGCTGTAAGGAATGGGAAATGGGGAAGCAAGAGCTCTGGAGTCAGATAGAACATGGGGGTGAATCCCAGCATCACTGTTCATTCTCCCAGTTGCGGTTTTTAACCTCAGATCCCTAACACACAATGTGGAGACTCTGCTGCTGGAATCCAGATAAGTGTCCCCTACAGGCCAGTGTGTTGAAGGCTTGGTCATCTATCTGTGGCACTACTGAGAGCTGATGGAATCTTCAGGAGGTGGAGTCTGGTGAAAGAAGTTAGCCATTGGGTTGGGCTCTTGAAGGGGATATTGGGACACAGCCCCTTCCTGTTTCTCCTTTTCCTCCTGGATGCCATGAGGTGAGCAGTTTTTTTCTACCATGCACTCCCTCCATGGTGTTCCTCTTCACCATAGGCTTCAAAGCAATGCAGCCAAGTGGTCACAGATTGAAATCTCTGAAACTGTGAACCAAAACAAACTTTACCTTTTTAAATTTAATTGCTTCAGGTATTTTTGTCAGTGATAAAAAGCTGACTATCACAGCTGCCTACTGCCAGACTGTTTCACAGAGTAAATGGAATAACATGACATCAGTGAAACACAGTGGCAGCTCAGTAAGTGTTACAAATCAGTGATGTCATAGGTGCATTCAAATCTTGAAAATTCAGCAATCTAAACTTGCTCTGGAAAGGCTTGGAAAGGAGTCAAAGTTAAAAATGTAGGTAGTTCCAACTTGTTTCAGTGTCTTGCTCAAATAAGGCAACTTGGACCTCTCTTGAGTTTATCCATCATCGGCTCAGTGAGCTTGTGGTTTGTTGGTGAGCATCTGCTGTTCCGCAATGAATCTTCCTCCTAGCATAACCATCTCATCCTGCTAAAGCCACGCTGATTAGTAAAGCACATTTCTGGATGTTTCTGGATGAGTCATGGAGCATGACCTTGAGAACCATATCATTTCTTAGTCCTTTCCTTGTTGATGGTTTTTCCAATCAGCTCTTCCTGGGTGCCATAAAATGAGCAGCTTCATTCCACCAGGCCCTTCTGTCATGATGTTCCTGCCTTACAGCCAGCCCACTATGGACTGAAACTTCTGAAACCATGAGCCAAGTAAAAACCCCCTCCAACTTTAAGTTGTGGGTATTGGGTATTGTGTCCTGGAAACAGGAAAGCTGACTGATGCCGATGCTCCAGGTATCTCAAAGGCCTGGTCCCAGGGTGTGCCTTTGGGGAGGTGGTGGGAATTTAGGAGGTGGAACCTTATGGGAGGTTCCAGCTTCTCTTTCTCTTCCTCTTTTGCTTCCTGGCTGATGAAATGACCAGTTTTTCTCTGCTACACTCTTCCACCATGATGGACTGCCTCACCACAGGTCTAAAGCAGTGATGCCAAATAAACCATGGACTGAAACTTCTAAAACTGTGTGCCAAAACTACCCTTTTCTTTATATGTTATTTTCTCAGATATTACATTATAGTGATGGAAAGCTGGTTAATTTCTCACTCACTTTTATTTCTAATATTTTCTTCTATTTTCTAATATTTCTAATATTTGCTCTGGAGGAAAACTATGTCTTTAAACATTATATATAAAAATGTAGCAATCAACTATTGAAATTGGCTTTTGAGCCAACCTTATATATCTGAATTTCCACTGTACCTCAGCTGTCCTCCCATGTGGGCCAATTCCAGTAACTTTTCAGCATAGAGTGGGAAGACGGAGGGTCATAAAGCCTTCCCAAACCCCATAGAGTGGGTTACTGCTTCAGAACATCCAGCAAATGAGCTATATTCTTTGCAAGCAAACTTTGGTTGTTAATACACTCTGCTAAATTGGTATTGCTTCCTGTGTGATATAGTTTTTCATTTTTTCCTTTTGATATTAGGGATTGAACCCAGGGTTTTTCCACTGAGCTACCTTGCCAGCCCTTTTATTTTTATTTATTTTTTATTTATTTTTATTTTAAAAAGTTTTTTGGTACCAGGGATCGAACTCGGGACCTTGTGCTTGTGTGGCAGGAGCAGAACCACTGAGCTAAATCCCTGGCCCTAGCCCTTTTAAAAATTACATTTTTCAACAGCTCCCAGAGCAAAGGAGGCTTCTGGGTCCATGTCCCACAGCTCCCAGCACAGAGGAGGCTTCTGGGTCAGCATGCCACAGCTTCCAGTGCAGAATAGGAGGCTTCCAGGCCAACCTACCACTGTTCCCAGCACAGAGGAGGTGTGCAGGTGCCAGCAGCACTCCCTCTCCACCCCATCAAAATGAGAAAACATGTAAACAAGCCTCAGAACCAGACTTCCAGATCACCTACAGCAACCTCAAAGGGAAATGAGATGGAACACTCTGATACTCAATGACCTGGACTCCCAGAACTAGCAACAAAAGAGGATCTGGAAAAAATGAAATCAGAAATAATTTCTCACATAATAGCAAAGATTGTTCCCATAGTGGAAGATATGATTAATAAATCTAGAGAGGACACAGATAAAAAATAGAGGAGCTGAGGAACATGATGGAATCCCAACACAGGAAACAAATGGAATCCATAGAACA
>NW_004624753.1:17676526-17687432 GCF_000247695.1 Heterocephalus glaber | reverse complement strand
TGCTATCAAGAAATCAACCAATAACAAATGCTGGCAGGGCTGTGGGGAAAGAGGAACCCTGCTCCACTGCTGGTGGGAGTGTAGACTGGTGAAACCACTGTGGAAATCAGTATGGAGATACCTCAAAGCACTAGAACTGGAAGTCCCATTTGACCCAAGTATTCCCCTGCTGGGTATTTTCCCCAAAGAATTAAAAGAATCATATCACAGTGATATATGTGTACCCATGTTTATAGCAGCACAGTTTGTAATACCTAAAACTTGGAAACAGCCCAAATGCCCATCAACTGGAGTCTGGGTAAAAAAAAAATGTGGTTTTTAAATAAAGTGGAGTACTACTCCGCCATCAAAAACAAGAAATTAGAGACATTTATTGTTAAATGGATGCACATTCAGGCCACACTCTTAAGTGAAATAAATAGGACACACGTGTAAATAACAAATAGTTTCTTTAGTGTGAGAAACTGAAAGTGTAAAGAAGGACTAAAAGGTATAAAAGATAATGAGAAATAGGAAGAAAAGGGGCAAAGGGGAAGGGGAAGTGGGAAGGGTAGGGGAAAGGAAAGAAGGGAATGGAATTAATATGAGAAAATGAAAAAAAGGAAACAAAGTCTCTATAAATAGGGAGGGATGGAGGGGTTGAAGGGAGGGGAGGGGAAGGCAGAAAAAAAGAAAATAAAATTATATTTTTCATTTTCACTTTTTAAATTTTGAGACAGGGTCTCACTAAGTCCTTAAGTTGCCCAGACTGGGCTCAAGTTTGTGACTCTCCTGCTAAGCCTCCCAAAGTGCTGGGATTGCCAGTGTGTGCCACCATGCCTGGCTATGCACGATACAATGTGAAGGCTTCTTTTTCTTCAAGCAGTCTTTGACCCTCATAATAGCTGCTGTTCTGTTGGAACATTTTGTAAAATTACATGAGAAGGCAGTTTCAAAATCTCTTCTACGTTGTGTAGTTTATCTTCAGATGAAAAAGAATTGAAGAAAAAGCATCTCTTTCTGAGGATTACAGGCAGCAATCCAGAGCTATAATCGCTTTCTCAGCAGGGAGCTGTCGAGATGCTCTTGGGATGCTCCTGGGATGCTCTTGGGTCTTAAATCACTTGTAGTCTTCACCGTGCTTGTTCCATTGTCTGAGACAATTGCTCTACACTTTTACTGATGGACTTTCCATTTCATAAATATTTCTTCCATCAGATTCACTCTTCTGGGAAGAGCTTGGCAACAAAATAAAGATGAACAGCATTTAGCTTCAGTTTCTATAATCAAGCTGTAACACCAATGGGAAAAAAATACATAAGTAGCACATTTAACAACACCATTAAACTTTGTGCACACAGCTGAATACAATGCAGGAACAATTCTTTTCAATAAGATGTTTTCTGGGAGAAAGTTTGCACTATCACTTGAATAAATCACAAAATTCCTTTGCATTGACTGAAAACAGTTTAAAGGAGAGGAACATACTGAGAAGCTTGCTGCTTAAGCTTTTGGTTTCTGTAGGCTCAAACCCCTCAAAGAACTATCTTTTGAAACAGTTAAAATGGAAAGTCAGTTGTGTTGAGATGGTTAGTGAGGTGTGTTTTGGGCATCACAACGAGATCTGTAGCACTTTCTTCTCCATTCATTTCATATTCCTTGTGATGTCTAGCTTAATTATGATTTTTCAGGCATATTGTTGTACATTATTGTGGATTTCGTCTTCTCCTTGTGAAATTTTGAGGAGGCAACAATAACATTCTGCTTGAGCTCCATCCTCCTAGATAAGAATTTCTAAATAGGATCTTTCCTTGAAAGATTAATAGCCCATGTGGAATTAAGGAACCCAAAAGACAGTTTTATATTTATCATCAACTGTATAGTTAACATATTTATTAAAATTTGTTTTGCTTAATATTATCAATGCTCCTATTTGAAATAATTCTCTAAATGTTAGATTTATAGTATAGTTTAATGGTTATATTCTTCTATATTATTGACATTTTAGTAAATGATTTTTGGCTTTGAAAGGAAACAATATTCTTTTTGATGTTGCTTAGCTAAAACCCTCTTAATATTTGTATTAACTGTTTCCCTACTTAATGATTGAATAGTTGTTATAGTTGTTCTTTGCATGTGAAATTAATAGTTTTCACAAACTGTATAATTTTTTTGCATTTTACTCTAGAAGTGGCAGTAATTCACTTGCACATTAACTAGTTGATAAGATTTAAGATATAAAACATGTTAGGAGATTTACTCCTTGTATTCAGGATGCTAACCTGATCTAAAAGTGCATCCTCAGGTATTAATAATTAACTTAAATGATTGATCTTGCTTTGTTCATACAACTGCTGCTGTCATACTGATTAGATCTGACAAGAACCTGTGGAATCCCATAATTATTGATCCTCTCCAGGTCTGGAGAAACCAGATATGTGCTGAAGTCTATATTCAGCTCTTTGACTTTCCAAAGTCCAAGACCAGAGCTGAATAGTGGATGCTAGCAACAATCTAAGACTAAGCCAAAATGTGTGTTTTAGTCACTTTCTCCTCACTGAGACACAATACTCAACACCCACAATTTAAAAGAGGAGATGTTTATTTTCTGAAGCCTCAGTCCATATTCATCTGGCTCCAAGGCAGAAGCAGCCCAACAGAAGGGCATATCAGAAAAAAGCTGCTCACGTCCTGGTAGCCAGGAAGTAGAGCAGGAAGAGAGGAGGCTGGGAGGGAGACGTACCCTTCCTGGTCATGCTCCCTGTGACCTGCTTCTGACGAGGCCCCACCTCTTAACAGTACATTCAGCTACATTCCTAACAGTACCCCTATGATCCAATCACCTTGCAAACACATCAGACTCTTAGGACCATTTTATATCTAAACCATAATGATGTAGGTAGAGTCCTATAATTTAGCAGAAACTATTCTATTTTTATGTTTTTTTCCATTTTGTTTTGTTTCCTGATACTGGAAATTGAACTCAGGACCTTGTGTTTGCCAGGCAGGTGCAGCACCACTGAGCTACATCCCAGCCCCTTTCTCTGTTTTTTTTTTTTTTTTTTGAAACAAGGTTTCATTATATAATCAGGCTGGCCTGGAATTCGCTGTGTAATCCAGGCTAGCCTTGAACTCGTGGCAATTCCCCTGCCTTACCCTCCCCTATGTATATGTTATTTTGTATATATTCATAAAATAATATTTTGAAGGTTATTTAAAGATATGGAAATATGCTTCTATTCTATTCAATAACAATAGGCTACAAAATATTGTTAGAATATCATCTCAAATTGAAAACTACCAGATTTAAAAAAAATTTTATTTTGTTCATATAGCCATACCAAGAGAAAATGGAAGTATCTCCCCTCCTCCTCTTTAGATAGGGAGTTAAAATTAGCCTTTAAAAACAATATAGCAGGGCCCCTGAAGATCTCTGTGTAGGAGGACTTGGTTCTATGACAAGAAAGCTTGAAGGAACTTTTGCGCTTCTTGGGTGGGAGAGGGCAGCATGCCCAGCTGAGAGACAATGGGCTGGCAGACACTCCGAGACTGGGTAAGAGAGCAGACTCTTGCTGTGGCTGGGGAAAGAGTAGAGGGGGCATAATCTCAGGAGAGTGGCAGCCTGGGTGCCTGTGGCTGTGGAATAGCAGAGGAGGTCTTCAGGCTCAGTCAGTGGTAAGCAGGGTCACCCTTGGGAAAGGCATCCTGTGTGCCCAGAGGCAGCAGTGTCCAGCAGTAGTAAAAGATGGCTATTCAGAGTGCTGTCGTAACAGCAGGGTCCACCCTGCAGTGAGGACGTCTACCTTGTCCCGCATGAGCACCCTAACCCAGGATGTTTAATGGTTGAAGAGTGTGTGGGATGGAGCCCCAGAATGACTGTCACTGGCCTTCCCACCAGACTCACCCAGATGTAAACAGGATTTGGGAACAGAAATATATCTCTTGTACCCAGATGTAGGAGAACTAACACCTGATATCTTTATCTCCATGCCTACAGCAAACTAAATCACATTAGCTATACATAATGACCCTAATTTATCTGAGAAAGCAAAAAAGATCTTAATTTTCTTATTCATTTCTTTTTCAAAATCTCCAGAATGAATTTTCTATTAATTTCACAGTCAATTTTAATAAGTCAATATGTTGCTTGAAAAACAAAAGTTTTCAATAGTGAAGACATTGGGAATGGCAAGAATTATGTCTTCTTGTCTATCAAGTCTTTGTCTCAGGTTAAAAGAGTGGCTGCTATTTTTTGAGAGCTTTTTATGAGCCAGGTACTTCTCTTAATAAATTATCTTAATCTTCACAACAATAAGGTAAAACTTATCATTTTCAACTTTTTGAAGAGGAAGAAAGATTATAAAACATTATTAAAATGAAAAAAGGATTTGAAGAAGAGAGACATTCAAAGATCTTCTGTAAGCAGAGATTGGAAGACTTTTTATACAAAGAGCCAGATAGTTCTAAATATTTTAGGGTAGGTAGAGCAGAGAGTCTGTGATAAGTATCCAATGAAGCCATTGTGGTGCAAAAGCCATAAACCATACATAAACAATGAGCTTATTAATAAAATTTATTAATAAAAGTCATAGTTTGTTAGCCTTGCCATAGAAAAATATATCATAAATGTACAAATTTTCTAAATATATATCTAATTTAAAGCAATTCAAATCAAGAATTTAAGATTCTTTTTAACTTATAGGAGGAGAAGCCTTTAAAACTAGGTAGGAAATCAAACTGTCTTAAGGGGAAAACCTGAGATATCTGATTACATAAAAAATTAGGGTTTTTTTTTTTTTTTTGCTTGGAAAAGAATACAAAAATACTGACAAAGATTATAGGACTAGAGAAAATATTTGAAACACATATGGTAGTAAAATTAAGAAGTTCTTGCAAATTTTTAGGCAAAAAAAAAAAAGAAAGAAAGTGGATAATTCACTGAAGTTGAATGAAAATGAATATTAAACATTTGAATTTATGTTCAACATCAGTAGCAGTTAGGAGAATATTAATAATAATGATAAAGAGACCCAATGATTTGCTAATCAGGTTGGCAAAAAAATAAAAATACTTTATTGATGATAGTTGGTGCCAATTAAGATGTGGGGAAATGAATGTCTCACCTGATGCTGGTGAACTGCTATTCATTTTGGAATGGTGGGTGCCTATTAACAGAGTAAGAAAAGGAATGTTTAGAGTAATATTTTTTGATGCTAAAATAATTGTCACCAGATCCTTTAAAATTTTTTTTATTAGTACATATTTGCAGTACACAATGATTACATTCATCATGGGGAATTGGTCCAAAGGAATAATAAATTATCCACAAGTTAAGGAGAAGAAAAACGATTCATATCAAAACCTATGAGGTAGAGTCAAAGTTGTACTCTGAGGAAAACATAAGCCTTAAAATAATAAATAAAGGAATTTAATCTTCCATTTCTATCTTATATGCATCACAGCTGAGATTATACCATCCTTTGTGACATCAGGGAGGTGCCTACTTCCTAGTGGAGCCTCACCCTCATACCTGAATTTGCTTACCTCCCATGCACACCCTGGGACTTACTTAATTTTGTGGCATATTACTCTGGTCATACTCAGCTACATCTGTGGTGTTGGCTCATATAATCTGGTTACAGTGTGTTCCTCTCCTAGGATATTCCTGAGGTTTAATGTCTAGCTGTGCACAATCACTCTGGTCTTTGAACTCTAGAAATACGGTGACATACTAGGATATCTTATCAAAACTCTAAACTTAAAAAAAAAACCTAAACTAAAAGGACCAGAGGTGAGGGAGATATAGGTAAAATGACTTCTTAATGTCCCTAAATTCTGCTGCTTTAATAATCATGTAACTTCAAGGCACAATTTATTATAGTAAAGAAGTGTAGCTCATGCATTTCCAAATCAGGATGGTGACAGCTGTTTTGTAAACCCAAGCTAGAAGCTGCAAAAAAGAAATGTGATGATTTTGTATTATGCCTTCCCCTGTCTTCAAAGATGAACACACATCTGTTGGCCCCTTCACCTACCCACACACCCACAGACTAAAGACGCCTGTGATTCCTGGTAAGTAATCTCCCACAACCAAATAATATGTTACAGGGCCCAAATCAAACAGAGTTCCTGTGGGAATTGGATACAACTGAGTAAGAAATAAGAAGAGAATTTTCTCCATATGGCTCTGTCTCTGAAAATGTCACCAGGCATAAAATAAGGAGTTGTAAGTAGAGGTTATGGACAAAAAGCTTAGAAGCCTGATTTGGACGCACATAATAAAGTCCAAGAACTCTTCTCTGAACTTCTTTAGTGGAAAAGGTCTCCCTTGTATCTACTTGTTTTCCTGAATTGTCTCATTGATGCTGTGCCTCCATCTCAGGAATTGGTCTATAACAGTGGATTGCAATACTTCTCAACATGAAAATTTAGGGGTCCAGTTGCACCCTGGGGGAGAATTGAGCAAGGCTATGGCATAGCTGGTCAGTGGCCTGACATTTGTCCTGTCCCTACAGTGTGGATTCTCCTACCAGTTCCTAGCCAGGCTGGCTTTCCAAGATGCTGGCTCAGCTGCAGTGGGGATAAGGCTCACACACAAAATCCCTTTTTATACCCTTGCGTATGGGAGGAATATTCACCAGACAATGAACTCATTTGCATTACAAGTGTAAAAGGGCTTTGTTCTTCAACATGCCTCTAAACGCCTGTGTGGCCTCCCTTCCTCCTGGACATGGTCCGAAGCAGGCTCTGTGTGGTGCAGTGATTTAGCGCCCATCAGAAATCTAAAACCCGTAAACACACTGACAGCCATCGGCAGAGAGATGTGAGAAACTCACAAATGAACAACAAATGCAGGAGGGCAAGGCCAGCCTCGGTGGATGGATGGTTTTCCCAACCACGGAGGGGCTTAATGCACGGCTCCCAAACCATATGGCACACTGAACCTGGGCCGGGGGAGGCCGGGAGGGACTTGGCAGCTGCCCATGGAAACATAAACGCAGGCATTTTGTTTCCTTGTGTTCTCTTTTTTTCCTTTAAATATTTACTTTATGTGTTTTGCCAGGACACAGTTTCCACCCCATATGCAGAACAGGCTGCTTTTGCAGATGGGGGCCGGGCTGGGAAGGGGCCAGCTTGGCTCCGAGGACCTGTAATGGGATACTGAGTCCATCACATCCAGGGGCTGCTTTTCTTCCTTCTCAGGGTCTGGGTGAGCAGAAACCTGTTGCACTCTTCATGTCTGGGTCTGGTGGCTTCTGGAAAACCAGGGAGCTGGTTTTGCTTCTTGTCTGTGCACTCCCAGCTTTGGAGGCACCCAGCCTGGCACCCACATGGTCCTATGAGCATCTACCTAAAGGGAGAATGTGTGCCTGTGTTGAGCCCTAGGTGGGTGGTCTCGTTGCCAGGTCTGAGGCTGTGGGTGGCAGCAGGGAAATGGGATTTCTGGCTTGCAGGCTGCTGATGGGGCAGTGCTCATGAAATTTCCATACCAGAGAACAATTTGGCCCAGGACAAGGGTGGCAAGGGGTGGCTAGCAAAGGGGTGAGCAGCTGAAAGAGTATAGGGCAGCTGCGAATTCCCAACTGAAGTAGACATGTACGATATAAAAATAGATAAATGAGTCCTGGGCCAGGGGCCATGTTTGAACCAAAATAATGTAAGCAATCAAATGCTTACTGTCTCAGATCCACCCAGGCTCCCAAACACATTACTGAGCAGATGAGGGAAGGTTTGTGGAGAAGGAGGGTAGTCACTGCACCAGGCTGGCCCCATGGTTAGAAGGCGGGCTCATGGCTGGTTAGTGCAGATGTCCTGGACTAAAAATACATAGCCTTGGCACAGGCTCTGTGGGTTCTGAGGGATGAGGCTAGAAGAAACATCCCAGGAGTTTCAGGACATCTCTGAGCCATTCCATTTGTTTCACATGACACCATAGGCGAAACAGACTCTGAGGTTTGAGAGAGGCTGTGTCAAACACTGAGCTTAGATGGAAGATTGGCCAGAGTAGGCATTTTTTTTCAGTACTGGGGGAGGAAGCCAAGACCTCCCAAATGCTAAACAAGTACCCTACCACTGAGCTACACTCCTAGCCCCAAAGACACCTTCTTTGACCTAAGCATAGAGCAAGCCTATGGAAATAGGACCAATAACAGGGAGACCAATGTCTACATGTCTTGTTACTCATTGCCAGCCCGAGGCACTGATACTGTTGTTCATATTTTCTAGTGTGATGCTTCAGAAACTGGCACATGGGGACATTGGGACAGATTTGAGGGCTCCACACTCAGACAATTTAATCCACTAGGATTGGGTCTGACCAGAGGCTACCCTCTAAGAAGCTCCTGGGTGATGCTTCTGTTGCTGGCTTGTGGACTACACTTCATGTCATACTGTTCTCTTTCAGTTTAAGTAACTCTCTTGCTACATTCATCAAGGGGAGTAGCTGGAATCTAAGCCTAGGTTCCCATTCCACATGGCCTCTCCCTGACAGTCATGGAGCCCACATCAGCTGAACAGAAGCTTGTCCTCAAAATCCTTTCTGACACAGTCCCCTCAGCAGCTACAACAATCAACCAGAGTTGACAAACAGGCGAAATCTATTTGTCATCTTTGACAAACAGACCTGGGACATGGTCTCAAAGTCAGGTAATTTAGATTCAATCATGGATGGGTCATTTACTAGTCATGGGACATAGGATGTGGTTTTTAACCTTGTTATACTTTAAGACTCTCATCTGTGATGACAGAACTGCATCGGATTGTGATTTTTAACTGGAACAATCCTGAGAATCATAATGTATCAGTCTGCACAGGCTGCCATAACAAAATACCCTAGATCTGGTGGCTTAAACAACAGGAATTACTTCCTACAGTTCTCAATGCTGGGAGGTGCAGAATCAAGGTACTGGGTGATTTTGTTCCTGCTGAGGGTCCCCTTCCTGGCTCACAGATAGCTGGCTTCTCACTGCATCAGTTCTGGAGAATGAAATCAAGATCAAGATGTCAGCAGGTTTAGTGATCTCTCTCTGGCTTGCAGATGGCCACCTTCTCCCTGTGTGTTTATGCAGTCCTCTCTGGGTGATGTGTGTCATCTCTTGGTGGTATTTTTAGATACAAGGACACCAGTCTCATCCAGGGTTCCCTCCTCATGGGCTCATCTAAACCTGGGAATTCTCAAAGGCCCCACCTCCAGATACCATCACCCAGGGGTTAGGGCTCCACACAGGAATTAGGGTTGGGGAATGGGTAACAAATCTGTTCATACCATATCTGGATAGTTTATTTTAAAACCAGCCTCTGCTACAGCTTCTGGTTCAGTCTTCTGGATAGGATCAAGGAGTTTGTGATTTTAGCAGGTATTACATGATTCTGAGCTCTTTCAGGCTGGAGAAACCTGGGGTGAGTTGATTCCTGGGAGTGAAATAAGCTGTGGAGGCCTGCAAACTGCTGCAACCACCATGCCGTCTCTACACCAACACCCAGCCCACCTCCCTGGGTGAGGACTTTCTTTCCCCAGAGTGGTGCTTGAAGGGTCCTTGGCTTGTTAGATGTAGATGCAGGACCCAGAACACCTCCAGGAAGCGGGCACACAGTAGGCACATAATCAGTGTTTACTGAAGGACTTGTCTGGAGCTCTCCTAATTTCAAAAGTCTTTGTGACATGTAAATCATCTTTGAAGAGCACTCGGAGGAATTATCTGACATGGTTAAGGGAAGGTGTACAGCTGCCTTTATTTTTGCTGTCCAGGAGGCTCAAACAACAGTGACACGTTTCCATTTTCCTCATCCCACTGAGCAGCACAAAGCCAGATAACCAGAGCTGTGACTAGAAAATGAATATCAACAAGCACAAAAGCAGGCCAGCTGCTTCCTCTTTTCATTCCCCACTGGCTGTGCACCCAACAGTACTCGCAAATGGGAAGCCGTAATTAAGGCTTCCTGAGGACATTATAATCCCAGAGAGAAGGGGGACACTTCTTTCCATTGCTTTAATCCCATAGGGAGTAATGAAGTAAGGAAAGGGAAGGGAACATGGGAAGAGATTTATTTTATGTGGAAACACAGGGGGAAAGGCAGCAGCACCAAGTAGGACTAACGTAAAAGCAAAGAGAAACATTCTCAAAAAATCACAATGAAATGTCACTACTGGGCCGGGGATTTAGCTCAGTGGTTTTGTCGCCTGCTGCACAAGCGCAAGGACCTGAGTTCGATCCCTGGTACCAAAAAAAAGAAATGTCACTACTCACCTTTGTGAGCATGTCAATAAAAAATTCTGATGATAGCAAATGGTGATGATGGTGCGGAGAAACCAGCTCTCTCTCCTATGCTGTTGGAGGAAGTATTATGCAGTACAGAGTGTTTCACACTTAGGATGTTTGGACTTATGATAGCTCAATTCAAATATTTTTTACTTTATAAGGGTGCAAAAGTGGGAAATATTCAGTAGAAACTATATTTTAATTTTTTATTTTCCTTTTTCTTTTTGGTGGTACTGGACATTAAACCTGGCCCCTTTTCAATGAGCTCCAGCTCCAGCCCTTTTTGAATTTTTAAATTTGAAACAAGGTCCTGTTAAATTGCCCAGGCTAGACTCAAGCTTGCCATCCTTCTGCCTCAGCCTCCCAGAGTGCTCAGATTATGGGTGAGTGCTGCCACATCCAACTCATACTTAAAATTTAAAACTTGATTTTTTTCCTGGCCTAATGATACATATTCTCTCATGGCGATAATGAACCATAGCCCTAGTCAACCATGTGATCACAAGGGGGAATCAACTGATACTCTATCATGTTGTTAAACTAGTATGTTTGGTTGGTTAGGTTTATCCAAAGGATTTTCTTTTTTTCTTTTTTTTTCTTGTATTAAATTCTTTTATTGGTACATTGTAGGTATACAACACAATTACATTTCTCATTGGGAATTGTAC
>NW_004624753.1:17641526-17671141 GCF_000247695.1 Heterocephalus glaber | reverse complement strand
CTGGGAAACCCCTTCCTCTGGGCCAGGGGCAGTGGGACAGAAGGTGGCCCAAAAGCCCTTTCCTCTGGGCTGGGAGCAGCGGGAGGGATGGTGACTGGGAAGCCCCTTCCTCTGGACCAGGAGCAGTGGGACGACAGCTCAGAAGCCCCTACCTCAGGGTCGGGAACAGTGGGACTCAGTACCTTGGTCTGGTGGTCTGGTGTCCTCTCCGTCTTTGTAGTGTGGAATCAGGTGGCTGCCTGTCTGCAGTGGGGTGATTCGGCATCTTCCGGGCGACTCAGGACCTCGGTAGGGGGTGCACAGACCTGCCTGTCTGCAGCGGGGTGATTAGGAGTCTTCCGCGTGACTCAGCTCAGGATTTAATTTTTAGGAAAATGCAAATCAAAACCACAATGAGATACCACTTCACATCCTTTAGGGTAGCTATTAAGGAAAACAAAACAGGAAATAACAAATGTTGATGAGTATGTGGAGAAATTGAAACCCTGTGCTTTGCTGAGGGAGATGTAAAAAGGGGCAGTAGTTGTGGAAAATATTATGATGGTTCCTCAAAAGATCAAATAGAATTATTCTGTGATCCAGCAATTCCACCTCTGGGTATCTACAGGTATTTTGTGTGCCCATACTCATAATAGCATTATTCACAATACACCAAAGGTGAAGCAACCTAAAATGTGCATCGGTGGATGAATAAACAATGTGTAGTATGTACCTATACCAAAACAGTATTCAATCTTAAAAAGCAATGAAATTTCAACACAGGCTATAGCACAGATGAACCTTGAAGATGTTATGCGAAGAAAAATAAGATGAGCATGAAAGGACACATATTATATGACTTCACTTATATCAGGTGTCTAGAGCAGTAAAATTTATAGAAACTGAAGGTAGAACAGTGGTTATCAGGGTTGAGGGGGAAAAAGAATGGGGAGTTTGCATTTGTTTATTTTGGGGGGAGGTTCTGGGAATTGAACCCAGGGTGTCTGCACAGAGCTATACCTCTAGCCCTTTTTATTTTTCATTCTGAGACTAGATCTTATTAAGTTGTTAAGTTGCCCAGGCTGGGCTTGATGCTCCTGCTTCACCCTCCCAGAGTACTAGCTTTACAGGCATATGTCACTATGCCCAGAGGAGTAGTGTTTTGTGGACATACAGTTTCAGTTCAGGATTCTGAAAAATTCTAGCAATGGATGGTGGCGATGATTGCACAACTAAGTGCATGTAATTAATGCCACTGCCCTATACACTTAAAAATGGTGAGAATTTTTTGTGCATTTTCCCACAATAAGAAACAAAGCATTACTAGAGATAACTAAGGTCACACCCAGAAAAAATGGCAAACATCCTGAAATTCTTTCTTTTGTTCACTACATTCTTTCAACTCCTAGAAGGAGTCTGTTTCACTATGCTTTTAAGCAAAATAACAATAAAAGATTTAAAGAAAATGGAAAAGGTGCCAGCAATAATTAGAAAAGTTAAAACTCACAATGTGGAGTTGGCAGTTAAATCTGGGCCTTTCAACCTGAAGTAACTTCACCCATTGCAGCCATCTCTTTTGCCTCCAAGCACTCAGTCTGCCTCTAAATACAACCCGGCCTCTCTTGGGTCACACCATTTGTTCTTCCTAGAGGGACCTCTGTACTCTCTCCCCACTCCGTCAAATCCAGCTGCAACCCCACCTTCCCCAAGAGAAGTCTGACAAGCATTTCTCTGCCTCCTCCGTTCACCTGCTACACTTCTCATCCAGATCCGTGTTTTGGCATCTGTATTATTTAGCTAGATTTACAAGTGCAAATTTCATGTTTTTCCAATTGGTGTGTAAGTTACTCAAGGAACAAACCAAATCATTCTTATTTTTGAAGCCACTATATAATCTGGTGCTGTGATTTTTACAGAGTGAGTGCTTAATAAATTTTTAGAGCTGATAGAAAAGAATTTCTACCATTTTCTCACACAATTCAGAAATATTTGAAAAAATTTTTGAATGGGAAAATTTAATAAAGGTAGTCTCTGAAAGATGAAGATACCTTAAAATTTCATGTTTATAAAAACTGTTTAGTGTGTGGCATTGCGGATTGAACCTACGCCTTTCCCCTGTGCTACATTCCTAGCTCCTTTTTAAAAATTTTAATTTAATTTTAATTTTTTATTTTTCACCTGTGGTTCAAGCACATGAAATTAATGGTAAAAATAATACTTTGATTTTGATTTCCCTAAGTTGCTAAATTGCTGAAGTTGAGCTCAAAGTTGCAATCCTTCTGTCTTGGCTTCCTAGAGTCTTGTGATTGTAAGAGTGCACCACCGTACCAGGCCTTTAAGAACTTTTTCAGTCTGAAATTTGCACATGAAAGACTGGAACAAGAAACTTGTGCTTTATGAACTCACAGATGCAAGAACTACAGGTCACCTTAGCCATCATGCACTACAATTTCCCTATCTCAGAGAACAGGAAAATAACACCCCAAGCAGACATCCATGTAAGAACACACAAATGGTGCAGAGTCGAGACTGGAACCTATGTCTTCTAAGTCCCGACTTTTGTTTTTCTTACAGCTGGCTGATGGAATTATTTTATTTACTTGGAGGGATATATGGTATGTAGAAATGATAAATGTCAATTATAATTTTCCACCCATGGTTGAAGAAGTATAAAAATGAGCTGTGTCAACTGTTTAGTTACACTTCTAAGAGAGCCACAGTCTCAACTTTAAAATTTTTTTCTCTCTTACACACACATGCACACATCCATGGCACTACCATGGTTGAAGTACATGAAATTTATGGTAAAAATAACTTTGAATGTTCAAATTAGCAGGTCTGTGGGTAAACACTCTCCTGCTCCAAGAGCAGAGATGTAGATGACCGTTTATGGTATGACAGATTAGGGCCTGCTGAAAGCTCAGTGCTTGTGCCTAGAGCTTTATGAGGTAATTTTCTCTTAAAATGTTCCTTCAAAGTTTTGGAATTCCCATTTTATAATTATTCATTTCCCCATCCCACCCCATGCCTTTGAGTAAGAACAGATAGGTAGGCTTACTCTCTGTTTCCTGTGAGTCTCTGGGAACTTCCTATGGGAGTGTCTCAACCCAGGAAACATTCCCTCCTCCCACTGCTGGTGGGCACCAAGTGCTGCTGGCTGCATTGAACTGGGTCACCAGGGCCTTGACTCTTTTTGTCTGTAAGGACCTGGGGTGTGGGGGGGTTCTGACTCAGGAGCCCACAGGAGTGGGCCTTCCCTTCTCCCTCTCTGGGACTGCTCAACTCCTGGTTCTTATGGGCTGGGAGCCAGGGCACCACTGAGCCCTCTCCTCCCAGACCAGCAACACCCTGCCCTGCCACAGGCACAGCAAGGATCTGGCTCTGCTGTTGAAACCACAGAGTTGCTGCCTTTGTCCCTCCTGCAGCTACCACTGACAAATGCTGTCCCCTTAGCTTTGCTTATGTCTTCTGAGTCCTCTTCTCACCAAGGCCTTGTTCATGGGCCCTGTCCTTGTCCTGACTTGCAAAGATTGCGCTAACCCAGTTTAGCAAATGGTCTGCCACCCAGGATATCAGATCACCCTTGAGATATAATGAAATGCCTCACCCTCATCCTCAGTAACTGATGCCCTGGATGCCTTTAGTAAGAGTCTTATTAACTAGATGCATTAATGACCACTCTACCCTTATTGCTTCTACCTGCTGGTGCCTGTACTCTGCTTAGCACATTCAATCCCTAGCAGGCATTCTTGCCTGCAGAGTTAAGCCCTATCTTTCTCTGGTTTCAAGGTTCTTGATGCCTATTGTGATTGTCCTGAATGAAGTCTTCCATACTGTTTTATCAAGTGTCAGAATACTTTCTTCTAACACCACCAGAGGCTTGCCCAGACCATTCTGACCCCTAAACAAAGCTGATTCAAGCTGACCTGGGCCACATTCTGCTTTCTGAGACTCACCCAACCCAAATAATCATCTCACTATCTTATGAGGCATCCTGGTGAGCATTAGCAAGGGGACACCCAAGTTTGTACTTATCCCTTGAGAGGACAAGGAAATCACCCATTTCTCTTCTGTCCTTGAAAACCTCCTGGTGTGCCGACCCTGTTTCAATTGCTGGAGTGTCCTGGGGTTAAAGGCCAAGTGAAGGACATGCAGACCTCTGGTCTTGTGATTCTCAGGCTTGGCTAAGGGCTGAGCTGGAACTAGACACACCATCTTCTATCCACTTGTCCTTGTGTGGTGGGGTCTGATGACTGTCATCTACCTCACAGGGCTCCCGGTGGAGATGTCTGGCTCTTTAGGAGAGAATTGTACAAGATTGGGAATTTGTTTCCTTTTAATTTACTCAGCCTTATAAAATCCAAACATAAGTTAACCCCCAAGGGCGAGGATAAATGGGGACTGGCAAATGGGCCCAAACTGCTGAAACAACAAACGCTTTTCCTAAAAGGTAAAAAGCCATTTACCACGTTCAGAAGAATTTACAGCTACTGTTGGTTTCCTTTCCTCTCTTCTTCTTCCTCCTCCTCCTCCTTTTTTCCCCTCTCCTTCTCCTTTTCCTTCTTCTTCTCCCCCCCCCCCCCCAGCTTCTTCCTCCTCATGCAATAAAGGAGATCAGTTTGTCTGAGGCACCTTTCTTTTTGATGAAAGTCTGTCTTTGGGAAAGGGATCATGCTTCAAGGAACCCATAAAAGTAAGTAGTAAAAAACAAAACACACTCTGAAATGCCACCCACAGTCGCCTCTGACTGGCAGCCCCTTCTTGGCTGGGTCCATCTGCATTGTGATAAGAGCAGTTTGTGAGTGACGTCAGGCTAATTAGCCAGGCTAATGTTGGGCTTCCTGGAGAGGGCTTTTGTGAAGTAATTGGCTGTCTTGGGGTCAAAATGCAGTAATTACAGGTCCTTTTTTTTTTTTTTCTAAACTAAATGAGATAAACAGCTTTTGAAATTCTTCAAGCAAGAGAGCTATCACACTGATAGACTTCTCTTTGTTTCCTAGAACTGCAGTGAGTATTTTGACAGGTGATTTCAATAACATGTAGTTATTTATTTATTCTAGGTCTGGGACATAAACACAAACATCACCAAAGATGGAATTACTGAGCAGAGGGTCTGCCTCAAATGCTGAAGTTGGAGAATAAGGTCAGCAGATATTTTGAGCTAAAACAGAAATTCCAGCAGTTTTAAAGCCAACAGAACAGAATTATGCATGTAAACAAGCTCCCTTTCTTCCAGTTGTTTGCTTATTTTCATTGTAAAAATCAATAATAGAAGCATCTGGGAAAGCCATGGAAGCTAATAAAATCAGGAGCCGTCATTTCCATCTTGGGAAGCCTGGGGACCACTGAGCACAGAGCATGTGAGCATGTTTTTAGGGTCCTGGTCTCAGAGAGGGTGACTGGCCTTAGGGAGTGTAAAAAAACTAGTGTGGATACTGGAAGCAGGGAAGGTTTTAGAAATGAAGTAAGCACCATTTCCAGGCTTTAATCCTGCTTAGTTCTTAGGTAGGATAAAAGAAATAAAGATAGAAAGGAGACAAGGAAAATCATAATTTTAAAATTATATTTTTAGTAAAAACTATAGCTTCAGGACACACTCAGTTTAAAGGTCACCCCCCCCTCCCCCGCCAAGACACATTA
Source organism: Heterocephalus glaber (assembly GCF_000247695.1). The sequence goes on along the minus strand of NW_004624753.1, from coordinate 17,665,522 downwards.
AGCCTGGACCATTCTCTTTTTTACCTGTAAAGAGGCCTTTTCCCCATATGCAAGGCTACAGCTCCATCACCAGTGATAGGTGTCATCTGTGTGTCACCCCTTCATCTCTTTCCTTAGATTTACAAGTTCCACAGATTCCCGCCCTGAAGTCCCCATAACTATGCCCAGCCACACACTATCATGCATCTCATTCTCTGAACACCTGCATGCTACTCTTGCCTGTGCACTTTTCCAAATAAATCTTTTCTGTGCCTCTGGCTGACAGGTCCCAAAAATTCTTTTTCTGTGATGGGAGTCAGTGAATTTACCCTGCAGTAGGGTGAGACTGGCTCCTCATCTCTATCGGGGGACTTCTTGGGACTCTGCCCTGTGACAGATCTTCCCACCCTATAACGAACTGCCAACCTCAGACTTGAGAGCTTCCCATGGGCAGCTGTGGCATCCTTTGAACTGCAGTCTCAGGCCCCACTGAAACCTCCTGACAAGTCCTCTGCCTTTCAACAGCATCCCCAGGATCCCCACGTGTATTCAGCTAGTTCAAACTGCTCGGTGACAGGACTTGGTTCAGAGTGCAGCAGCTTATTTTGAGCAAAGACTTTGAGAAGGTGTTAGCGTGAGGAAGTACCAGGGTGATGACTGACTACCTTTTGTTTTTTTCAGAAGAAAAGGGATTGGTAAATGATTGCAGCCCACTTCTAGTGTCAAAACTGATGCTTTCTTTTTGGTAGTACCAGGGATTGAACTCAAGGCCATTGCACTAGCTACATCCTCAGTCCTTTTTAATTTTTGAGAAAAAGTCTCACTAAGTTGTTAAGTTGTTGGGGCTGAGCTTGAACTTGCAACTCTCCTGCCTCAGCCTCTCAGAATACTGGGATTATAGGTATGCACCACCACGCCCAGCTCCCCCTGAAAAATTGAACACACCTTTCAGGCCTTCACTACTCTGCTAGGATAGCTGAAGGTTTGCTCCATCTCCATCTGCACCCATGCAGTCTGACACTATAGACCAACTATTATCTGAGCCTGTGACTGGGGCATGGCTGCCATTGCTTTTCCCCAGAGTAGTTTTGTTTGAGGAGATAAAGATATCTTTTGGGACCCTCTACATATATGGAAATCTGGTAATTAATGACTCAGAACTCTGTCTCGGCATCCCCAGGAACCTTAATGATTCGGAGGAATTGCCCACCCGGCTGAGGCTGGGAACAAGATGTGGGCAGTTCAGACTATTTCTGAATCTCACCGTTAACTGCTGCTCTATCATAAAATGTATTCAGTGGAGCCTGCCCCTAAGATACCCTGAAATTTCCTAGCACACAGGCTGAGGTGCTTAAAGATTGCCTTAAGACTGTGATACAAAACCATTCAAAGATGTTTATAGGACCCACATCATTGTATTGTATATCTTGCATCTATATTAAGAATAAGACCAGCACTCAGCAATCTCCAAAGGAAAGGAATTAGATGACATGACAACCTTTCCATTTTAGTATGCCACTGGGAGAACATAAAAGCCAGAAGGGCTTTCAAAACCTTCTAAAACTTACTCCTGAATCATCCTCTGTCAAGAAAATTCTGATGACGTGTCTCCTCCTCCTACAACCAGAATATCTTCTCCAAACCATTCTGTAGTAACTGTATTCTTAATTCTGCACCAAATATAAGCTTTATCTACCCAAGACTCAGCCGAATCCTGGAATAGAAACATCAATATCTGCTCACTGTTGGGCATAGGTGAGCCACAATATTATATAGGACAAAGAATACTCATCATTTCACCAGTATTTATTGAGTACTTTATGTCTAGATACTGGTCTGAAGTGAATAAAGGAGAAAACAGTTAATATTTAGTGTTTTTCACTTACCAGGCAAAGATCTATGTAGTTCTCATCTAATTCAGTTCCAGTACAGCACCACATCTCTGGGTGATGCTGGTTTCATTTGAAGAGCAACAGAAAGCCACTAAAATCAGTGAGCAAATGATGCAATTCAGCAAAACGGAGCAGGGCTGATTTAGAGAAGGAGGGTTTGGAGGCAGTTGGGATAGTCACAGTGGGAGGCTTGGACCATGATGATGGGAGATGTGAATGACTGAGAGCTCTTTAGAGGTGGCACCAGTGGGACTAGATTTAACTTGGAGAGTGAGGGATAGGAAGTTCTGGTGCTAAATTGTAAAACAAACAGTAGCATTTACTATGGACTCATTGACTTGATAACATCTACTTAAGTAACACACATAATGCTAGTGAGCCCTCCCTGCCTATTTTACCACCCTGCCACAAGCCAGGTGCCCTGCAATGAGGCCTACCTATCTTGTGTCTTTAATCTGCCCAACAACTGTGAAGCAGCACTGTTATGATACTTCATAGGTGAGGAAGGCAAGACCTAGAGGATGAACTAGAGCAGCCAAGGTCACCAGGGAAGGTAGGAATTATGCTGAAGCTCAGGTCTAGCTGACTCCTTGAACCACAATCCTCATGTCCTTTCCCAGCTTATCTGATAGTAAGATTCACTTGTATTATTATAACACGATTGACTGATTGTCCCTCAGCCCCTGTAGAATGGAAGGCACAAGAGGGCAGCAGCTTCAAGGGCCATTGGAGTCTTCCATATCCATAGAAGCAGGGGCTCCCTGCTTCTATTCTTTTGCTGTACTGGGAGGACAGGATTTGAACTCAGGGCCTTTACACTGAGATATATTCCCAATGTTTTTTTATTTTGAGACAGGTTCTAGCTAAGTGGCTAAGTTGCCCAGGCTGGTCTCAAATTTGTGATCCACCTCCCTCAGATTCCCAGAGTGCTGGGGTTGTAGGTGTGCACCAGGCCTGGCCTTCCTGCTTTCATCTTTACTCCTCCTTCCTCCAGCCTCTGCCCTGAGGGGTCTTTGTGAACTATCAACCTAATCCCTGATTGGTCCCTTGCTGGTTGTCCTTACAGCAAGATTGGCAGCTGTGGCCCTTCCACCCTCCTGCCTCCCTCTACCACTCAGCGGCATTTAGCCACATAGGCCTTCAGGGTGTTTCCAGTGCCTCCAAGTGACCTGGGTTGCCCAAGACACCTTTCCTGGGCTCGAGTGTTTGGTCAGAGGGTGAGGTAGAGGCCACACTCCCTTCACGACCCTTCTGTCCTCTTCCTTTCCTGGGCTCCGCTGAGGGCAGCACCGAGTGGCTGCTTGGAGAATGGCTTGGGAGGGCTGTGCACAGGGCCATGCCTCTAACCTTGGCAGAAGACATTGGGAGAAAGTGCCAGCCAGGAGGACAGAGGCTTCTTGGGGAGACTGGAGGGCCAGGGAGGAGCAGCTGCTCCCTGGGTGGGCCAAGCATACACAGCCTAGCTGCACCCTATGCAGTTGGAAGAAGGTGGTGGGGTGGAAGCCTTGCAGCACAGGTCTGGCCATGGTTCCACCACACATGGTGAAAGTATACAGACTATCAGCAATCAAGAGAGGACCTCCCTGTGAGGGAGCACGACACAGGGGTTAAGGCTCTGTAAACAGCCCAGGGAAAAAGCACCAGTTTCTTTTAAGGGCTGTCTTTACTTCCAGAAGAAGCTGCCAGTGCATCCTCCAGGCACTGTCCTCTGAGCACCACGTAGGGGAGGAGGGACACAAAAATCCCAGGAGGATGGCTGTACCCTGAAATCGATTCTGCTGAATGCACAGGCCCACTTGTGCCTGAAATAGGAAATGGACGTAGGTGCCACCCTGCACAGCAGTGGTGGCCATCTTCTTTTTAAATTGTACTGTCCCAGCCCCTTTGTTTTATAGATTACTTTTTGAGATAGGATCTCACTGAGTTGCCTGGGCTGGGCACAGTCTTGTGATCTTCCTGTCTCAGCCTCCTAGAATATTGGGGTTATAGGCATGTACCACCATGCCTGGTTTACACTTTACTTTTAAGAGAAGAAAATAGAGTATGTGCATAGGTGAGTAATCTGGCAAGGTCCCCTGAAAAAATGAGGGACAGAAATTCATGCACCATGAGTCCTGCCCACGTCTATGAAGCCGGAGCCTCTGGGCTCCTTTCATGGCAGGAATTGCAAGCTGTCTTTCTCTCTGCAGAGATGCCTGACAGGAACACTGTTTAGGAGCCACGGCTTGTAGGTAACAGAAAGCTCTACACCAGCTAATGCAGCAAAAGGAGCGTTTGGGCTCTGTAGTTAGGAAGTCTGCAGAGCTAGGCTCAGGAACTCCAGGGCCAACTGTGAAAGGAGCCCAGGTCACACAAACCTAGCATCTGAGCCCCAAGCTGCCTAATGACACAGGTTCTAGCCTTGTCCCTCATGTAGCTGGAGAAATGGAGGAGCAAGACCCCAGCTGGAAGGCTGCAGAGCCTGGCTGAATCCTTGAGCATTCATCTGATTCAGTCTCCGTTCCAGTACCTTTAGGGCTTGCTTCTTCTGTATCTTGGACCTACTACCTTCTAAATTCATCCCACTCTCTCCTTCTTGTGTGGAGAAAGGCAGTGGCCAGAAGCTGCCACTGCAGAGCCTCTCTGCCCAGCTGGGGACCCAGGCCAACACAGCCTTCCCATCAGCCCACACAGCAGGAGCAGGGCCAGGCAGGAATATAAATGTGTGCTGGGCACTGTGACCAATGGAGACCCAGGACCCAGCCGCAGACAGTTTAGGGAAGTGACTCAGTGTTGTCCAATCCTCCAGTTTTCCACAAAAGCCAGAAATTTTTTAATATAAAATTTCCTGGCTTTGAAAATGCTATGTGGATCTAACAAAATACATATTGGAATCACCTGTGCCAAGCTCCCCTCTCCGGAAATCTGCAGATCCACAGTGTGCTGCTCGCTCATCCCTGAAGCAGAGAAGAGTCTGGAGAGCCTTTTCACCTTTCCTAGCGATCTGGAATTTTAAGATGATCAGATTTGATGTATTTTGCTTGTTTTATTTATTGTGTCAAATACTTGGTGGGTCTTTTCCATCAGGAGACTTAGGTCTTTGAGTTCTGGGAAATTCTCCTTTCTAAATGTTTGATAATTTTCTTCCTTCAGAGCGGTGAATGAATCTTACAATTTTTTGTACATTTTGAAGTCTCTTGTTTTTATGTCCTCTGTTAAAATTTTTTCTTTAATTTTATTTTCCAACTTTTATAAGAAAGTTTAAAAAATTCGTATTATCATTTTTATGTGCTTCTCACTTTATATGATACCTTTGGTACTGTGTGTTGCATCTGAGATTCCAGACTCTTGTGCATGTTGAGCAAAGAACTACAAGCAGCTACATTTATTGAAGTTGTTGGGAAGATGTGCTCAGGGCGGGTCTATGCCAACAGAAACAAAAAGGTAGCATGAATGGAAAAGTGGTACCAGGATGGCCAGGAACAGGAAGGGTGAATATAAATCAGGCTTTTGAATTTTTAAAAGATGTGCACCCTGCGGATCTCTCTGAATATGATTGACAAATGATTGACAGGTTGCTGAGTCATCTTAGGGATTCCTAGTATGCGTGACTCTCCCAGAGTTCACTCTGGTTTAATCACAGCCATGAGATGTGGTCTCTATGTGTGAAACTTTAATGAAACTTGAATTTGAATGAGGCAAAGGTTCCTGAAGTTCAGGCCATGGGGTCTAACACATATGTTTAGAGATTTCCTGGGTCTTTATTATTTTTATTTCTGTTTCTCTTAGGAAAATGGAAGGAGAATTTTGTCCTGGAGTGCTGCCCAAATTCAGGCGGATGGAGGAGTGATCTCCTAGCCCCAATTGTGCTACCTGTGCTACCTTGACCTTGTATTATAGATGCAGTCATTCTTTTTTTCTCACTAAAGAATGAATTATGGATATTTAAAAAGTATCTTATTTCTACCTCATTTCTCATTTTCTTTTATCCTCACCCCAATCTTTCTTCATGAAGATTTTCCTATGTTATCTGTTAATGCCAGAATTCATTCATTTTTAACAGTGAATGACTTATTGGCCAGCTGTACCTCTTCTTTCTTGAAGTGTCTGTTCATTTCACTTGTCTTTTATTTTGGGGAGTCTATTTTTTTGAGTTCTTTATATATTCTAGATACTAGTCCTCTGTCTGAAGAATAGCTGGCAAAATTTTTTCCCATTCTATAGGTTGTCTTTTTACTCTGTTGGTTGAATAAATACATGAAGAAATGCTCGGTTTCTCTGACCATTAGAGAAATGCAAATTAAAACAACACTGAGATTCCATCTTGTCCCAGAAAGAATGGCCATCATTAAAAAATCAAATAATAACAAATGCTAGAGGGGCTGACTGGGGAAAGGAACTCTTTTACATTGCTGGTGGGAGTGTAGACTAGTACAACCACTATAGAAATCACTATGAAGATTCTTCAAAATTTAAAAATAGACATTTCATTCAATCTAGCTATTCCTTTCCAAGGTACCTTCCCCAAAGAGTTAAAGACATCATATTACAATGAAACATGTATATTCATGTTTATAGCAGCACAATTCATTATAGTAGCCTATATGTTCATCAACAGATGAATGGATAAAAAAATGTGGAGCTAACACACAATAGGTTACCACTCTGCCATAAAAGATAAACTTGAGCGATTTGTAGGAAAATGGATGCACCTTGAGACCATAATGTTAAGTGAAATAAATCAGACACACAAGCTTAAATATCACATAGCTTCTCTTATATGAGAAACCCAAAATATAAATAAAGAGCAAGACAAAAGGAGATAATAGGAAGTAGGGAAATACATCTTTCACAAAAGGGAAGAGGACCAACAGATGGAGGGAGGGGGAAGGAAAGGGGGATTAAAAAAAGTAATCATGATGTGTTATATACATGTACCAGCTCCCCGCTAGGAACATAAGCATTACATACTGCAAATATGTATTAATAAAAAATGAAAAAAAATGAATGACTAAAAAGATGCTTGGAAACTCCTCATGCAAAGTTTTTTCTATTGGTGAGGTTTTCAGGGAATAAGTGGCTATTTTTGTTGAGAAACTTTCAAATGTCATTGCTGCAAGTCATTTCTTTGGTGTTAATCTGTGTCTCAGTCCACTTTTCTACTGCTTTCACAGAAAACCACAGGCTGAGTAAGTTACAAACAATAGGAGATAACTTCTCACAGTTCTGGAGCCTGGGAAGCCCAAGGTCAAGGTGGAGGGCACCCCTTGGGAAAAAAGCATGCTGTTGGCAAGGTTGCTGGTACTATAAAGCCACATGTATGGAAGAACCTACTCCTTAGGCAAGGAGATTAGGCTTGAATCCAACTCTGAGGGCAGAACCCCGAAACCTAATTACCTCCTAAGACCTCACCTCCTAATATGGTCATAGTGGCAATGAAATTTCCATGGGAGTTTGGAGGGTACATCCACAAAGACCAGTCAATTTGCCCAGCAAGATAATTTCTAATTTCTTGCTGTGGGTTGGGAAGGGAGGGTGTTCGTCTGACTTGCAGAGCTCAGACTTCGGTGAGGAAAGGGGTGATGGTGGGCTGGACTCTGCCTCCCCTTTTGTTTTGGCCTGGGCTTGCTTCCTGAGCCAGGCCCCCTCTTCTTTTATCCTGTCCACAGCAACCTACTCTACCTTCTGGGTAAGGAAGCGGGGCCTGTTGCTGTGTGGACAGTGGGATCTGAAACTCCTTTTATAGATTTTCAATGAACTCTCTTGGTTTCAGCTACATAGAATCTTCTTCTTTAAAAGTACCTTATGCTTCCATGTGCTGTGAATTTCTGGGTTCCCAGTTGTGAATGCAGCAGGGGACACCCCAGCTCTGACAGCACTGGCATCTGTCCCTAGTTGCTCAGTTTATCACTGCTAGATCTGATTTCTGCTTTTACACGTTTAACTGACCTCTCTTTCCTGCCTCTCCTTTCATGGTCTGCCTTTTTGGGTTGATGCCTTTTTATCTCTTTTCTGTCACTTTAGTGGGGAACTGGGAGGGAGTGGAGACAAATGTGTATGTGAATTCATTCCACCTGCATCAGTTTCCATAAGGCACATTCCAGAGGCTATTAACCAGCCCACAGGTGTGTCTCTTCTCCATCCTCACCCACATTGCAACCACTCCTTTGTCACCTTGCTGCCTACCACATTTCCAGTGACATAGTCTTGCCTTTCTCTTGGAGTTGAGAGGCAGAGGGAAGGAGTGTGTGTGGGAGTCTGCCTAACAAGAATCCCACTTTCAATGCAGAATTGGAGTAGAGGCAGAAGACATCACTCTGGGTCTAAGTGACCCGGAATGTGCTGGACTTTGATCAAGGAATAAAACACATCCCCAGCCTTTGTTAAAACTCCCAATGCCATAAGAGGAAAAGACCTCACAGGAAAAATCCTGGGTGCCTATTTGAAAAAATAGCATTGCTCTTTACCTCTTTGCCTCAAACACTGTTCTCTGGCTATAATGGAGGAAAAATAGAATTGGGGGTGGAGGGACTAGAAAGCCTCAGCCTCCTGTGTTTAAATAAGGGTAGGAACTGTAAGAGTGGTAAGCTGGGCTGAGTGGCCCTCACAGCCAGTCTAGTTTTTAGCTGAAAAATTTGGAAGATGCAGGGTTTGCATCTTGGAGCTGGGCTTCTGGCAGATTTTGTATGCAGTTCTGAGGGGTCTCTGTCCTGAGCAGCTGCCGGACATTGGCAGTGAACTGGCCAGGGACTGGGCCACCCCTGGACACAGAATGTTTTATTCAGTGATCAAAAGAAGAGCAGGGGCATGAGAAGGAGCCCTCAGATTCTGTGTGGAGGGTTATTTAAAATTCCCCCTCTTCCTCACATTCTGAATGCAGCCAAAGGTATTTGGAACTTGGCCCACATTGATGGTATTGTAGGTAACAATGGAATCCAGGCCACCCGAAATCAACAAATCCCTAACAAGGCACAACTGGCTGTTGGAACTTGTCTCCAGAATTGTAACATTGCCAGTTGGGTAAATATTCTTTGTCTAAATGCACTCATATTAACGTGAAAAGCATTTTCTTCCCAGTCAGGATGCTCTTTATTAATCTGTTCATTCAGTTTATACTTGGAGTCTGAGAAAGTGAAACGCCTTAGGCCTTGAAGGTCTTGTAGGAACAATGTGCAATATTTGAGTGACCTCTTGCAGCCTAAACCCAGTCCCAGGTTCTGAGTCAAGGGCTGAAGAGGAAAGGACAGCCAGACAGAGTAACCCAGGCTGTGGAGGTGGGAAGATGGTGGGGAGTCTGGTGGGGAGGATACACTGGGGAAGATGGGGTCGGTAGTAGGTAGAAAAGTGGCCCTGAAAAGATATGTCAAGATCCCAGAATCCAGTCATCCTGGATTTAGAATGAGAGTCTTTGATAGATCATTACCTGTAGATTAGTGGCTCGTGATGGGATTAAGGTTTTTATAGAAGGAGCTACCAGAAAGCTTGCTGAACTACCTCCTCAGAGAAAGACCTTCAACATGTGACTCCTAGGGCTTCAGCATGTGAATATAATTCAGTCCACAGGACTCCCCAGTTGTGTAGATGCCCCAGCACAGTTCTGGCAATTCAGCAGCTGGGACCAGACAGAGCCCTGCTGGAAAGCAGAGAAAATCATTGTTGCCTGAAGGACAATTTAACCTGGAGGAAAGCGATTGTACTGGGAATCCAAGAGGGACACACTTGCCTTGTGCTCAAAGAGGAGGCTCAAAATGAAGAAGAATCCAGATGGGGAAAAAGGCAGATGGGGCTGTCACTCACCAGATTGCTGAAACAGAGGCCGTGTGGACCCTCTTGTTGTTCTTATGTCCCCATCCCCTATTCATATATTGAAACCCTAATCCTCCATCCCTCAGAATAAAACTGCATTTGGGGAGAGAACCTTTAAAGAGGCAAGTAAGTTGATCAGGTCATTAGGAAGGGCTGTAATCCAATGTGACCAATGTCCCTGTAAGGAGAAATCAGAACTGAGAAAAGCCACGTGAAGACACAGGGAGAGGATGACCATCCGCAAGCCGTGGAGAGAGCCCTCAGACAAATCGACTGGCTTATGACACCTTGATCTCTGCCTTGTAAACTCCAGGCTTGGGGGAACAGAAATTCCTGTTGTCTAGGTTCATCTAGTCTGTGGTGCTTTGATATGGCACCCTGCGGTGACTAATGTATCTTCTCCAAGACGAGTACTTTAAGTACCACCCATGTGCACACAGGCATCTGACACCCAGATCAGCCCTCCTTATCCCTTGCTGTGTCAGCCCCAGAGAGGCACTAAGACAGAGCATAGGCTTTGCTGCCACAAGGTCGCATCAGAATCCCTGTTTACATCCTTTTAACTGTGGGATCTTGGGCAAGGTACTTGACCTCTTTGAGGCTTGATCATCCCTAAAACTGGAGGACATGAACTGTCTCTGAAGTGCAAATTATTAAAATGTGTAAAAATATGTGATATACTGAGGCTCAGCCACTCTAGTGTCATCTCCAATTTTATCTAGTATAGGGTATATTTGCCATATTTTGCAGCCCATTCTGAGCAGCCTACCTCTTCAGAGGAAATACCAAACTCGGTGGAGCTTGGGCCCTGTCTTCTCTTGTGTTCAGAAAAACCTTTCACTACTTGGCTTCTGCAAGTGGGGCAGGCAGTGTGACCAGTTCAGCCAGACTCTCCCATCCAGGCTTTGGGCTCATAAAAGAATGACATAAACTGAAGTGACAGTGGAGACAAGAGGTATGGCTATGAGGGCTGATGTCCTGGTGGTGAGTGTTCACTGAATAGTGTCACTGGTGATATCCCAAGCAGCATGTCCTATGGGGTGACCTTTATATACAGCTTCTTTGCTGCCATCCCTTCTTTGTTCCTACTCATTTCCAGAACCTGGTCCTGCAGGCTTCCCAATTTATGCCATATAGTGACTTCCAGTCATTTACATCTTCATCTATCCAATGAATTCCTTTTCTGCTCAAGTTAGAATTGTTTCCCACCAAATGCTCTGATGGGTACATCTTTGTTTGTATCTCTGTTCAATTTTCTGCCCTCTTGAGGTCTGTTCTCAGCTGGAAATCAGATTGGAAAGTGATTCAACAAATTATTTCACACTAAGGTGAGAACATTTGCATTGTGTAGTAACTTTCCAAAAGGTACTGGAAAGGACACAGGTAAGGCTAAGCAGCTGGAATTTCTCTGAGTTGGCAGTGGGCAAGTTATTCTTTAAAGCTAAATACATCTGTGTAGTGGGCCTGTCATGCCTCTGGAACTCTGTTGTTGCAGGTATAGTCTAGTTTGCCGTGGTAGACATCAGCTCATTTGAATGCGCATCCCCACGCTGACTCTTTCACTGGCATAGGTAGAGAGCTTAGCTATTTTCCAGGTTTGTGATTTGTTTAGGTTTTACTAATTTGAGGAAAGGCTCTGAATTTGTTGCTAGAATGTACACTTAGGTATTTGATCAACATTGGCAGGTTAAGGTGACATACTGTTTAAATGAGGCAGGAGGAATAGGTAGAGGACCAAGGGGCTGGTCAAAATGTTAATCCTTTGCTAAATTAGGATGACATATGGCATGACTGAAGGAATCCAACTGTCGCTATCCTGAGAAAGACCACTCTGACCACTTTCCCCCTCCAGAGCACAGCTACATTCAGTGACTCATATCACTATCAGCCCTGTTACTCATAGCAACCACTACTCGATGCACTTCCCAAGTCTCCTCTTTGGACAAACATTACCCTTTCTCAAGCCTTGCTCTTGGCAGGTAACCACAACCCCCTTTCACTGAATTCCTCCTCTTCATGATCCTATGACAGACTTTATAGTCTGTATGAGAGGATCCACCTGGTCTCAATGCCAGAGTAGTCCCTCAGATTTGTTCTGAAATAAACCTGTCCTGTTAACCTCATACCTTTGTTTCTTTTTCTCCTTCTTCTTAACATTTTGATGGCCTATACAGGGAAATATTGAGGAGACTACTACAGTATCCCTCACTTCTTCCTTTTATGACCCCCTCTTTTTCCCCTCCCTTACAAGCTCCAGGATGTCTTTTGCCATTTCCTGTTAACCCTCCATTCAGCACATTATCCAGCCCAGGACTGGCAAGATCTGCCCCTGCCTGCCTCATGCACCCAGGAAGTAAAAGTCTGTCCCACAACCACACCCCATTATCAAATACCCTGGGGGGAGGTCCCCCAGGGCAGGGCTCTGTGGTGGACTTCCACAGAAAGTGGAATAGGGATATCTGTCCAATCTCTTGTAGAAGTCTTACCTGATGTGGCTGGGCCATGTAGAGAATCCTAGACCCCTAGGGGTTGCTCAGGGCCAGGCTCTGAGGAAGACTTCCAGACAGATTAGCATGGGGCTTTAAAAAGGAGTATTTGGCCTAAATATTTCATATTTTATTCTCTATGGTCTGAATTTGGCAATATGATTTCCAAATTCTTCATGACCTTGATAGCTACCTGTGGGGAAATGGCAAGTGGCAGGAGGTTCCTTATCCCCAAGCTTTCTCTGATCCGTCTCTCTCTCTCTCTCTCTCTCTCTCTCTCTCTCTCCCTCTCTCTCTCAGTTTCTCTGCTTACCCTAGAGATAAGGCCCTATCAAGGACAAATAAACAAACAGAAAGAAGTTACACATAGACTACCAGAAAGATGACAAAGGGGCTCTAAATTACAACACTATATGCCAATTGGACCCATTTAGCAAAAAGAAAAATGAGGTTAAAGTGGCTTATGTACAAAAATAAATCAGGTGAGGACAAAGAGATCCCATATGTCCCTATAGAGGAGGAAGAGGCCTGCCTGTCCTCCAGGCCCCACTGAAATTATTAAACTCTCCCTGGGGAAAGAGTCCATTTACATTTTCTTTATTGTATTAAAGAAGGGCTAAAGGTAGCAAAAGTCAAGCCAGTAAATTATGCCAAACTGGGAAAGATTTGCTAGGAAGAAAAGGGAACCCTCATCAGTACAAGGGCTCAAAGACACTCATTACTGGTACATCTAAAAGTATACTCTGATTTAATTGCAATTGTTTTCTGCATGCTTGTCTGTTTGTCTGTTCGATCTGTGCTAGTAACGAATTACAACACTTGCAGCTCCTTTGTTTGAGCTCCTCAAAAATTTTTCTTCTTTTTGAGATTTCTATATAAAGTTGTCCATATGAATTTTTAGGAGAACCAAACTTATTACAGCCTAACTTTCACTGCCTCTCCAATCCCACATGAGTCTAAACAAGCAAATGCATTCCTAACAATTAAAAACTCAGTCATAGAGACCAGTTGGAAAAAAAAATTCTAGCCCTAGGGGAACTAAGATTGATAAATTTACTTTTGACTTCCAATTTGAATGGGTATTTTTGTTTAATTGATATGCTTAAAACATTTTTTGTGCTTTGTAAATTCTTAGACTACAATTAAAGGGTTAATGTGTTCTTTTGCTGATTCAGTAGAGAAGATACTTTTCAAGGCTACTCAGAGAGTTGGCAGATAGCCAAAATTACAATGTAACAACCTGAGAACACACACACACACACACACACACACACACACACGAGAAAAGATGTACACTTTAAAATCCAAGCATTAGAAGTAAAGTTTGTTACAAAAAAATTTATAGCAAATAGGATAGAGCAAAATATGGAAGAAAACTATAAAGTACAGAGATATATTTTTGATGTGAGAGGAGTTTGCATGTGACAAAATTAGAAGGCCCAAGTATATTGAGAAAAGTCTTGTGGGGTATGCAATATATAGAAAGAAATATGTTTGGGCCGGGGATTTAGCTCAGTGGTTCTGCTGTCTACCTTATAAGCTCAAGGTCCTGAGTTTGATCCTCAGTACCAAAAAAAAAAAAGTTTGCTCTTGTTGGTTTTGTTGACCCCAGGCTGTTTCTTCTAAAAGCTCCTTGTTGCTCAAGAAGACTAGGTGGTGGTGGGGGGTGTCCTGTGGCCCTGACTTTCAGATCATCAATTGCTCCTCCCTTAGATCCCAACTCTCCTCTCAGGTCTAATTGGCACTTTCAGACAAAGGCTTTAACTCACATTTCTGAGATTGAGACTGGACACGAACTTTTCTGCATAACTAGCAGGGACACCTAGACTGGTTAATGACAAAAACCAGAGTGGAGCTGCCTCCTTGGGCAGTTCTGACCTGGTTTGTGACACTCATTATTCCTGACTTCATGGTGTATTAAATATATTTGTTTCCCAAGTACACAGGTCTTCAAAGGTGCAAAATTGAAGAACATCTCTTCATACCAGCGACTCCCCTTACTTGTTTTCCAGCTACTTGTGATAAGATGCGCATGCCCATGCAGCATGAGATAGCCAGTATTGTATGTTATGTATGTGTTACAACACTTGGAGAAGCTCAGACACTGTGAGATCCAGGTAATGTCACATGAGCCACATCTATGGATGGATACATTCTTCTTCAGTGGCATTCTATTGAAGGATGACAAATTTAGGTAAAAATTTCTTCATGTCACTTAATAATGTCATCATAATTGTTATGCTAAAATGTTACATTTCCCTTGATCTCAAGTTATCACAGTAAAGCTTTATAATTGTTATCTGTTAACATTCTGCAGAGATTCAACTCCCAAGACAACCATGATTGGTAAGAAAATAACAGTTCCCTTGTCATACTATATATTTCAAGGTGCTTAATATTTAGATAAGACCATAAGATTAAACCTACTGTTCCCATAGTAATAATGATTTAACTGATCTCCTGGATATTTAACAATTGAGGTTTGGAAACTAGAGTTAAAAGATAACTGGGCCAAGAGGGCAGCCAATATTTTGGCCCTGACCCTCCAAGATCAACAAGGACCCAAGAATGAGGAAACCTCTCTACAAGATCCTACAACTTTGGTGGGTTCTTCAATCTCCTGAAGAGGGAGATTGGTGGACCCCAGTGGACAGGAGTCAACCAATGTACAACGTGGTAAAAAGGAGGGTACCCAGAGAGAAAAACATCTCCATGTTTTCACAGGAAGCCACGTGGTCAAGCATCATCCTGGTGTCAGACACTGACAGAAGAGCTGAGAGGCTCTGCACATGGTTCCAAAAGTAAGGCTTGAGGAACCTTAACTGACCCTGATAGATAGCAAGAGGATACTTCTGATTAACATAAGTCTCACTTTAAATGGTCTTGAATATCCAGTAAAAAAGTATTACCAAAGAGATATTAAAGTAATAGCAATGTAGGCTCAATACAAAATGGGGGCTCTAATCACTGACCTCTACTGACAGTTTCCAGCTACACTTTGTAGACAGGTCTATGAGCCAGCTAGTTACAATTGCTATCCTAATCCTTTAAGAACAGATCTGGATTCAGTTCCTTCTCCAATCATTCCTGCCATTCTGATGCTCATCCTTTGTTCATATGTGATTTAATCTCTTGGTCTGCAGCTCTGCAGGAAATAAACACTGAGGTTCAGGCAGTACAACAAATGTCTGGGGTCTCCCTGCAGAATTCATGGGATTCATGGAAGTCTATTATCCTATCTTGAACTCTCCCTTTTATGGTGCCGGTTCTCCTCTTTTTACTCATCTGTTTGTTCTTGCCATGCCTAATCAATCTGTTGCAAAGATTTCTCGCCAATAGGATTGAAGCCATTTCTCAGGCAGTTGCCAAAGACCATGTCAATATAGTCTTCCTTCTTCAGTCCAGACAAAACATCAACCACCACCACCCCAAATCAGCAGGAAATAGATAAGGAAGAGTTGCACTGCCCATTTTTCCATTTCTAACAACTGGAATGAAGGAATTCAACTGCCACCATCCTGACAAAGATGACTCTAAACTGTCCCCTCCAGCATAGCTGCACTCAGTGACTCATATCACTGTCAGCCCTGCTACTGATAGCAACCACTACTCCCTGCATGGTCCCAAGCCTCATCCTTGGGAAAACATTACCTTTTCTCAAACCTTGTTCTTGGCAAGTAGCCACAACTCCCTTTCACGGAAATCCCCCTCTTCATGACCCTATAAAAGATCCCGTAGCCTGCATGAGAGCAACTGGTCTGGTCTCAATGCCAGAGTGGTCTCTCTCAGGTTTGTTCTGAAATAAACCTGTCCTGTTGAGCTTGTACCTTTGTTTCTCTTCCTCTTTTTTTTTTTTTCCTAACAATGACCAAGTAAAGAACTTCTAGGCAGGTTCATAGAGTGGGGTGAGAGAGAACCAATACAAGTTTAATATTCCAAAGTTGCACCAAATGCACATTTCTGGCCAATTTCCCTCTTCCTCCACCTCCTCCTTTTTTATTTGCACTACTGGGGATTAAACCCATGGGGCCCTGAGCTACATGTCCAGTCTGTTTGCTTTTTTATATTTTAAGATAGGGTCTTGCTGTGGTTGGCTCCAAATTGTGATCCTCATGCCTCAGCCTTACAAGTAGCCTGGGATTATAGATGTGGGGTCCTGTGCCCAGCACTGGTCAATTATTTTAGCCAACCCACTGTTACTGCTTTCCTTCCCCGAAATTGTCTCTGCTGGGCCTTAATTAGTTTTTGATAGCATTGAATCTGTAGAAGGAAAGGGAACCAAGCGTAGAAAGTGGGGGAAACAGCAGGAGCATAACTTGGTCAGCATTCTCCAATAATTTATAACTTCTAAGTAGGACATAAGCATGTATAGCAAGAAAGAGAAATTGTTACGTGAACTGAAGAGACAAACTGAAGTCTGACCCATGACACAATCCTCATCATTAATCTCTTTATGAAAATATTGTGATGGTCACTCTGAAATATGAGGACTTTATTAGTCATGTTTCCATCACTGTAATAAATACCTGAGATAATAAATTTATAAATGGGAAAGTTTATCTTGACTCACAGTTTGGATGTTCCAGTCCATGGTCTATTGGGTTCATTGCTTTGGACATGTGGCACTTCAGGGGAGAAATGTGTGGTAGAGGAAAAACTGCATATCTCATGGCCAACAAGCAAGAGAGAGTGGGAAGGGACTGGGGTTTCACAATCTCCTTCAAGGACACCTAAAGACCACCCACTAGGACCAATCTCTCCATGGTTCCATCATCTCCCTATATACCACCCTTGGGATCAAGCCTTTAACACAAGGTCCTTTAGAGGATATTCAAGGCCCAAATTATAACAAGTGCCTGCTGGCCTGCCCAAGACACAATCTGGAAGAAGAGATAGATGAGTTGCACTATGTTGAAAAGTCATGATGCTCTGAGTTTCTGCTCATGGGTCAAGAGCCTATGGAGCAGCAAATGCAATGAGACCTTCCCTTCTCCAATATGGTGACTATCCAGAGCCTAGGGAGGGCAGCCAGCTGCCAAAGAAATAAGTAAGTCATCTCATATTCCCAAAATACTCACATTAGAGTCAACTGAATATGTCTGGTAAATCTCACTGGGGCTTTGAAATGCACATTAAGTTCTCATGGAAATTACTCATGTCAAAAGGCAACTCTAGCTTTGAGACTGGGTAGCTTTCAGATGTGTTTTTCAAAAGTCAGCCCATGCCTCCAGTGGGAACATTTCCTGGCTGTCTCACCAGCTAGGCTCAAGTATCTAGATCATCACTTGCTCCTCCCTCTCTGTGGAGCCATAGACTTGAGGATGTCTTTGAAGAATCTCCTCCTCTTTCTATCCCCAAAGACCCCACTGTGTCCACACTTTTCCCACCTCCTGTTCTGGTTATATTCAAGTGGTTCAAGTTATGTTCTTGTGTATCTTTCTGGTTCAAGTTTCTTCTAAGTTCAATCATTCTTGTCTGCCATTGCCAGATCGATTTTTTAAAAATCCAAGCTTCCACATTATCTACAAAATGTGAAGTCTGAGAGTCAAGGTCTTACTAAGTCTGGGTTCTTCTTTGGTCTTTTAGAAACGAGAGAAGGATTTCAATCAATTGTGGTTTTAAGTCTCCAAGATTCTAACAGATGTTGAGTAAAAGTTATATCTTGGAAGAATAATGGAATTGGAAAAGTTGCCACTGGCTGGGTGTCCTGCTTCTAGATGCCCAAGGAAATGCAAAGATAATTTTTGCAATTAAAAAAATGCAAGTTCTGAGGCATGTTCTAACATGTTTTCTTCCTCAGATTTGTAAGCCATATGACCACAATTCTATGGATTAATGGCATCAGGATGTCCTGGCATGTTTTTAACTGAGGGGTGGTATGTTGTAGCTGAGCAGATGGAAAAGAAAAGCCAAGGTTGGTGATCCCAAGATAAAATCTGATATGAAGACTCTGCCTTCTAGTCTGTGCCCAAATATTAGCAATCAACACACACATTCACATGCACGTGAATGGATGCACTACACACTCAAGTACCTACGTAGGTACAAACATACACAGAGTCCTGTATATACAGCATCTCA
Organism: Heterocephalus glaber; assembly: GCF_000247695.1. The sequence goes on along the minus strand of NW_004624753.1, from coordinate 17,647,299 downwards.
TTCCTGCTCTTACATTTCTAGAACAACCATTTTACTATCAAGTTGCCTTGCTCCTTGGACTTCTGTTTTCTTATTTGGATGTTGTCCATTCCTCTAAGAAGTACAGTAGACATGTGGCAAATTGTAAATCCATATCCTACTCTGTTTTAATCTATTCTTTTTTTCTTATACTTTAATATCCTTAGCAATGCAAGATGATGCAAAGGTTCTCAAAACTTTTACGTACCCAGCATTACATAATCAACTGTCAAGGGCCACTCACAAACGTCTTTATCCAAAGATGCAAAAGCTACCAATACATTAGTCCCCCACCTTAGGGGGCGTTTAGTGACCTGCAGTCAACTGCACTCTAAAAATAATGATGGAAAATTCCAGAAATCAACAAGTCATAAGTTTTAAATTGCATGTTGGTATAAGTAGCATCATGAAATGGTCCACCCTGTCCTTCTAGAAGGTAAATCCTTTTTTTGTCCAGAGTATCCACATTGTATGCATTGCCTGCCCATTAGGCACAGCTATCAGATCAGCTTTGGTGGTGTCACAGTGCTTGTGTTCAAGTAACCCTTATTTAACATAATAATGACCCCAAAGTATAAAAGTAGTGATATAGAAGAGGCCCTAGGCATAAAACATAAGAAGACAGATGAACTCTGGTGCTATGTGGCAATGCTGTGGGCACTGAGGGAAAAACATAGTACAAAAGGTGATTTAAAAAAATACAGTATGTGCCAGAGATTTAGCTCAAGTGGTTCCACTGGTTGCCTGGCAAATGCAAGGTCCTGAGTTCAATCCCTGGTACCAAAAAGAAAAATAAAGGTACATAAAAAAATACAGGATTTGTCTAAAAAATTATTACAATAAAAGATACATTACCATGAATCCTTTTCACAGTGTCACAGGCAGCATAAAGGATGTAAAGATTATTTGGAGACAAGACTTAGTTTAATCACCAAGAGACCAGAGAGGCTGCTTCTCTGTATGAGAAAGGGTCAGGGAAACAGCAATAAGCTGAGACCTCTGTGGTTATTTATTTGTAACTTAAGGATATGAAAACAAAGACGAGGAAGAAACACATTTGTAACACTTGCATAGGAGTTTTGGTCAGGGGACAGGGAAGGAATGGGATAGTGTGTTATATGACACATATCGACCTACTTTAAGTAATCTTATTGGGGAAGAGGAGACACAATGGACGGAGCAAACATCTCTGAAAACACCTTGCTTTCAATTCTGCTTACTGTTGTCCTGCAATTCTGCTCTAAATTTTAACCATGGATTCCAGGAGCCTGGGAACTGCTGTTCCGAGGCCCCTTCCTTATCATATTCACTTCAATCACTCCTTTGGCCAGAATCTCCCCACAAGTCCCCTCAAAATACTCCTCTTACTTCAAACACATTTATCCCATTGTTCTTGCCACTTTCTGAAGCAGTTCTTGTAGTCCTGACTTGTGATTGTTTTATGAGTTGTGATTAAAAAAAATTCCATGATTGCTATTGCTGAGTGCCATCTAATGGAAAGGCAGGCTTGTAGGAAACATTATGTACGGTATATCTTCATCCACCTTATTCACTGGATCTATCATTGTATGACTTCTGGCTCAAAATGACCACGAAAGGTAAATGCTTTGAGTTGATTCAGGAAATTGAGGCAGCCATCAAAATACAACTAAAGACACTCATGGAAGGAAACTTCCAGAACTACTTCAGAAAGTGGCAAGAATGAGGAAATAAGCATGCTCAGAGTGAGGATGATTAATGGCACTGTGCCTTTTACTGTAATAAATTTTAAAAAGTTAAACATTCACTATATTTTTGATCACATCTCTTTGTGTATATATTGGATTCAGGACTATATGTGGTCTTAGGTATCCACTGGGGTTTTGGAATATATGCCCTATAGATAAAGGGTGGGATAAGTGTTTAAACTACTTCATTACTAGTTTGGACTGGAAACTACTCTTTACTGTTATGCATATCAGTGTAGACACTCTTAAATTTCACTTTTATTTGGGATTGGTCATATTGTAGAGAGACACAAAGATGTGAAAAATAAATTAATAAAAGGTCTGGAGAAACAGATTTTGTACCATAAACACTAAATTATTAGGTGTTGAAAAAAATATAATTATTGCAAACTGTGTTTTACATACTGCTTGAAATAATAAAAATAGGCCAAATGTGTGTGTGTGTGTGTGGGGGGGTGGGTGATGGTTAATCACATCTCTGGCTGGCTCCACCTTTCAGCTCTCAATGCAGCTGTGTTGTTTGATGAGGCAGTAACCCCATCACCAAAGTGAAGAGAATTCTCATAGAGATCTGGAAGATAGGCAGATTTGGGGACTAATTACGGCCTTGTTAAACAGCATGATGAGGTGATTGTAAATTTGTGGGTATGGCAGTTAAAATGTACTTCTAAAAGCAAGGTTCTGGAAACCAAGTATTTCTCAAATTTAAGAAGTACTGTAACCAAAAGAGTAGTTTACAGAAATGTAATCTCCCCATGGAGCCAGATTATGAAACAATGAAAGGACTAGGATAACATTAAATGAGAAATAGAATAGAAGTGACCCTTTCAGATGTTTTCTTGGAAACAATTCTCAAGCCACCCTCCTACTAGACAAAGTTACCATGTGATGTGTGTATTAGATTTTTAAGTTACTGTAACCCAGTACCACAACTAGGGTGGCTTAAAATAATTGAAATCTATTTCACCACAGTTCTGGAGGATAGAAGTCCAAAATCAAGACATAAGCAATGACATGCTGTCTCTGAAGGCTTTGGGAAAGGATCCACTGTCTCTTTTAGTTTCTAATGGTTGTTGGCAATCCTTGGCATTCCTTGGCTTGTAGCAACATCCCTCCAATCTCTTCATTCAAACAGCATGCTCACTGTGTGTCTATATGAGTCTAATTTCTCTCTTCTTATAAGGGCACCAGTGATTGGATTAGACTCACATTAATCCAGTATGTTACCACTACTGGATTATATTGGCAAAGACCCTATTTCCAAATAAGGCCACATTCATAGGAACTGGAGGTTAGGATTTCAACACCTGACTCCTAGCTAAATATGTCACCGTTAAGAGAGCCATGCTGGAAGTTCCTTGATATTTATACAAAATGGTAACAATACAGTGGTGTCTCAGTTCACAAACTTAATTATTTCCACGATTCTAGTTGCAGACCAAATTGGATGAAAACCAAATCAAATTTCCCTATAAGGTCAACATTGAACCTAACCATTGAATATGATTCAGTTCTCATCCAATTTTGTTTGTGACCAGAATTGTGGAGAGAATTGTTTGTTTACTGAGGCACCACTGTACCTGCAGATCCAAAAGAAAGCTTCCCAGAATAACAGCAAATTCTGCCATGACAGAGCAAGAAGCCTACTGTTATGGTTTATAACTAGATATCTACCCCCTAACACCTCATGCACTCATAGATGGGCTTTTGGGAGGTGAATGGATACTCATCATGGGACTAGGCCACTGATGGGTTTATAGCTGGGTGTGATGTTGGGAGGTGAAGAATGGTAGGAAGAAGTGGTCACTGGGACATGGCCTGGAAGTATGTACCATTCCTACTCTCTTCACCCCAGTCTGCTTCCTGCCTACTGAGCCAAGAGCTCTTTGTCCTCTGCCATGAGCCCCTGCCATGCCTTTCTTCCAGCCAACTGTGGACTGAAACCTCTACAAACTGTGAGCCAAAATAAATCTTTCTTCCTTTAACTTGTGTCTCAGCAATAAGAGAGTAACAAAGACATCTACTCTCCAGTGAAAACTATTTTAAAAATCCATTTAAAGCTTCTGAAAATGATCCTAAGGAATGGACAGAAAAAGAAGAAACCTATTCAAGAAAATTTACAAATTTGGTAAAAGAGGTGAGTCTGCAGTTTCAACCACTCCCAGCTCAGCAGAGGAGAGATTCAATACTAGATTGCTACAGCAAAAACATGGAGTTCTCTCTTTCCTTAGCACACAGCACACAGAAGGCTTCCTTCCCAGGAGAGGCAGGATGACAGTGTTTCTCCACCAGCTTTCCATAACCTGTTGCTGACCTTAACCCTAACCCTAAGTCATGGCCCCCACTTATGGGATAGATGCTCTATTATAGGCACAGAATCTTGAGAAGATTGAGGCCCTGGTCACACTTCCCTGAACTCTTGATGTGGTAGCTCCATGCTGAGCAAGCTGAGAGGCCTTTGGTTACCCTCAATCAGGTTAAGCCCAGGTCCCCCACTAGTGCTTGGTTCCTAGTGTGCAGGTATCTCTCAGATTGAGCTGGCCATACCCTCCAGCTCCAGAGCCTTAACTCATATATTTTTCTGGAAAATAAGGAAGATGTAGGACAGAAAAATTTTTTAAAGATTGCTCTTATTGTCTTCCCAAAGGAACTGTTTTCATTTTCAGCAGAGCTGGGAGAAAGTCAAGCTAAAGGGTACTCTCCAAAACAGTGAAGGTTGTGGTAAAAAATATAGAGTAGATTGGTAATATAAGTTAAGCTGTTGGCCTGCTTGTTTGCAGGAGAGAACCTAGAATAAGTCATGTGGGAGAAACAAACATCAAATGCTGACATCAAGAGTATCCCATCAAAGAAGGCCTATTTGATTGGATTCATTTGTAGAGCAGTGTCATGCCCAGGACACTGTTGAAAGTAATAGAGTGGAGCAGAGGCCCACCATTCCATCGGTAAGTGCACATAGATCCTGGGGAGTAGCTGTGAGGCACAGATCAGCACAGCTGCAGGCAGATCCCAGCCAGCACTCTGCCCCCACCCAAGAGGCTCATGGACACTCCTTCCAGCCAAATGTCTGCCCAGAAAAGATCTTCACAGGCTCACAAGCTTCAGCCAGAGACCTGCCATTCCACTGGTAAGTGCATGCAGACCATGGGGGGCAGCTGTGTGGCCCAGACAGGTGCAGCTGAAGGGAGATCTGTCAGGGCTCTGCCTGGACCCCAGAGGCTCAGGCACACCCATCCAAGCCAAAGGCCCACACAGAAAAGACCTGCGCAGGCACGCAAACTTCAGCCAGAGGGTCGCCATACCATCGGCCACAGCAAAGGACCCACCTGGAAAAGAGCTACACAGGCACACAAGCAATACCCAGAGGCTCACCACAATACCACTGATACGTATATGGAGACCCTAGCCAAAGCCTGCACAGACAACAGGAACTGGGGTGCACAGCCTCCAGCCAAAGGCCTCCCAGACAACAGCTACATAGGGGCCCCAGTGAGACGCATACCTAGATAGGATTCCATGTGTGCACAGGCCCCAGCCAGAAGCCCACCCAGACAACAGGTTAGCTCAGGGATCCAGAAGGCCACCACTCTGAACCCACGAATGGATGTACTAGTGAGCACCAGAGTAAAGGCTGCTCTGTGGCTTGCTGAGAATTCAAGACCACTGGGTGAGCAAAACTCAACTCAACAAAAGCACAGCAGGCTGCATCTGTTGAAATGAGAAGACACATAAACAAGTTTCAAAACCAGACTTCCAGATCACCTAAAATAACCCCAAAGGGAAAAGAGATGAAACACCCTGATACTCAACCATCTGGACTCCCTGAACTGGCAACAAAAGAGGATCTGGATAAAATGAAATCAGAAAAAAAAAAATCAGAAATAATTTCTCAGATAACAGCAGAGATTGTGCCCATAGTACAAGACATGATTAATGAATCTAGAGCGGACACAGATAAAAAAATAGAGGAGTTGAGGAACATGATGGAATCCCAACATAGAAAACAAATGGAATCCATAGAACAAATA
>NW_004624753.1:17607799-17628688 GCF_000247695.1 Heterocephalus glaber | reverse complement strand
AATGTCATTATATTGTATACCTAAAATTTACCAATAAAATAAAATTAAAAAAAATACTAAAGCAAATTCTTCAAGCTGAGAGCCAGTGACCTAGACAGTGACAATAAGCAGTATAGCTAACTACGTAAGTATGAAAAACAGCTTAAATGCACATTTTCTCCTTTCTTCTTTCTTGATTTTAAAGATTGTTATAAAAATATGGATATAATGTATTGGGGGAGTCTATAAACACACAAATATGTAGGATATGTAATGTATTTGCCAGTAATAACACAAAAGAGGTGGATGGGGCAAAGCTCTATTGGACTGTAAAATAAAGAGCACTGGTAAACTAGTAATAATGTATTATTGGGGTTTGTTACAATAATAGATTTAATATGTAAAAAATAACTTTAATAAAAGAAAGACTTGGGGATAGAATATAAGTATAGAGGAGTAATGTTTCTATATATCATTAGAATGATAATATAAATACCACAAATTGGAAATCAATTCTGATACATAAGATGTATATGGTAAGAGAAAGAAATAAAAGAAAAGCATATAACAAAAAAAACTCAGTGAAGAGTTAAAATGCTCCATAAGAGACCTACAAAGCGAAAGCAATCCTGGGCAACAAGAGCAAAGCAGGAGTCATCATGATCCCAGATTTCAAGTTATATTACAAAGCTACAGTGATAAAAATACCCCAGTACAAAAACAAACATGTCACCAATGGAACAGGATATAGGGTACAGAAACAACCCCAGGCCAGAAGCATAATAAGCCGGAAGAAAGATATCTCCTTTAACAAATGGCGCTGGAAATATTGACTATGCACAGGCAGAAGATTGAAGCTAGAATCATATATTATCACAATATACTAAACTAAAATAAAAATGGATCAAAGATGTAAATATTAAAACAGAAGCACTTTACCTGATGGAAGTTAAAATATGTAAAACTCTTAAAGTCATAGGCATAGACAAGGACTTTCTGAACAAAACCCCAAGTGCACAAGAAATAATATCAGGAATCAACAAATGGGATTATCTTGAATCAAAAAGCTTCTGTACAGTGACGGAAACAAGAGAAAGTGAAGAAACAACCTACAGAAAGGGAAAAAGATTTTTGCCAGCTATACCTTGGACAGAAGACTAATATCTATAATATATAAAGAACTAAAAAAAATTAGATGCTCCAAAATAAAAGACCCAATCAAAAATGGGGGTGGGGGGAGGTGGTAGTGAATAGACACTACTCAGAAGAAATACAATGAACAATAAATACATGAAAAAATATTCAACATCACTAGCCATTTAGAGAAATGCAAATTACATTGGGATTCTATCTTGCTCCAGAAGGAATGGCCATCATCAAGAAATCAAATATTAACAAAAACTGGTCAGCATATGAGGAGTAAAGAACCATTCTTTATTGTTGGTGAGATGGTAAACTGGTACAACCACTATGGAAATCAGTATAGAGATTCCTCAAAAAACTAAAAATAGAAATTCCATTCAACCAAACTATTCCCTTTCTAGGTATATTCTCAAAAGAGTTAAAGACAACATATTACCATAATACATGCATCCCTATGTTTGTAGTAGCATAATTCATAATAGCTAAATCTTGGAAGCAGCCTATATATCCATCAATAGATGAACAGATAAAGAAATTATGGTATTTATACACAATACAGTACTACTCTATCATAAAGAAGGATAAACTTGAGTCATTGTAGGAACATGGGTGCACCTTGAAACCACAATATTAAGTGAAATGAATAAAAAATAAAGCTTAAATGTCACATTGTTTTTCTCACATGAGACACTCAAAGTATAAGTAAAAAGCAAAATAAAATATAGACAATGGGATATATGGAGATAGATCTTTTGCAAAATGGAAGGGAAGCAAGAGATGGAGGGAGTGGGGAGGAGGAGAGGATGGGTATGATATAAGAATTCAGATGTGATATGTACATGTTCCAACTCCCCATGAGGAATGTTACTATTATGTACTGCAAATATGTACTTTAAAAATGTAGTCTATCGAATGACCAGTGATGTTGAACATGTTTTCATATGTTTATTTGTCAAGTCTACTTCTTCATCTGAGAAATGCCTGCTCATTTCAGGTGCCCATGTTTGGATTGGGTCTTTAAATTTGGGGGGTCTGATATTTTAAATTCTTTGTATATTCTATATAGCAGACCTTTGTCTGCGGAACAGCTGGTAAAAATTTTTTCCCATATTGTGGGTTTTCTCTTCATGCTGTTGGTGGTTTCTCTTGCTGTGAAGAAGCTTTTTTAATAAGATGAGATCCCAGTTGTTGATTATTTGAGCTACTTCACATGTGACTGAGGTTTTGTTCATGAAATCTTTTCCTATGCCAATGTCTTCAATAGTTCTTCTACCTAACCTCTCTTCTAGCAGGTTTAGTGTTTCTGTTTTAATATTTAGATCTTTCATCCATTTCGATTTAGTTTAGTGCATGGTGAGTGATATAGTTCTAGTTTTAATCTTTGGCAAGTTAAAACCCAATTTTCCAGAACCATTTATTAAAGAGGCTCTCTTTCCTCCTGTGAGGGTGTTTGGCTCCTTTGTCAAAGATGAGGTGCCAGAGTGTGTCTGGAGCTACTTCTGTATCTTCTAATCAGTTCCACTGATCTTCGGGTCTGTTTCTTTGCCAGTACCATGCTGTTTTGATCACAGTAGCTTTGTAGTATAGTTTCAAGTTGGGGACTGTGATACCCCCTACCTTGTCTTTGTTGCCTATAACTGCTTTTATTTTTTGGTGGTACTGGGGATCAAACTTGGGATTTGGGCTTGCAAGGCAGGCGGCAGCACCACTGAGCTAAATCCCAGGCCCTGAACTGTTTTTGCTATTCTAGATCTCTTCTTGTTCCAAATGAACTTTTGGATTGTTTTCTCAAGTCTGTGAAGTGTCCTGTTGGAATTTCAATGCTGAAATTCCACCTCACCCCAGAAAGAATGCCTGCTATCAAGAAATCAACCAATAACAAATGCTGGCGGGGCTGTGAGAGGAAAGGAACCCTTCTCCATTGTTGGTGGGAGTGTAGACTGGTGCAACCACTGTGGAAATAAGTATGAGATACCTCAAAGAACTAGAATTGGAAGTCCCATTTGACCCAGCTATTCCCCTGCTGTGTATCTTTCCAAAAGAATTAAAAGAATCACACCACAGTGACATATGTGCACCCATGTTTATAGCAACACAGTTTGTAATAGCTAAAACTTGGAAACAGCCCAAGTGCCCATCAACTGGAGATGGGATAAAGAAAATTTTTTAATAAAACGGAGTACTACTCAGCCATAAAGAATGAGAAACTAGAGACATTTATAGCTAAATGACACACATTGAAGAGATACACTTAAGTGAAATAAATAGGACACACATGTGTAAATACCAAATAATTTCTCTGGTGTGAGAAACTGAAAGTGTAAATAAGGATCAAAATGTATAATAGATAATGTGAAATAGGAAGAAAAGATGCAAAGGGGAATGGGAAGTGGGAGGGGTAGGGGAAAGGAAAGAAGGGAAAGGAATAAATATGTGAAAAGAAAAAAGTGGAAACATAGTCTTTGTAAATAGGGAGAGGTGGAGGGGTTGAACAGAAGGCAGGGTAATACAGAAAAAAAAAAAAAGAACCAAGATATATTATGTAAAGGTACAAATTCCTAATAATGAAGGCCAGCATATTGTATACTTGAAGTGTACATATCAACTTAATGAAAAAAAATGTGGTCTGGTGTGGTGGTATGTAGCTATAATCACAGCAGTTCATAGGCGGAGGCAGGAGGATTCCAGTAAGTTCAAGGCCAGCCTGTGCTACATAGTGAGTTCAAGGATAACCTGAACTATATAACCTGTCTCAAGAAAGAAAAAAAGAAAGAAGAAAGCAAGCAAATAAGCAAGAACAAAAGAAAGAAAGAAGGAACAACAAACCCAAAAAAGAAAGACTATTACTAAAGATTAAATGGAGATTTTATAATGATAAAAGATCTACCTTTCAATGACCATTATGAACATACAGTCACTTAGTAAAAGGACACCAAAATGCATGAAGCAGAAACTGGCAGTAGTGAAGAGAGAAATGGATAATTTCATAGGACAAGTCCGAGACTTCGATATTCTACTTTGAATAATGGATAGAAAAGATAGACAGGAGATTATCATGGAAATAAAGACATGGACAACACTATAAACAGACTAGACCTAACACCTTTCCACAGGACACCCCAAACAACAGAATATATATTCTTCTCAAGTGTACATGAAATATTCCCCATGACAAACTTCATGTTAGGCTACATCTCAATACATTTAAAAGACAAATAATGCAAAGCATTTTCTCTGACAGCTGATGAAATTAAAAGTCAGCAACCAAAAAGAACCCAGGAAACTCATAAATTAGACACATTTCTAAATAGCCAATGAGATTAAAAAAAAAAATCAAAAGCCTGGAGGTGTAGCTCAGTGGTAGAGTATATGCTCAGGATGTCCCAGACCCTGGATTCAACCCCCAACACTACTAAATAAAACACAGCAAAACAAAAGTAAAATGGGAATACAAAAAAATCTGAGATGAATTACAGTAAAGACACAACAGACTTGGTGTGGTGGTGCACATCTGTAATTCCAGTACTCTGGGAGGCTGAGGCAGATGGAGAATTGCAAGTCTGAGCCCAGCTTGAGTAACTTAGCTGCTTAGTGAGACCCTGTCCCAAAATAAAAAATAAAGGACTGGGGATATAGATCAATGTGAAGGCCCTAGATTCAGCTCCCAGTTCTTAAAAATATAAATACATACATACAAACATACATACATACATACAACGTATCATAACTTATGTGATGCAGCCATAGCCATGCTTGGAAGATATTCTATGGCTATATCCTTATATTATAAACTTGGAAATAGTTTAATAACCTAATTTTCCACATTAAAACACCAGAGAAAGAATAACAAAGTAAACATAAAGCAATAAGAAAAAGAAAATAATGAAATTAGAGCAGAAATTAATTACATATAATAGATACGATCATGGAAACCAAGAGCTAATTCTTTTAGAAGATCAACAAAATTAATCCACCATTAGCTAGCTTGACCAAGATAAAAGGAGAAAAAGCTCAAATTATTAAAATAAGAAATGAAGGGGAATATAACCATTCAATTATAGGAATAAAAAGCATTATAAAGAATACTATAAACAATTATACTCCAAAAAACCAAAATAACAGATGAGATAAAAAAATTCTTAGAAAGACACTAATAAAATTGACTTTAAAAAAAGGCAATCTAAATAGACCTGAAACACATAAAGAAACTGAAATTGAATAATAACAAAACTGCTCATAAAGAACATCTCAGGCCCAGACACCTCACCAGTGAATCTTACCAAACATTTAAAGAGGAATAAATAAATATTCTTCACAAAAATCTTTTAAAAAAATAGAAGAGGATACATTTCTCAACCATTTCATAAGGCTGGTATTACTTGGTTACCAAAACTAGACAGAGATAGCACAAGAAAAGAGAATTCTAGAACTATGCTGCTTATAATAGGATCATAAAAACCCTCAACAAACTATTAGCTGTCGGGAACAATGTTACATAATTTTAGGGAAAAATCATTTGGTTAGCCTAGTTCTCCTGCCTACAGCCCAGCTATGGAATTCTGAGACATAATTGCATTTTGGCCTCCGGTCACAACTGAGACCTCAATGATCTGGTGATGCTGCCTGTGATTCTCCAGGACAAGAAACATCCTGGCAGCTGAAAACATCCTGGGAGGAACAAACATCTACTCAGTTCCTCCTTGTTCTTGGATTGTTGCATCTTATTTACTCAAGATGTACTGAACTCTCTGCAAGTCATTTGTTACACTGTGTTTCTCCCGATGTACCGAATAAAAGGTGCGGTAAGCTGGGGGCTTTTGTCTTTGCTGCCCAGAGCAGCACTGATCAGACCCAAAGCTCAGCTTCTTCTCAGTCTCATTTTTCTACCTTTCCTGTAATTTGCCTTGTGCTGCCATGGCTCGCAGGAGACTAGGACTAACTGCAGAGTTTCTAGTAACGTCCCCTTTCCCTGTGCCCTACAATTAGCAAATCAAATCCAGCAATATATAAAAAGAATTATATGCTGTGTCCAAGTGAGATTCATCCCTAGGATGAGCAGTTAGTTTACCTTCTTTTAATCCATTAATATAAAACATCATAACAGTAAAATAAAATAATCACCTAATATATGCAGAGTAAGCATTTGATAAAATCTAACACCTTCTTATGATTAAAAAGAGTCAATATACAAGGAATAGAAGTGAACTCATGCAAACTGATGAAGGTACGTATGTGAGGAATCTACAACCATTGTAGCACTTGATGGTGAAAGGCTGGATTATTTCTCATCAAGTTTTGCAACAATACAAGGGTGCCTGCTCCTTCTGTTCAACATTGTATCTGAAGTTCTAGTAGGACAATCAGGCAAGAGATAGTCATAAAAGGCACCCAATTGGAAAGGAAGAAAAAAATGGTCTCTGTTTACAGATGACACAGTCTTGTGTATTAGTTATTTTCCTGTCACTGGTACAAAAAAACCAACATCTGCAATTTACAGGAGGAGAGGTTTATATGGTTCATGGTTTTAGTGGGTTCAGTCCATGCGTGGTGGGCGGGCCCCAAGGCAGAAATGGCAAGGTGGAAGGGAGTGGCAGAGGAAAGCTGCTCAACTCATGGCAGGCAGGAAGCATAACAGAGAAGGGAGGAGCCAAAGACAAGAATACATCCTTCTAAATCATGTCTCTAGTGTCTGCCTCCAACCAGGCCCCACCTCCTAACAGCACATTCAACTGCTGAACTCATCATGAATTAATCGATTGATGAGTGTAGTGCCTCTATAATTCCATCAATTCCAAAACACCATCTCTGAACATGTGAGACTTTGGAAAGGGGAACATTTTAGATCTAAACCAGTACATCTTGTATATTGAAAATTGCAATGAATCCACTTCAAAAAAACATTAAAATTAATTTTTAAATGTTCCATAATTTTATAGGATAGGAGATGAATTGTATTTCTAAATATTTAAAATAAGCAATCCAAAACTGAAATCAAGAGAATAATTCCATTTACAATATTACAAAAGAATAAAATTCATAGTAATAAACTTAACACAAAAAAATATAAATTAACCTATGAAAACTACAAATCATTGTTTAAAGATATTAAAGATGATTTAAATACTGTAATTGGATATATATTTTGTGGATCAGAAGATTTAGCATTGTTAAGAAGGCAACAGTCCACAAAGTGATCTATAGCTTCAGTGCAATCCCTACCATAACATCAACTGACTTTTCTGTAGATAGCAACAAGCTAATTCCAAAGTTCATATAAAATTGCAAAGGACCCAGAAGAGCAAAAAAAAAAAAAAAAAATACAAGACAAAGCAAACAAAAAAGGTAATCATGACAGCATGGTACTGATACAAGTATAGACAGGTAGACAGTGGAACAGAATTGAGATTTCAGAAATAAACCCAGATGTCTATATTCAAATGATTTGTGATAGGGGCCTCAAGATTACCCGGTGGGGACAGGAATAGTCTTTTCAACAAATGGTGCTAGGGACAATGCAAAAGTATGAAATTGATCTCTTACATTATAGCGTATATAAAAATTAACTTAAATGGATCAAGCTGGGTGTGGTGGCCCAGGCCTGTAATTCCAGCACTCTGGGAGGCAGAGGCAGGAGGATCTCAAGTTTGAGCCCAGCCTGGATAACTAAGTGACTCAGCAAGGCTCTGATTCCATAAACAAACAAACGAAAAATGTTTTGGGGATATATCTAGGTTCAATCCCCAGTACTGAGGGGTGGGGAATAAAAAACCTAAATGGAAGGGGAAAACTATAAAACAATGAGAAGAAAATGTAGAGTTATGACCTTGGATTTGGCAGAGAGTCTTAAATGTGACACCCAAAGCAATAGTAAAAAACAAAAAATGGATAAATTGGACTTCATCAAAATAAAAACTTCTGTGCTACAGAAGGCTCCATCATGAAAATGAAACAACAATCCACAGAATGGGAGAAAATATGTGTAAATCATATATCTAGGAGGGACCTGCGTCAAGAAAGAACACATAGTCTTATAACTTGATAGTATAAAGCCAAATAATACAATTTAAAAATGAGCAAAGGATTCTTTGTTTATAAGCAATACACATTTCTCTGAAGAAGAGACACTAGTGGCCACAGCACATGAAAAGGTGTTTGACATTATTAGAGAGCAATGCAAATTAGAGCCACTTCACTGGAATGAGTAGAATCACAGTCAGACAATACAAAAGTTAACAAGGAGGTGAAATAATTAGAACCCTCATGTTCTGCTGGTGGGAAGGTAAATGGTGAAGATACTTTGGGAAACAATCTGGTAGTTCCTTAAATGATTAAATTTAAAGTTACTATATAACCCAATAATTCCACTCTTGGTATATAACCAAGAGAAATGAAAATACCTCCACACAAAATCTTGTAGTGCGTACATATTCATAGCAGGGTTATAATAGCTCGAAAGTGGAAAACCCAAATGTCCATTCATGGATAAGTGGCTGAACAAAATGTGACATATCCATAGGCACTGGAATATTCTTCAGCCATAAGAAGAACAACACATACTACACCATGGATAAACTTTGAAAATATTGTGTGAGTGAAAAAAGCCTCATGCAAAAGACGGCCTATCATATGATTCCATTCATATGAAAATGTAATGGCAGGAACTGCACATGAAAGAACCAAGCAGCACTCAGAGAGGTGGAGGTAACCAAGGTTTATTACGCCAGTGGGCTCAGAGGAGTTTGTGACTCCAAAGTCTGAGCCTCAAGCAGGGACTATGTAATTCCTTTTATATTGTTGTAGGAGGGGCAAATAAGCAAAGTTACGGTAGTCAAACAAAGGCAATTATTTAAGCAGTGACAGTTTGCAATTTAGCACATCTGGGTGTCCTTGGTCAGGTGAAGAACAACAGGCTATCATAAAAACAGGATGTGGTAAAACCATTATCTATAGGAACAGAGTTGTCAGGACAAAGAACAGCAGCTACAGTGAGGGAGAAGATTAAAGGGAAAGTGAAAGAGAGTATTAGTTATGGGCTTTAGGATTTTATCTAATACTTAAGACTGCAATTTTGTCTTTAAATTTTGCTTTCCTCATCAAAATGTCCAGAAGGGGAAAATATAAGAAGACAAGAAATAAATTAGTGATTGCCCGGAGTGGGAGGTGGGGACTGTCAAATGTCAGGTGATGGCTTAAGGTAGCAGGTTTCTTTTTTTAGGCAATAAGAATGTTCTAAAATTGTACCAATAGTTGAACATATCTGTGAATATACTAAAAGCTACTGAATTGCACACTTTAAGGAGGTGAATTATATCATATATGAGCTGTGGCTTAACTATAGTCTCCCTCAGTGGGGGATGGCCTCAGAACCCTCAAGGATACCAAAGTCCACAGTTGCTCAGTGCCTTATATTCAGTGGGGAAGTAGTGCATATAACCCATGCAAGCCCTCCTGTCTACTTTAAATCATTTATTATTTACTACACCTCATACAGCATAGATGCTATGTAAATAGTTGTTATATGTACTGCTTAGGGAATGATGACAAAAAAAAATCTGTTATACAGATACATATTTTTTGAATATTTTTGATCCTTGGTTGAATCTGGAGATGCAGACCCCATAGATAGGGTGGATTGATTGTATATCTCAATTAAGCTATTAAAACAAACAAATAAACAACCAATTATCCAGAGTGAAACTGTACCTTGGCACCAGAACTCCAGTAATTTAAGGCACCCTCCTAGAACAGGGACATATGGGGCTACCTTCTGCAAAGTCCTATAAATTGGGGTACTGTTTGAGATAGGAGAGGGGCTGTTTTGATGCTGCTTATTTTTGTTGAGTATTTGCAAGATGCTTTGGGGAGCCCCTTATTAGCTCTTTGTTTTCCTTGGATTCTGTTATCATTCCTTGACTCATTTTCATACAACTTGAAGCAGGGGATCAAGTGGAGTTAGAACAGCCCCCAGATGTTGAGGACTGAGGAAAGAAGAACCATGTGGTCTCTCCTCATCTGAAGAGGATTTGAGCAGGGGCTGCTTATGGTGACGGAGACTGGTCAGGCCAGGCAAAGAACAGAAGTGCCAGCTTGGACGCTTTTCCGTTGCCCTCAGCCACTCCTATACTTTATAAGATTCATAGTTTATTTGTACTTTTAAGATCCTTTCTTCTTTGTTTCCCCCTTTTTATTTAGCTTTATATAATGCACATTTATATTATAATAGAGCCTGATTTTCTACAACAGGCTTGTTTGTGTACTTTGGAGTCAAACATTAAAAGTTCCACTTCAGCTAAACAAACACCCAGCCGTTATTGTACTGAGTAATCCACAGACCTCAAAGCTCTTGGGCTCCAATGCATTTTCTGTCCTCCCTGCGGCCTCCTCTGTCCTGAGGGGCCCCTTCCCAGCCTCATTGAGGAGCCTGAAGACAAAGCTCTGTACAGGGTGGACAATGGATCACTGCTTTGAGCAGTATCAGCCTTGGTTACCCCAGGATATTGGAAGGGCATGGCGTGTAGGACCCAGGATTCTGGATCTGGGAATGCCACAGCTTTCTTGTAGGCTGATTCTGTGCAGAGCACATGTTGTGTTCTGGGCCAGGCCCCCACTCTGCTCCCCAAGTGCTGGGGTCACCAAGAGTGGACAGGGAACGAACAGGTGGGTGAGTGGCTCTTCTCCCTGCCCGGAGGCTGCTTCTCATCTCTGATCAACTCCTGGCCTCACTCTTTTCACATATTTAATGTTCTTCATCTTACTTTCTTCACCCTTTTTATCTAACTGGGGAAATCCATGTAACCTCCAAGACTGAAAGGACTGACTCTGCACCACTGAGCCTATTGGGGCCACTTCAGTTCATAAGCCAGTCCTTCCCTCAAGTCCTGGGTCAACAGATGCTAGGAGGTCACCACTAGGCCCTGCTGATGCTGGTTGATGTGATTAATGAATATGTTTGCTCCCGTCCACCCTCTCAGTACTTTCTTCATGGTGCAAATTGATAAAGACTTCAGAATGTGAGCTCCAAATGTGAAAGTCTATGGTCTCATGGAGACCTTTCTACTCTTTCTACCCCCAAGATCACATCCTTTGATTTATTTGCATAAGAAAGCCAACCCTTTTTGACTCCACCAGGGTACATTTCTGGAGTAACCAGGATGGCTCACAGGTGCCCATGATAAGTACCCATCCAAATCCCATCTACTATGCATTGCCTGCCCATCTACCCCTGCAGCTTTGTCCCCCTGTTCCATCTTGTGTTCAGGATGCTCTCTTCTACAGTGAGCTTTTGTTCACTGTTTAAAAGTGAAACCATGTTCCTTTCCTCCTGACTATCCAGAGTCATGGTGTTACACATCAGTACCTGGACTGTCCAGTCCCATGAGCTTGAGTCCCTCATGCAGATACACTTGACAGTGAAAAAACAGGTTAGGTGGAGTAATAAACAGGCCCTCAAAATGTAGCAGCTTAAATGATAAGAGAAAGGGCTTATTTTTTCTCTCATATGAAGGGAAAATTAGTGATATCAGAGAGATATGGTGGTTCTACAATATCTGAGCCCAGGGACCTTTAATTGTGGCTCTGCCATGCCCTCTGGCAATGTTTCTTAAACAATCTGAAGTATTATTATCATAATTATTTACATTTCCAATCTATCTCAGATCAATATAAGTTTTGTTGTACATAGAGAGCACCTGGCTCATCCCTATTCTGGGTCTATATGGTAGTCCCCCTTTTATCTGTGGGGGTGTTTGTTTTAAAACACCTAGTGAAGAGTATCAAACCTTGTACACATTGGCTTTGTGTGTCATAAGTTCCACATCCATGGAGTCAACCAGCAACACATCAAAAATATTTGGAAAAAAATTGCATCTGTATGGAGCAAGTGCAGAAGTTTTTCTTATTATTCCCTTAACACTACAGCTTAACAACTATTTCCATAGCATTCATGTTGTATTCAGTAATATAAGTTTGTCTAGAGATGATTTAAATTATGATGAAGGATGTATATAGATTATATACAAATACTGTGCCATTTTATGTAAGAGATTTGAGCATCCTTGTATTTTGGTGTCCTTGGGCATCCTGAATTGATCACCTACAGATACTAAGGATAGGTATAGTGTTTTTTCTTATACACACATACTTAGGTTATAGGTTGTAAAATAGGCATGGTGATACATTAACAACAATAACTAGTAGAAAATTTTTAATAATACATAATAATAAAAGTTATTTAAAGCTATGAATTTTTTATTTCTGGAATTTTCCATGTAATGTCTTTACACTGAGGTTGTCCATAGATAACTGAATCCATACCGTGAAATCATGGGTAATGGCAGCTACTGTGTGATGGTGGACCCAGACCCATGGGTTTAAAGATTGAGGAGGAATGAAGTTGCTAGAAATGTTTACAAGGTAAACATTATATAAACAAGTTGTTATCAAATATATGGTAAATGCTTAAAATTTTAAAAATTAGTACGGTAAAAGACCCTTTGCCATTAATCCCCCTCAAAATGCTATTCCTCACTTCAAACACACCCATCGTTCTTGCCACTTTCTGAAGCTGTTCTGGAAGTTCTCTTTCATGAATGCCTTTATGAGGTGTAATAAAAAGTCCAGTGAGGGTGTTGCTGAGTGCCATCCAACTAGGCTCGTAAAAACATTATGATGTGTCCTCATCTACCTTATTCACTGGATCTGGCATCATGTGACCTCTGACCCATCCCCAAAGTCAAAATGACCGTGAAAGGTAAACATTTTTTAATCGATTCCAGACAGTGAGGGAGCAATGACAGCACAACTAAAGACACTCACAAAAGAGGACTTCCAGAACTGCTTCAGAAAGTGGCAAGAGCAATAGGGTAAGCATGTTTAAAGTGAGGGGGAGGATTTTGAGGGGTTATGGCAATGTATCTTTTACTATAATAAATTTAAAAATTTAAACATTCATCATATATTTCAACCACACCGTATATCAAAGCTGACTCCTAACTTCTGTCTCTCTGGAGTCACATGCCAGCAGCAGAGTTTGTGCAATGTCATGATGCACAGAACGCACTGGATGTGGTGCTGTTCTGCAGTGCCATCCCCTCTCCACGGCTGAGGGTGCTCACATGAAGTGCATAGCACCCACAGTGCCCACTGCTCAAGTTTCTGGCAAGCAAGAGGGGAAGAGAGCAGCATAAGGCCTGCTTCTTCCTTACAGGCCACCCAAGTGGGCATGCACGTCATTCCCATCCATATCCCCTGGCCTGGATGGGATCACATGCTGAGCTGCAAGAGGCTGGTATGTAACTTTGTGGTAGAGCGTGTACCCCTCTACTGACCCCCCCCAAAAATCTGTGATATTAAATGTGTATAATAGAGCTTCATGTTAAACTCAGATGAAATCCTCTGTAATCTCCTGTCCCTGGAATCACCAGTGTTTATTTGCTACGAGAGGACTCCACATGGAGCTTCTTGAGCCCTTTCTGTGCTGAAGTTGGGTTTTCTCTTCCGGTAGGTGGTGCACATCTATATCTTGCTCTCCTGGCTCTTACACCAGAAAATGTTGATGTGTCTTACTGTTCAGGGGGATCAGTTTGCTGTTTGAATCCAGAATTTCTTTAGCTGGCATCTTAAGCATGGCAAAGCAGAAAGTGAATGTTCTAACATCTGGGGTGGAATAAAAAAGAAAAAGAAAAGAAAAAAGAAAGAAAGAAAGAAGAAAGGAAGGAAGAAAGAAAAGAAAGGAAGAAAGAAAGAAAAAATGAAGGAAAGAAAAAAGGAAAGAAAGAAGGAAAGAAAGGGAGGAAGGAAGAAAAGGAAGGTGGAGGGGAGAGATGGGGAGGCCCAGCAAGAAGGCTCGGTCCTATTTTTTTTTTTGCAGAAAAATGTCTCTGCCCTGGGCAATGAATGCTGGAGCCCCAGGGGCAGGATTCCCAGGAGCCACAGTTCCTCTTCTTCCAAAATGCTCAACTTTTACAAATTAAAATCTGGGCTTTCAGGGCAATTGTCTTTGAGTCTTGAGAGCCTGGTTAGAACTGAAAATCCAAGAACTTAATTCTTTGGCTTTTGGCTCTTTTGCCTTTTGGCCTGTTCATGCAGCCATGCGTGAACAAAGAGACAAAGGGCGACTTCTGCATGAGGAAATTATTTTCTTTTTCAGAATGTCATGTCATCATCCCAGGCTGTGTGGGTACCCCATGTTCACCAACATATGAGAATTCTAACAGCAGCCACTTTTCTTGCCCCAGAAACTACACTGTTCTTTGCCTTATAGTATGAACATACTGAAAAGCCCAATTTATATTTTATCACACATCAATCTCAAAGCACCAAGAGGAGGAAGAGAGGTATGTGGTGCTGACAAGGGGCCATTTGTTTTGTTCCATTTGAAACTAAGCAGTGTATCCAGTAAGTAGAAATGGAGTAAGAGGAAAAGAAGGAAGTGAGGTCAAAACCAGCGGGGACCTGTTAGAAATGCACTCTGCCCCCACCTCCTGCATCTGAATCTGTCTATTGACAAGATGCCCAAGTAAGGACATTGAAGTCGAAAGGCAGCTTTAATAGCATATAAAGCAACAGCACGCTCTTCCTACAGCCACAAAAACACAGAGGGATCCACATCAGTGCCCTATATGCTTGCCCTTGGGGGAAGGGGAATGGAGAGGAGAGCAAGGTTAATAAAGTAAGTTAAAATGAAGGCATGCACTATCTTAGACCAACAGATCCACTGTCCCTCTACAGAGAGATTCATTCTAGGTCCTTCTGGGAGAAAGATTGTGTTCATCAATGGCCTGTGTGTCTCCTCCTTCCTCCTAGCCCTCAAGCTCCAAAAGGAAGCTTAGATACAAGAACAAGCCTTGGTTCAAGGTTGCAGCCTCTCATGATCCTTTTAACACTTTGCTGAAGCCAGACTTGCCACAGCAGACTGATAATAATCCCTCACTCTGCCCAGACTGCAGCTACTCATCAAGTCAGAGCACTTGCATTTGAAATCAATCAGAAAACAGAGAAGGGGCACATAAGACATAACATTTCCAGAGATTGTGAAGGGTGGAATAGGTTAATATTAACCTGAAAATAATTTTGTGTTTAGTCTCAGTCCTCTGTCATTTGCTTACAGTATGTTTGTTCTCTTGTATAGTTGCTTCAAAGCACTGGATCTCGAGTTGAGAAGGAACTATTAGTAACAGAAGCATGGATCGAAATAAAAAAGGCCTTGGGAAGTGAGGAAGGGAGGATGAAGGTGGGGAGAGACATAAGCCCTGACCACTTCAATGGTTCCCAGAATAGTCACAGTGAACTCCTCATTGCAGAGCTGCAAATGTCAACAAGAAGCTGGCTATTTGGCATCCTTATGGCATTGTGTGTGTGTGTGTGTGTGCGCGCGCGCGTGTGTGCTTTGAATCTTTAAAAATTGAGCATAATTCAAACACAAGCTTGAACTCTTCATTCTAGAGTTAAGGAAACAGTGACAGGAGAAACTATTGCTACTGACAGTTTTCCTTCCCAAATGGTTTATGTTGGAAATGTCACTAACGTACCTGTGCAAATCCCAGGCCAATACCTGCCACATTTCACTTGTACAGCCAGTGATAAAAATGCCATGGCAGTGACAGGGAGATGGGGTCATCGAGCATGGGAGGGAAATGGAAGGGGAAACATTGAGTGGAGTCCCCCTAGTTGCAGATCAGGGACAGAGCCCAGGAGTCTGGCCCCTGAGTCCCAGACAGGGAGTGACTGGGATCTCCTGCCCAGAACTGGGAAGAAGACCCTCTTACAGAAATTAATTTCTCCAAACACATTGCTACATTGCTTGAGCTGTGCTAAAGTTTAAATATATGTGTGTGTGTGTGTGTGTGTGTGATTTTTTTTGACAGAAGGAGGATGATGATCTGTCTGTTCATGTTGCTATAAAAAAATTCTGTAGACTAAATGATTTATAAATAATAGAAATTTATTTCTTGCATCTTGGGAAGTCCAAGATCAGTGTTTTTTGTTTTGTTCTTGTGTGTGTGTGCTGGGAATCGAACTCATGACCTTGAGCTTCTGAGGCAGGCAGTAGAACCACTGAGCTAAATCCCAGGCGGGGCGTCCACGATCAAGGGCCCAAAAGATTTGGTGTCTGGTGAGGGCTGCTTTCTGCTTTCAAGATGGCGCCTCTAGCTGCATCCTTTCAGGGCTGCCAGGCAAAAGGGAGAATGCTGTGTGCTTGCCTCCAGAAGAGATGAAAGGGCAAAGAGGCACTAAGTGGCTCCCTCCAACCTCTTTCATAGAAACCTAGTCCATTCATGAGGGTAAAGCCCTCATAACTTGATCAGTTCCCAAAAGCTCTAATCTTTGTGTTTGCTTTGTACCGGGGATGAAACTGGGCTTGGGAGGCAGGCAGCGGAACTACTGGGCTAAGCCCCTGGCCCACAAAAGCTCTACTCTTAATGCCATCGTATGGGTTATTAGGTTCCCACACATGAATTTTGGAGAGTGCTGTACATTCACACCCCAGCAGTGGTCTTGGGAATTCTGAACAAGTCACTGTTTAACCTGTAATACGCATATAGTATCTTTCCTGCTCACCTTGCTGTATTTTTGAAAGGATACAAAAAAGTAAAAGGGATGTACAAATGTCTTAGAAACTATATCAGGAAATACAAGCATCACATATTTGTATCAGTAGCGGAAGTTTGATGTTTTTTATTTATTTATATTTTATTCATTAAGTTTATCGGTACATTTGAGGTGTATATTATGATCACATTCATCATTGAGAATTTGTGCCTGTACATGATATATCTTGGTTCTTCTTTTTTTTCCCCATTCCCCCTGCCTCCCTTCCACCCTTCCACCACTTGCTATTTACAAAAAAACTTTGTTTCTGTTTTTTTCTTCTTTTCTCATATTTTTTCCCCTTCTTTCCTTTCCCCTCCATCCCACCTACTTCCCTTTCCCCTTTGGACCTTTCCTTCCTATTTCACATTATCTATTTACATTTGGTCCTCATTTACACTTCCATTTTCTCACATAGAGAAACTATGCAGTATTTACACTTGTGTCCTATTTATTTCACTTAAGAGTATCGCCTCAATGTGTATCCATTTAGCTATAAATGTCTCTAGTTTATCACTCTTTATGAATGAGTAGTACTCCATTTTATTAAAAAATCACATCTTCTTTATCCAGTCACCAGGTGATGGGCATTTGGGCTGTTTCCAAGATTTAGCTATTATAAGCTGTGCCACTATAAACATGGGTGCACATTTATCGCTGTGGTATGATGCTTTTAATTTTTGGGGGAAGATACTCAGCAGGAGAATAGCAGGGTCAAATGGAACCTCTAATTCTAGTTTTTTGAGGAATCTCCATAGTGATTTCCACAGTGTTTGCACCATTCTACACTCCCACCAACAGTGGAGAAGAGTTCCTTTTTCTCCACAGCCCCGGCAGCATTTGTTATTGGTTGATTTCTTTTTTTAAATTAATTTTATTGGTACATTTTAGGCATACAATACAATGACATTCATCTTTGGAGATTTGTGTCTTTACATAATATATTGTCATTCTTATTTTTTTCCCCATTCCCCTGCCCTCCCTTCAATTCCTCCACCCCTATTCACAAAGACTTTGTTCCATTTTTTCATTTTCTCATATTAATTCCATTCCCTTCTTTCCTTTCTCCTACCCCTCCCACTGCCCCTTCCCCTTTGGACCTTTTCTTCCTATTTCACATTATCTATTATACATTTTGATCCTTATTTACACTTTCAGTTTCTCATACCAGATAAACTATTTGGTATTTATACATGTGTGTCCTATTTATTTCACTTTAGAGTATTGCCTCAATGTGCATCCATTTAGCTATAAATGTCTCTAATTTCTCATTCTTTATGGCTGAGTAGTACTACATTTTATTTTTCTTTTAAACCCTACATTTTCTTTATCCAGTCTCCAGCTGATGGACAATTGGGCTATTTCCAAGTTTTAGCTATTACAAACTGTGCTGCTATGAACAAGGGTTCACATGGTATGACTCTTAATTCTTTTGGGAAGATACTCAGTAAGGAAATACCTGGGTCAAATGGGACTTCCAGTCCTAGTTTTTTGAGGTATCTCCATACTGATTTCCACAGTGGTTGCACCAGTCTGCACTCCCACCAGCAGTGGAACAGTGTTCCTCTTTCCCCACAACCCCACCAGCATTGTTCTGGTTGATTTCTTGATAGCAGCCACTCTTTCTGGAGTGAGGTGGAATCTCAGTGCTGTTTTCAGTTGCATCTCTCAAATGACCAATGATGTTGAACATTTTTTTATATGTTTATTTGCTGTTTCTACTTCTTTGTCTGAGAAATGTCTGTTCATTTCAGATGCACATGTTTGGATTGGGTCTTTAAATTTGGGAGGTCTGATTTTTTAAAAGTTTTTTATATATTCTATATAGTAGAACTTTGTCTGAGGAACAGCTAGTAAAACCTTTTTCCCACATTGTGGGTTGTCTCTTCACTCTGTTGGTGGTTTCTCTTGCTGTGCAGAAGCTTTTTAATAAGATGAGATACCAGTTGTTGATTATTTGCACTACTTCACACATAACTGAGGTTTTGTTATAAAGTCTTTTCCTATGCCAATGTTTTAAGAGTTCTACCTAACCTATCTTCTAGCAGGTTTAGTGTTTCTGTTGTAATATTTAGATCTTTGATTCATTTCAATTTTAGTTTAGTGTATGGTGAGAGATATAGGTCTAGTTTTAATCTTTGGCAAGTTGAAACCCAATTTTTCCAGCACCATTTATTAAAGAGGCTATCTTTCCTCCAGTGGGAGTGGTTGCCTCCTTCATCAAAGATGAAGTGGCTGAGCATGTCTGCAGTTGTTTCTGCACCTTCTAATCTATTCCACTGATCTTCGGGTCTGTTTCTTTGTCAGTACCATGCTGTTTTTGTCACAGTAGCTTTGTAGTATAATTTAAAGTTGGGGATTGTGATACCCCCAGCCATGTCTCTGTTGCCCAGAATTGCTTTTGCTATTCTAGGTTTCTTCTGCTTCCAAATGAATTTTTGAATTGTTTTCTCTACCTCTGTGAAGTATATTGTTGGAATTTCAATCGGTATTGCATTAAATCTATATAGTAGTTTTGGAAATATGGCCATTTTCACTATATTGATTCTTCCTACCCAGGAACAAGGGATATCTTTCCATTTTCTTATATCCTCTTCGATCTCCTTCTTCAGAGTGCTGTAGTTTTCAGTGTAGAGGTCTTTTGCTTCCTTTGTTAGGTTGATTCCTAGATATCTCATTTTTTTAGATGCTATTGTAAAAGGAATTATTTCCTGAATTTCTCTCTCAATGAGTCTGCTATTAGCGTATAAGAAGGCTATTGTTTTTTGAGTGTTGGCCTTATGTCCAGCTACTCTACTGAATCTGTCAATTAGGTCTAGAAGGCTTTTGACTGAGTTTTTTGGGTCTTCTATGTAAAGTATCATATTGTCAGCAAATAATGACAGTTGCACTTCTTCCTTTCCTATCTTTATTCCTTTTATTTCTTTCTCTTGTCTAATTGTTATCTGTATTAACTGCTGTGAATCTTCCTAAAAGCCAGAGTTTCCCAAAATGCTAGCTCCACAGCCTCTTCCCTGGAGACACAGCTTTCATGGTCCTTGTCAAAATTTTAAAAATAAAGGGAACAAGGCAATGTTTCTTTCCCCCGCAAAACCTAGTTTATTCAGTTGAATAAACTGTCCTGAATTCTGACACACACACACACACACACACACACACACACCCTTTGGCCTTAAAATACCATTTTAACATCATTTGGTATTATGATGATGCCTGTAGGTGGCTGTTTTTTTTAAAAATATGTTTACTTGGAAAAATTACAAGTTGGCACTATGCATAAGTCTTCTAGTTTTTTGTTGGTCCATGAAATTCCAAAATCTGGGAAGCACTGCTATACACTGTGTTGTTGTCTTTCTTCAGGCCTGAGATTTGCCTGTAAGGAAAAATACATATCATATGCTAGGACCTTAGGCAACACTGATGTGGAAGGTGTTGGAGCTGAGCAGTCTGTGACCTGGGAAAGTAGCCTTCCAGAATTCAGATAAGAGAAAGAGTGTGGCAACTCTCTGGAGTAAGGGGAAATTGGTCTAGACTTCAAGGGCAGACTCTACCAAGGCTCACAGTATTTGTCCTGAAGCTTAGCAGATCTGTTTCCAGCCTCATGAGTTGGGAACAAATAGAAAATAACATTTCCAATGATCATTAGAAGTGATTAAGCCAGAAACTGTTCAACAAGCATAGTACCCATTAATTAAGGTTTTGTGGGAGAGCCTGAGGCTCTATTACCATCTACTGTGCTGTTTCTAAGAAAAAATGCATTCTGAATTCTAGGTCGCGAAATTGAACTCAAACTATTGAAATAGTGCATACAAATCAGAGCTGGGCACCCTCAACAGGCCCACCTGAACCACATAACTGTACAAGTCCCCAACTTACCACAGTCTGACTTAAGATTTTTCAACTTCATGGTGCAACAGAAGCAATACAAATTCAGTAAAAAAGTATTTCAAACTTTGATCTTTTTCCAAGCTAGCAATACGAGGAATGATACTCTTGTGAGGTCCAACTGAGCATGTTTGAGGTAGGCTAGGCTAAGCTATGATATCCAATAGGTCATGTGTATTACTGAATTATGACTTGTGATATTTTCAACTTACAATGGGTTTATCAAGATATAAACCTGTGGCAAGTCAAGGAGCATTGTAATTGCCCATCCAAATTCCTTCCTTTCTTTTCTTT
>NW_004624753.1:17503828-17607699 GCF_000247695.1 Heterocephalus glaber | reverse complement strand
TTCTTTCTTTCTTTCTTTCTTTCTTTCTTTCTTTCTTTCTTTCTTTCTTTCTTTCTTTCTTTCTCTCTTTCTCTCTCTCTCTCTTTCTTTCTTTCTCTCTTGCTTTCTCATTCTCTCCTCCCTCTCTCTTTTCCTTCCTCCTCCCTCCCTCCCTTCCTTCCTTCCTCCATTTAAAATGCATTTTGATAGTGGGTTCTTACTCTTTATGGTCCTGGTGAGACCCTTTCAAGCAGATAAAGTTGATTGGGTTCTGAATCATCTACCCTCAGTGTTGCCCCAGCCATGTGGCAGTGAAACAGTTGAAATGTGCCTGGTCTGAGCTGTGGTGGGCTCTAAGTGTAAAACATACTGGATTTCAAGCATGTAAAACAAATAAAAAGAGGCATGTAAAATATCTTATTAATCATTTCTAAAATACTGTATTTACTACATATTGAAATAGTATTTTGGATATATTGTGTTTAAAATATAGTATTAAAAATAATTTCTACCTCTTTTTAGATTTTGAAATGTACCCAGAATATGTTAAATTACCTATGTGGCTCACATTTGTGGCTGGCATTATTTCTACTGGAGAGTCTTTCTCAGGGTCAGAGATTGGAAAAGTACATTCTCTGGAGGCCAAATATAGCCAATTGCCTACTTTTGTAAATAAAGTTTTACTGGAACACGGCCATATTTGTTTGTTAACATTATTGTCTCTGGCTTCTTTCAAGCTAAAGTAGAGTTGAATAGTTATGACAGAGATCATATGGCTTAACAAAGCCTAAAATCACTATCTGGCCAATTATTTAAAAGAAGTTTGCCCGTACTTGGTCTAAATCCCAGGGCTCATATCCTGGCTTTTTGACATATGAATGGTGTGGTTTGTATTGGACATCTATATGTGCTTGTGTTATTGTGAATTACATGAGGATAATGATCAAACAGATACCACCAAGGGGTCATTGTGAGGATCAGATGCATTGGTGCCTGTACCACCAGTGAGTGTTCAATTAACACATCTTTGTCATTATTTTCTCACCAGTTGAGATGACATCTCTGGGCTTCAGGGAAGTATGTATGGTCCATAGCCACAGACTCAGGCTATAAGGTAAAGGAATGAGCACTCAAATCCATGTCTACTAATGCATAGTTTGTTACCCCAGCCTAAGGCCCTTTAAAAACAAAACTCCCTTTGAAAACATTGTGAAGGGTCAGGGATTTAGCTCAGTGGTTTTGCTGCCTGCTGTGCAAGAGCAAGGACCCGAGTTCGATCCCTGGTACCAAAAAAAAAAACCATTGTGGAACACTGGGAGGTAATGTTTGCATGCCACCTTTCTCCCCTGCCCAGTCTAGCCTCACTTTCAGTCCTCTCCAAGTGCAGACGCAATGGGAGCTGGCATATGAAGTGATCATCTTTGGTCTAAAGACATGGACTTCAAGACTTCAAGTTCAAGTTCCAAAGACTTCAAGGTCACTTGGATAAACAAATTCCAGTATAAACAGCTCTCATCACCTGGTGCAGTGGCAGGTGCCTTCAGTCTCAGCTCCTCAGGAAGCTGAGGCAGGAGAATTACTTGAGCCCAGGAGTTCAAGGCCAATACAGACATAATAGTGAGAGCCCATCTCAAATTAAATTAAATAAATAAATAAAAATAGATATAAATGCTCTCGGTGTTATAAATGGCATGTGAGAGTCCACTTAGACACAGGCTTTGTGTGAGAAAAAGCTTTATTCTTATCCAGGTGCAAATAAACCCTAAAATTGGGGGCAGATTTCAGCAGCTAGCTGGGAAGAGCCAAATTTATTTCATCCATGTTTGGATGAGCTGACATGGAGAGAGTGATATTTCAGCAGCTAGCTGGGAGAGAATAGGTTGATATAGGTTTATATAGGGCTTGAAAAGGGGGCTGTAATCTGGAGTGGAACGTTTATGATTGAGAGTCCAAGGATGGTCAGCACAGGTGTGCAGATAATACTGGACTGTTCAGCGCTGCAGAGATTGTATACTCCATCCTAAATTTCCTTTACAGCCATCTTTCCTATTCACTGAGAGTAGCCTGTTGTTTACAGAGAATGGCATGTTTGCTGTGGAGGCTCATTTGGGCCGGGCATGATGCTCAGCATATCAAACAAAAATATATTTTGCTTTTGGGGTTTCTAAGAGTTGTAAAGCTTTACTTGTAGAGATTTTCAAATAATGACTAGGCCTATAACATTTTGAGATGTATAACTCTCCTTGAGGCTTATCACAACTCTATCAGGTTAATGGGACAGAGATTGTTAACTCATAATCATAGATGGGAAATGAAAGCCCAGGGAAATGATGGTTGCTCACCAGGGGAAGGTAGTCAGTAGCAGAGCTTACACCTTGTTGTGTGGGGTTAGGGTCTTGTGTCAATGACCACTTTCCTTTGGAACCAGAAGCTTCCACCAAAGTCTTTTAGAGACCTGCAGTGAAAATTGATGAAATCAGTGAGCCTGTGTGAACCCAGTAGGGTGAGTCTTCTGGTCATAAAAGGTCTATTTTCTTGCATTTCTCTTGATACATGTAGCATTCTGACCTACCTCTTCCTCCTAAGATCATGATGTGGAGTTGGTTAGCTAATGCTGCAGAACAGACCACCCTCAAGGTTAAAAGCATAAAATAGCAACAGCCTCTTGTTATTCCTCACAATGTGATGAGTTGACCAGTCTCTGGCACCTGTTTCTTTTGCTCTATGAGATGTCAGCCAGGGGTGGTGTCATTTGTAGAAGGGACCTGGTGGCAGCATTCAAGATGGCTTGCTTACAAAGCTGTTGGGTGGGGGGTGGCCCTTGGCAGGGAGCTAAGCTGAGGTTGTAGATGGAGAGTTTCAGGGCCAGGGATGGGTAGCACAGATAGAACACATGCTCAGCATTCACAGGACTCAGGATTTGATCCATAGCACTGACAAAAGAGGTAACCAAGGAAATGGCCAGAGAAGGGAGTACTGTGAAATCTTCATGTAGAGAGAAGGGGCACTAAACCCTTTTCCCAGGAAGCACCTTTATTTGTGCCAGCACTGACTCAGTGGATTTATATCCAAAGGCTGAGTGCCAAATATGGCATGGTTACACACTTTTATACAATTTTTATGTCTTTGTCTCCCTTTTATGGGCATGCACTAACATTTTACAGTCTGGTTGGGTACACATTAACATTCTACAGTTTGGTTGGGTAGGATTTATATTACAGAGTTACATCAGAATTGCATATGTGTACACAGAGGCTGATACCACTATATTGTAAAAAGTTCCTGCTCCAACATGGTGGGAAGGGCCCTAC
This sequence comes from Heterocephalus glaber, assembly GCF_000247695.1. The sequence goes on along the minus strand of NW_004624753.1, from coordinate 17,604,409 downwards.
CACAGGAGGACCCTCCCTGGAGCTTGCTTTTGGGGCTAAGTCCACCTTCTGAGTTAAGCATTAGCCCAGGACCAAAATATCCAAGTCTAAATACAATGGAAGAAAGTAACCAGCTAACTTAGTTTGTACACAGTAAGACTCCAGAAATATGCCCAGAGGTCTTCAGCAACCCTTGGCTGACCCCAGCCCTAATTGCCATGTCATTGAATATGCAGGTCTGACCCCACTCCTTGGGGTTTGGACACCATCACAGTTCCTCCAAGGGCCATAGAAGGTAAAAAACTGCATGGCCCAATGAAAGAGCTGAACCAAGCTGATCACTGGCAGAAGTCAAACCTCAGACCAACTTCTCAATCCCACCCCAAACCTTAAAGTTTAAAAGCCTTAGGACCAAGCCTCCGGGGACCTGTGAGCTCTTCTCACTGGCCCATTCCCACCCTGTAGAGTGTACTATCATTTTTGAAATAAATCTTTGATCTTCCTGCTCCTTTTGGGTGTCCTGCTCAATTCTTTGTTCAGGAAATCAAGAACATGGACATGACTCCCAATCTGGTAACAGGACCACTGGGGGAGAAAAAAAAAGAATAAAGTAGTCCAGTACTTTCCAGGTAGCCTCCTGCAAGTGGCTTGGGCTTCCAAGAGGGAGTATATGAAAACCCAGGAGGCCATATCTTTAGGCTCAGGTTCAGATGTTATATGGCATCACTCCTATCACATTCTGTCAAAGCAAGTCACAGCCAGTGCAGATTGAAGAGGAGAGGCTGACTTAACTTGCTAAAGAGGGAAGTGACAGAATTTGTAGCCATTTTCAATTCACAACACATGGATACAAAGCAATCACATCTCTGTTATTAGAAGAGCAAAAAAATAAATGAAATTCTGAACAGTAGCAGACATTCAGCCTTGATATCAAGAGGCCAAAGAGCCACTACATACAGGGAAGGGCATGGGCAGACAATGATTGCCAGATGGAAATGAAATTCCACTGTCTCCAAGAGAACTTCCCATTTCCAAGAGAAGGCTGAAAGGTAAATTTCCATGTGAAATCACTGGGCTGTTTTTCAGTGTGAGCTCAACCTTTGAAATCATATTGAATGGGATGATTGACCTATGAGCTTCCAGTTTTCAACATGTGCCTCCCACTTTGCATGGGACAGCAGCTCATCCTTTATGTGAAACACCTGTCAGCAAGATAGTCGTGGGCAACTCATTTGTCAGAGAATGTCATTGCTTCATGGTTGGTAAGAGAGGGAGGAAAAGAGAACAAGTTAATTATTGTGAGACTGGGGCGTTGCCAGGGGAAGAAGCCCTTTCTGTCATGTATTTACTCGTACTTACTTGCAGAATGATAAATCCAAGTCTGGGGTCGGCAGTGGTAGGAACAGCTGTGTCAGACAGAGTCCTTCTCTGCAGGACACACACCTGGGGATGGTTAGTTTCCAGTTGTTTCATGCAGTACTTATCAGATTCCAGAGAAGACAAGGAAAAGGATGGGAAAGGAAGACAAAGACAAGGGAGATGAGGAAAGCAGTCTCGGCCTCTGGAGATCAGCACTGCTGCCTGGGGCAGGATGGAAGGAACAAGGCAGGGAGGGAAGCCCCAGCAGAGGAGCCTCAGAGCCACATCAACCTAAGGTGGATCCAGCAAGCTAGGCTGGAGGTTGTTTCACCTCGGCTTACCCCCTCACAAGCCCAGGGCCTCTTTTCACCATGGAAACCAAACAGCATTCAGGTCAAGTGGTGCATAAAACAAAACCCAAACCCTTCCTGAGGTATAGTATTCCTCATCAGAGAAGGAAGGCTATTTTATGAGATGCTCAGTAGATTTCTGAATCTGTGGATAGTAACAAACTGTGTAGATACTATATTTTTAATATATGTACATACCTATGATCAAGCTTAATTTATAAATGAGTCACAATGAGTTTAAAAATAATATAATGAATAATGAGATAGTTATATAAATGTACAGCAACAAAAGTGTCAGCATCACTGCTCTTGCTCTTGGGAGTCATTCTTAAGTAAAATGAGGGTCACTTGAACATGGCCCTATGACACAGTGACAGTCAATTTGAAAATTAACCTGACTACTACATGACTCCTGGACAGGTGGCATAGGCTGTGTGGATACACTGGGCAAAGGAACGATTCATGTCCCAGGTGACATGGAGTATGACCTGATATGTCAACTTCATTGGACTGAAAAATGCCTAGCAGATTAGTAAAGCATACTCCTGGATGTGTCTTGTGTAGGCCATGGAGGTGTGACCTTAGGATCTATATCTTGTCCCTCATCCTTTCCTCTCTTGCGCTGCTCTCCTGCTTGGCTTTTTAGTCACCATGAACTAAGCAGCTTTGCTCTGCCATGTCCTTCTACCATGATGCTGCTGCCCTGGGTGCCAGCAGACCATAGACTGAAACCCCACAACCATGAGTCAAATTAACACAATCTCACCTGCTTGAACCACTGGTGGTACATGCATGACTGTCCCACTGGGTGGCAAGCCACCTGATGGTGGTTCAGAGCCATCCAGCATCCAGACATACGAATTAAAGCCCCACCATGAATGGCTTAAACCTCTCCTCCTTTAAGTTGTGGCTGCTGGCTGATATGTCTCAGCAACAGGAAAGTTCACTAATTCAAATAGTGTGAGATTTCCTCTCACTGCTCAGAACAGAGTGCAATTTAAAACTCTTGACTTATTTATTTCTGGAATTTTCCATTTAACATTTTCAGACCGTGGTTGTCTATGGTGAACTGAAACTGGGGAAAGTGAAACACAGCTGTACTACTGTATGGAGTAAAGAGACAGTGTATGGGATGGAGGGCATGTTTTAAAATCTGAGTCCCAGTTGTGCTATGTAGCTGTGAGGCCCCCGGGGAATGCTGCCCCATTTTGTCTCAGAAGCAGGAGGGGGCAAAGGCCACCCTGGGACAATCAATGTACCACTCCTGAGGACTCTTGAGTAGCTCCAGGCATGGAGTAGGAGCCAGATATCTGTCCCTATATCCCACGTCCTCTTCCCTATGAATCTTTGTTTGTTTGTGTGTGTGTGTGTGTGTGTGTGCGCGCCCCTGCGAGCGCATGGAAGCAGGGGTTGCGTTTGTTCATTCATTCCTTTAATTCATTTATTCAACAGAAGTTCATGAGGGTGCCTAACCAAGGCCGAGAGAGAGGCGGGGGGTGGGGGGAGGGAGGTAGAGGTGGTTCTGGCCTTTAACACATACACAAGATGGTGTGGAAAGTGTCACCTGTGTAAAACAGCCAACATCTTGAAGGCTTACCCAATACACTAGGTAAAAGCAGCATGTGATGTACAGAGGAACTTTTCTTATTTATCTAAGCAAGCTGGACCAAACATCTCTGGTTCACTAGCTCAGTCCCGGAACTCCCAGACCTCATGGCTTCATCTTTTTAACTTACACAATATTGCAAAATCATTTTCCTACATTTTTGTCTGGGTTCTCCACACCCTCTCCCATGATCCCATATCAATGCAATATAATCTCCAGCCAATTCCACATTCACACAATAAAAGCTAAGGGGATTTAATGACCAGAAATTTAGGTTTCAGATGAAATTTTTCATCTTGGAAAAGGTGTGGAAGGTAACTCTTCTGATGAGCTTGGAGCATGTTTGTGCCTGCAGGTTGGCCACAGTGGATATCTGAACTGCCTGTGTTGAGAGCCATAGTCCTGCTGGCTGGGCCTGGCCTCCACCTCACAGCCCGGTCCCATCTGTAATGCTTCCCCTGGCCTGCCCTTCATTTTAGCTTTCTTTATTGCTTTCTTACTGGTAGCTCCCATCCCCATAGAGGAACCACTGAGTACTTTTGGTTAGATAATGGTTCTTCATCTATTGCAGGGGATGTCCTTTTAGGATCAAGTAGTTTGAGCCTGTTTGCACTGATTTGATGCTAGTATGTATCTTTTACATCCTCAACTGTAAAATTTATAAGCATTATGGGTTTTAAAAAGAGAGAGAAAAATGGAACAAAAGGTGAGAAAGAAAGAGAGGGAGAGAGACAGACAGAGAGACAGAGACAGAGCTATAGTACTGTCCTTAGCTGTTGGAATGCATGAGTGTGCACATACTTTGAACGTCACAGATAGATAACCATGCCTGTGATTGGAATAACTCACTTCGGTCCCTCTTGGTTCCCTTTAACAACCTCTGCACTGTTTTGTCCTCAGGGTTTATTGATGACCTTCATTGGCCTGCTTCCAGGCCTGGGCCTGTGGTGTGTGTGGGGTAAAGGGCAATGCACGTGGCTCACTCCCTGACCCTAGCCGCCTCATAAATCCGGACTGCGTCGGCCTGTGATGGGGAGCCAGATGGCAGCTGTTATGGCAGGGGTTCAACAGGAATGGAGGCCTGTGATCTCTCCTGTTGCTAACAGGCCTGATTTTTTATGGCTGTCAGCGTCCTTGGAATGGCTGAGAGAGTCAGGGAGAGGAGGGTCTCAATGGCTGAGAGCTGGGCTTTCTTCTCTCAAGGGGGCAAACCACAAAGGCCGGGGTCTCAGCCCTAGACTCTGTTTCTGAAGAAGTTCCCTAGGGTGTATAAATGGCCAAGCTAAATGTACTCAAAAACCTTCTAAAAAGGAAAACAGCCCCTTTCTTCTAGAAAGGAAAACGGGCTTCCTTTGCCCATAAGGGGGAACCCAGTGCCATAACTCTACCTGAAAGACAATAGCTGGCCATTTCCATTGGAGCCGTCGCTAAAACTCAGGGGGCCTCTTAGAAAACAGTCTTCTTGTTCCAAAAGGCCTGGATGCTGAAATAAAAGCAATTACTGAAAGCTATTTGGTAGGTCCAAAACTTGGTCTTTGGTTGTTTTAGATAGAAAGCTGGAGAACAAGGAGGGGGAAAGAAGGGTAAAGATGAAAAGCAAAGGGCTTGCCAAATAAGCAGAGAAACTCCAGCCAGTTCTGAGGTACCTGATTAGGGGGTATTAGCTGTTGAGATCCGGTCATTAAGGTGGAGTAGACCACAGTGGGTGTAGTGGCCCGGACACCAGCGTGGAGTAAACAGTTTATTAACAGTCCTTGTGTGGTCCAGCAGCCTGCCTCCAGCAGGCCCCACCTCCCAGCAAGAACAGAGTGCAGGGCAAGGCTGGGTGGCCAACACTGAAGAAAGCCTACAGAAGCCCAGAGCAGATACCAGTAAGATCCCAGATGCAGCCAAGTGCTTCACAGGGTGGGAGAGTGAATCTATTTATTTATTCATGTAGAGCTTGAAGTTCTACTCTGACCACTGGGAGGCTGTGCATAGAGATAAAGCAGACATACCCAGGAAATCACATCCAGAAAGCTCCAGGGGGCAATCCAAGTTCTTAAAAACATTAGCGGTACACTGAGACCCCTGCTGTAAGTATTTGCTACAGTGGGATTGTCAATTCTGGGAGATATCTGAATTTTTTTCCAGCCTACCTGTTCTGAATTTGCCCTATATCCAGCAAGTGGTCCCTTGAGCCTATTTTCATCATTTTCTATACTGTAAGTGGAACTCGGTTTTGTTCCCAGGGATCTGAGAGCCATGACTCCCCTTATGTGCAAGGTCTCACCCATTCAGAAAATGATCAAAATAGGGCAAATTCAGGACAGGTGGGCTGGAAAAAAAAATTCAGATATCTCCCAGAAATGACAAATGCACAACCTGTCTGCAGACCAATGTCCGGGGAGGGGCCAGGAGTCATGATCAAAGCTTCAGGGCTGTAAGATCTGTGTTTTACTCCCTTATTCAACTTTCTGCCACTCCTAAGGAGATTATGTGGTCTACAAGGTTGTGTAGACTAATACCAGCCATCCTTGTGAAGTGGTCTTTCTGTGTGTTAATCTCACTGAAAAACAAAACAAAACAACTATTGTCTACCCTCACACTCTTAGGTCCCCTGTGCCTGGGCACCAACTATATTCTGACCAGCTCAGGTGAAACGGGAAGAATTGAGGTGGAACTTGTTTGAGAACAGATTCAACAGCTACTTTGTTAGTCCTAACAAAAATTTGTATATGAGATCCAAGGTCAGAAACCAGCAAGAAAAAGCAATGGCTTGAAGCACAGAGAAGAAAGAGACATCCACTTTTACTCTGGGGTAATTTTGCTGACATGGGATGCTTTGGCCATCTCTGACTTACAGGTTTGCATCAGTATCTATGAGAGAGATGCTTAAGACATTTTTTTCTAAGCAATAAATCTGATTAAGCAGACAAACACACAGGTGCACACACAAACATGCACACAATTTTGTCCTTGCTGAATTCCATTTCACCTCTTAAATAGTGAGCTCAAATTTGTATGTGTAACTGTTGTATAGGAAATCTGTATCTGGAATCTGAGGTATGGAGTCTGACAATTGGGTACATGTAGTTGATCTCTCTTCTTGTGAGCTGAATGACCGTGGAAAGTTTATTACTTTTTCTGAATTTCAACTTCCTTTATGCAGGTAGGAGCAATCCTGGTCTCCATTTTAACACTGCTGCGAACACTGGTGCTCACTGGGCCCTAGTACAGTGCTTGGCACCCAGACGTGTGGCCAGTGCCCTGAAGATTTGTTATTTTAATAATTAGTATTTGGTGAAACTAAATGCTGAGCTTATTTATTCATTTAACTCATTTTATAATATGACCCAAAAGTGATTAAGGTGGTGATGATAAAAATAGCCAGCATCTATTAATCCCCAGACACTCATTTAAACACTTGACATATGAAATAACAGAAGGTCATGGAACTTGAGTCACCTTGCTGATCAACAGCAGAGCTTGGATTTGAACCCAAGTAGTCTGAGCTTAGAGGCTGAGTAAGCACTTGGCTGCACTGCCATTTAAAGGAGTCTCTTGTAAGGTGTATCCGATGACCTAGATGGGCACAGAAGGGCCAGCAGAGTCACATCTGCCCCCTGATTTCCACAGGTCCTGGTCAGAGGAGGGGTGCTCCGGGCATTCTCCTTAGAATTAAATAGCATTGGCGAACATGTTGGCAATGCCAGCCAAGAGAATTCTTGGCTTCGGATGGGATCTTGGAAGAGACACAGAGGAGGTGAGACCATTTCTTAACTGATAAACCTGAGGTAAGTCTCCTAGGCATCTTCCCAGCATTTTGGTCCAGGGCTCCCCTTTACTGGGGAAGGCATTTCCAGGAGCACAAGCAAAAATGACTGTGCTAGACACTGGAGAACAGGGTGCTCAGATCAGAACAAGCATCTTAAGGAAGAAGTGACAGTTTTAGGGTGTGAGAGGAGCATTCAAAAAAGTCCAGGAAAAGTAAGAATCAGGAAATATAGGTAATACCAAATGACCTTGATATCAGAGAACAAAGTTATCAAGAATACTCAGGAAAGACTAAATCCCAGAAGAGTTTAAGAACCCAGTTCTAAAACCTGGGATAAGCATGAAGAAAATGATTAAAACTTCAGATTTGAGATGGGAATGCAAGCAGAAAGTTTTAAGGACGAGATGACTAGTTAGGTTCAATGACTTTAAATGTCCTTCCCAACTCACATTATATGAATCTATTAATGAATGCTTCATACCAAATTAGCACCCAGGATTCCCTTTGCTCAGTTTAGCAGCTGCTTTGTTTGACCTACAGGTAAAATCTTTCTGAATAGTTCCCAACCCATATTGAATCCTGCCTCCTCTCCCAGTCCTTATTGTTTAGGGACTCTGTTCCTTTCTTTTTTCCAACTTCCTTCTGCCTCCTATTCCCTTCTTTCTTTCCCTCCCTCCTTCCTCCTCTCTTTCTTTTTCCTCTTCTTTATTTTCTGCTTAACTTTCTGGCTCCTGGAATCATTTCATTACAATAGGACCCAAAACAAATGGTCTTGACTTGGAAGCTTCACTTGTGCTTTAACCCCATGTTCACACTCAACAATTGGCAATGTGTAGAGGGGCAAAGATGAGGATCTTCTGCCGGGGGCAGCTACATTTACTTTTTTATTTTTGCTGTCATACTTTGAGATTAAGGCTAAAATTTTTTATTTTCAAGAAATAAAAAAATTAAAATTAGTTCCTTATGTATTCCTGTATGACCAAGCTGTACCTTGAGACTTAAGAAAAACAGTGTAATGTAGTTCAAGCTCATGTTCTGTTTTCACTGTGGGAAGGCTTCAGCTTTTCATTGCACAATAAGATCATGTCAGCTGCAGCTTGTGAGGCCTGGTGGGTGCTGTTGCTATGAGGCTCACTTCCAGGGGATGATGCTGTGTTGAGGCCTGGGTTATGCTAATATTTTAAAATTTTTATCTTAGCTCTCACATGCTTTAAATACCAGGAAGAGTTTAATGGAGTAGCCAAGGTTATGTAGACTAAAAGAACTGCACTTAAATGAACTTCACTAAAATGAGCTGGGCTTTCTCCCTTGTCAACTGCATCATCAACTTGGAGAATCAGTGACTCTTATCTCAGAAGCAAACAGGGGAGACACTCAGTGACAACAGGGGCTGGAGAAAAAGGGACAAACCTGATCAAGCAATGAAATTTGAGAGGAGCAAAATTAATAGGACCCAAGGACAGAGGAAAAAAAGTGAACAGCAGAACAAGCAGGGAAGAATTGATTTTATACCCCTTACTACCGTCTTGCATACCCAAATGTCCTATTCCACCCTTCATTCATTCCTTGTCACTTTCAGGGGGAGATTCAGAGTTTATGGAACATCAAGAGCAAAAGCAACAGTCATGAATGAAATGAATGAGGGGGACATGCAGGGGGTACTTTAAGGTCTGAGGCTGGCAGAGAAGTTAGATGATGGAATATTGGTTTTTCCAGAGTGGTTTGTTGGATTCTTCCTTTCTTTTTTATAGAATTTATTTTTTAAATTGATACATAAACCTTTGATACATGTACTGTATACATTGTGGAATGTTCAAATAAGGGTGAGCATATCTATCTCCTCTATCTTTGTGATAAAAACATTCAGATTTCTTTCTTCTAGTTTTAAAAAAATATTCAGTGCAACATTGTTATCTAATTATCCTGCTATGTAATGAGACACCAGAATTTATTTCTCCATTCCTACTGTAACTCTGTACTTTTCTTTTCTGAGCATCATTTATTAAAGAGATTATCTTTCCTCTACTTAGCATGCTATCGGCACCTTTGTCAAGACAAAGTGGCTGCAGATGTGTAGATTTAATTCTAGGTTCTCTGTTTTGTTCCATTGGCCTAGACATATGTTTTTATGATAGTATCACGCTGTTTTGATTTCTATGACTTTGTAGTATATTTTGAAGTGAGTGTAATTCCTCCTGCTTTTTTTCTCAAAATGGCTTTGGCTAGCTGGTTTTTGTTGTTGTTGTTTTGTTTGTGGTTTTACATGGATTTTAATACTATTTTTGCTTTGTTGGGTTCATCTTCCCACAAATCTGTCACTGTGGCCCCAGGCATTCCAGTCCTTTGTCTCCACCATTTCACAGATAGGAAAGTAGACCATCTCTCCCCTGGCCCGGCCCCAGTTCATCAAATCCCAGGAAGGCCTTTGATGAGTCCTGTTCAAACTATGTTCACATCCACACTCCTCCCTATGGCCAGAGGTGTGCCATACCATTAGTACTCTACCTGGGGCGGAAGCATGGAGGAAGCTCTTGTAGATTAAGCTGTCCCCCAACTTGGGTCTATGATATTCACTAAGTGGAAGCTATGGATGGAGCAGCAATAATAAAATGTAGTGCAGAAAAAAAAGAAAAATTTCAACTTTCCTTCACACTTTTATTCCATGCATAATTTAATAACATGGTGCCTGTCACTGGCTTTGCATCTTGATCCTACTCTCTGTCTGACACCTTACAGAATTAAGAAGCCAAGTACTGCACTTGGTAAAATTCAGTGTCCAAATCTGGCTTGACTGTTGTCACACTCAAGGGGACTCACACCCTTCTTTTTTCTTGTTTGAATAACTACTAACCTGTTCTTGTTTGAATAACTAAACATAAAATTCCACAAAAGTAGACATTGCAATTTATATTTTCCTTTTTGTGCTTGTCTTTAATCATAGCAGCTTCAAGTGTTTATTGAGTGCTTTTAAAGAACATGAATGAACAAATGAATGGATGAGTAATATTGTCAAACAGCAACCATATTGCAAAATTAAACACTGTCAAAATTTTCTGTTAAAACAACTCACCAAAATTAGTGAACATTCAGCTCAGAAAATAAGTCTTCCAGCCAACCAAGGTGTTCATTAATGGTTGAACAGATAAAGAAAATGTGGTATATATGCACAATAGAATATTATTCAGCCATAAAAAGAATGAAATTTTGTTATCTGTGGCAAATGGATGGAGCTGGGAGAAAGAGTGTCAATGAAATAAGCCAGACACAGAAAGAAAAGTACTTCATGTACTCTATGCCGAAGATTAAAAAATTGATCTCAAAGTAGAAGAGAGTAGAATAGTAATTTCTAGAGACTAGAAAAGGCATAGAGGGAGACTGGGTATAGGTACCCAAACACAGTTATATGGAGGAATAAATTCCAGTGTTCCATAGCACAGTAGGGTGAATATAGTTCATGATAACTTACTATGTATTTTATGAAGGAGAGAAGAGCTCAAAGCCTCCAAGCATAAAGTGATAACAAAATAGACATATACACTGCCCTGGCTCCATGAATATACATTACAAAAACATATTGAAATATCCTACTGTGTCTCATATATATGAATGATTATTACATGTTAATTAAAAAGAAAACCTGAAACGGAGAAGAAAAAATATGTCTCCTAAGCTGGTTGAAAATCCTGTATACTTACTGCATGCATAGGACATACATATCCATGTGTTTGGCAACTTCCTAAAGAAATAGATTTGGCCTCTGAGAATGTTCCAGTTAAATGACTTCTTTTTTAATGATTTCTTTATTGTTTCCAAAGTAAGCTATTTCAATATTTCTTAGTGAAAGATTAATTTATTTCTTTGTATGTTGATGCTGAATTTTAACTAATCCTACATGTAAAATCTAGCTTGAAAAGGCAGCATAAAAATCAAAGAATGCATTTACAAAAGGGTTTGTCATCAAGGGAACACTGATACAGTGCTCCTGATGAGCCAAGTTCCGGGGCCACAAGCAAAGGAATGGATTAATTCCTGTGCAATCAATCCTGAAATGTTTCCTGAATGAGGTGAATTTTGAGTCATATTTTAAAGAAAGTTAGACCCATGCATTGAAGTAGGGCCAGGAGACCGGGAAAATGAATTATCTAGTCACAAGCATGAATTTTAAAGCAAGACAGATTGTTCACTTTCTCCTTGTCCTTAGAAAAATATATTATCTCTGAGATTAATGAGTGGCAGGGAGGTGGGATGTGAGATCTGATGGAGAAAACTGGGTGGAAAGTTGCTCCAGGAAGCTGCCTCCTTTTTTGGGCTGTGTCCAGAAGCAGGATTGGTGGGAGAGGTCAGCCCATGAATGTGCAGAAGAAGCCATGGCCAGAGTCCCTGGGGTTTGAATAACTTTTTGATCAGCTGTAGAAACATAGAATCTCTTAGGAAAGGCAGAAAATATCACTGAGGTGGCTGGGAGAGACTCTAGGTTAGCTGGCAAAGGCATCAAAATGGGAGGGGGCATATTGAAAGCAGTGTCCAAGTGTCTATCTAGATTTACCAAGGTGAAAAGAGTGAAAAAGAAATACGAGAAATAGAGGTGGAGAGAGACAAAGACAGAGAGAAAAAGAAAGTGTGTAGTGGTCAGGAAAGCATAGATAAGTAAACGATTCCCACTGCTCTGTGGTTGAACAATGGTTTGTACCCTGCTTAAACTTCTTGTCATTGTGTGTCAGTATCATATTCAGGGATCCAGGCTGACCAGTGTAGCATCTTGTTACATGCTGGCAACACTGACAAGGCAGCACAAGGAGAACTTAGGGAACTTCACTGGTTCCTAAAACTTTCGCCAGCAAATGGTATACATTTCTCCCTGCTATGGTTTGGATGTAATCCCCAAGAGCATGTGTTGGAAAATGAAGCTCCAACTTAAATGGTCAATGGAGGTGGAGCCTTGGGAAGATCATTAGGATTGGATGAGGTCATGAGGGTACTGCTCCCGTGAGGGCATCATGGCTTTATCTGTATAGGAAGGGAGGCCCAAGCTAGTAGGCTTACTTTGTCATGCCATGTAATCCCTTTGCCATGTCATAAGGCAGCATGAAGCCCTCATCACATGCAGGAGCCATGCTCTTGGATGTCTAGCCTCCAGAACCATACACAAAATAAACCTTTGTTCTTTATAAATGTCCCAATCTGTGGTTTCAGTTATAATAACAAAAAACGTAGAAATTCTTATAGTCATTCCATTGGATAGAACAAACCAAATGGTCATGCCTACCTCTAAAAGGTGTGTGGGGTGTGTGTGTGTGTGTGTGTGTGTGTGTGTGAGCCTATCATATTCTAGAGGAAGAAGGGTCCAGAAACTTAGTGAGCAGCTTACCACAGTGAGGCATGATGACTGCACATACTTAGGGGGTCTTGTGGTGACCCTAAAAAGGTTGCTCATGATAGCTTGAAAGACTTCATGCTCAAAACAGTTTCTGACTGTATCCTTTCAATTTCTTAAGACACACATCAGGGCCGGGGATTTAGCTAAGCGGTTCCGGCGTCTGCCTTGTAAGCACAAGGTCCCAAGTTCAATCCCCGGTACCAAAAAAAAAGAAGACACATCAAATTCTCAAGCTTAACATTCTAGATTTTTAAATTTAATTGTCATCTGGATCGATGTTAATGAACAAGAAGTTATGATAAGTGAAGAAGGCCTGTACTCCGTTTTATGAGTCATCTTTGTAGAGTGAAGGGCCTTGTTACAGTTGAATATGCTTTGGGGGACACAGATGTCAGATTGAGAGGCTGACATGGTTACACCAAGACCTGCTGAGGGAACAGCCTAAACAGAAGCACCTTTGCTTTCACTAGGCAAGGGCACAGCCAGGGCATGGGGAGAGGACATCTGCCCATGTAGCCCCTGGTGCAGGCAAAGAGCACACCTAGGAGAGTGGGCGGCGGTGGGGGTGGGGCTCTTGAAGATTCTCTGTTTTGGTGGTAAGGCACTTGAGACTGTGAAGAACTGTCCCTGTCTGTTTATCTGTTCCAAGATTAATGAAATATCCCCTCCTTTAGGGGTTAAATATAAAATTGGAGCATAATGACTTGGAGTGATAAAATGCAATGGGTACTTGGAGACAAGATGAACATCATACCACCAAAGCCTGCATGTAACTTGTTCATCTATCAGTCAAAAATGCACCAAGCACCTCCAATGGACTAAGTGCTGTTGTAGGCAGCTGAGATCAAATGATGGACAAGACAGATGTGACAGATATGGTGAAGTACCACTCATATCCCCCTGAGGGAATAAAGCCATGGGGTATCCCCATGGTCAATCCTTTTAGGGCCAACCTGAACTACAGAGAGCTGCATCCCTCAATATCATGTTCCCTTTAAAGAGCAACCGGCATCCAGGCACTGGCCAATGAAGGCAGTGAGGGCACAGCCCATGTGTCCTGATTTAGGACAATTCTGCAGAGATAGCCCACCTGAAGAACTCTCCTAGGTTTGCTGAGGTTTCTGTTGAGCTGCACCATGGCTTGGCTCCTCCTTCCCAGCTATACTCCATTCCCTCTCCTTTCCTTCTTTATCTTTCTTTTCTTTCCCCTCCCAAGGTTTCTTCCCTGAGAGTGTTCACTTTAAACCTTCATGCTCATCTTGGTAATTTGCTTTCTGGGCAGCCCAACCTGCCCTAGGCACACCCTCTCCTCATGGAGCTTATAGGCTAATGGGGAAGGCAAACACCAAACAAGTTAATGAACAAGAAAATGTCAGGTTGTGATAAACATTAGGTGGGAAGGAAAATAGGTTACAAGATGATGTCCAGGGGAAGATGATATGGAGCAGAGTGCACTGGGAGGGTTTTAGAAGGAACATGAAATTTGAGCAAGAACCCAATGAATGAAAATACAGAGTATCACATCCCAGATAGAGACAAAGGCAAACACAAGAGTTTCAAGGTGGAAATGAGTTTGATAAATGTGAGAAGAGGAAGAAGAGCCCCTTGGCTAGAACAGTGTGATCAGGAGGAACCCACTATGAGTGCAGTGACATGAGAGAGACAGACTATGGATGATGCCACTACTGGTCTCGGCAAGCACTTTGGATTTTATTTGAAGGGAAATGGAGGATAAGGAACCCTCGGTTCATACAAGGGTTTTTTGTGATTTAGAAAAAGGCATTCCTCTCTGAAGTAAAAAAAAAAATTTGATGACTAGCTTAATTCATAGTGTGGATGACCATTAACCGCTTCCTTACTGGGGACCATGGAAATGGAGAGGACTGATGCTCAGTGGGGTTGGGAAAGAGGGAGAGCAGAGTGCAGCTGGGGCTAGGAAGAGCATTAGCTCTGGAGGTTAACCAGAAACATCCAGTCTGAGTTTACCCAGACAGCATTTCCATCATTCAAAGTGGTATTGAAATCAATAACCAAACAGATGCATCCCTTTAAGAACTAAGCAAACTCACTGTGGTGAGGTTGTACCTCCTTGATTCATCCTGTTTGTTCCAACATGCTCACTCATCCCTCAACATGGGGTCTACATGCAGCCAATAGTGTGCTCACATTCTCCACCCCACACACAACTGTATAAGTCCCAAGTTGTCTACCACAGCTGGGAAGGCTGTGTTTCTGTGGATGGTTAGCTCCATATTTTAAATAATTTGCTTCATCCTTTGTATCAGATAGGAACTGGGTTAGGTGCCAGTTCAGAGATCCAGAAAAAGTTGCTTAAACAAGACAGATTGGTTTATCTCTCACAAGAGAATCCAGACATATGAAGCAGAAAGACAGAAGGATTCAACAATTATAGATCCAGCACAAAAACACTGGAGCTCTCACATATAGCAAGAGAGAGAGACAGGAGAAAGGAAAAGAGAATGCCCAGTGTATATTCTGACCTTTTAAGGAACTTTTCCATTTGTCCTACTGACAATTTAGGCTCAGATTTTATTCCTCCTAAGTTAGTTATGTGCTTTCTCTTCAATTCTGTCCTGAGACAGATATATCACTATTTTTAGTTAATAATCAAAATTTCTATTTTTATGACCATGGGAATAATGTTTACTCTGGCTCCAAGCATGAAAGTTTCTTTTCTTATAAAGCTTTTGGTTTGTCCTAGAGTTTTGACTAGCCTTTTTTTTTTTAGCACTGTCTACCATTATTATAGCTTTGCCCCTCTCTCACCGCCCCCCTCAGCTTTCTGAGTCTCCATCATACTAGGTATTCTCTCTTTTTTCCTTCCACATAAAAGCTTTTTTCCTAGGATCTTCTCTCCAGAATCTGCCACACAGCCACTGCCTTTGTAGGTTGGAGGCATTATTTCCTGGGTTCTAAATCTTTTTTCTTGGTTTACTAGAACTTATTTTTGCTCAAAATTTTCTCCTGGAATACTTCTAGAGCAACAACCAAAGAGGAGTGGGCTAGGCATCAGACATCCTGAGATAAATGAAACACAATCTCTGTCCTGAAGGGGCTCACTGCCTCTTGATGAGAACAGATCTGAAGAAAGATAAGTGATAATACTTAATTTATGTACTTAATAATACATGATATGAAGCACTTAGCTAAAATATGGGACTGCATGTGAGTCAGAGCAATGAATTATATTTGTGGGATTGAGGAAAGCTTCATAGCAGAAATAACACCAACTTTTGGAAAAAGACTGAGTGTTTGCTCAGTGGGAAGTGGAGGAAGGAAATTTCAGGCAGAGGCAACAGTGTAGGCAAATGTTTGGGATTTGAAAGACAAAGCCAGTTAGAGGAATGGTGAATTCAGCAATCCTATACCACATGGGACAGATTATGACACAAGAATACAGGACCTAGTATGCTTTCCCAGTTCTAAAATACTCATTTATAAACTGATATGCACATCTTATTTGCAAATTTGTGGTCTAAGCAGGTGTGTGAACATGGACAGCACATTTACAAATCCAAACATTTCTACCCAAGAAACAAGGTCTCTTCAGTTCTGACTGTAGGGTTTCAGTCCTCGTGCAGACAGAGGAGTCAGTAGTGCATCTGTCAGGCTTCAGTGTCTCTCAGTAACAGACTGCTTGGGTTTTCTCAAGAGATGAAAGTGTTTTATTAGAATGCATGAAAGAATAATTGGTTTAGTTAATTAGGATGCAAAGTCTTTGGTGTTCCTGTGGTGCTATGAAATATGAGGACTCAAAACAATTCAAAATTTTTCTACTACTTCAAATCTCTACTGCTTTAAAATGCTAACCCATTTACTACTTAGATGTATATTTTGCCTTTCCTTCAAAAGACAGAGCTAGTCCAAGCCACAGAGAGTAAAGAACCCCTCCTCCTTTTCTACCTTCCCTGATTATTGGTTTGCTCTATATTTGCAACATTCCTCAGTGCGTCAAAGGGGACTAGGGCAGACATAACCTCACCTCATAGACTCCTTCTGGCTCCACATCACAAGTCTCCTGAGTATTTTTACATTATTATTGGTTGAAACATATTTAAAATATCTTTCTTCCATAAATACATGTGTGAATAGCTTCCCTGTCTCCCTGCAATACCCACTTTATAGGAAGGAAGTAGCCAATTGAACAACTGTTTTATAGAGAAGCTTATACTTTAAAAAAAAGCCACACCCATTAATATTAAAACACAGAATAAGGCACTTCATACTTACTTTCCTTTTAAATTATTTTTCCTTTATCAATCGAGGTGTTTCAGTGATTTTACCATAGTAGACTTTTAAGAAAGAAAGAATCAGAGAAGAAAATGGTCAGTTAAATTGGCTAGAGAAATTATGCAAAGGGTTGTGGGGTAGAGTGAGTAGGGTAACACTAACAATGTTTTTGAAATATACACTTAAACTTAATTCATAAATTTTGCTATGAAAATTTGTTTAGTGTTGAGTTCATTCATTCATTTTTCCAACTGCTATTGAATGAGCACTTAGATGCTGGGCATTTGCTGGACTGAACAGATGGATGAGGAGGTGATGCCCTCAGGGAACTTACCAGAAGAGAATTCCTTTGAACCTTAATGGCTGCATAGTGTAATCAGTGCCTGGGAGAGCCAGTTCCCACCTCCATTGTCCTCACATTTCAGAGTTGAGTTTCTACTCAAAATTATATCATCTTCAAATTCCGTAAGTTATACCATTATTTTAAAAAGTCTCTTAGGTCACTGGATAATTGCAAATGATTTTCTTTGAGTCAACCTAACTTTCTATGGTTTTCTGTGGCATAAGTACCCCAACAATACCACTAAGAACTCTTGCTGGTTTTAGAAGAGTGCCAACTGTCCCAGGCTTCCATTCCCAGTTCTACCTCAATCCAACGTCATTTTGGGGTCCTCTGATATATATGTATGTATGTATATGTGTGTATATATATATATGTATATGTATATATAGCATGTATATAGCATGTATATATAAATTTACTTGTTTACTCATACATATGTATATATACGTGTATTATATACAAATATGCTTATATACGTTTGTTAGTGAGCTTCCTGTTACTATGACAAAATATTTAAGAAAAATCAACATAAAAGGAGCAAAGATTTATTTTGGCTCACAGTTTCAGTCCTTGGTGGATCTGCCCTGTTGCTCTGGGGTTGTGGTGAGGCAGAACATCGTGGCAGGGAGAACACGGTAGAGCAAATCTTCCCCCTTCGTGACAGCTGGGAAGCATAAAGAATGTTCAGAGGGCAGGTGGGGATACCAGGATGCTCTTCAAGGGTACATGTCTCCAGTAACCTAACTTCCTCCCACTAGGCCTCACTGACTGAAGTTTCCACCATCTCCCAACAGAGCACCATCAGGTGGGGGAATTTAAGATCCAGACAATAACAATGTGTGTGTGCGTGTGTGTGTGTGTGTGTGTGTGTGTGTGTGTGTGTATTATACATATATTTCTGTTATGCTTCTTTTTTCTTTATACTAGAAGAAATGCAATGTTGACAAAGAAATTAAAATATAAGCTGTTTATGGCTCTGGATGGCACAGTACAGTGAATGAAAGTCATCTCATAATCCAAACAGGGTGCTACCATAATGGTTTCTCCAAGGCAGGGAAGGGACCAGGGACCACTCTTTGGAAGCGAGTGATATTATACAGTTCTAGTCATAAAGCCACTGGACTTGACCCAAATCTCCATATAGTGGAGAGAAAATATCTGCATGGGGGAGAAATCTTCCCCAGTAGTCAAATCCCCTACAGGACTGAGTGGTCTTATGGAAGCCATTGTTGGTAAGTCTTATTCCACTCCTTCCCTAGTTTGATACCTTGCATTCTGGGAGGATAGGTGGGAATGCTGTGGAGGTGTCTTCTGGGAAGGTGGTTCTCAACCTTAGCAGCACTTCAGAGCATCCTAGGAGCTCCCAGCAATCCTTCATCAGGGCCCTACCCTCAGACTGTGTCATCTGATTGGCACAGGTAGGACCCAGCACTGAGACTGTGAAATATGATTCAGTGTTGGACACAGAAAATGGGAAACTCTCTTTTTCCAGAGGTGGAAGTTCATGGAAAGAAGGTGCACAGAAACTGACTGGAGACACTGGCTGGGCGATCTCCCCTCTAGCCTGCAGCCCCAGCAGCTGGACATCTGGCCCAGCGCACTGTACAGACTGTCGTAATGGGATAAGATAAGCTCCTGAGAATGCAAAGCTGGCAGCCTAATCTTTCTGGGTTCCTGTGCCAAAGCAGAAGGTCTCAAAACCACAGGGTGGGGGCAGGATCATTTATGGACACTAAAAGCCAAAGGACAAGAGAACTCTGTTTTAGCAGATTAATTTATAAGAAAAATATCAGAAGCAAAAGGCTCACATGGGAATATTGTTATTGGAAAGAGTATTTGGTGAAAGAATTTTTATAAATGGAAATTGCTTCGCGTTCAGCTCATATTTAAAACACAAGCACATGGGTGGCAGGAGGGAGGCTAACAGCTGTGTTCAGATATTTTCCTGCAAAGATGAACACCCAGCTTCATTCAGCTGTCCACAAAGGGCCCAAAAAGGCTCTGTGTGGGTCCTGTTTACTTTGGGAACTGCTGGCTTAGCCCTGCTGAGGCCACAGTGACCCAGCAAGCATGATAAAACATGGTAGCTATTGAAGAGCTATCCCTTTGCAGAGATGCATTTCCCCCAGATGATTCAAGAAAAATTCATCTTAGAAATAGAGAACAGAAATAAAGACAGACTAAGTATGTGTTAGAGGAAAAAAGTCAAGGATCCAAAATTCTTGCAGAACTTGCACTCGAGTTTAGACTTAAGTCTCTGGGCCTAGAGAGGTAGTGTAGCTCAGTGGTAGAGAGACTGATGAGCACATGGGAGGCCCCGGGGTCAATCCCCAGCAGTGCACACACACAAAACATAAATTTACAGGGGTGCCTCTCAGAAGACTTTTTTTCCCTTCCGTTGAACCCCTAGCAGAATGAAGTGGATTAATTTTAGATGTTTTAGATCGTTGGTTGGTGGTGGAAATTGAGGGGATTTAGAAAGCTGGAGAGAATATCTTTCTGAATAGACTGGATGTAAAGGTTTGTTGTGCTGTGCAGCCCCATATGTAGTTTAGGTGATTCTTTGTGCTGGCAAGTGATGATAGGAACGTGTCACGGGGGGGAGAAAAGAAAAAGAACAGAGAAGATTGCCTGAAAAGGCCCCTACAATATGAACATCAAAATAAGCTGTGATAGCCATGAATCACCTTTCAAATAAAATAATTATGAATTATAGTGATAGAAATGAATCAATAAATTCAAAAAAATATAAAAAAGGGAATGTGCTTTCTTAACACCAACTATCAGATTTATGGTGAGGTAGATTTAGATAATCATCATGTGTATCCATCACAGAATTTCTTTTTTAAGTGCTAGGGGTTGAACCCAGGACCTTCACACTGAGTCACATTCCCCAGTCCTGTAAAAATTTTTTTCTTTTTATTTTGAGACAGTTTCTCATTAAGTTGCTAAGCTGCTAGATTGCACAGGCTGGGATTAAACTTGTGATCCTCTTGCCTCAGCCTCCTAGAGTGCTGGAGTTACAGGTGTGCATCATCATGCTTGGTTACAGTAATAATTGATTTAGACAAGAATTAGCAAGATGCTAAAACTAGTCAGTCAGAGTTCAAGGACAAATGGATATTTATATAATTTCAATGTATCTTCCTGCAAGTTCCTGATTAATCACAGAAGGCAACAGGCCACCCTGTGCCTAAACATATGAGCAGCCTGAGGGATGACATGGAAGGCCACAGCAGCTCTCCTGTGCTAGTGACATTGTCATTATTATTATTATTATTATTATTATTATTATTATTTTGGTACCAGGGATTGAACTTGGGACCTGGCTCTTGTGAGGCAGGTGTCAGAACCACCGAGCCAAATCCCTGACCCCATTGTCATTATTCTTGTGTGTGCTGTAAAAAATTGCCAAACCCTGGTGGCCAAGAACAACAGAAATTCATCCTCCCAGTTCTGAGGGCTGGAAGTCTAGAAGCCATTGGCCATGTTCCCTCCAGTAGCTCCAAGGAGATGTCCCTTCCCTGTCCCTTCCAGCTTCCATTGCTCATTCAGGTTTCAGCCGCTGCCGTGCCTTGGGCCTCTCTTCTGCAGTTGACGTCAGTTCTCCCTCTATGTCTCTCTTACTCTATCTACATGGTTGCATTTAGGAATCCCAGGATAACCCAGGACCATCTGCCCATCTCAAGAGCCTCAATTGAATAACATCTACAAAGACCCTGACTTTTGGGGGTGGCTGTTACTGGAACTATGCAACACTTTCTAAAAATACAAAATCCAAATCTCTTCACAAAGGTACTTCACACAGACCCAAACTGAATAATCAACTGTCCTTTGCTCTTAAAAAATGATCTTATAGAAGACAGAAAAAGATTGAGGATGAATTTGAAATTAAAAGCCCCTAACAAAAACAACAACCAAAAGCACCGAGTGGTTTTGGGTAGGATCTTGGATTTGAGCAGAGGTGCAAAGGGTATTATGAGAACAAAGTTAAAAGTCCATGCTGTATTAAATATTAGTAACGTATCAATGTAAAATCTCCTGAATTTGACAATAAGTAAGATTTTTTTTTCAGACAAAATGCACTCTTCAGGATTTAAGGGTAAAGGACATCTCAAGCAATTCTGAAAAAAATTCTGGAGATACTGATCTATCCATCCATCTACCTATTATCTATCTATTTATCTATCATCTATCATTTTCCAAGGCATAGGCAAAGTAGGCAAGCCCTAAATTTGGCTAAAAATCTTGTTGAGGCTGTGCTTAAAACAAATGGATGTGAGTAGATGAGTACTATTTTGAGTTTGGTACCAAGACACTTTTGAGCTAACAGACCTAAGGCTGTAGTGAGGAAATGAACTATTTAGAGGATAATCCTAAGAGATTATCTTTGGCTCCTTTATATATAGGAATTAAGTACTGATACATGCTACCATGGATAAAGCTTAACAAGAGTGTAGTAAATGAAAGAAGCCAGACTCAAAGACCACATATCATATGATCTCTTTCTCTCTCTGGTTGCTTGCTATCTTTATCTTTATATCACTACCTGTCTATCATCTCTATCTCTGTATCCGTGTATATGAGAGAGAGGGAGAGAGAGAGAGAGAGAGAGAGAGAGAGAGAGAGAGAGAGAAATGTGGTAAAATGCTAACAACTGATCAATCTCAGTGAAACTTGCATTGGAGTTCTTTGTACTATTCCTACATACTTTAAGAATATGTGTGCTTCATTATTACTCATCCATCTGGGTTCAGTGTTCAGGTCAGTGGAAAATCCAGACCAGTGACTGGTTTGAGCTGCGGGATAGGAGTATATCTTCGCTAAAATTCAGGCCTGCTCAACAGTTTTTGTGGTAAAGTGTTGTGAAAGAAGGGCTGGTCTGCTAATTTAATATTGAAGCATCAATGCTAGAGAAAGCAGCCTGCGGGTGGCAGTTTGGGGGGGGCGCAAATTTTAATCAGTTTTTCTTTTTGGAACAGTTTTAATTGAATACCATACAATTCACACATTTAAAGCACACAATTCAATGGTTTCTATTACATTCACAGAATTGTGCAACTATGGCCACAATCAACTTTAAAATGCTTTCATCATCCCTAAAGAAATGCTGTGCCCTTAGCTATTGCTCTGCCTACCCTTGCCCCACCCAGCCCAGGCAGCCACTAATCCACTGTCTGTCTCTGCAGATTAGCCTCATCTATACATTTTATACAGAATCATATAGTATGCAATCTTTTGGGTCTGGCTTTCTTCACTTAACATAATATTGTTGAGGGCCATCCACTGTAGCATGTGTCAGTACAGGCAAAGTTGGTTTCCGAGCATTGGCTTTTGGGTTGTTCATTTCTTCTACCAGCTGAGACCCACTGACTCAAAAGAGCACTGGAACCAAATTCCATTTTGCACACACCTGGTTGCCTTCAGACTAGCCTAACAAGCAGAGTTTTAGCTACTTAGGGGCAGTGGGCTTTCATACCCCATGAAACCATGTCCATCACCTGCTGGCCATTGATAAGACAAGGCCATGTGTTATAAGACCCTCTCCCCAAGTCTTGTATCTCCCAGAGCTCTCTGAACTATAGACTCCTCACCATGGTCCTGAGCTACAGCACTTAGACACATATGACCTCTCTGTACCCCAGGGTACTTCTTCCTCTTACCCCGGGAATCTGGATGGCGTTATATTGAGGGGTACTTCCCAGTTCATAAACCATGTTCCAGTGTCACTCATTAAAACTTGTGTATGTCGCAGCCTGTCATGGTCATTACTTGTTCCTTTATCAGTTCAAATCTTTTGTGCCCCCTACCATTCCTCTTTATTGATGAATAATATTCCATTGCATTAATCGACATGTTTTGTTTATCTATTCATCTATTCATGGACATTTGGGTTGTTTCCGCCTTTTGGCTGTTATGATTGATGCTGCTCTGAATATTTATGCATAGGAGTTTGTGGGAACTTTTGTTTCCATTTCTCTTGGGTCTACGACTAAGTGTGGAATTTCTGGGTCAGGTGGCAACACTGTGTTTAACCTTTTGAGAAACTGCCAGAATGTTTTTCTAAGTGGGTACACCATTTTGCATTTTCACAAGCAGTACAGAAAAGTTCTAATTATTCCACTACCTTGCCAATACTTGCTATCATCTGACTTGATTCTAGCCATTCCAGTGGGTGTGAAGTAAGTGCTTTTGATTTTTATTTCCTTGATGACCTATGATGTCAAGCATCTTTTCACGTGGTATTGGCCATTTGTATGTTTTCTTTGGGGAAATGTCTACTTAGATTCTTTGTTCATTTTTAAATTAAATTCTTTGGCTTTTCATTTTTAAGTTATAATAATTTTATATCTTCTCAGTACAAGCCTTGCATCAGATACATGATCTGCAAATATTGTCTTCTGAAGATTATCTTTTCACTTTCTTGATGGTAATCTTGGCAGCACAAACATTTTTAATTTTGATGGTGTCTTATTTGTTTTTTCTTTTGTTTCGTATGGTTTTAGTGTTATAGCTAAGATACAAAGTATAGGTTGATGCTATGGCTTGAGTCTAGATGTCATCCTAAAGCCTCATTTGGTCATAGGTGGGGCTTTTCAGAGTTGGCTGGATCTAGAGTATGTGATGCTGAGATTAAATGTGTGATGCTGGGACTAAGGGTGTATGATTACTAAATTAGTCCACTGATTGGTTTGGCATAGTTCATTAAGGGTGCCTACTACCATTCCTCTTAGGGCAGGGTAGCCTGGAAAGAATATAAGGGCAGGTATTCTGGATGGAACATAAGGAACAGAAAGAGGGTCATTGCAGGTATCCTGGATGGAATATAAGGGACAGAAAGAGGGTCATTGCTTTCACTTGTTGCTTGCTACTTCACTGCTTGGCTGCCTTCTGCCTGCCATGAACTGTTTCTCCTCTGTGATTCCCTTCTGCCATGCTACCCTGCCTTGGCACCAGCCATCTATGGACTGAAACCTCTGCAAACTGTGAGCTAAATAAACCTATGCCTTTTTATCTTTGGGTGTCAGGTATTTTGTCTCAGCAATGAGAAAATAACTAAGACAGTTGAGTATCCCTAATGCAAAAATATGAAATCTAAAATGCTCCAAAGTTCAGAACTTATTGAGAACTAATATAACACTGCAAGTAGAAAATTCCACACCTGACCTCATGTGATGATTTGTAGTCAAAAGGCAGATGCATCAATATTTTGCCTTCTGGCTATGTGTAGATGTGTATGAAACAAATGAATTCCATGTGCAGACTTGGGTCCACCTACAGGCTATCTCAGTATTCATATCCAGATATCCCAAAATCTGGAAACAAATTGAAAACAGAAACACTTCTGATCCGAAGCATTTCAGGTAAAGGATACTCAACCTGTATAACTTCATTGCCAAATCCAGTGTCATGAGATTTATCCCTTTGCTTTCTTCCATGAGCTTTATTTTTAGTTTTAGCTCTTATATTTAGATTTTTGTTAATTTTGAGTGGTTTTGTATGTGTGTGTGTGTGTGTGCATGCCAGAGATAGAACCCAGGCCCTCACATAGAGTAAGCCCACACCCTTTCCCTGAGCTACACCCCAGTCCTCAGTTAATTCTCTACAGGTGATCTAGGTGCTTTTGCACATGTCTCTTTCTGTGTCTTAGCACCATTTCTCAAGAAGGCAATTCTTTTCCAGCAAATTGCTTTAGCATCCTTATCCAAAATCATTGAGAGTAGAGGGCATGGGTTTCTTGGACTCTCCATTATGTTCTACTGATGTTTAAGTATATCCTGGGGCAAGGCCACACTATCTTGACGGCTATTGCTCAGGGAACAGTGTCCTAAATTAGCCTCCAGCTAGTAACTAACTCCAGGAATAAAATTGTGGTTTTCTGACTCACACTGGACAGCATGGGACAACAGAACGGGCTTGTTGCCTGGGTCCCAGTCAGCTATGCCAGAATGGGGGGGGTCCTTTTCTTTTCTTTTTTTATATCTGCAATCGAACTTGGGACCGTGAACTTGAGGCAGGCAGCCAGTGGAACCATTGAGCTAAATCCCCAGGTGGGGTGGGGGGGGTCCTTTTCCAATGGCCACCAGGATGAACCCTAGGGAACTGGAAACCTCAGAGGGGTGGGGCAACCTATCATTCACCTTCACAACATATGTAGGACACAGGGAGGTGCTCAAGAAATATGGATGGAAATGGATTCACCATTTCTTTCCAAGTAAAGGCGGGAGGCTAGAAGAGGTAGGATGCAGTTTGGAAAAACAGAAAACGGCACCTCCTGCAGCCTCCAGGGGGCCAATTGCTGGTAGTCTGTCCAGTGCCAGCAGAGGGGATTCTCTTCACTGCCAGCCACAGCTCTGAATATGTGGGTGAGAGGCTTTGCTGCATGTAACTTTCCCTGCATGGAGTGCTGTCCTGCAAGGAAGAAAGAAGCTGTGATGCAGAGTGCATTTGTCCATAGTTGTGCGTGCTCTCTCTCTTCCTTTCCATTTTCTCTCCTTTTCCCTGGCCTTGGTAGACACCAGTTCAGTGTGAGTGGGTGGGCGGACGAGAGTGGATAGACAGACAGAAGAGGGAGTTTCCTTCTTGGGATTCTCATAATTGGTATGTGGTTTACATTCCACCCATTGGGAGGGCTGTGGTATTAATCGGAAACAGCTTGCACTAAAATTGCCTGTGGTGTCACAAGCACGCTAAACTCTGGTTGGGGCTTCTGTCTCCTCCCACTGGTCAACTCCTTCATTTCACAGGATACCCTCTCCAAATGTCCTTCACCTCACTTAACCAGCACATGTGGGCCTTCTCCTTTAAATTAAAAGGACCACATACATAGAGGGTTGGGGGAGGGTGGATAGAATTTTGAAATATCAAACAGTATGAAGAATTGTACAATGAAGTCCCAGGTGCCCCTCCTCAAAAGAAATTTTAGTGGTTGTACACTCAAGTTCACTTTAAAGCAGCAAAGATTATGTACTTTCTATTTACATAAAAGGAGTTTTTCTATACTTACAATTCTGGCCCTTGCTGGTTTTACCTACTACATATTAGAGATAATTTCCAGTTAGCATATGACTATTCTAATTCATTCTTTAAAATGGCTGCATTGCATTACACTGTGTGGTTATATTATTTATTCAACCAGTTTTCTATTGTTAGTCTGTCTTAGTCAGTTCAGGCTGTTATCACAAATACCACAGACTGGGGTTGGGGATTTAGCTCAATGGCACTGCACCTGCCTCGCTCAAGGTCCTGAGTTCTATCCCTGGTACCCAAACAAACAAATACCACAGACTGGGTAGTTTTCAAAACAAGTTTATTTTTCACAATTCTGAAGGCTGGAAAGTCTGAGACCAAAGTGCTAGCACAGTAGATGTCTGGTGGGGGCTCATTTGCTGGCTCAAAGGCAGACATCTTCTTACTGTGCCTCCTCACATGGCATAGAGAGAGATAGTGAGTCTCTTCTTATCAAGGCACCAATCCCATTTTGAGGGCCTCACCCTCATGACCTAATCACATATCAATGCCTTACCTCCAAATACCAACGATCAGAGTGGAGATCAGGGGTTTTTCATATGAGACAAACATTCGGCCCACAGCACGGTCATTTTGGTGGTTTGCAGTTTTTCACTGAGGTTGACTTGCATTACAACTTCAGAGGCAGAAGTTGCCTCACTGGAATCTGAGGCCTGGAGGTCATTGGCAGAAGTCAGCATGATGAGTCCGTCACACCTAAGGAGTCTGCCAGCCAAAGGCTGAGCCCATGAACTCTGGGCAATGTCCCAGCTGGCACAAGTCCCCACCCCACAAGACAACGGGGCCCAAGGACTGAAGGCCAAAGGGGCATAAAAAAGATACTTGGTTCCTGTTGGGGATGACACTAGATAGGATCCTCCAGAGCGAAAGGACATCCTGGTGGACACATGGCCTTCAGACATGCCTCTGCAAAAGCACAAGAAAGGCAAGGGTCTGGAACAAAGTCCTCACGGCTCCAGGTCTGTGCCAACACTTTACAGTGTCACCATTTGGTTTCTGAGACAAAATACCTAACTCCCACAATGTAAAGGAGGAAAGGGATATTTTTGGTCATGGTTCAGAGGGTTCTGACTATGGTCAGATGGCTGCAAGGTAGAAACATCATGGCATGGCAGAGGAAAGCTGCCTACCTCATGGCAGCCAGGAAGCAGAGAGAGGAAAAGCATGGGGACAAGAATGCCCTCCCAGATTATGCTCTCAGTGACCTACTTTGTTCAACCAGGCCCAGTACATTCCCTATGAACTCATCAATGGATTAATTCTATCTATTTATCTATTTATCTATCTATCCATCTATCATTGTACTAGGAATTGAACTCAGGGTCTTTGCATTGAGCTACATCCCAGTCTTTAAAATTTTTTTTAAAATTTTGAAACAGGCTGGGGATTTAGCTCAGTGGTTCTGGCGCCTGCCTTGCAAGCCCAAGGTCCCTAGTTCGATCCCCAGTCCCCCCCCACAAAAAAAATTGAAACAGCCTTGCTGAGTTGATAAGTTGCTGGAACTTGCAGTCCTCCTCCCTCAGCTTCCCAGAGTGCTGGAATTACAGGCTTGCACTGCCATGCCTTGCCTGGATTAATCAATTAATAAAGTTAGTGCCCCAGGACATCATCACCTTCCAAAAGCCCCATCTCTAAACACAAGAGTCTTTTGAGGGACATTCTTGATTTAAACCACAACTGTGCCGCTGCCTTTCCTCCTCATTGCATGGATAAATCATCATCTCGGTGCGGCTGGAGGATGGACATGCCCATGCCGAGCTGTCTGCCCCAGTCCAGCACCACTCTGACCCTAGTGGCACTTACCGGGATTGTTTCTCAGTTTGATAAATCTTAGTTAGAAATTTTTTTGTTTGAAAGTATTTCCCTCCTACTTCCTTTTGCCCTCTTTCTAGCCAGTCTTTTCTGATTTTTCTGCTCTTCAGAATAAACTGAGGTCGCCAGATATTTAGTGGGCACTGTGCAGAACACATCATGTTCTCATCATATGGTTGGCTGGTTTGAGGGAAAGGATGGAGGTGAAGCAGGTCCTCCCTGACTCCCTTCATCTGCCCCCTGCTGGGGGTGATCCCTGGCACCACAGTGAGCCTGGGTTCCTTGGACTGCAGCTCTGAGGCCCACCCCAGGTGTATTGAAGACTGAGGTATTGAAGACTATATTGGGTCAGTGTCATAGGGGGTTGGAGGGAAGAAGCTCTGGAGACTCCTGGGTATCAGGAATCAATGAGCTCATACAGTTCACCCTTCACATCTGCAGCTCCACCTATGTGGATTTGGATGGAAAATATTGGGAAAAACTTGCATCTGTACTGAATATGTACAAACTTATTTTTCTTGTCTTTAGTCCCTAAACAATACAGTATAATAGTTTTTTCCATAACATTTACACTGCAATAGGTATTCTAAGAAGTGTAGAGGCGGAGGATGCTGTAGGTTACATGCAAACGCTATTCTAATTGATGCAAAGGTCTTGTCTCTGCAGTGGTGGGGGCATGGCACTGATCTCCCTCCTCAATTCTATCTCCAGGGCTGGCTGAACGGGTGGTGGTGAAAGAGATGTGTGCAGGTGGAAAGTGGCAGACACCTTCCCCCACCCCCACTTCACACCCTAACACCCTGGTGGATTAGGGGTGCCTCAGGCCTCCTGCTGCCATTCAGCCCTAAGGCTGCCAGCAGAGACACAGGAGCTCCACATTGCTGCAAAATTTAATTCATACCAGTGACAGCCGTGTACTGGAAAGTTACTAGGTCAGACACTTTTAAGCTGGCCCTTCTCTAGCCCTACAACACCCCTGAATTGCAGTGTCTACATGCACACTGTAGACAGATAGGAGACCAAAAGCTCCTGCTATGAAACTATATCCTGGGACATGGAGCAGTTAGAAACTTGGCAGAACACAAAGCCTGACCTGGAGGAAGGGACCTGGGTGGCAGCTTGGGGTGGCAGGAGATAGTTGTTCTGGCTGGCATACAGGGGGGCGGTTGCTTTAGAGAAGCCCTTTAGGCCTTGTCTTCTTTGAATGGGGCCATTTATTGGTGCATCCATAGTCCTGGAGCAGACTGAACTCCTTGGCAAACCTCTTGACAGGCTTTCCCTGGTGCAGCCTCCAGAGAGAAAAAGTTCCCTGTCTTCCCCCATGTCCCTTGTCACCTCTGGCCTACTCTGCTCCCCTCCCAGGGTCTGGTTTGCTCTGGCAGACAGGGAGTCCATTGAGACCCTCAGGTGGCACTGGGGGAGCCTGGCTCCGAGGCCTGGCTGTGCTCCTTGAGCCAAGCTGTGGGCAGAGGCACTGGCTTTGTTCTGGCCAAGAATTCCTGACTTTATATGTCCGTCTTGCTCCATAAACCAGAAAGCCACTTCCAGCTGGTGGGACAAGGTCTAGTGAGTGGGTGTCTGGTGCCATCCTGTCCAGGCGGGGAGGTCCCCGCTGTGGAGGTGGTGAGGTCTGTCACAGCCCCGGGCCAGGCTGCTTTTACAGGCCCCAGGCCCCAGGGCAGGGAACCCACAC
Source organism: Heterocephalus glaber (assembly GCF_000247695.1). The sequence continues at coordinate 17,574,852 of NW_004624753.1, read as the reverse complement.
TGGGCCCACAGGGATAATATTTGCAGTACCTGCTCCTGGTCTGGGACACCCGCAGCTTCCCAGCTTAGCATGGTAATTGTGCTGTCACCAGAGAGCCTCTTTTCTGCACGGTGGGGCTGCCTAGACTTTTATATTTTGAAGAGTGGGAACATTAGGTCAGGCTTAAACCCTTAAACCACATGTGATCACAAAAGGGCTATGAGGGACTCCCACAGTGAGCTGCCACCCAGCCTGCCTGGGCCCCCAGCTTTGGAGGCTACACTAGTCCTGGTTTCTAGCTCTGGAGCTGAGAACAAACCTGGCTGCCTGGGGTGGTCCTCTCAAAGGGACAGTGACCCACCTGGGAGAACCTTCGCAGCGTTCTGCTTCTCCTGCCTGCCTTCCTTCTTGGCTACAATGCCTGTGAATAGCTGAGGGTTATGGTGTTTAAATATTAAAAATGCTTAGCTAAATATGCCAGCATGTTTGCTTTTGCTGATAGTAACAGTCTGCCCACAGAGCCCTTTCAAACCTCATCAGTGTTTTGGAAAGTGGATAAGGGACTCATTCAGTGACGTGTAAGTCTAACCCGTGCCAGGAATGAAGCATGGGTTTCATGCAACAGGACAAGCCCGGGACCACACACAGAGCCTGTCTGAACTGGCTGCCTCCCCGCCCTCCCTCCTCCCCTCCCTCTCTCCAATCTCTTTCTCCCCCCTCCCCAACAAACCGGTAGTGACAGACACCAGGAAACTGTCAGGGGCTTCCAGGGCTTGGCAGGGGGGCTTTGTTAGCCAGGAGTTGATGCAAAAATGGATGGCTACAGTGTGTACTCCCCATACTAAAGAGGGCTTACAAAAAAAGCCAGGACGACTGCCACACAGTTTAAAGAGAAGCAGTAGGAGCCAAATGCAATTGTTGAAATCACCTTTATGTGAGGCGACAAGAAGAAGAAAACATATTTTCCCCAAGGATAAGGCTGGTTTGGGTCCCTGCCTGACCACCTCTGTCCCCCACCACACTGGCAGCACTGTTGCAGGAGTCCTCTGGCCTGATTAGATGTGGTGCTTGCTTATATCCAACAAGTCATTATTGGGCACAGGGAGAATGTGAGGCTGCACAAAAATAAGATGATTAGGAGTGTGCTTCTTTGAGGAGACACTGGGGCAGAACTATTTACTCTCGCCTTGTGGTTACTCTCCTTGCCTGCAGACTTCAAACAGCATCTGACAGGGCCCTGGGGAAGCTGGGAAGATTTCAGTCTTGCTTTTTTTTTTCCTTTTGAACTTTTATTTCAATGTAAGCTCTAATCTATGCACAGAAAATGTGAACGTGGCAGTTAAATGCAAGAAATATTTATGGCACCTCTGAGATACAATGAACTGGGGAGTAAATATGTGTGGGAGGCGCTGGGCAGAGTGACCTGGAGCCCAGCCCCTGCAGCCCCCAGGGCCTATTTAGATGCTGCAGGGCATAATATGAGATTTCCCCTTTGTAAAAAGCCAACCAACATTTACATGTCAAGTCCAGAAACATAGCCCATTCCCAGGTATTTGATAAATACTCTGGAAGACATTAGCAGAAAAGAAAGTAACTTTCTTAGAAATTATAAATAAGTGCAACTAAGACTTGGTGCACACCAATGTCTGTGTTCCTCTTTCTCCCGTGCACACCAAGAGAATGTGTGCCTCAGTCTTTCTAGCAGAGGGACCAAGCCATAGGACTGTTGACACTGCTTTTAGAGAAACAAGTTAAATCAACAGCAACTTTAACTTAGCTTCATAACTTTAACATAGCTTCAAAGTCTACACTTCAGTTTCAAGTTGGTGACAGACAAATTCGCTCAAGAGATAGGATAAAATCCAGCCATCGACAAGTAGATAAATTTGTTGTAAAAGCTGTGTGGTTGTTATACTTTCAAAACACCTAGTGGTTTATTGCTTCCACAGATAAAAGGTCTTTTGAGATAGCAAATGCTTGAAAAAGGAGAGAGGAGAAAGTTTTTGTTTGTTTGGTTTTTAAAATCATATGAATTTTTTAATAGTTAAAATGGGTACATAAATGTTGATTGATCTATAAAGAAGCATAGAAAAGAGATACATAATGGTATGGTCCTGTTCTCACTATGCACAAATAAACCCCAATAATATTTTGCTACATTCCTTTTAGTTCCACTTTTAACCAACAAGAATAATTCATACCACAATGATGTCTGGAAGAATCCTACAAATAAAGACACCTCAGTTTACTTGAACAACAGAAGATCTTTTAAGGCTTTTGATTGCGGGCGCGCACACACACACACACACACAACCTATATATTTATCCTTCAATATGTCTAGATACTTAGCAATATCTGCTTTGTCCCTATTTGTATTTTTCCATTTTTCCTGTCTTTAGACATTTCTGGAACCTTCTAGTATTCACTACAGCATTAGTGTAAAATGCCCATAGCCACAGATGCCCAAGAAATCCAAGGCCACAGAGGGTAGGGGAAGGAGACATATAAGCCCTATTTCTTTCTCCCTGTCCACAGGCATTTATTTCACATCTATTGAGGTCCATGGTGGCTGGGGCTCAGCCCTCATCATCTCACCTTCCCTCTGTCTACATTCTCTTTAGCATGTGAGTTTGAATTAGTACTCAGGTTCAGTTTCTGAACAAGCTGTGGATATCAGGAGGCCTTCATGCAGCTGGGGTGGACAGTACTCAGCTTGTATGGTTTCTGGAACCTGCAGGACTGGTGACTATTTCTTGGGCACAAAAGAGGAAGTAACTCCTTTGGCGGCTTGCTGTGGCATGGTGGCTTTGGGAATCATCCACAAAAGCCCAACATTGAGTTGGTTTTCTCAGCCCTCCCATGGGTCCTATATGCCTTTTTGCTAAAGTTGCTGGAGTAGATTCGGTTCTCTGCAACTGGCCTGCACTGTTAGGAGCAGTTCTATTAGATCAATGTGTTTTGAGCATCTGCCTGTGAATCCACACACATTGTACTAGGCAGAAAGTCTGTTAAAAAATATGCAAATGGCTTGCACTGTGCCACATGAAAGTTAATCTAAGCGTCCCAATACCCATATGAGCTAAGTACAATCAGGTACCATAATGACATTTCCATCTACAGTAGATTGCATATGCAACAGTGGTCCCAGAGTAACAAATTCCCATTGCCCAGTGACACTGTAGCCATCCTAATGTCACAAAGCAACGAATTACTCATATATTTGTGGTAATGCTGATGTCAACACATCTACCTTGCTGCCACTAATAACAGTACAGTGCAGACAGTTATATACAGTATACAATACAGTGATACCTCAGTTCACGAACACTTTTGTTTGCAAACAGAAGTGTTTGGCAAAATTTTGTTTTTGTTTGCAAACTCTGCATTGGGTAACAAGGCTGTGGCATGGCCATCTTCCCTGCATAAACACAAGCATAGGTATCTTTTCTAAAATCGTAGAACAAATTAAGTTCATGAACTGAGGCACCACTGTACTGGATAGTAATGGGAAATAACTAGGTTACTGGCTTGGGTATTCATTATACTGTACGTCTTATCATTATGTTAGACTGTACTCCTTCTACTTGTATGAAACAATTACTACAAAACAGTGTGTTAGCCATCTTTTCATTGCTGAAACAAAATACCTAATGTGCATAATTTAAAGGAGAAAAAGTTTATTTTGGCTCATGGTTTCAGAGGTTTCAGTCCATGATTGGCTAGCTCCAATGCAGGAACATCATGAGAGAAGGACATGGCAGAGGAGAGTTACCTCATGGCAACCAGGAAGCAGAGAGCAGTGAAAGAGCCACAGAGGAAGAGGCCAGGGACTAGACATAGGCCCCAAGGTCACATCCATAGCCCACCCAGACATATCCAGAAATGTGCTTTACCAGTCTCCTAGGCACCTCTCAAGTCAAACAAATTGATAGTCAAGATTGACCATCACCAATAGTATGTTGTGTAATACCAGCCCAAGTCTCACACAATCTGTTTTCTGTGTCTCTTGATGGCATCAAAAAGGAAGTACTTCAAGTGCCTGACCTATATCATCCAGGTGTGTGTAAGAACACTCTAGGATGCTTGCACATCACCTAATCGGCATCTCTCAGAATGTACAGTGTACCCTCATCCTTAATGGATGCATGACTGTACCATTATTACTCCCTTCAGAAAATCAAATGACAAATGGATTAAATAACTTTCCTGAGGTAACAGAGGTAAAGAGCCACACTAGGCCCCCAGCAATCTGGTTCCAGAGCTGGCAGACTTCACTGCCAGCTCCTGCCCTACAAATTCTACCTGTTGTCTAGGCCAAATTTGATAGTTGCTATAATGGCCCATTTCTTTCCCATGAAATTAACCCACAGCACCATCAAGTATGTAAAGTTTTAAAGTGGTTGAAGAGGTATTTGCCTCTTTGATTGTGAAAATACTTTTTGCTCCTCTGAGTTTGAAGGTTTATAAATCAGACCTGAGAAAATTTTAAATCCCCAACAATCTCAAACAAGGGGTCACAAAGATCTTACAGCTACCATGATTCGCTTCATGAAATATTCAGACCCCCTTCACCCAACACCATTCTTCATCTGAATGATATTCCATAAGCATCCTGTTCAGCTCTTGTGTCCTGCCTCCGTGGCCTGGAATACTAATCCAACAGTTGCTACTGCCAAAGGCCTTGTCCCTGAATACAAGTGGGAGCGTGACTCTCACACTCTACCTAGTTCTTGCTTTCTTTACTGGGGAGATTAGCCAGGAAAAAATGGCTTTTCATTTCCCTCCTCCACAGAGATCATTTATCACTCTTCATTTATATGAAGAGTGGTAGGCATCTGTGGTTACTGGCTTTAGCGTTGCAACAGACACCCAGACTTCTGCAAAATTCCACTTATTTCCCACCTGGAATCCAACTCAAAGCACGGATGCCTTCCTTAGAGCTGAGTCATGGCCCTATGAATGATATAATCCTTGCAGCCACTTGCACCTAAAGCCTCGCCCTAGGAGGGAGGTATTGATAGCTCAAGTTTATGATTTCACTTCGTATGTCTAAGGTCTTCTCCCCAACCCATGCCCTCCTCTTTCCAGGACAAAAAGAAGTCATACTATCTAAGTAGAATTTTTTAAACACAAAAACCACACAAAAGAATGCAGCCCTGGCTGTAGCACTCATCTGCTAAGTATGAAATCTCTTTCTTGAGTGAGTCCTCTCCAAACCAGGTCTGTCTGAAAACTGGCAGTATCTTAGCCAAGGAGGGGCCCAAGGCGCCTTTAACAACCCTCGCCAGTGCTTACTTCAGACAATGTAAATACAAAACTGGTGCTTGTGTTTATTTAAAGTCGTTGGCATCGAGCTCACTCCTGGTAGACAAAGATTATCTTGTTTACAGCAGCATCCAGATGATGGACAAGACTCTGTTTAATATAAATCGAGCTATGCAGAGGGGGATCCCTTAGCATAAACAACTTCTCTCAAGCAAAACAAATCCTGCCAAGACTCAAGCTGGAATTCATTTATTATACAGCTTCAAGTTGACTTGTCTCGACATTAAACAACTGCAAACACAGAGGGATAAACCTGAGGTTTGAGGGCACGGTGTGCCTGGCCCTTTTGCACAGGTGCCTCTCTCTAGTCTTGTCTTGTCTCAGTGTCTGCAGCTTTGCAAATGTTTTTGCTCATGTCACTTCGCCAGGAGTGTAACTGTGGGCCATGCAGGCATATGAGATGCCAGAAGAGCCAAGGGACCACCCCAGAGTCATCACTGTCCTTTCAAAAGCATATGACCCGGTATGTAAACCCTGACTCATGAACCTGACTAAGTTTAATGATAAATATTGAATGTGCGCCAAGGCTTGGTGATGCTTCCTGAGCTCTGCCTCCTTTGGCTTCAGTCGTGGCTAGGAGTAGAGGCCTGGCTTGGGGGAGATTCCCTAGAGCAGCGATGGTAAATCTTTTAGAGCTTTCAATGATATAAACAGCCCACTGCAGCATGTGTGCCGTAGGTTCACCACTACTACCCTAGAGGAATCAGAATTGTAGGATCTCCTAGGAAGGGCTTGCTCAAGTAAAGAGCTAGTCTAGCAGATAAGCCAGACCTGAGAGCAGTGGTTTCAGGTGACCTCACAGTAATGTTGTGTCTGGAGAAGAACAGACATCTGGAAAAGGGGTGATGATGAGACAAGGTGTGGCAGGAGGCAGTCAGAGCCCAGAAGCACCAGGAATCAGGAGCCACTGTGTGTATGTGTGTGTGTGTGTGTGTGTGTGTGTGTTGGGGGGATGACACGCACACACACACACATGACATGACAGGGGACAGGTGTAGAAGACAAGACCTTGCTTTAGAAAAGGGAGCAAATGCTGCTCCACCTGCCACTCTGATGCAACATGGCATGATGGAGGCAGGCAAAAATCCTAAGGGTTTTCTCCTTTGCTATTTCTCCCACAGATTAGGGTCACGTCTTTGGTGTCCTCAGTGTGCAGGACTCAGTACATCTGGCATTGGGAATGGCTCAGTGGCCTGTGGCCTGCTCCCTCACCCACACCTTCTAGGCATGCAAGGGTGGTGGTGTTCTGAGTCTTTTTGGCTGGCTATGGGCTATGAGGCCTTGGCTTTGTGTGAGGCCCTCCCTGCAGGCTCAAGCCATCAAAGAGGTTACCTCAGCTCCTGCATTTCTTAGTAGGAACCACCTCCCACTGCATGCTAAGGCTTTTGCACCGAAAGTAGATCTTTCTCCCAGCCCAAGCCCCCCCTCCCCATCCTGGGTGACATCACTGTCCAGGAGCCATGATGCCACTGGTTCACCTCCCTGAGCCTCAGCCACACTTGAGCCTGATCTACCCAGAAATGTTGCCTCAGAGAAGAAGCTCCAGTGTTGTTACATTCAGCCATGCCCCTCCCTCACACACTGTCTTTTGGGATTTTAGGGGCCATCCAGCATAGTGACTGCTCCATGTCCTCAGGTCTCACTTTTCAAAGTCCCTGTGACCTGGGATTAAAAAGCATGCACTGAGACTCCTATATTCTATTCCCCAGTGGCCCATCTCGAGATTAACTGGCATTCAAAGCCAGGGGATTAAACGCTGCCTTTTGAGAAGACAGAGAAGGACCAAATAATTTGTGGACATATTTTAAAACCAGCATGGTTCGTTTCCTTCTTTTCCTCTCTTGACAGCATTTCCTCTACTTTCCTATCTCTTCGATGATAGCCAGAGGCAACTTGTGAAACCTTGACTTTGGAGCCATCTCTGCTCACTCACTTGCACAGCCGAATTCAGGATGGCAGAGGAAAATCCCACAGACAGGCCACATGGCCATGCTGACACGGTCTCTCTAGCTGGCTGGGCTCTCTGCTTCTGGACAACTCTGAAACCCAGGTGACTCTCACTGTGGTTTCTCGGTGGCTCCTCTAAAGTTCACCTCTCCCTGGTCCCCATACACACCCACCCATCTCTGTTAGTGGGCAGTTTACCTCTGCCTCTGATCAACTGCTCCCTTCCCTCTTTCCACAAAGGAATCTGAAGCAAGAACTATCTCCTTTTGCACCTCAGGGCAAGTGGGGCTTCACTCTTTTCCCTGCAAATTCCCCTCAGTCTTTCATCTTTCTATAGGCTCTGATACTCACCCCCTCCCCAACTATGAAGAAACTCTATTACTTTGATCCAACTTTTTTTTTTCTTATAAGACCAAATAACAATCCATCCTTAGCCCAATATTCCACATGGCACCTACACTGTCCTTCTGGGATTGTCCTCTGTCTCCTCTGCACCACAGCTGAGCTTCTAAAGAGACTCATCTGCACACTTGCTGCCTTCTTCCATCCTGCCTACCACCACCCAGCCTCTACCTTCAGGGCCTCCATGATGCTGTCCACTCGGCCTTCAGAAAGGCCACCAGGGACTGCCACATGGCCAAATCCAAGCCACTAGGTTATAGCCTCTGTGTAGACCTGGTCATGCTGTTGATATCCCTTCTCTGCACTCGATGCCCCATCCTTTGGCTGCTCTCTTCCCTCTGGCTCCTCTGCTTCTTTCCAAAATGTTCTCAGTTCCCTTGAACTCATGCTCCAGACTCATCTTCATTTTCTCAACTGAATTTTCAGTCTCATCCTTGTTCAGGATCTGAGAACTCAAGGCCTGTCTGCCTTTGGTGCTGCTCCTACCTGGAAGTCACAGGGATTTAATCTCAACTCCTCCAATAACAGACTGATCACATCTCCTTCCAAATATACTCTCCCAGTTGTATTTCCTGCTTCAGTCAGTGTCTTTCCTTTCTGCCCAGTGGTCTCTAGGAGACTTCCATCTTTCCCCAATGAGCAGCGGATCTATTAATTAACCTTGGAAAACAAAACAATAACAAGAATGGGTTGAGGAGGTATGTGAATGATCAGGAGGCCAGGATTCCAGCACAACACAGGAGCACTGTGCTGGGGTGGGCTCCCCTTGATTCCTCCCTGGGGAGCCTGGCTCCACTCTTCCTCTTTTCCTGCCTCCCTGCTATGCTGCCAAGTTCCTTGCCTTCCCTGTGTCTCTGTTTCCTACCCATGAACTAGGGACAGTAGTAGCATCTACATCGTAGGGTGCTGTGCTGATTGAACAATGAACACATGTAGGTGCCAGAGACCAAGAGCTTGGCAATGCATCTTTGTCTGGTCAGTTGGCAGGAGCCAGGGTGAGAGATGTTTGCTCTTGGTCTCCAGTGAGATAAGAGCAGAAGGTGAGGGATTTAAACTTGCTGTAGTGATTAGACAGAGTAATGTTATACTGCTGAACTTAATTTGAAACAGAAAAACTCTTACTCACTAGGATGGCTAACATAAAAATATGTGGAATAATTCATATGTTGTCAAGGATGTGGAGCAACTGGAACTGTTGTGCAGTTAGTAGAAAGATGAAACGGTGCAGCTGCTGCGGAAATGAGATGGTAGTTCCTCAAAATATTAAAAGTAGAGCTGCCAGATGACCTAGCTATTCTGCTTTTGTGATAATGTCCAAAAGAATGGAAAGCAGGAACTTGAAGAGATAGCTATGCACCCATATTCCCAGAAGCATTTTTCACAATACCTAGCAGGTATAACAACCAAAGTGTCCATCAGTGGATGAATGGATGAAGAAACTGTGGGCTATTTTTCAGCTTTCAAAAGGAAAGAATTTCCAACACACGTTACAAGATGGTTGAACCATAAGAACATCATGCTAGGTGAAACAAACCAGACACAAAGGGACAAATATTGTATAATTCCAATTGTATGAGATACCTAAGATGATCAAATTCATAGAGAAAGAAAGCAGAATGGTGGTTACCAAACTGAATTGTTTAGTGGGTAGCTTCAGTTTTGTCAAATAAAAATGTTCTGAGGATTGGTTGTACCATAATATTAGTGGAATGAACATTCAAAAATAGTGAGAATGGTACATTTTATATTCTTTTACCCCAATTAAAACAATGTTTTTGAGAAAAAATAGGACATGTATCTTGTATGTATTTTTAAATCTAATTTTCCTGGTAATTTATTTTTTAAAAGTATAGGCTCAAGAGGACTGGAAACAAAATGATTCCTCCACTGCACAACAGATGATTCCAGAAGCCTGGCCCTAGACTGGGTTCTCCCTGCTTCCTCACTCTGGCCCCCTCCAATCATTTTCTGTTGCTAAGATAGAAGCCTTCAACTCAGCAGCTTTCACAAGAGTACTGGGCTCCAGAGCCTGCCTTTCCAGCCTTAGGCTTTCACACCACAGTGTATCTGCCATCCATCCCCCAGTGCCCCAGCCTCTGCAGTCCCTGTATGCATTAGAGTAAACTGAAGAAGCTATAGAAGTAAGAGTTCAGTAACCAGGTGTGGTGTTGCACACCTGTAATCGAAGTGTTCTAGAAAGCTAAAGCAGAAAGATCAAAAGTTGGAGCCTAAATTGGGCAACTTAGGGACTTAGTGAGACTGTCTCAAAATAAAGAAAAAGCACTGAGATGTAGCTTAGTGTAAAGGTCCTGGGTCCGATCCCCAGGTGAGAGTTCAGAAACGTGGATGGGCACTGAGAGGGAAGCTTCAGGTGCACAAGATCCTTGGCACTCCTCAGGTGATGCCCAGATGATCCTCTGGCCACTTGTGATGTGTGTATCTTCCAAGTCACTTGCTGCTTCCTCCTCTGGCCACATATGCAAACCAGAGCCATTGTGGTGTCCTCAAAGCCAGCACAAAGCAGCTAGGGTTAACAGACAAGGGTGGAGGTGAACCCTCTGGGACCGGCAGCCAACTGTCAGTGTCTGTCCTGCTGAATATACAGGATGAAGTTGGCAGTGCAGTCTGTACCTTCATGCCCGAGCAGATTGATGGGAGACCAGAGAATCCTGGGCCACATTCCTAAGTCTCCTCCACAGCCTTGGGAGCTGGCAGCTACCACACTGAGCAGCTTCACCCCATGCACAGAACACATAAATCCCTTTCTCTGCGATGATGTTTTGGCCCTGGGCAGACCCTGGCCCCAATGGCCTGGTGCCCTGGTTGCCTTCCCTCCATCGTGCAGGTAAAACTGCCCTTGGCTACACAGCCCAGGTCCTGCCCTGAGCATCTGGATTCAATCTGTGTGCCTAAACCCCCAAATGAATTTTTTAAAAAATCTGTCAAATGACACTTTCAGAAAGAAAGGGGAGTCTTGGTATAGATACGCAAAGATGTAGTGAGTTTCAGGGTTCAGTTCTTCCTGCCTGGATATGGAGTTCCCAGCCTCCTGGTGTTTTTTGCTGCTTTGTTTTGATTTTTGTTTTGTGAACAACAAAAACATCTTTATTAGACAGAGACTCAATATAGGAATTAGGCTTTATTTATAGTTTCTCTCAATCCTTCCAGGTATGATATGTCAGATTCAAACTGGAAACTATTTCTATATATAAATTTTACTTGCAAGAGTTGTGTGGTTCACACTAATGACTGGTGACTTGGAGATTTACACAAACAAATGAATATTAAACAGTAATTTGAAGCAAATAAATCACTTTTACAGGGTTTAAGCCCTTATCATGAAAGCTTTGATTGATCCAAAGAGGTGCCTAGGCATAAGGTGGCTGAATTGCCATCACATTACCCTTGAGGTCTGGATCTTAAACAGGACGTAGGGTCCTGCCTTTGCAGACTTCCTTCTCAAATGGGGAAATAGAAAAACACTTGATAAGTAGAGAGATTCATTGTTGACATTTTCAAGACAGCTGGGAGCCTTGAAATTTTGAGATATGGCCTACATACAAGGGAAAGGACTTTCATAGGCCATTAAATGCCTGAAAGAGTTGGAGAGAGCTGGAATTTGGAGAGGACAATGGCATTTTAGAGATAATCAGCACTGCATTCTGGACACAGAGGCATGCTCTGACTCTGCCAGCTCTGGGCTCTGGGGGAGATGTCTGCTGGTTTTAAATTGCTACAAGGTATGAGGGGGCCTTTTGAGTTTTTCTAGCCCTGGAGTATGATATTAGTGACAGACAAAAAGTCTCCCACTGTGTTTGTGTAAATACCCAAACACTTGTCCACCAGGGAGATCAATGGTGGAAAGTAAACCACTGGAATCCCAGGCAAAGATAAATAACCCAGGGTAGCAGCAGAGCCCACAGAAAGGGCTCTTGGGAGGCACTGTCCCTGACACAGGCTGTGAGGAGAGGACACTGTGTCCCAGCAGTATGAACTGTGTCTTCCATTGCAGGCAAGCCAGCCCTGCTCTGGGCTCCAGGGGTCCCAAGTGAAATCAATTTGCCCCTTTCTGGAGGTGCTGGGGAGACAAGAGATTGGCTTTCAGAGCTGAGGTTCCTGGCCCTTTCCTGGTGAAGGGAGTTTGTCGGTGCTGGTCTTAGGATTCAGGGTGTGAGTGCAAGCTTCCCAGTGAAGAGGGAAAGGTCAGTGACCCGAGATGTACCACTCGGAGGGTGAGGGGACAATGATTTTAAATTTCCTACCCTTATTTTAAATTCTGTCCAAAATTAACTAAATCTAAAAGTAAAGATGGAACTTATCTGTGCATTGGAAACATGGCCTCAGGGCAAGTGTCCTGTTCTTCCTGAGATGGGTCTAGCTGAAGGGCTCCCAGGCCAAGGGCTGGGACTGCAGTGACCAGGCTCAGGCTGGTGTTGCTACAAAGGTGAACTAAGCAGTGGGTTCCCAGGGATAATGGGAAGCAAAGACAGTCCAGAAAGCTACACACTCACTTTAATTTGTATACAGTATGTGAACATTTATGCAGCTGGTTGCTGCCTTCTAGGTGGCGTATGGCCAATGCACCCTCTACATCTCAGTGCCTGGGTACTTCTGCATTACAGCATTTGGAAGGCCACTTGATTAGAGCAGGCTAGTGCTAAGAAGTTATTTTCTCCTGGACTTAAGCCCTCCCATGTGTGCTGAGAAAGAGACAGTTTGTTCTGGTTGAGCATCTGCAGTAGATACAACTTTCTAGTTACTTTGGATGCCTCCAGTGCAGACCTCTGGGTGTCCCTGGGTGCACAAGGAACAATTCAGGCCTTGGCTCAAGAGTTACCTCCTACAAGTGAACTTCTCCAACCACTGAAACAAGTCAACAAAACAAAACAAAACAACCTGTCTTGATCTGTTTCATTCACTTAGCAACCTAATTGCATCTGGACACATTTATTTCTTGGCTTGTTAATCAGCTCTTTCTACTAGATTGTGGTTTCTTTGAGCTGAGGGACCTTGTTTCATGGTCATTGCTCTATCCCTACTATTTACAACTGTGTCTGAAATATAGTACGTGCTTTAAAAATTGTGAAATGCATGAATGTGCTTTACAGTGTACCAGAGACTTGTTTGAATTGGGTAAGACACAAAGACACAGAAATGACATAAAAAAGAAAGCTGATACATACCGGGGATTTAGCTCAGTGTTTTGGGGCCTGCTGCGCAAGTGCAAGGATCCGAGTTCGATCCCCAGTACCAAAAAAAAAAAAGAACTAGGAATAGAAAGCTGGTACAGATCCCTAGAAGCAGGAGATGTACAGGCCACACAGAAAGCGCTGGGTAAGTCAGGAGGGAAGAGCATGAGTAAAACTTTTATTGTGGCCTCATGAGAAGGAAAAGACAAGGCATACGGCAGGCCAAATATCGGACTGAGTATTGGATTTGATGAGCTTCGGGCTGCAGGGTCCCTAGGTGTTCAGGAGCTGGTGATTAGAGAAGTGGTTTGCCTCCTGGAAGTGGGAAAGCTAGACAGAGGAGGGGGCTGGAGCATGGGCTCTGGATGGGTAGCCACAGGCAAATTTGTTATAAGTAAAGTAGAACTTAACTAACCCTGGGAGATACAGTACTTCCTGGGTCTGCAAGGTCTCCAAGCCAAACCATTATAAAATCTAGAAAATAAAAAATATGATTGGTGCAAAATGTCTTTTGGACATGTGCAGACATGGAGAAGTTGTGAGTGCAGATGTTTAGACAAATGTGGGAATCAAACATGATTGAAGTGAGCTAGAATAACTTGGGGCAACATTTCATTTCTATTGGTTCTAAAACCAATGTGCTCCCTTTAGATGGTTGTGCAATGGATTCCTCAATGGGGACGGATGCCTTTTGATAATCCCCTCTGAAGCTTTACTGCAATATAACACACATGCAAAAAAAATTGCCTCTGTCATAGGGGTGGGGGGCTCACGAATGCTTACTGAACACAAGCAGAACACAGAGCCAGCTCGGGGATCAGAAGGTTATCAGCAGTAGAAGTCCTCCTATCCCCTCCACTGCCAAAGGTAACCATCATCCTGACCTTCTGCCAGCAGAGCACAGTTGTTTTTTTTAATCTTCATATAAATGGATTCATATTGGGTCTAGCTTATTTCACTCAAATCATACACATGAAGTTCACCCCCATTATTGCATATGGTTGAAGACAGTTTATTCTTTTTGCTATACAACATCCCATTTTATGATTATACCACAATTTATTTAACCATTCAAATATTAAGGAGCATTTGGGAAATTTCCAGTTTGGGATCACAGCCATTTCACTGGCTGCTTGTTGATCTGTGTCAGTCTGTTAGTTGCAAGCAATAGATGTTCCTTTGTACAATGTGATTCAGAAAGATGGATAAATTGGAATCATTCTAACGTGCTCACTGTATAGAAAAGGGGGAAATTCAGGTTATGAAATGGATGGTGTGTTAGTCAGCTTTCCATTACTGTGACACAATGTATGAGATAATCAAATCTAAAAGGAAGAAAGATTCATTTTGACTCATAGTTTCAGAGGTTTTAGCCCTTGGTTCCTTGTCTCTGTTGCTTTGGAGCTGTCATGGTCCAGTACATTATGGTAGAAGGGCATGGTAGAAAAGACCTATTCATATCACAGTGCCAGGGAAGCAAGAAAAGCAGGATTTCAATATTCCCTTCACGGCCATGGCCCCAGTGACCTAATTTCCTTCCACTAGGCTCCAACTTTTAAAGGTTTCACCACCTCCCAATAGTGCCACAGTCTGGTGACCAAGCCTTCAATACTTGGACCTTTGGGGGACATTCAAGATCCAAACTATAGCAGACGAGAATCAAAGTTCCTCTCATTAAGGGGTCCTGGTAGCAAGAACTTTGCTTAATCTCCCTAAGATGAAACAATACGTTGCTCAACCTGCCTAGAACAGGATTCCCCACCTATGTTGAGTGGAGTGCTGACAGTCCACAGGAATTTTATAGTATGGCATGGGAAAAAATGGAAAGGGCCTGTAGCTAAGTTAGTTGGGAAAACTGGCTTTAAAAGGTTGCACTTCTCAGGACATTTGGTATATATTTTTAACCTTCCAGGAGGGGATACTGCCTAAGTTTGACTCTTTTCACACATGTACTCGTATCTTAAGGAACTAGTGTTCCAACTAATACAGTTTTGGGAAATGCTGATCCAAAACAGTTTGTGAATGAATAGGAGTGAGCAGAAAATATGTCACAGAGTTTTAATGCAAATATAGGGATTTGGAGTGTTTATTCTAGAAAATAAGAAAGTCTGAAAGTAGATGATCAGGGTTACACTTCAAGAATAGTGTGGAAATTGTTATAATAATAACATATTCTTCTGTGAGTTAATTGACAGAGTACCTTCAAGTACCTTACTCTAATCATCTCTGATAGTGGGTTCTTATCTCAGGCCACAGAATTTGTTAAGGATGCGATGTGCACTTAGAGAACTACTGAGGACCCGTGACCCGTGATAAGGTTCAGACACAGGTTTGTGTGTAGAACTGCATCCAATTGCCTGTGGCCTCTCTGGTAGCGCTTATTGTAGAACTTGGTTCTGGATTAGGACTGACAATTTAGCTGTGGGTGGGATGTGGTCAGTGAGAAGAGGATGAAGCAGAGAGAATGGAAGGCTGAGAAATAAGATACCAACATATGAAGGCCATGTAGGCCAAGATGAACCTGCAAAGGATTCTGAGAAACAGCAGCCAGCTACATTTGAGGGAAATAAGGAAAATACAGAGATACAGAGACTGAGGAAGATGGCATCTCAAGAGGAGGGAAGAGGAGCAGTCTTGGTGCCCCGGAGAAACCAGAGGAGGTGCTGTATTTGGTATTTTGGTGGCTGTGGCAGCCCTGCAGGGGCACTGCTCAGCTCTGTCTTCTGGAAATCAGCTCTAAGGAGTGCAGCAGACTGCAAAATCTGCTTCTGCCTTGCTTTCAAGCCAAGTTCCTGTTTTTCCCGGGCAGCTGTTGGTTGTGACTAAGGGCTCACCACTTCTGGCCAGTGTGGGTAGGCTTTGGTGCCTCAGACCAGTGCTCTGCTTCCATCTCTCTCCTTCCTTAGTCTTGCCTTTCACTGGGGTCAGACCCGCATCACGGCCTAGTGTTTTCCTGGACCACTCTCTCTCCTCTGTCACCAGGAAGCTGTGGCCTGATGCAGTGAGAAACTGGCACCTGGCTCCTTGGTTCTTGTGCCTTTGATGAAAGATTTTGATCAAGACATATAGGGTAGAAGGACGCACGCGGCGCTTCAGCCCTTCTGCCCGTGGCCGGCGGGTTGTGGGCTGCGGCCTGGTAGGGCCAGGGCCCAGGTTGAGGCTTGCGCAGGGATGTGGACGGTTCCCAAGGGACAGCGTCAAGAAAAACGCACTGACTCAACTGCCTGATTTTTACATGTTTTCTAAGTGCAAGTGTTTTTCGGGTGACTCATTCGCTTTCATTGTGGTGTCCCTCAGTGGGGACTCAAAGCCCCAGCTACAGTCTTAACTCTAAGTCACCGCGGACCGTGAGGCGAGGTGAATGGCTCGAGTCTTGAGCAGGAAGCAAACTTTTCTCCTATGAGAATGGGCTAGGGCCGGGACGTCTTCAGAGCGCTCGGGTTCCAGGCCGGCGCCATCCCGCCCGAACCGGGGTGGCCGCCGGAAGCGCGGCCTGGCTTTCTGCCGTGCAGAGCGCCTCCCACCACACGCGCGAAAACCCAACCAAAACACTAGAGCAGTGGGTGACGAGGCGCGGCCCTCGGACTCCAGCCCCCGCCGCAGCCACCGCCCCGGACCGGCCCCGCGGCCGATGCTCGGAAAACGCTGCGAGCAAAACCTACAGGCGGAAGTGTCCACCGCACTGAGCATGCCCAGTCGTGGGGCCGACCGGAGGAGTTTTCTTTTCTTTTTTTCCTTTTTCTTCTTTTTTGGGGTCTCAAGTAGGAGGCGTCCCTCCCGCCCCACCCCCACCCCATCCCCCTATCGCCCCCGCCCAGGCAGCTGCGATGGCCAAGGTCCCCTGAGCGTTGTTGTCCCAGGCGGGTTGGTATCTTTCGGACGAAGGCATTGAAGCTTGCACAAGTTCTCCCGACAAGTCAATATAAATGACATCATCCTTATTGCTCTCAATACAGATTTGAGAACAATTGGCAAGAAATTCCTTCCCAGTGACATCAGCAGTGGTGGAAAGGTAGAAAAGCTTGAAGGTCCATGTGTTTTGAAAATTCAAAAAATTCGAAATGTTGCTGCACCAAAGGATAACGAAGAATCTCAGGCTGCACCAAGGACGCTGCGCTTGCAGATGACGGATGGTCATATAAGTTGCACAGCAGTAGAATTTAGTTATATGTCAAAAATAAGCCTGAACACACCACCTGGAACTAAAGTCAAGCTGTCAGGCATTGTTGATACAAAAAATGGATTCCTGCTCTTGAATGACTCTTAACACCACGGTTCTTGGTGTTGAAGTGGAACACCTCATTGAGAAAGGGGAGTTACAAAGAAGCTTATCAAAACACAGTAGAAGCAACATTGGAACTGAAGGTGGACCACCTCCTTTTGTGCCTTTTGGACAGAAGTGTGCATCTCATGTTCAAGTAGATAGCAGAGAACTTGATCGAAGAAAGACGTTACAAGTTACAATGCCTGTCAAACCTACAAATTATAATGATGAATTTGAAAAGCAAAGGACTGCTGCTCTTGCAGAAGTTGCAAAGAGCAAAGAAACCAAGACCTTTGGAGGAGTGTGTGTGTGTGGGTGCCAGAAGTAATCTCAACCTGAATGCTGTTGGTAACCGAGGTAGAGAAGTTTTACAGAAAGAAAAATCAACCAGATTGAAAGGGAAATATGAAGGTGTCTATAGAGAATTGGTTGATGAGAAAGCACTGAAGCACATAACAGAAACGGGTTTCAGTAAGGATGCATCGAGGCAACCTCTTATGGATAATGGCCACGACTTAGAAGCAGCATTGAATGTACTGCTTAACAACAATAAACAGAAACCTGTTACAGGTCCACCTCCAAGAGGCAGAGGAAAAGGCAGGGGTCGAGTAAGATCAGAAGATGAAGTGGACCTAGCAAATGCAAGGCCTTCTGCACCAAGCACATTATTTGATTTCTTGGAGTCTAAAATGGGAAATTTAAGTGTGGAAGAACCTAAGTCACAGCCACAGCAGTTTCATCAGGGACACCACAGAATGTCAAATAATGAACAAAATGGAGTAAAAGATAATAATCAACCAAGACATCTTCCTTGTAATGATACCAGGCAGCCAAGACATGAAAAACCTCCTCGTTTTCAAAGAGACATCCAAAATTGAAAGTCAGTTTTGGATGGCAGTGGATTGCCTAGAAATAGAGTTTCTGAAAGACCAAGTATTTCTTCAGGATCTGAAGTATGAGCTGAGGAGAGAATCAAATGTGATAGACCATATTCTAGATATGACAGGACTAAAGATACTTCATATCCTCTAAGTTCTCAGCACAGTGATGGTGCTTTTAACAAAAGAGATAATGCTATGCAAAGCAGATCAGGAAAAGGTCCAGCCTATGCAGAGCCAAAAGAAAATCCACTTCCTCAAGAATTCATAGATTATAATAATCAAAAATGTGGGAAAAGAGAAAGCCAAACAGGTAATCCTGATCATTTTTATGACAGGAAATCACGAACAATAAATAATGAAGCTTTCAGTGGTATAAAAATTGAAAAACATTTTCATGTAAATACTGATTACCAGAATCCTGTCCGAAGTAATAGTTTCATTGGCATTCCAAATGGAGAGACAGAAATGCCCCTGAAAGGGAGAAGAATAGGACCGATTAAGTCAGCAGGCTCTGTCACAGCTATACCCTATGAAGATAAAATATTTTACAATAGAGGGCCCAAAAGAAGGTCTGGGCCAATTAAGCCAGAAAAAGTGCTGGAGTCATCAATTCCTATGGAGTATGCAAAAATGTGGAAAACTGGAGATGAATGTTTTGCACTTTATTGGGAAGACAACAAGTTTTACCGAGCAGAAGTTGAAGCTCTCCATTCTTCCGGTATGACTGCAGTTGGTAAATTTATTGATTATGGAAACTATGAAGAGGTGCTATTAAGCAGTATCAAGCCCACTCAGACAGAGGCATGGGAAGAAGAAGGCACCTGTGACCAAACTCTTGAGTTCGGTAGAGGAGGTGATGGCCAGCCAAGACGATCTACTCGGCCAACCCAGCAGTTTTACCAACCTCCCCAGGCTCGAAACTAATATGAAAAGGGTCTTTGTGAAGAAAGGAGCTGTCAAAACCTCCTAGTCAAAACTTCTTGATAGACCTTCAACTTTCCCTTCAGAGTAAAATACAGCCATGGTGGATATCGTTATTTGAAGAAACAAAAAGCAAATTTTTAAGGGGGAAAATTCAAGAATGGGAAAAAAAATGAGTTAAACCTTTTACAAGTGAAAGGAAGATTTTTTTCTTCTGCCATCAAAAAAACTATTGTGCTATAAAAAAAAGACACATAGGGTATGCAGAAGTATAGGTAGAGCATATTGTAAATCAGATATAGAGAAATTGAAGCCTTCAAGAAAGAAGGACAGTGTCACAAAGACATCTGCACCAAGTGCAAGTTTGGATACATTTTTATACACATAAGACTGCAGTGAACTACACTGTTTATTATGCTCATTGACATTTTTCTTAGAGGTTACTTGTAATGTCAGTATCTCAAAAATGTCTTCTTTGTTCTTTTCAAGTACTAAGTGTTTCCTCAAGGGCTTTCATCGTAGAAGAAACTTAGGAAACAAGTTTATGGCAGATATGTTTTAATCTAAATCATGTCTCAGCCCAAGGAAGAGGGAGTCTTTAAAGAATGCTCCCCTTTCTGTATCACTGGGTACAGACCATGGCACCCAGGAAGGCTGTGTGCCTTGTTTTGATCAGGTGGCCAGATACAATATGACAAAGAATGTGTACAATGTGTAATCTTAACATGTCATTGTGCTCTGTGGTATTGCTTTGGGTCTGAGATCTCACAAATGACCACAAATGTATTATATGTAGAAGTCTCTTCATTTAGCTACAAGGGTATAGTGAAATGAAGCTTTCTTCATTTAGCTCTAACTACCACAATACATTATTTTGGGACCCTCCTTTGTTCCCCAGCCCTGCTAATGTAGTTACTTGCCTAACCCTTTCCACTTGTGTCTTTCTCAAGGGTTACCCTAGCCAATCTCTTATACCTCTAACTCCATCTTGGACCCACTTGCTAGAGGACTGGATAGACACTGAGGGGTTACCCAGGACAGCAGGGTTGGGGGCTTGGCCAGGGGGCAGTTGCAGCCCGAGTTACCCTAATCTGGGCCCAGTAGCTGGGCTTTCACATTCCTACTCCCAGGAGTCAGAGCCAGAAAGACCTGAGGATCCTGAGGAGTCACACACCCACCGTCATTCCTCCTGATTTGGTGGCTCTTTGCTCATAATGACTGTGGAAATCCCATTACATTTCAGGATGGGACAGAACCCCCCACCCCACACCCTCTCCAGCTTTTCTCATTCTCTTTCCTGTCTAGCTGGAAGTCTCTTTCTCTCTTTCTCCCTCTTTCCCTCCCTCTCTTCTTTCTTTCACATGTGGTGTGTGGCATGTGTGGTGTATGTGTGTGTATTGCATGTGGCCTGTGTATGGTGTGAGGTGTCTGTGTGGTATATGTGTGTGTGGGTGTGATGGGCACATGGTGTGATATGTGTATATAGTGCATATAGTCTGTGTGTGGTATGGGATATATGTGTGGAATATGTATGTGTGGGTGTGTGATGTAGGGAGTATGGTGTGTGATGTGTGTGGGGTACATGCATGGTGTATGTGGTCTGTGTGCAATGTAGAGTGTATGGCGTATGTGTGTATGGGCATAATGTAGGGTGTGTGGTGTGTGGCACGCGTCTGGTGTATGGTGAGTCACTAAGCTCCAGGCCATCCTCCTCTACTCCCTGGAAGCAAGACCTCTTTCCCAGCTGGGTTCCACCAACAGGGGGGTTCTAGATGGCTGTGGGTTGAGTCTAGGACCCAAGCATGGAGGTGGCCCTGGTCAGCAGGTTCACACTGTGGGGACCAAGTGCAGGGAGGCCTGAGGCTGCCTCCACCTCCCCAGTGCACCTTCTTGTTGCTAGGACCGGGATTCCCAGGATATCAATGGCTCCTCTTTGCTTCTTAGCAATAGTAGCTGCTTTGCCTTGGTCCTATACTCTCTCTTTGCTTTTTGGTCCTCCAACATCCATTCTATCAACTATATTAAATTCTCTGTCAAAATAAGGAGTGTGGCACATATTCCAGACTCTTAATTCCAACCCCATTTCTCTTCATGTCACTCTAAAGGTCTCACAAAATTCAAGCGATCAGTTTTAAAATTCAATACTTACTGAACACGACCAGTGGAACTATCAGTACAAAGAACCAGAAGAGAGAATTTTGAGTGTTTCTCCATGTGAAGCCAGCTTCTGGAGAACAGAACTGAGTGAGTGAGCTGGACACTTTAGATCTGAGTGGTGTTCCTCAAACCAGCCTTATACTAATAATTTTCTTTTCTGCTTCAGTCAGTTTGTGTCTTTTGCAACAAAACAATTCTACTAGACACAGGAGATTTCTCTAAGAAATTTAAGAAGCAGAATAATTCAAGCTGTCCTAAAGGTTCAGACATTAAGACAGGCATAGAAATCTGGAAAGGAAGGGGTAGGGCTAAAGAAATATTTAAGAGGTAAAATGTGGAAGATGTGGTTCCTGAGAAAATAGAGTAGGCGAGAGAATGGAAGAATCCAAAACAAAAACATAGTATTCAGATTTGGGTAAGAGATCAATATATGGTGGATGATAATGTCAGGAACTGAGTTAGGAGCTGAACACAGGAGAAGAATGAGTGCAGACTTGAAGATGGAGAGTTCTACTCTGGATACTACGAGTATGAGGGACCCCTACATCACGCTAGGGGATAAAGTTTCACTAAAGCCACAGGGTGTGAATTCGAAACTCAGAAGCTAGGTCAGGGTGGTGAGGAAGACTTGCAATCATCCACGGACTTGTTAGAATGAAAGTGAATGGAAGGGACCCTGAAAGACTGTTGTGAGACTAGCCTTCAAGAGGAGAACCATATCCTAAGAGTCCCAAGAGACAAGCTGAAGAATGAAGAAGACTAGCTGAAGAGTGAGTACACTAAGGAGGTGAGAAAGAGACTAACAGAGAGGTACAAGGAGAGCCCGGAGCACAGGGAAGTGGAACATTCAGGGAGTTAGAGCTGGGTGTGGTGGTACATGCCTGTAATCCTAACGCTCTGGAAGGCTGAGACAGATAAATTCAAGCCTGGCCAGAGCAAACTGGCGACTTAGCCAGAGCCTGTCTCAAAGTAAAACATAAAAAATGTGCTGGGGATGCAGTTCTGTGCAAAAGTTTTGAGTTCAATCCCTAGTACCTCAAACGAAGAAACAATCAAGCCACTGGTAGGAAGGATATATACATGAGTTAAACAAATCTTATTATAGCAAAAGAGGCAGGGTAGAGTGCTCACTGCCATGCCCTCTGGAACAAGTGGCTCCCAGGGAACTGGAGGTTAGGCAGGTGAGTCTTGCCCGGTGAAAACCTCCAAAGCATGGCATATAAGAACAACTGTGAAACAATAAAAAGTGCACCTGGGCCAAGCCCTGGGCACCTGAGCCACAGTCTCCTGAGAAGGGTATCTGGGTATCTGCATTTAAAAGCCTCTGCAGGCCGAGTGACTTGCTATCCTTGGGGTGAGAACAACACTGCCTGGAACTGTGGAAGGAAGAGTGAACCTGCCTCTGTCTCCTTGGGGAGGGTAAATGCCAAAAAGGCTGTTTTCATACATAAACTCCTAGAAGACTTTATGAGGCAAGACAGTTCTCCTGAGGTTGCCCTTTAACAAAAAAAAGTGAGATGTTCTTGCCACCTGCCACAAGCACCATGTGGACCACCTGGACAGGTGCCAGCGCACAGGGCTGTCACCAAAGAAAGTGTCTTGTGGCCACCCTATAAGGTCTCCCAGAAACAACAGGGGGAGGTTGCACAAGCAGTGGGGGATGGAACCTGGAATAAGGTCTCCTCAAGGATGATTAAAGAAGTAGATGAGGAGCTGAAAAAGTGACCTGTAGTCTGGGCTCTTTAAAGGCAGATGCATCTCATTAATTCCTACAGGTTCAATAACATGCTTGGTGAGGTCCTAGATCCACTGTTAACTGGATTTGGGGCAATAACCTATAGACCTCTATTTCCTTGTATGTAAAAATGACCTGTAAGGTAGGCAATGATCCTTATTTTGGGGGATTTTATAGATTAGTAAATGGCAAGTAAAACTTTTGGGATTCATCTATAGTTAAAAACTTTTTTTCCTGATACTGGGGATCGAACTCGGGACCTTGTGTTTGCGAGGCAGGTGGCGGAAGCACTGAGCTAAATCTCTGGCTGTTACAAACTTTTATATCAAGTTGGGACAACAAAAAACCTAAAAACTATGATCTACTATAATCATTTCATAAAGGAGGAATATTTAACATCATAAAGGAAAGAGAACCAGAATTTTAAAACTACTTGCTGAACTTTAACTAAAGAACAACCCTATATTGCTTGTGGCTTTCTCATGCTCCATGAACTGATGAGTTTATATCAACTCATCTCTGCAAAGGCTCCTTTGCCTTGAATACTTTGGGACAGTTGCACCACTTGCAACTGTTGCTAACTTCCTTGAAGAAGTGTTTTAGGGCCTCTAGGATATCAAGTGCAAAGTCTCTTGGTATTTGTGTCAGTTTCCACTACTAATAACTGTGCAGTGATTACTAGCAGCCAGAAACCATACCATTGCTTTAAAATGAAGTCAAATAGATTGTGGTGAACAGGATCATGGAAGCCTGGAGTTGGAAGGTTTCTTAGCAATGATCTTATCTCTGTTGGCTTCAACCAACAGATCTCTATTTTAATTGTTTTAATAATTGAGCTTTTGATTAAGATGGAGCTCATGTACTTAAAAAAAGAAAA
Organism: Heterocephalus glaber; assembly: GCF_000247695.1. The sequence goes on along the minus strand of NW_004624753.1, from coordinate 17,551,174 downwards.
AAGCTTGAACACCAATAATTCAATCCACTTCTAATTTAAAGGGAAAAAGGAGGCTGGAAGTGCTAAGATTTTCCTCAGACCACCCATTTAGTTGGCAGAACTTGGTGACACATCACCAGTGTGGTGTGTGTAGGAAGGACTCCTACTGCTGAAACTTCATAGCATCCATTTGAGCAGTGGTGGTGAACTTATGGCATGCATGCTACAGCTGGCTGTGTGTTATTACTGAAAGCTCTAAAAGGTTTGCCATCACTGCATTAGAGTTTGGATCTTGTGTTCCTCAAAGGTCCATATGGTAAAGGTTTGCTCCCAAGGGGGTGCTACTGGGATGTAGTAGGGCATAGTAGGAGGTCTTTAGGTATTAGGATGTGCCCTTCAAAGGGACGGTGGTACTGTCCCTTCTTTTTCTTTTGATGTTCTGGCCACAACAGGAGTGTTTTTGCTTCACATGCACTTCTACCATAATGTGCTGCTGTCACCAGGATAAAAGCAATGTGGCCAACTGAACATAGACTGGAGCCTCTGAAACTATGAGCCCAAATAAACCATTTCTCTTTATAAGCTGATTACTTTGGGTATTTGTTATAGTAAAGAAAAGCTGACTACTAACAGAAAATTGGTACTGAGAAGTGAGTCATTGTTATGACTATACCTGACAATGTGGAAAAGCCTTTGGAAAGTGATTTATGGGAGGAATTTGGGGAAGCAGGCTAAAGAAACCCTAGAAATGTGGGTTAAACGGCAATTCTGATGAGGGATGAGAATAGAATGCTGAGATTGTGGACAGAAAAGGTTATGCTGATGAGGTTTCAGACAGAAATAAGGACTCTTTTGGGCACTGGACTTAAATCCATCCTTATTACACTGCAGCAAAGAATCTGCATGTACTTTGTCCATGCTCTGAGATGCTCTGTGAGAATCTGAGCTTAAAGGTGATGGACTATTCTTGTGGAGGAAATTTCAAACAATTTCAAGTGATTCGTGGGTATCACTGGCCTTTACCCAAAATTTAGTAGTGATAATTGAGAGCAGAGAGGAGAAGAGCAGAATGATTTGAAGACTTTGCACACTGGCAAGAAAAAATTGAAGCCAATGGAGATTAACCCCATTAAGATGAAGCCAAATGCTTTGCTCCCGGACAAGAAGAAAGATACTTGAGGGCATCTCAGGAATCTGCAAGGCCACCCCATCCATCACAGGCTCAAAGGAGTGCAGGTATGAATGTTTCAGATTTCACTAAGAGCCCTAGGTTGTTCCGCATGTCCAGAAGTGCCCAAGGACTCATTTCTCCATGTTCAACCAGTGAGGCAGAGGCTGCTGTAGCCATGCATGGTTCAAGTAAGTCCAAGTATAGCCTGTGTTGGTGGCAGACCACGTGTCATACATGTGGTGCTGGTTTTGCAGACATGTAGAATGGAAGAGCTATGAGGTCATGGAGCTTTCACTAAGATCTCTCAGGAAAGCCTCGCAGGCTAGGCAGTGCATGACTCTCTGCAGGGATCCCCTGACAAGGCAATGTGTGGAGCTTTACGAGTGGAGGCAAAGCTGCAGTGGAGACCAAAGGACAAAGATGCCAGCAATGTGGAACACCTGCCGAAGGAAGTTGCAGGCAGTGTTGCAAAGCCAGCCCAGCACTGGCTGTTTGATCTGTACTCAACAAGGGCACAGGGCAGGGCTTCTCAAGCCCTTTGGAGTCCACATGCAATTATACTGTGTCCTGGGGGCTGGACATGGAAATAAACGATTTAGTATTTGCCCTGTTATGTTTTGATTTTTCTTTGGTCTGATCCTTCCTATGTTTTGAATCTTCCCTTTTGGATTAGGAGTTTACCCTGTATCTGTCTCACCATTACACATGGGAAGCATAGAACTTTTTGACTTTCACAGGATATCACAGCTGAGTTTGCCTTGCATTTCAGACTTTGGATTTGGACTTCTGAGCAATGCTGAAACAGTTAAGTTTTGGACTCTTGAGGATGGACTATATAAATGCATTTTTGTACTGTGAGATGGATATGAAACTTTGGGGGTCAGGGCAGAATGCTAGAATTTGGATCTTATGGGTCCTCCAAAGGGCCATGTGGCAAAGGGTTGCTCCCCAAAGCAGTGGTACTGGGAGGTGGTGGAGCCTTTAAGTGAGGCTCAGTGTGAGGTCTTCAAACAATTGAGGGTGTGGCCTTGAAGGGGACTGGAGGACCTCAGTCTCTTTTCATTTTTCCTTTCTTGCTTCTTGGCAATATAGGGTGGTTTTGTCCTAGCATGTGCTACTGCTATGAGGTACTTCATAGCAACAGGCCTAAAAGCAATGGAGCCAACCAATTATGGACTGGAACCTCTGAAACCTTGAGCCAAATAAAACGTTTCTCTTATAAGTTGATTATCTCAGGTATTTGTTATAGTAATGGGACACTAACTAGCACATCTGCTCCCAGATGCACCAGTGGTTTAACCAGGCCTTCCCAATTCTCCACTGCAGAGAGTGAACTCTGACATCTTTTCTTCTGGAAACACGGACTGGCTCATTTCATACCTGGCCCTGCACTGTGCATGGCACAGTCTTTACACAGTAATAATGGTAACAGTCTCACTAACAACTGTTGAGAATACTAATTTGTAAGTTCCAGGTCTGCATTATTACTCCCATTTTGAATATCACTGAAGAGTCTCTTTAATAGTATTTCTTTATATTTGAAGAGTATAAGACTAACATTTGTATGACTATCATTCTGTGCTTCTAAGGTCATGTTCAAGTGAAAAACTTAAAGGTATTTTATGAAAGAAATACTTTATTAAAATGTCTGAACTACACTGTCAAGTAGATAAACTGAAATGAAGTGTTTACTCTGTGCCTGTCCTGCTATTGTATCTGGGAAACAGAGTTTTTTGACTCTTATGGGATATTACGGCTGACTTTGCCTTGCATTTCAAAGAAAGATTTGGACTTCTGAGCAATGCTGAAATAGTTTTAAATCTGGGATTCTTGAGGATGGACTAAATGCATTTTGCACTGTGAGGTGGATGTGAATCTTTGGGGGCCAGGGCAGAATGCTAGAATTTTGGGTCTTATGTGTCCCCCAAAGGGCCATGTAGCAAAGGACCTTCCCAAAGCTCCTCCAATGGATGGCCACACAATAAGCTGACAATATCTATATATCCAGTCAACAATAGCCTTTACGGTGCAGTCATTTTATAGAAAGCCCTTTAATGGAGAAGTGTAGCATCTGATAAGTCTGGACATAAGTCAGTAGCAAACAGATGACTTAACTATATAATCTGAAGCAGTGTTCTTCATGAAATCAATTCAATGGGTGAATTAAAGTACACACACACACACACACACACAGACTCACTCCTAGAAAAATATCAATATACACTGGATGCTTTAAGGGTAAATACTATTTCATGAACCTTTTATTTCAATTACATATATGCATAAATACATATGTATGCCATGATATAAAATATATTTCATAGTTCTCTGGGATAAAAGATTATCCTAAAGAAAAACATACTGGGTCATTCCAGCTCTTGAGAAAAGACTCGGGTTTTGTGTGTGTGTTTCACTTCTAAGTGATGGCTTTATATCCTAGACAGTCCCAAGTCCCCTTTTCTAATAGTGATCTCTGACCACAACTTGACTCACTGTCATTTTATGGATGATTGCTTCCTCCTGCCATAGCCCTGTGAGCTTCGCTGAGGGCAAGTTGCAAGAGTGCAACTAAATGTGGATCAGTACCAGCCCCAGGTCCCTGCCTTTGCTGTGCCAGGCATGATGCCAGGGGCTTCACATACACAATTCTTTACAGACATAATCTCCTTGCTTTTACTGGTAGCTGGATCTCATCTGTACAGTTGGGGCTCGCACAGAATACCGGGGTTGAATGTTTCAAAATGAATGAATTCAACAACAGCACTTTCCAGTTTGGATCTGAGCAATATAAATTAAATTCAACAAAATATTAGTTTTAAACTAAATAAAATATTCATTTCTTCCTATTTAAGAAATACAAAAGTATATAAAGCTTTACTTGCATGGACTAAATCATAAGTTGTATAAAAAAAGTTGAAGCATTGGTATCTGTGGCTAATGGTAAAAATCCTATTACTTTAGCATTATGTCTCACATAGTTATGCAACATTAACCTTTGATTCTGAGCTGCTATAAATTACCATTTTAACAACACCATATATTCAGTACTAATTACAAATTTCAACTAAAATAACTTAATAATAGAACATGATGCCAAGGGAAAAGGAAAACACTCATTTTCCAAATGACTGCCAATATGTCTATATACATCTGATTTGGGGGCATGTTTTGGCCTCGGATTAAATGCAACTTGGGAGAAAGCACCAAGGTTTTTAAACTGGAAGGATCCTTATGCTGACCTGGTTCAATCCTGTACTTTTCATGTTAGGAAATGGATGCACATGAGGGCAGGTGACTTCTCTAAGGTCATACAATTACCCAGTAGGACAGATGTACCAAGTCTCCCGGTAAAAAATCTAGAATGTTTTTTATTTCATAACAAAGGTTTATACTTTAACAGTCATATTTATAAGAGATCAAATCAGATATCAAGGAAACCAAGTTCATGATATTTTAGACTAAAAAAATCCTAAAGCAAAAATTTAATAAAAATATATGTTGACAATGATGTTCAAGGTAATAGAATTAGTGGAATACAGTCCTGTCTATACTGAGGGGAGTGATTCACTGGTATAAGAATCCATTTATATGTATGTGTCACTCCTTTTGTGTACTGGTTGCATTTTCATCTGTGTCTCCTGGGTTAAATGTTTTCCATAAGAACTTCTCATTTGGTTTCCAGAGAGACGGCTCCAGTGCTGCTTTCCTTTTAGAGGCTGCAGTGAGGGGTGCCTTTTCACACAGTGTCTCTATCACTGCCAAGTCAGTGAGTTTACTGAGATTGTCATCATTCTGCTCATTCAGGATGTCCCAGAAATCCTTTGGTCTCTGCTTTGCTTTCTCCACGGGCTCTGAAAGTACTTTCTTTGGCAGTCCTGTGGAACTGTTCCCTTGACTTTTAAAGAGGTCATCAAGAATAGAAGTGTCACCGAGTAAGCCTTCCACACAAGTGTTTTCTAATACTGGATTTTCTGTCTTTCTGTTTTCCAATTTGAAAAGGTGTCCATTTCTTGCAATGCCTGTTCTTGTGAAGTCCCATTCGTCTTCTAGGGTATTCTCTAACGTGCTCTCCTGTGACTTGAACTTCCTGTGCGGGAAGTGAGAGGCCACAGTGCCTCTGGATGCATGGCTGCTTTTCCCACTGTCAATCTCTTGAGGAGAGGTAGTGGGTGATTTCTTAACATCCCCATCATTAGAAAGTGCTTCTTCTCTACAGGAACCATGATCTCGAAACCTAACTGATTTTCCTTTATTTATTTTGGGGCTGTAAGTCTGGGAAAATTTGTTGGCAAACTCATTAAAAGACAAAGTTTTAGAATCTGACAGCTTTTCTTTTACAAGAGGTTCTCTTTCTTTAGATTTCTTCTTGACTCTCCTTTCTTCCTTGTGGGCAGATCCGATTAACTCTGAAGCTGAATCCACAAAAAATTCTTTTACCTCTGGATACTGAGAAACATAAAAGTCTTTTAGCATTTTCTGTCGTTCTTCTGATGTAGCATTAGTTATATGTTTAGCAAATTCCTTTACAGAAGGGAAGTTAAAGTAAGAGGCCATTTCTTCAAATTGTTTTCTAAAGAGAAAATGAATAAAACCACTGGTTATTTTTATTACTTTTTATCTTTGAGGAACTCATCATCAATGATGGGAAAAATAGAAGCAAAACTATGTTTGTTTTGTTCCTTTAGCATATGTCTGCTTAATTCCATAATGAAAATGCTTTTATCCTAGAGAATTTGCCCGCTCTTCTTATGTTATTGACAAGAAATTTTAGCTCATGAAATCACTAGCTTTTAAAATTATTCTGATTTATACTATTAGGTATTTCCTGGGAATTATGGGATCTCAGCATGCTACTCCTCCAGGGAGCCAATTTATGACTGACATGAGAATTATAATTTATATAATCTTATTTGAAAATCCATATTGCATTCAAGTTCCATGAAATAAGTCAAAAAAGGGTTCTAAAAATTAATAAAGACATTTTTTTCTTCTCTTTCTTCTTTTCCCTTCCATAAATACAACAGAAATTTCACAAAACTTTTTGAGGAGCCTAAAGGAAAATTTTAAGAGTCTCATGCTCCACCAACTGAGCTAGCTGGGCTAAAGGAAAATTTTAAACTGATAAATCTAGATTCTTTTTTCCCCAGTTGGTCCAACTTCAGTATACAGCTGAGGTTAGAAGTGAGATGTTATTTGAAGAACTAAGCTGTATTCTTAGTATAAGATACTAATAAAAGCTGCTATATTCATGTATGAGGAAATGGGCTTCCTGGAACCTGATTAAGATGGAGACAGAAAAATTATTTAAGTATCTTGGGCAACGCACTCTGCTCTTTTCCATATATAGGTGAAGGTGCTACGAACTGAGTTGTGCTCCCTCAAAATGATGTTGAAGTCCTAGTACCCAATGTGACAGTATTTGGAGACAAGGCTTTTAAGAGGATTAAAGGTAAATAAGGTCATAAGGATGGGGCCCCAATCCAACAGGAAGAAAAGCTAGTGAGCTAGCACAGAGTATTCTTAAAAGGTTCCAGTTTTCACTGCACATGAAGTAATGAAATACTATCTTGTTTATTAATCTTTCCCTTCTCCACTTCTCCTGCTTCTACTCTCTCTTCCTCTCTGCCACAGTGAGGACACAGTGAGAAGAGGGGCCATCTGCAAGCCAAAAATGAATTAGCTAGTACTTCCATCTTGGACTTCCCAGACTCCAGAAATGAGAAATAAACTTCTGTGTGTTGAACTCCCCAAGCTGTAGTATTTTTTATGGTAGTCAAAGCAGACTAAGACAGAAGGTATTGCTTTGCTAATGTGGAGTTTGTACGATGAGTTAGGGAAGTCCAATGTTGGTAAATACTTCTAGAGACACAGATGGTGTTGTAGCACATTATTACAAATCTCAAAGTTGTATTCATTCAGCAAACATTTCATGACCCCTGCTATGTGGTAGGTCCACAGTAGTAAATATACAACAGTAAACAAGATCTAGTTCTGTATCTTCAAGGAGTTTCTAGTCTAGCTGAAAGAAACAAATACATGAGGACCTTACTAGAATAGAGTGGTGATGAGGCTTGTGGTGGAGGTTATAGGTACAGGGCCCAACTGGAGCTCACAGAAGGGCACCCAAGCCAGTGATGACTGCTAGGCAAAATGGGTGGGGAGGGCTTCTCTACTGCCACTTCAAGTCAGCCAGATAAATATGGCGAGGACATCTTCCAGGGAGGGGGACATGTGCACAGGTCCAGTTTGGAGGGGAACCTGCCAATAAAGAGGCTGACAACCCTAAGTGGTCTGTGTGCCCAGTTCGAAAGTTTAAATTTCATCCTATACATAACAGAAAATAATGATTTACTTTACTGTAGGAGCATGGTCATATCAAGTCTGTGTTCACTTTGGTGTCTGCGGCAGTCTGCAATGATGTGCGCCTCTTCCTTTGTCATGGCTCCACAGTGCTTACCACAGTGTCTTGTTCAAGGTTCCAAATCCAAACCCTGGTTAACAGTCACACTCATCTCCAACAGAATACTCAGTAACACAAATACAAGCTCTCAGATTTCTGCCTTGAAAATCACCAATGTGATTTTCCAATGGAAAGCAAGCATGTTCTTAACAGGTTCCAGTTTTTACTTCAAATGAAGTAATAAGATATTATTTTGTTTATTAATCATCTTCAAATCCATTTCATGGCCTTCTAATAAATATTTGTGCTTATAAAGATTTAGCGATTGGCAGAGTTACAAACTGATTTCTTTTATTTACCCAAGACGTGGTGGTGACTCAGCTGCTGCCAAAGTAAAGTCACTTCTGCTGTTCTGACACCATGACCTCTCCATGACCCTGCAGCCTGTCACCTTTGGGGGAGAGTTGCTGCAAACCCTGCTGAACCTGCGTAGCCTGCAAGTAAATTATGTCACATGGCTGCCCCTTATAGGATGGCTTATGATTAACATTCATTCTATTTTTGCCTTCTAACTCATTTTCCTCATTCTGGGATTTCAAAGGAATTTTCTCTAAGAATGTAAGAAACTGCAAGGTATAACCAGAAGCAGAAGCTAGCCACTTAGTGAGGAAAACATAGGAATCTAGAGTAAACTTCTGTCAGCCACTTAGGGAAAAAAAGGAAGAAAAGGAAATCAAACTAATGATAGGTATTCTTTAGCAAGGGTATCAAAAAAGAGTTATGTACAAATGATAAAATTTGAAATCCCCTTTTCTTGAGGAGCTCAGGAAGTACAGAGCTGCAACACTTTCTCTCTGCATCAGCTTTCTGAGGGATGGCAGCAGGGCTGAGCTCTACATCCAGATAGTCATGTGGCCATAGGGAGGTCCACAGCTTTCACTCTGGCCAACCAGGGAGGAAGGGAGACAAGAACTAATCCTTATCCTTAAAAAAAAAAATACACATTGCTGAAAGAAACAAAGGACCATGGATCCTCTTTCCCTGCTTCTCTTCTTTGCTCCATGCTAGTGACTGAACATGGAGTGAATCTGATTCCTACGCCATATTTTGTCATCATTCTTGACAGCATCACTATCTGGGTAGATGTCCCACCCAACACTTAGTCCATCACTTTCTATATCTGATCTCCACAGACTCATCTCAATTCCATGTTACTTCCCCACATCCAAGATTCCATCTGTCATTGTCATCTCCAAATCACAGAAATCAGTCTTCTGCTGTAGCTCAGCTGCTGGATTATCAAGCCCTCCAATTTACTGGTCCTCTTGCCTGTTCACTCACCAGTTTGGGTTTATCTGTACCATCATTCCTCTATAAGCACCTCTGGCTTCCTTGTTTCTCTCACTCTCCATTCTAAGCCCTGGTAAAACCTAACATCTTTCTACCCTGTGCCTACGACAGAGAAGCTGAAGCTTGCTAAATAAAATCCACAAGCCTAGATGGAAAGCTTTACCACTTAACATCACCAAAGAAGTCCAGTATTATTAAGCTTGCTCTCTCTACTTTACAAGTAATTTATTTCATAACTCATCCCCTTTGAACTGATGGCTTCAATTCTTGATTCACTGAGAAAAATGTCACCATATCTGCCCATTTTGGTCCCTTCTCTTTGAATGCCTCTCAAAAGCCAGTCATTGGGTGGTCTGCATGCTGCTCTCTTCTGCCTCCAGGAATCAGTCTTTCTGGAATCATCTCTCTGTAGATACTTCCCACCCCCCCATATGTCTTTTCCTTCAACACTCAAAGCAGAACCTATTATCTTCCCAAGCTTTAAAACAATCCTTCATGGACCCCACAATGTCCTTTAGCTACAAGGCTCCTTCTGATACTGCAGGGATCCCTCATTCTGGGATGGCTCTTGCCTCAGTGTCTGCAGACTGGTCCACTCAGACTGCTTGTGCCAAGGTGGCAATGAGCTCTCTACTACCAACACCTAGCCTCTTTGCATTCCATCCGATTCTGCAGAACCTGATAAAGTATCCCTGTCTTTTTGAAACCCTCACTTGGACTTCAGGACCTTATTCTGTGATCCTACCCTAGGACTACTTTGCACTTGCCCCCCCAAAAGAGGCTGCCCCCGCAAGGCCTTGTCCTGGGGTTCCTCCCTCCTTCCTGTACTCTGTGCCCAGGCTGTTGACACAGAGCCATGGTTCTGAAAATCATTTATAACCTCCATGCTGATAGCTTCCAAGTTTACATCTCCAATCCCCAGGCCCAGAGTAGCACACTCATTACCCACTGCCTGACATTTCCAATGAATCTCAAAGTTAGTAGAAGCAAAACAGAACTCTTGACTTTTTTCACTCCAAACTTTCCTCCTAGTTTTCCTCACTCAACAAATCTATGCTGGTCCCTTTCCTTCCCAAACCATTTGGTTCTATCTCATGGCAACCATACTAGTGCAAACCACCATCACCTGGCTCTTTATCATCTGCCCTCATCCACTTGCCCTCTTCCACACTGACGCTGGAAGGATCCTTTGAAGACACGTCAGGTCACATCATTCTTCACCAGCTATGCACTGTATCTGGAACATAATGCAGATTGCTTCCACAGGCTCTGAGACTTAACATGCTTTACTCCATCTGTGTTGCCTTCATCTCATGGCACTTTCCACATGGTGCACTGAGTCTAACAGCCTGTTCTTTATTCCCCCAAAACACCACACCTCCTCCTTCCTCAGGGATACTCTTCACCTGGTCACCCTTTGGGTCTGACTTACATGTCCCCTATGTAGAGAGGGCTTTGCTGACTGTTCACCAGAAAGCCCCACTACCATTCCTGCCATCTCACCATTTTCTGTCAAGGCAGTCTGTCCATTTTATAGTTACTTATTTTTACATTCCTTGTACTTTATACTTGTTACGGTTGATGTCAACCCCTGCCCTACTACTGCAGAATAAGCTCTATGTCTGTGTTTTATGCTGTATATTCAGCCCTCAGCATGCCTGCACATATACTAGGTGCTCAGTAAATATTCAGTGAATGAATACACTTAAATACTTTGTTTTCTTCTATGATTTTAAAAAAATCAAGTCAGAAATTAGTTTTTGAAAACACTTGGAATTTTTTTAAAAATCAGAAAGTTTAGACTTACCTGAAATATTCAGGTATCAGATATGGTTATATTTCAAAATCTGTTATTTACTGAGGAGTTAAACTTTTTTTGATAATTATTCTTAAAGTTTAGTGTTGTCACAGATGACATACCTGCGGATTACTTTTGGTGTTTCTCCAATTATGAACGTATTCTGGTCTGTTCGGTAGATTTTTTTCTTCTTTTGGGTTATGGGGTGTGAAATGTAAAAGGGAAATGAGATGCCCTCTTCATTTGGTGGCTGGTCTGTCTTTTTATGTGTCACTGTATCCACATTCAGTTTTCCTTTAGATGGCTGAAAAAGGGGAAGGAAGCAAAAATTAAGTCTGAAAAAAATTAAGTCTGAAAATTAAGTCTGGCCAAACATAAAGAATGTTTTGCTTTTCCTCAATACACTCTAAATGAGGTGGATTACATTCTCCAATTGAAATAATTGTTAGATGTCAGTCTAGATCTTTAGAAAGATAAAATAGGAAAAATATATTTCTATTATCAAGACTGTGGACATACCGATACATATGCTGACACCTACTATCCCAAGTAAGAAAAACACTAATGATTTTATACATTATGGCATAAAGTGTCATGACTCTCTAAAATGTTAAAATTTAGTAGCTGTAAATTTATTATGTAGTCTTTCAGTTATTTAATTTTATACATTAGATAAAGTGAACAATCTTTATGTGAGAAATAAACTATTTTCATAAGTTGCACTTTTCAATCTTTTCTGGATTATAAGAATATTTAGTGATTTTAAGATGTTAACTATAGCTGGTAAATTATAGTTAGAATTAAATTGATTTTATAGCTTATTTAATGTAAATTGTTACTAATAGTGGGTCAAGAAAAAAATAATTTTAAACTATATGGTTCCAATTTCCTTGACAAATATGAATAGGTAGAATGTCTACATTCCATTCAAAAAAAAAACTACTGGATGCATTTTTTCCTCTGTACAGTTTAACAATAAAAAAACTGTATTTAAAATCAAAAACAAGAAAGCAAAATCTCCAGGTACAAAAACAAATAGAGGGGAGATGGGAATTCGTAGAGAGGATACAGAAAGGATTTAATTTCCTGCCTTTTAAAAAACAGAAGGAACAAAAACGACAGCAGGTGTTAAAAAGGATATCCAATTTTAAAGCTAGGTAAGCCTAAACTGGGACACAGGATAGAATCAGGCTGTCTTCGGGCTGGGGATTTAGCTCAGTGGTTCCGCTGCCTGCCTCACCAGGCTGTCCTCTTACTCTAGGTAGAATCACTGAGAAAATATGGAATGACAGCTGCTGCCATTTGTGGAATCTGGTTTTGCAGCACCTAAGTGAAAACCAACATAAAAAATTGGCCAAGAACCAGTGAAAATCATGGATCTTAATGAGTGGTGAATGCAAAAACATACCATAGGCAGAGTTCTATAATCCAAAGAATGCTTGTGATTCCAATGGAAGGAAAAAGAATTCAGATGAACTTATAAAGAACATATAAAACCCACCACCATGAAAGTAAGCAGATGCAACACATATGAAGACTCCTATCTGAAGAATTACAGATAATAACCATGTATAGAAAGATAAAGGAAGAAACAGAATCCACTAGCAAGAATCAGAAATTGTATAGGTAGATTTGAAAAAGAACCAAATAAAACTTTACAAAAGAAATGTAGTTCTGAAATCTAAAAGATAGAGACAAAAATATGGGTTACGAAGTAGAATAAATAGCCCTACAATGATAGCTGATATTATTCAGAAGTTATTGTAGGGATTTAAAAAAAGAGAAATTAAGAGAAGACATCCAAAAATTTCTAAAATCTAGAAGGAAAGAACAGAGAAAATGGAAGAGATAATGCTAATAATAGAAATTAAAGAAGGTATGGATAGTCAAACAGAAAATAGAGAATCCCTATTGGCAAAAATGACAATAAATCTGTATTTTGTTATATTACAGAAAAAGAGTATCTTAAAAATTATTGGACAGAAAAGACAAGAAGATACCCACAAGGAAATGCAAACTAACACTGGACTTCTCATTAACATCACCACTACAAGAAGTTAATGGCATAATATCTTCAACACACAGAAACAAAACTGTGAATCTGGAGTTTTATACTCAGTTATATTATCATTTAAGAAATTTTCAAACATACAAAGAGTACTACTGTTTATTAGACACAGATACTTGTTAATGATATAATTTTCTTTTGATAGGAGTTCAACAGGGTTGAAGCAAGACACATTCAAAGAATGAAGGTAGGTAATGGTTTCTCATTCCACAAATATTTACTAAATACCTATTAAGTTGCTGTGGTCAAGCTACTAAATTTGAAAGGACAGAAATATAAATATATTTACCTCTACAAAGAAGCTCCTACCCTAAAGTGATTTAAATGATAAGCCCATTGTGGAAAAAATATGGCACATTTAGCTTTTCTTTTTTTCTAACTTATATTCAGGTTTATTTTATTGGAAAAGACTTAAATAATAGTATATATTTAGTAGGAAATCATTTCTAATGAGAATAAATTGACAATTATTTGAAAATAAATGAAAGCCACTGTGGCTCACATGGACACTCACAGAATGGTAAGTGGCCAGGTTGAACTAGGAGCTTTGCTCCTAACCGTAACACTGGCAATACTTTCCTTAAAGACATTATTTAAAAAAATTACATCTTAACACATTATTAATAAAGAGAGGAAAATGTTGATCTCTAAAGGTAAATTTGAAGATTTGATGTATTTATACCACAAAACAAGATGAGTGCCTAGAAGTTCCTAAAGGCTTATCATATTAGATGATCTCCTAGAAATACTTATTCATTATTATAAGGAGAGATGAAATCCTTATACGGAGGCAGAGGGAGTAAACCCAAAGAGAAGGAGCTGGGCCAGCTAAGAGAGGCCCCCTCATACACTGCAATTTATGAAGCCATGGTGAGATCATGTCAGAGAATGGTGATTTTCAATTATCTACATGATTATGCTTGGTCTTTCTGACCCTGGCAGAATTACAAAGCTCATGTTTTGTCAAAGTGCATCTTCTTAAATCATTTTTATAAATTCCTCAGGAAAATTCAGTCTTTGAAACCACAGCTATCAGACACATGAGTCTTTTAACACTTGCTGAATATTTCTCATTTTAAAAACCTGATACTTTTTGACAATAATTAAGAGAGAAAAACATTTTTCTCTTACAAGGGCTCAGCATTCTACCTCTTATTTTTGAAAGTATCTAGTTGCAGATTTCCATTTAAGTTGATATCTTTAACACTTTATTGAAACAAGGTTGTGTAACAAATTTTTTAAAAATTAGCCCAGTTATATTAAAAAGATTTTAGGAATTTGTGAGCCTAAACCTAAAAGGTTTTTTCTGAACAGGAGTTCTAAAGATGGAGAGTATAAAATATGTATGGTTTCGGGGTAGTGTATTTGCTTCCTATTGCTAACAAGTTACTACAACACTGCTGGCTTAAAACAAATTTATTATATAACATTTCTGTATGTAAGTCTGGCATGGATTATGGTGGGGTAAAATCAAGGTGCTGGCAGGGCTGCTCTAGGGGAAAATCTATTTCCTGGTTGTTTTCAGCTCCCAGAGGTTGCCCACAATACTTGTCGTGTGGTTCCCTTCAAAAGTTGACAACTGTTTTTCTCTTACTTTTCTTCCATGGTCATACCACACTCTGACTTCAGCCAGGAAGTTTTCTGCCTTTAAAAACTAATGCGATTGGACTGGATCAATCCAGATAATCCAGTCAGCTGATTAGCATACGCAATTGCAAACATGCAGTTAACTCATCTCAAAATCAACTGATTCAAATGTTATGGCATCTAATCTAGCACTTTAATTTCCATTTGTCAGGTAAGATAATGTATTACAGAATAGGTTCCTAGGACAAGTTCATGGACATCTGTTGTGGGGTGGGGGTGGGGGTCTGCTTTCCATTCAGGAGGAGTGGGGGCTCGTTAACCTGTGTCCACTGAGCCTCTAGATGAGTTTTTAAGAAATGGATGTCTAAGAAGACCCCATGGCTGTATTTTCTACATGTGTAAGCATTCATATTTTTTTAGACATAAGAGACTTTGGCTTTTGCCATGTTCTTAAAGGTGTATGTGACCAGAAAGAATTAAGACTCCTGTTTCATGCGGTAGCACCATTTACACAATTTTCAAAAATTCTTATTTTTTGAAAAACAATATTCATTTTAATTTATAAATATTTTGGTGCTCTTGTTAGAAAAGTAGTTTCACTGCTTTTTAGAGTAAAGTAGTATAATCAGTCTTTTACCATAGCTGATACAAAGAAAATAATACCACAGTACAGTTGTAGCTACAATTTCTTATTGTAGCAAAGTACAACATCTATGGCCAAGATAAAAAGATTCTAGATTATGCGAAATGGACTCAGTTTGTTCATTATCATTTAGGTCAAAGCTGGGAAGTCTTCCATGAGGCAACACTGTGATGTAGCAATAGGAGTGAAGAATCAAGTTATGAAGTTAATAAAATGAGGTGGATTAGAAACTTAAAAGGTAATTTGTCTTTCTTAACATTAGGAGATAGGGGGTAAAGCTGCTTGGGCTGCTCAAGGAAGTAGAATAAAGCCACTCCTCTTCTCAAAAGAGGGTAGAAATGGTGATCACTGGATCAGTGTGTCTGTATTTGACAGGAGATTTTGAGATCACAACTTGAAAAAAGCAGAAGCTC
The DNA here is from genome assembly GCF_000247695.1 of Heterocephalus glaber. The sequence goes on along the minus strand of NW_004624753.1, from coordinate 17,535,765 downwards.
CAGTTTCTGCAAAAGCTTCCACTGCCCCTAATTTTTTCTTAAAAGTTTTCTTCAAAAATATCTATCAATATTTTCCTGAGTACTGAAATATTTCCTGAAGGTATTGAAGGTAGAGAATCTGCAATTCTGATTAAGGTTACAATAATAAAGCAAGAAAGGAATTATGAACAAAAGAACTTTGTATAATAGTTGTACGGAGGTATTTTTGCTAATCTATTTAGAAAGCCTCACATTGTTAAAATATAATTTATCACTTAGTAATTTCTATGTTCATGGTTATTTCCATAAATTATTGGACACTGTTAGGTATTTTCATTACAGTGTTTGTATGCAAAGATCAAATTCAAGTTTTGAAATCTTTATTAAAAATAAAAACAACTCAACAAATGTAAGAAATGGAGTAATTATTCCGAGGTAATATAAACCACTGAATTTAAAAATCCATTTGATGATGAAATGAACTGAGTGAAAAATGGGGTTACTGACAAAGTTGAATTTATCAGAGAATACTGAAGCATATGGAGTAGTCAGTTGAAAATATAAAAATTAGGGAAAAATCCTTCTCCCTTCAGACCATAGCAAAATAGGTCTAAAAATGTAAAAGGTAGGCTAAGGCTAATTAAAGAGATCCTAATATCACTTGTACAATTAGAACTTAAACATATTATCTTTGCAAAAATAATTGTTATTAAAAATAAAGTATAACATATAAATTTTATCCAACTAAAATATTAAAGTATGTATCATTTCTAAAAGTAGTAATTGTTCTCATATATCCTTGCAAAATCATTCAAAAATATACTAATAAACTAAAATTTTTAAAAATCATGTTCTTACCTATGATTAAATGTTTAATTTGAAAGTGGCTCACTTCAAAGACTTTATCTGCTATGATATAATTTTAATAATGTTATCACTTAATTTTTCTGACATACCTGTAAAATGTTTGAATATAACATAAAACCACTATTTAAAAAGGTATAATGTATACATTCTGTTACATAATAGTTTTATTGTTTTAAATTATAAAAAACACACATTAGGATTATAATAAATAAGAGTAGTTTTGCAGGGAAAAATGCTAGAGAAATGTCCACTGTGCACTCCTTTTCTCCTCTTACTTCTCGTGACTTTAAAAGTATTTTATTTTGCTTTACATATTATATGTCCCATAGATTTTAATACACTGTGCACAGTTTATACATTTGAAAGTTTAGGAGATCCAGTTCAATCCTTCCTCAGTAAAGAAGAAAAAAGAAATTGAAAGAAAAAAAGTGCACAAGTAAACAAAACCTCTACAACAACAAAAAATGAACTCACTAGACCTAAAAACCTTAATTCTGTACAACTTCTTACTGCAAATTTTTAGGTTGACAACTGCTATAGAAAATTATAAGAAAAGAAAAAAATGGAGACAAAGTCTCTGTAAATAGGGAAGGGTGGAAGGGGTGAAGGGCACACAGGTAATGGGGAAAAAATAAGAACCAAGACACATCATGTACAGGTACAAGCACCCAATGATAAATGTAAACGTTTGTATACCTAAAATGTATCAATAAAAGAATTTAAATAAAACAAAGAAAGTTCCTTATCTTCATGTAGACCCACCGACAGTATCAAATGTTAAAGTGATGTTCGATAATAAATACTCTTTCTTATTCCATTGAGCCAAAACCATACTCTCTGGAATACAAGGCCTTAGATCTTAGCCAAATTGCCTTACTTTCATTAAAACAACATTTATTGAAAGGCTCAGCTAAAAAAAGAAAAGTTGTCCAAGGGTTAGGAGATGGTGGGAGGGGAAGGGGAAAGGGAAGAAGGGAAAGGAAAAATTATGAGAAAGAAAAAAAAATGGAATCAAACTCTGTTGTAAATAGGGAAGGGTGGAGGGGGTAAAGGGTACACAGGTAATGGGAGAAAAAATAAAAACTAAGATACATCATGTTCTGGTACAAACACCCAATGATAAATGTAAATGTATTTTATACCTAAAATGTACATATATATAAAGAAAAGTTGTAGATTTTTTTTATAGGAAAGGGTAAGGAACTGACTCAAAATATTTGTGGAGAGCAATCCTTAATGTCAGTGTGCTTAAAAAAGAATAAGAAAGCAGGATTCTTCCTACCTCATAGCCACTTATTACCTTAGCATTTTTCTATTTACTGGGCTATATATATAAAATCTATCTTTATATGCTAGGAAACTGCACTGGAATAGTTTAGAGACTGTTTAATGGAAAAATCTTATTAATATTCATTGAAGTAAGACAGTTTTGGAAATAAATTGCTAAAGAATTGTAGAGAACACTTAGGTAAGAATAGCAAGGAAATGAGAAAAATTGGTAGGGATACCCACCAACTGTTAACAAATAGGGAAGAGGCATTACAACCCAGTCGAGTGAGTTCCAAAGGTAATTATCAGTGGCCAGTACTCACTTTGGAGGAGAAATACTACCGATAATTTCTGCTACCTTTCAAACATCCTTGGGCTAATCTAGAGACACACCTGTAGCTGGCACAGACCATGTTCTTCTCCCCAGCTAATTCACATGCAGACTGAATGCTGCTGCAGAAGCAGGGAGGGAATGAGCTATGGTCAAGCAGCACCATGGCAAGCTACCAGCAATTAGTGAAATCTCTTATTGAGCAGGATTGGAATGGATCTGCCTACCCAGCTAGTTTCTCCACAATACCCCTTAGAGAGTACACAAGAACAAAGAGCAGTTTATATTTAACAGCCACACTGACTGTTTTTACAATGACCAAATGATTAGGCTGTTTAGTCAATGGGAAAACTAGAAATGGATATTTTCAAAGTAATCAAAGGTTCTAATGGTTCTAACCCACTGAGAAGCCAAGCAGAGGACCTGATTCAAAGTTCTAATTCTAAGATCATTCACTGAAGGATCTGCTCATCAAAGGACACTTCTGTGGGTTCCACCATGTCCTGTGATTAGCACACAGCTTCAGGAAACACTCTAAGGTCATACCACATGGGACCACACCCTCACATCAGCCAGATCACCCCAATGTTGCCACAAAGCCTAAAAAATTAAGTACTCTTTCATTTTCCTTCTTCATTAAACCCTAAACAGTGAAGTCCGAGGCAGCAATGCTTCTATTTACACATTGGTTCAAAAGAAATCTCTTCTTGGTTAAGAGCTAAACTGTAAACAGATAAAAGTCATAAATTTGCATACCTTTGCAAAGCAGGGCATTAGGAACACAATAAAAACATATAGCACACTATCAGTAAATTCATTCAAATGACATCTGAGAGTTTAAAAATGACATACTTTTAAGGATCTTTGTACAAGTGTGAAAACCTCACCCATAATGATTCAAGGTTTCTGCCTGTTACTGTAATGCTATTTTTCATATTCAACAAAAATCTGATCACCTTCACTCACTCTCTTGGAGCAAGGCCAGCTGGCTATAGAGGACCCACCATGAAGTCAGTAAAGTCAGATTTCTGCATATGTCTAAAAATGACATTCAAATCTGAGGAAAAAAGCCCCACTCAGATTCAAATCCAAAACTTCTTTCAGGAGGAAAGGAAGATTAAAGTTGGTAACTATTGTTCTGCTTTTGGAAGGTATAATAGTTACAGGCAAGTAAAACTCTTTTATAGATAATACTTTGCTTTGAGGGAGCTACAAAGGACTATTTTATATTGTCTGTCCTGAGCCTATTTTTAAAATCCATAATAGTGGAAGTATCTCTTCAAATAAACACATAACAAATTAAATCTGAAAGAAGTAGCTGGTGGAAATTCAGAGTTACTTAAATGGGTGATTCCTTGTGTAAGAAACCTATGTAAGAGGCAGAAGAAAGTGACAGGATTGGGAGAACAGATGAATACTATGGGGTGCACACTATGGATATCAAAGGGTGATCAAAAAATACAATGAATATGTAAAATTTTATATTACAGCAAAAGACCCATTGTCATTAATCCCATCAAAATAGTTCCCTTTGCTTCAAACACATTTATCCTATTGCTCTTGTGACTTTCTAAAGCAGTTCTGGAAATCATCTTTCCTGAGTGTCTTTAAGAAGAATAACAAAAAAATACAGTGAGTGCTGCTGCTGAGTGCCCTCAAATGGAAAGGCAGACATAAAAATATCAAGCTGTGTCCTTATCTGCATTATTCACTGGATCTGGTACCATGTGATTTCTAGCCTTTCCCCAAAGTAAAAATGACCATGAAAAGTAAATATTTTGAATCAACTGAGGACACTGAGGCAGCCACAACAGCACAACTAAAGACACTCATGAAAAAAGACTTCCAGAACTGCTTCAGAAAGTGACAAGAATGATGGAATATGTGTGTTCAAAGCAAGTGGGCAGTCCTGAGGGGGATTAATGGCAATGTGTCTTTTACTACAATAATTTTTTAAAAACTGACTATATTTTTTGATCATCCCTTGTAGAAGCACATAAATTCCACTTCTTTGGCATATGTTAGACTGAAATCTCTTTCATTTATAGGATGGCAGCCAATCCACAGGATGGGCCAGGTGGTGCCATGGCAGTTTCTTTCACCAAAACATGCAGACACGCAGAGGGGAACTGTGGCTAATACCCTCAGTCCTCTATGCAGGGCAATCAGGTAAATTCCCTGCAGAGTTCCAATAGTAGACTCAGCACCACGGACCTGGGCCAGGCCTTCTTCCACCTACTTTGGTGTAAACTTTAGGAGGCTGTGTACCTTATGAACTCCATTATCTTCTGCTAATGAAGGATTTGGGAATTGTGACCTAGGGTATAGGAGATTTGGGTTTGCTATCCCTACTAGTCTCTTTCATACTTAAAATTCACAATTCTACCAGTCTTCATAGGGTCTCCAGTAAGTAGTAATGACTAAGTCTATAGCATTTTGTAGCTCTGATCTCAAGTTTAAATCTTTATGTCTGAGTTTTATTTATGTTACTATAATATCTTCTCCAGGGACTACTTGAAGACCCTGATGAAACAATGCCTGTTATATGAAATGATTACAGAAGAGTGGGGCCAGTGCTTTTCCTGACAGGCACTCACTTGTGCTGCCATCCTCAGCAGGGCCATGTAGGCTGACTGGTTACAAGCCCTCAGTCGCTCTCCAGTGTCTGGGAAGAACATTCTATGTATCAAGCCAAAGATGACACTGAGACCTTGCAATTAACTTGTGAAGTTCAGTGCAGATTATTATTAATAATAAATAAAAAGTACTAAAGTCTGAATGATTCACCTGCTGTAGTAAATTGCAACTGGTGTAGTAAATAGTGGGTTTTCTAAAATCAGATCATTTTCATTCCTATTTTGATATGCATTCTTGAGTTACTCAGGAGAGGAAATGATGTTTTCAATGCTGGAACTAATTTTGATGATAAGGTACCTCCCTTCCCCTTTCCCTTTCTCTCTCCTTGGAGTACTGGGGACTAAACCCTAAGACCTTTGCAAGTAGCTACAAACACCCAGCCCTTTAAACATTTTTTTAAAATTGGAGACAGTCTCAATAAGTTGCAAAATTGCCCAGGCTGGGCTGAATTTGCAATCATCGTGCCTTCAGTGCTGGGCTTACAGGTGTGTGATACCATATGGTCTTAAGACAGTAGTTCTGAAGCTTTTCAGTGTTACTTTTAAAATCGAGGACGCCAAAGAGCTTCTTCTTATGTTGGTTATAGTTATTTAAAGTATTAAATCATTAGAATAATAATAAGGTCATTACATATTAACATAAATAACTTTTTTTGGTACTGGCAACTGAATCCAGGGCCTCATATATATAGGCAAGCACTCTACCACTGAGCTACATCTCAGCCCATAAGTGACTTCCTTAAAACAAAAACTAAATACATTTTCCAAGACAAATAAATATAAAATTAGTGCAAGTATGGCTATGTTTTATATTTTTGCAAGTGCCTTTAGTATCTGGCTTAATAAAAGACAGCTAGACTCTCATACCTGTTTCTGCATTCAATCTGTGGTGATATGTTGTTTTTGTTAAAGTATATGAAGAAAACTGGCTTCAGACAAACATGGAGTCAGAAACGGAAACAATAGTTTTAATAGCTTTTTCAGATAATTATGGATATTCCTTTTTGATACTATACAAAAACTCAACTAAGGCTAATTTCATGAAAAATCTAAAACCTATCAATAAAATTTTATATTGTTAAAATTCATTTTTGTTGGTGCATCTTCTACTTTGAGTGACTCTTTTTCCCATGCATGACTTTTAATATTCACTGGTTATCCAGAAAATATGGATTAACAGAGTTATGTAGATTTTCAAAATATTCATGCAATTACACAATGTTGCATAATCATTTTGGTTATTAGCAGAAAAATCTTTAAACAATGTGAAGTCATGGTGGCAGACACAAGCTTTTCAGTATTTTAATTGTTTTTGAAAACCTGAATTGTATCGCTAGCAACAAAGTATTGTCCATTGTTTTCCTTGAAGCAAGATTCTCAGTTAGGTTAATTTCTGAGAAAGTGCATGTGAAATACCCAAGCCTGAATAACAATTGTTTGTGTCAGTTATTCTTTCAGGCACAAAAGACACTCCATAAAAAAGTGGATATTCCAATTTGTAACTTAGCTGCCTAACTAACTGCTTTATGCATTCTTTTCATTTCATCATACATAATATAAAAAGATAGACACTAAATAGTTATTTGATAAAATTAATAATACTTTTTATTTCCATCAAGAATGTTTGTAAGAGAAACTAGTTTTTCCCCCTACAACTATGGTGGATAAGAATCCAATACTAGTAGTATAATTTGGAGCCACTGCTTAATTCATGCTAAGACACCAGCAGTTTTCCCCCTTGCTCTGACACTCTCAGTGTAAATGTGAGCAAGGGAACACTTAGTATTGCTCCGAAAACAGTTCTGGCTGTGCAGACCTCCTGAAGGAGCCTTGGTCATCCTGTGAAGACCACTAGTAGACAGTGAACTCGCATACTTTCATTTAGCAGATACTGGATACCTCCACATAAGGAAATCTGACCATGATGACCAAGGTAAACAAGCTTCCCCTGGCTTTATGCCCAGGCACTTGAAAGGGCTCTCTCCTTACGTGAAAAGAGCAGTCTTTCTATCTAAAATAATGATTATATCTACCTGCTCTAGCCCGGGCCCTTGACCTTCTTCACCATGGAATAGTTAGGTATTAGACACATTTTGGGAGTTACCTATTGGAGTATAAACTCTAATGTCTCAGACTCTTCAGGTCAGTTAAACATTACCGATCACTTCTTCACATGCAAGGCCCTTCAGGATCTGTTCCCAACACCCTTATGTGGCTTTGTTGCTCCTTGTCCAATGTAAGTGCCTAGTCAGGCCAATTTTCTCACTAGCTGCCAAAAACATGATCGCATTCATTCCTAGCTCAAAATATCCTCAATCTTGTCTTCTTCCAACATCATTTGCCACACTCATGCTTGAAGGTTGAGATTCATGAGATTTCCCCTGCATACTTTTTCTTGCAGTATTTCAATTTTTCATATGATAGCTTTATTATATAAGTGGAATCTGATTTGTATAGTCACATATATCATATTAAACCAAGCAGCCAATAATGCTGCATGAGCTCAAAGTTTCTAATTTCACCCACCAAGGGAATACAACAAAATCAAGGGGATCTCTCTGAGTTGGTACAACTTCTTGTACTGTGTGAAGCTATTATGATTGTTTAGGTCTTATCTCTTTAACTGGATCATGTGCTACTTTACTCCAGAGGGCAATCACACACACACACAAATTTTTTGACTAAGTCTTGAGTCATATACAGGCTCTCAATAAATGCTTGTTGTATGAATATGAACTTACACAAATACAACACAACTAAGAAAAAATTAATTTTTGGAAGGTATTTATCAAAAAAATTTTATGAACAAGGTAAAAAATTCTTGCTAGTAAGGCATTATTTCAACTGCAACAGGACAGTCTTCCATATTAAACAAAACAGTAGGATATGCCTTTCTCATCCATTCTGAAGGATTTAATGTTAAATACTCATGTATATAGATTAACTGAAATTTGATTTTTATACTAACTTGGGAAAAATTACGGACATCTCTAAAATAAAACACCAATTAACCAACAATCTTGCCAAAGAAGCTGTAAGAGCTGATTCTGGTTTTGTTAAAGGGGATATTATCTTCATCAGATAATAATGCAAAAATGGCACAAATTCCAGCTAAATATTTATCCTGTCCAATACAACCCACCACAGAAGATTTATGCATATACTAATAAATTAGAGTAATTCTCTACATTTTTACTTATAGTTTCTTTGAGATGGCTTTATTTAGTGGCCACTGGAAATGTAATTAAAGTTAGTAAGCTCTAACTGAATATCTAGCTACTGTTTTATGGGATAAAAAAGACATTCACAGCCAAAAAAATGGTGGCAGCCATTGTTGGTGGCTTCCCCAATAGGCACAGCCTCCCTCTTTGTTGTCTAGCTAAAGTTAGAATTCTCTTTAAAATGTGATCAGGTAAGGTGGACTGCTCTCTCAGTTCTAAGGGGGACAGTCAAGCCAATTACGTTCTTCCAGAAAGTTTCCTCCTTGATAAAAGGAGAGCTACAAGGAAAATCACACCTTCCTGTATTTGGAAACATTTGTGTGAAGAAGTTCTTGAGATGCAGTAATTATTCAGCAATATGAAGCAAAAGGCCTACAGATTGAAACTTAAGTTGCTAAGGGTAATGGGACAGAAAATAAAAAAGCCTGAATCTGTGATATCATTGGGCTATAACACCAACCCTGAAAATGCCTCCTATAAGACTTGCTGTTACATGAATTAGTTCAATGACCTATTATATAGCCCACTTTTAGAGATGGTTATTCTGTTTCCTGCAGCTGAATGTTTCTGTAGATATATTCACAGTATTGTAATATATAATACCATAAGTGCTATAGTAGTTATGACTACACACAAGTAAAAATAAATTGGCCTCCCCAATAAGCCAATTTCCCCAAAGAAATTGCCTCTGCCACTTGGGAAGAACTGTTCTAGATGATAAGGGATAGGCATTTAAAAAGCAGACATAGGTGAAAAAGGAATTTTAAGCAAAAGAAACTCAGGAGTAAAGGCATAGAAGAATAAGTTGTCTGGGAAGAGCTTTTTCATCTTACACCCCTGATGTCTAGCGTAGGGCTGGGCACATAATTAGTGCCAATAATCCTGATGAATATCTTGGAATGAGCCTAGAAAAACTGGCTAAGGTCAAACTGAAATAGGTCTTGTGCATCATAGAAAGGAAACAATAAAACATTTCACAGACTTTTATTTGTTTTTGTGGCACTGAGGCTCAAACTTGGCCCTATGCTTTCCAGGCAGACACTCTACCACTGAGTCACATCCCCAGCCCATTTCACAAAAACTTCAGAGACAGAAAATGAAGCCACATAGTAGTTCTTTAGGTTTATTTTGCTAGATGATAATGGCTGGATAGGGATAGCTTTCTGACACCATTCTCCAGGTTTCCTTCTTGAGTGGGCTTCATGTACCAACACTCTGACCAACAGATGAGAAATCATGAATGAAGATCAAGAATACCAGCACTTACACTGCTCAAACATTACTTTACCTGCCAGTGCACATATTTTAAGTCATGGAGCTAAGAGTTGAGAACCTGTTATTCACAAAAATAGTATTTTCATGTGAGAATTATAAAAATTCTTTCTGAACTTCCACTTTCTGTTGCCACCGTTAAGGGGGGTGCTTACAGAAGTGTACACCAGGGTCCTGATCCTTAAGGAGCTTGTAACATACACAAGGGAAGAACAAATTCAATGAGATAAGCAGTAATGAGGCATACTCCACACCTACAGTGATAGCTGGAACAGAGTGATCCCTGAAGAATGATTTATGGGGGAGATAGAACTTGGATTGGGTCCATGTAGGGTAGAGAATCAGCCAGTAGGTGATATGGTTAGAGGTACAGGCTGCGTGAATCTGCTGAAGGCCAGTAATGCCACAAAAAACCAAGGTCACCTCTTTGTCTAAGAAAACACAAGGAATCTTTTTTTACTCTGCTCTCATAACCCCTGCAATAGAGAAGACTTCTGACACCAGATATATGGGGATTTCTCCCCTCCAACAAACAAGCAACCAATTTTGCAGCAATGGACACCAGCTGAGTGTCTTCTCATTTATTTTATTTTATTTTTTTTTGGTACTGGGGATCAAACTCAGGACCTTGCACTTGCGAGCCAAGCATGGCATAATTTTGATACTGTCTACTTGGACACAGTGTCATCTTTCACAGCTTAAGAGCTCAGTCCCAAGACTTCTGCTCCTCCCACTGAAGATGTCAACTGCAAGCCCAGTTTATTTTAACCCATGGCTACCCAGCTAGCCATAACTTAGGGTTACCTTAACCCATTTCTTAGGTTCAGTTAATTTTCTGGAGTGGCTCACAATTTATGTTTACTAGATTATTACACAGAACATTACATAGGATGCAGATGAAAAGATGCATAGGGCAGGGCCCTATCTCAGTACGCCACTATTGTAATTTGGACCTGGAATGTTCCACTAAAGGCTCAAGAGCTCAGAGGGGGAGCTTTTTCAAGGTGACTGGATTATAGGGTGCTGTACTAATTAATCTATGGATCAATCCACAGATGAGATCAGAACTAAATGTGTTATTAGGTGGTAGGGTCTGGTGGGAAGAGAGGGGTCACTGGTGGCATGACCTGGAAGGGTATATCTCCTCCTTTCTTTTTCTGTTTCCTGGCCAACATGATATAAGCAGCTTTCCTCCACCAGACCCCTCCACCATGCTGTTTCTGCCTTGGAGCCAGCCAATAATGGACTGAAAATGTGAGCCAAAATAAATCCCTCCTCCTTTAAGTTATGGGTGTCAGTATTGTGTCTCGATGAAAAAAGTGATAAAGACAGTCATTCTCTGGAAACTTCTCCATGTTCAGCTACTCAGAAGATCTCCGAAACCTGTCCCTGTGGGCTTTTATGGAGACTTCATAACACAGGTATGACTGTTTTAGGCTGGTGGGGACACCTAGCAAGGCCTGTCTGTGCAGTAATTCCCCTACCCCAGGGTTAGGGGTAGGACCTCTATGGAATTAGGAGGCTCTCATGACCTACACTGAACAAAATAGGTCATAGAATTTCTTTATGGCCAGCTCTAAGACAAAGGGTGTTGGGGGTGGGTAGGGAAGAGGTGAAGATTAGGGTTCCTATGACCAATCTTAGGGAAAAGAAACTCTAGTTTCTATTGCCTGCCTTGGAGAAAGAGTTATAAGTCAGGAAGTGTGGCTAAAAAACAAAAAAATATATATCATAATATCACAACTTCTTATCCTGTTTAAGTAAATTATAGTTCTGTATAATATCATTTCCAGGACAACTTCAAAAGCTGTTCATGGAAAAGATAATTTAAACTGCTTAAAAATTCTCAGAACATGATAGTTGGGTATGCTGTACTCTGACAATGACTAAATACTTAAATTTGTTTTTAAAAAGTCCTAACTACAGTATATATAAGATGTTATTTTCAGTTATCAAAGGAGAATCAGAGACATAGTGTACTATTTCAAAACTCAGGGTTTATTAAAAGAGAAAGAAATTTATATAACTATAACAAAAATTCAAGCCATACCTCAGAACAAGAAGGAGCCATATAAAGTAGTAGTGAGTGAAGGAGTAAAAGTATGAGGAATGGTAGCTTACTTCCAGTCAAGGGAGGAATCAAGGCAGTCTTTGTGGAAAAGATGACACAGTTGAGGTAGATCTTGAAAGGCAGAGAGGTTTAGAGGTTTGGGAGATTATTAATGTAAAGCTGAAGGTATTCTAAGTACAGACAAAGGATAAGGGTACTTAGGATTCTCCAGAGGAAGAGCATGAACATAATTGTAAAAGGATTTAGATCGTGTTACGTGATTAGAAGCTCAATGGTCCCATACGGCTGGCTGTGTGTTGGAAGCTGGAGAAACCAGTTGCTGCTCAGTCCAAGAAGTTGGAAGCCCCAGAACAAGAGGGACCAACGATTGCAGCCTCAATCTGAGGCTGAAGACTTGGAAGGTCCCTGGTGAGTTACTGGTTCAAGTCTATGTTCAAAGACTGAAGAATCTAGAATCTGTAAAAATAGCAGCAAAAAACCTCACTTGCTCAAAATGGGTGTAACATGTACTAAGTTGAGTTTCCTGTTTCTGCCTCTTTCTGTTCCATCTGAGTTTGGCCTACTGGAAGGTGCCATCCAGTTCCTGGTGGATCTTCCTCACTTAGTTGGCTGACCCACATGTCAATCATCTCTGAAGGCAAACTCACAGACACAACAAAAAGTGTGCTTTACCAATTTTCTAGATCTCTCTCAATCCAGTCTGTACTGACAACCAAGATTAAACACCAAAATAAGTAAAGGAAAAAAGTGAAAAATTATGCCTTTGCCAAAACATCTTTGATAGAGTAGATACTGCCCTAAAAAACTGTGACAGATATTGACTGTTTTTCTTTAGACCAGATAGAAAGAGCTTAACTATCTGAAAAATATATTTTCTAAAGAGAAAGATGCATTCAACTCACCTGATTTTATTTATGTATTTTTTATTTATCTATTTTTGTCTAACTGCTAAAGTAAAGGAAATTCTTCACAGACTAGGTATCTTGGAAAATTAAAAGACTGATTTATTATACTGGGAAAGTAAATCTGAAATCTTCAAACAGAGACCAAAGGAGCCAAGGGAAAAGCAGATAGAAGACATAGGCTAGGAAGACAGCAAGAATGAAAGTTGACTGCCACCGCTGATCCCTGGGCTCTGAGGGAATCATTTAGCCTCTCATTTTAAAAAGTGAGTGAAATGAGATATTTGGGTTAAATAGTCTCCAAGAAGCCTTCTGCTTCTGCAACAAGATGATTCATATCTCCTAACTTTGCTTTACTCATCCTACACAAAGCCAGGATTCACATGTGCAGAGGCAGCTTCTCAGACAGCAAGGTAATAGGTATTCCCACCAAGTGGCCACATCTAATTAGTAGTACCATGGCTTTGAGAGGGGTAAAAATATAATCTGAAAAGGGCTGTTAAGTGCTTAATGTTCTTCAAGTCATTCAGAGTTCCATGAGACTTCCTTTCAACTTATAAAATATTACCTAAAAGGCATTATTTGAAGGAATAGCATTTTAAACATATTTAGAATCTTTGAACTATTCTAAATTGAGAAATTATTTAAAGAAGCCATATCTATCTTTTATGCATTTGGAACAATAACTAGCCAGGAGAAGAATCATATCATTTCCTAGAAAGTAAAGATAATTTTTGTCAATCTAGAGAACTGTTAAGATTAGATTATAATTCCTTTCAAACACATTTTTAATAACATTCTTCATGGGAAACTAGCTACAGATTAAGGCATATCATCAATTAAATTAGAGGACTAGACTTGCTACATTTTAAGGAATACTAAAATAGTCTACTATTGGTACTATTAGCAAGAAAAATAATAATAAGGCATGGTATAGACTTAAAGAATGTTATTCATTACCCCATTGGTAAGCAATAATCATAATTGTGACAATAAAAATTCATATTACTGTTTTAATAAATAATTTCAACACTTTTTTTTTTTGCAAAGAGTCGAATGTGCTTTGCACATATCAGGTTATCAGTTACTAACTACACTGGTCTATGAATCCTGTTAACATCACTGTGGGGAAGGACACCATGGCTTCTTGTGGCCTCTAGCTCAGAGGGGTACAAGTATACATGTTTACAGGTGATGCTAGGTTTTCCTACCTCTTGCCAGTAATACGTATTTTTTACTCAAATGGCACACTATCTTACTGAAACAAACACCAGGTACAATCAATCTTAGGTCTAGGGATAGAAACACAAAAGCATTTTTCATGAGAATTCTAGTCACATAATTTCATGCATACTCATATAACAATGTTACAAATCTTAATCACTGTTAAAATTACATGAAATAATTTTATGATGCAAATAACATAAAGTTAATAACTAGCTAGAGGAGAACAAATGATAAGATTGTAAAAAATACCACCCAGTAAGAATTATTTCTGCTACATAGTGAAACCCATAAACCTCACTTACAGGACTACTTTATAAACCAGTCATTTGTGAACAATCACTTTAAACCCTCATGCCATTCATTATCCTGAAAAACAGGATAATGGAATGCTCTATTGCTCCAAAGTCTGCTCATCATAAACAGTCCATCCCTCCTTGCTGACTCCAAGAGCTGTATAAACATACTGCAATCCAATCTACTACATCTCATAGAAATCCTTGCTTTAAGTAATCTATAAAATGCCAATCTAATACAAATACAAGAAAAAAAAGTTCTTGCTAACACAACATTCTGTATTTACAGTATTCTGAATAGTGCTTAAACCTGCACTGATTGTAAAAAAGTCACTCCCCCCCAGATTGCCTCCCAGCCCAGGCTGACAGCTCGCTTAGTTCTCTCATTTACACCACACTGCAGTAACATAAAGAAGGGTTTACTATTAATCCAGGTTTTACTACAAAGCGGCCCGTTATTTCTCTGTCAAACACTGGCAAGAGTGCCAAGTGTCTGTCATCCAACTCAGAGGATTAAGTCTTCTTTTATAGTCTGATACTTGTACCAATTTATAAAAATACAGATATAGTTTCTTAAGAGTTGGTCACAGTCTATATTTTGGCTTGGATTCAGGCAGTAGAGGTTGATTATGACAGCTGGCAGGAAACTGAGGGGAGAATACATCCTCCCTCTCAGTCACCACATTTCAGTTCCCATAGTGATTAATCCGTAATTGAATGCTGTCTTTGTACATTTCTTTTCAAAAAGCTTTAAGTAAACTTAAGTTGAAAACATACAGTTGATTGAAAAAAGAAAAGAGGCACCTCATCACAAACAGATACAGTTAAATTTTGTGACATACTTCCATATAAGAACAAATTAACCCCAATAAAGGTATTATCAGTTCCTTCAAATTCTTAAAGCATTTCGTTGTGGTCTGAGCTTAAACCTAAGACATACGTAAGTTTTTCCCTCCAGACATCATATCTTTGTAAATAAGCTATTTTCAAATGGTTTTGCAATATTCAAGTATAATTTAAAGCAAAACATGTTCTTATTGGGCACATTACTTTATATAGTTCGTGTTATAAAATAACAAAGGTGTAATTAGAAATTAATTTTAGGAGAGATGGACATCTATAGGACATCTATAAAATACTCTATAAATAGCAATTAACTTAACTTATAAGAATACAAACTATAATAAACCAAATGAGACATGGAAAAAATAGTATATATTAGGCCTTTCCTAAATACATGGATGAATTTGAAATGCAGATTCCTAGTTTTTGCCATACTGCTTATCAAAAATTTTATCAAAAGATTGAGAAACTCTAAATCATAAAAGATTTTATCTAGTACTATGGTGTCCATTACTTCTCTTTTGCAAGTTTTCCAGTTAGCATGGATATTGTTTTGTGAACTCATTAAAGGCTCTAACCTAGACTCACCTACAGTATACCTCAGAAGGTGACTTACTGGCATGCAGTGTTCACTGTTACTTATGTGTTGGCTTCACATACATATATCTGTACAGAAGTCATCTGGTGTTCCTGAAAAGGCTGTCGACACAAACACACCCATGTGTTCATATGCACACACTGTTTTCAAACATAGGCAAAGTTCTTTAATGAAACATGGATGACAGACATGAAGTACCCAGAAGAATTCCTGGTAATCAGAAAGATTCTGGATTTGAGCCCCAGATGAAAGATACAATACTGTAGGCAGGTGGTCTGGGGTTTTTGGGGAGACTTTAGGAACAACAGGTTATCTTCTAACACTATGACTGATCTCTTTTGCTCTTGATTCATTTCCTTTCTCCTTTATTTTGTTTTCTTCTCACAAAAATTTTTTGAAAGTTTTCAAGACTTCAAATTCACTACTGTCACCCACGTTCACACTTTGTCTTCATTTTAGATAAAAATTTTTCTGGAAATCTAATCATATATCTTTTTCCACATGAGATGAGCAGAAGTTCTGTTTCTGATTTAACTTTTTAGTTCCTTCAGATTCTTTTGCATTTGGAGGGAGGTACAGGTACTTTTTTTCAGAAAAATTATTAAGCAACTCAATATTATAGACATTCTGAGATCTAGATCATTCATTTAATCCAAAACATCATCAGTGACTACAGTTCGCCAAAGGGTGTTTTGTGTTTTACAATTACTTATATGCCAGCTTTAGTAGCTACTTTTGAGGGACTACAGTGCTTAGGGAAGTTCCTATTGAGCAACTTCTGTGAAAAATAAGATTAAAATTAAATATAGGGTAAATAGTATTATCCTATATTCTTCTTACCTTAGAATTGCACACAGCAATGTTAGCAGGAAGCTGGGAAAATTGTTGCAACTCAAATACATCATGTGCTGCCCATCGGCTCATGTGGTTTTCAGCTTTGCTCGATCCAATCACGTTCTGGTTTGAGTGAACGTAAGCCACTTCCTGAACACCATCTAGGAGGTAATTAGTGTTTATTAGGTGATGTAGCAATATGAAGTAATACGGTTTCATGTATACTTTAAAATCACCAGCACTACATTAAAATAGGTTATCTGTGCTTCAATTTTGATGATGAAATATTTTTTAAAGGATTTTGTTTGGCAGTGCTGGGGATTGAACCCAGGGCCTTGTGCAAGAGAGGTAAGTGCTCTGCCACTGAACTGTATCCCTACCCTACTGCTTTATTTTTAATCCTCAAAGAAGACATTTAAGTTTTATGTTACTATCACAATATTCTTCAAATATGTTGGTCTAGGCTATCTTGGAAATGACTTTCTCCTCTCACCAATATGAGAACTGCTGATCATGTCAATCATGCAAAACAAAGCACAGTTACACAGTATGATTAAAAGAGCAAGGTGAAAAACATGTTCCTTAAATTTCAAAACACTGGGTAGTATGTATGGTACCAATTTCAAAACTCCCAAAAGATTCTTCTGCTAGGTAACAATCTTTAAATTTAAACCTGAAATGGGGGCTTGGGACACAAGAAAGTCATAGTTGAGAGTCCTCTCCATGAATTTCTCTAGTTAAAAAAAAAAAAAGTTGTTTACTAACTAAAGGAGTAATGCTGACATTATCTGTTCCTTAAATTTGTCCTTGTGTACAGTGACGGAATGGGAGTGTAGGCTGGTGACCAGGGGGTTCCTTTGTGTTGGCTCTGTTCAGTTTTATTATTTGCATTGTGTCTTTTTTTTATATATATGCCCAGAGAATGTCAAGATGGGAGCTCTTTAGGAAATGAAAAAAAAATTAACTCATGGCTTTTACCCAAAAGAGATTTTAAAAATGGCTGTTCTTTTTTTATTGCTTTGCTTTTAGGTGACTATAAATTATTTTAAAATTGTGGTCATAAAAGAGAAGGCTAGCCATGAAACCTGTCAAAGCTCCCTCAAACAGTGCTGGCAATGCACCTCAATCATGATCTCTAGCACTTGGGCTGGTTCAGCTCTGAAGCTCTCAACCGGAAAGGGCCAATCATGAAGTACAAGCCACTGTTACATAATGAGATTACAAGAACTAGGAAAACATTTGTCTTAAATTTCAAACTTTAGATAGTATGTGTGGCACAATTTCAAAACTCTCAAAAGGATTCTTCTGCTAGAAAATTTACTCCGATTTTTCTTCATTTTTATGGCACATTTTATGCATTATTCAAAATAGCATTAGTTTCAAAATATTGTCATCTTTTGCCAGAAAAAACCCCCAAATCAACTAATTGTTTAAAACATAGTTTGTACAATAATTCCTCAGACCTAAAATCTCATTGTAGCACAAGCAAAGGATAACCCAGTACTTTGTTACAATGGTACCAAAATATGTATTGCAATGAACTTTTAAATGAGACTGACAATAAAAGCAAGCCTGATGTATAAATAAGTCAAACAGAACAATGAAAAAATATCTCTGCTTTTATATTAGCTTCCTTCAAATAGTCTTTTGGGAATAAGCCAGGCACTGGAAGTAATACTAACTCTTAAAAAGCACTAAAGAGGGGCCAGGGATGTAGCTCAGCAGCACAATACCTGCCTGGCAAGCTCAAGGTCCTGAGTTCAATCCCTGGTACCCAGGAAGGAAAAAGAAAAATCATTAAACAGATTCTGGACAGAGATTGGTGGCCAGAGAAGCAGTTGTTCAATCTCTCTGAATCCCCACTTGAAAACAGTACCAGAACAGCAAAACCAAAAATCCATGCACAACATCACAGTAAAATTAGATGAGAAGGGCTGGAGATTTACCTCAGTGGTTCTGCCGCCGCCTCACAAGTGCAAGGATCTGAGTTCGATCCCCTGTACCCCCCCCCCAAATTAGATGAGATGATAACTCCAAGAGCCCTAAAACACAAGCAGGCAGGGACAACCCACCAAGAAGTACAAGCTCTGCATGGTATCAGGGTCTGTGTGAAGGAGAAGGAAGCACCAGAATGGCACCTGATGGACCTAAGAACAAGGTACCCTAGGACAGTCATAGGTATTTGTTGGAAAGCACGCCATGCCAGCCAGAGGTCAGCAGATGAATCTGTCTTGCTCGCCAGCATTGAGGGGATTGGGAGGCTGCAGGAAGAAGACCTGGGGAATTGGAGCACACTACCTTCTAGGAACTCCCCAAACTCACTCACCAGGGCTCCTGTCCAGAATAAAACTCAACAAAGAGGAGAAACTGCCGGGAGGGGATCACAGTGTGCAAGACAGAGGAATTAACTATTATGCAAAGGAAATATTTTTGTGTAAAAATAAGCATAAGAAAAGTATCAAGGTCAAATCTCAAAAATTATGAGAAAAGAATAAGCAGCATAATAAGTCCCTATCATTGAAAATAAGCCAGAGAGATGTGTTCACAAAACACATCAAAACTATAACTGATTATAAGAATGTAAAAGGAAATGTAAGCCAGAATTAAAACTCAGAAATGAGTGATGGAACTCAAGAGTCTCAGAACTTAAAAAATTATTTCAGAAATAAAGACTGAACTATGGTAGAAGGAACTAAGAGGAAATGAACACAAAAGATAATGTCTTATGTGAAATAGAAGGAAATTTTTAATAAGCAAAAAGAAGTGAAAAAAGAGATAAAATGGACTTAAGGCAAATTCTGAATGCAAGCAAAGTAAATCAAACACTGAATAATAGGAGTCCTTAAAAATGAAAGCCAAAGCAAAAGAATAGAAAAAGTAATAACACCATACAAGAAAGCTTTCCTGAAATGAAAGCCAAGGGAAAATGACATTGTGTATATGAGAATACTGATCCAGAATAACCAATACTAAGATATAATGTAGTAGAAATTACAGTGAACCCTTGAGTTCCAACTGACCCAACATACGAACAACCTGGGTTATGACTAGAATTTGTTTTAACTTATGACCAAAGTCTTGAGTTACAACCCGAATGCTGGCCGCTTCTGCTTCCAGATGGTTCTCATATATAGATTTAACCCTTAAAAAGTCCTGGAAGGGACATTACAACATTCTTCCCTGTATAGGGTTGAGAAAGCCTGGGCCAATGTCTCTCTAAGGACACTGAGAATCATTTTACCACATTGGATGGATGGATAGACAGACAGATAAAGACAGAGGCATTAAGCATGATTGCTAGGATTACAAAAAGAGAGCAGCACACCATGAATCTCCTATAGTCTTACCTAACACTAGCTTTTGTCTTGCCAAAGGAAATAAACCTAAGTCTGATCCAGTCTTGGAAGCTTATTCCTCATTTGCAGATAACATAGATGACAGAGGAACATGCTCAAGTGCACAGAAAATATATAATTGGCAAAATGCAAATTGAAGAAAACATTGTAGATGGCCCAGGTACTTCAAGAGGTAAACTGTAAGGCCAGGGATTTAGCTCAGTGGTGCCGCCGCCTGTCTCGCAAGTGCAAGTACCCAAGTTCGAAAGAGATGGAGGAGGATTCCTATGAATTAAACAGACTATGTAAAATTTTAAAACATGAGATCTGACTAAACTATAATATCTAGGGATGCACATTTGTGTGATTAAACCATTAACAATGTAAATAGGTTATACTATTGAATTTGGAATGACTGGTATTTATTGGGCAGAAAGGCTGTGATTAGGACCTGACACATGCAGAGAATTCTGGGGTACATGGCAAGGCTTCTCTAACATGATCTGGCTGGTCTTCCCTTTATCTTCCACCTAACCGCTTCTTTATTTGTACCTCAATATAACATCTTGATTATAGAGCTATTTTACAAGCCAATTCAATAATCTTTCACAGACCTATTAAATGCACCAAACTATCATTCAGAGAACAGTTTTAGAGTGTGTCTGTAGTTACCTAAAAGCTTATCCATTGATTCATATATCTGTTCCTGATGGACAACTCTCTCATTTGAAAATTTCACTGGTTTTCTTGGTATGAAGGTGCTATTTTTCTTATCACAGCTATGTAATTTTGAAGAGAAACTGTTTCTGTGTTTTATAGTTTTTGCTCTATGACTTTGTTTAGAGAAATAGAGGTGGCGGGCAGATAAATCATCTGAGGATGAAAATTCATCAATAAGCTGAGAGTTACAATGTTCATTTGCTAAACAGAATGGGTTTATTTTCTTCAATGTTTTGGGGAAACTGTAAAGTTCCCTTTTTTCCTTTTTTCTCTTAAACTTCAAAGAACTAGTAGCTCTTTGCCTTCTTACTCTTGACTTGGGGGAAATGTCAATGTCATCTGATTCATCACTAATATCACCAGTGCTTTTTCTTTTCATCATAGACTTCAGGGTCATGCCTTCAGCACTTAAATTTTTTGAAATTAATCCATTTCCTCCCTCATCAATCTTTCTACCATCATTGTTATTTCTTATTTTTATAGGGTTTTCTGTATGATAATCTTCAGATCCATTTAAGGGTAGCTTAAGCCTTATACGATTGTTGGGGACCCTCTGAGTTGTGTACTGTGTGGGAAAAATGACATCACTATCTTCTGATTCTGTGCCGTTCTGTAAAATGCAATGATGTCCAGCTGTAGTTTTAACATTTTTCTCATCATCAGACTCAGAAGAAACATTCTGTCCTAAAATCTCTCTTTTATCAAAAACACATTTTTCATTGGGACTTGGTGTGCTATCTGGTTGCTGATGTTCTGAAGTACCAACAATATCCTGAGTCTGCTGGCAGCCGGTGTCTCTGGCTTCTGTGGTGAGGCACGTGGGCTGCTCGTCCAAACTGTCCTCCCCAGAGGCAGAGTGTCCATTGCTCCCCTCAACTGCTTTAAATGTTGCCTCAAATAATTTCGAGAAACCACACTGGAATAAGGTAAGCTGTCCTGAAGATGCGGAGGCTTTGCTTGAGTCAGATGCTCTGTGTTTAGTGGTCTTTATTGTTGGGGTTCCCACAGATTCATTATCACTAAGGTCACTGCAGAGATCACTCCCTGCTGTCGGTCCTTGATGTCCTCTGGGTTCTTGACAGTCAGACTCTTTGGGCTATGTAAGAAGCAATGACAGAAACAGAAGAAAACATGATAATGTAACTATCACACTGGAAGGAAATTGATTTTGGTCAGATAGTTTAGGTACAAGTACTCGGTGTTTCCTACAAGTACATTTATAATGAATATAAAGGATTTAATATTAGAATCTGGTACAGTTGTGTCTCCTTCCAAAATAAATAGAAGTTCAATCTAGAGTACTGCATGATCAAATCATTTTCAAGGAAAACAGAGTGAGGTAGTCAGCTTGTAAGATGTAGGGACCCACAATTCTAGCCTTAGAAGTGAAAAGCATGCTACTCATTGCTTAAAAATTACTGAGATTTACTGGGTCCAGCAGATAATTCCAATCATGCTTGAAGAACAAATTTATAAGTTAACAAAGTAAAGAATTTACAGCTCCAGAATGGATCAAATTCACTGAAAATAAGTCCAATAGGATCTTAATCACTAGAAAATAAAATTTTGAAGTAAAATTTGCTATATCTTTAAGCCCGATATTTAAGCTTTTCACATTAATCAGAGTAAAATACATCCTTCAGTTTCCTATAACTGAGGCTTTATTTGTAAAAAAAACCCAAAAAACAAAAAGCAAAAAAAAAACTTTGGAAAGTGTTATCTAGTGATATTTCTGCCAACATTTGATATTCATATATTTCTGTAAATTTTAAAAAAAATCTTCACTTCAAATTCAAGATGACTGGGCTGGAATAAATTTATAGGTAAATTTCTGTTATGGCTTGTGTCTAGATGCCCCCGCCCCCAAGCCTCATGCAGTCATAGGTGGGGTTTTTTTCAGACTTAAATTGTGATGCTGGGATTAAGGGTGCCCCACCCTGGGTGTGAATGCTACCTGCCCTTAGGGTAAAATATAAGGGTCAAAAAGAGGGTTGCTGTGGTCACTTGTACCTTGCTGCTGCTGCTGCTGTTTGTCTTCTGCTGCATTCTGCTTGTTCTGCGATGCCCCTCTACTATGCCAACCTTTAGAGCCAGCTGATTATGAACTAAAATGTCTACAAACTGTGAGCTGAAATAAACCTTTCCTCCCTTAACCTCAGTTGTTGGGGTTTTTGTTGCAGCAGTAAAAAAAAGCAATTAAGACAATCTCTTAAAAAAAAAAAAAAGAAGAAAAGAAAAAACTGGTAATAATAACAAAAACCTTCCACACATTTTTTACCTCTAAAATGACCTTAGGATGACAACATACATCTTGTGGTATGTAAGGTGAGCAGCTACTGAATATTACAAGATCAAGGACTCAAATGAAATACAACATCTACTTTGATTCAGATAATGAGTGTATACAACAATGGCTATTTTTCCATTTAATTTACCTGGTAGTAAAAAGTTATTTGAGTTGGGCTGGTCATCTACACAGTGCATTTAATTTCTGATTTAGAGTTTGATGCAGTTAAAAGTGTAGTTAAGATATAAATACCTAATGGTTGCTCCTGAATTTTTTCTTACAATATGGATATTAAATTAGCATAAATTATTAATGAGAGGACACAAAGTGAGAACACTTTGATATTTTAAAAGGACTTAAAAAAAAAGATTGTTTTTCTTTTACCCAGTGAGAAATGGAAGAAAAAGGAAAAGAAACTTAGAATTGTCAGAATAGATGTTTTCCAGGCACGATGGGCTACACACCCAAACATGACTTACTGTTTCTAGTTCCTGTGCTGGAGGTCCTTCTTTCAACCATGTTGTGGCTGTCATGATCCCTGCTTCTACTTGGCCTTCTCTCTATGTCAGTAAGAAAAAATGCAAATAACTGTGTAAAACGGGGACGAGAGATAAAAACAACCAAACAACAGCAATGGCTTGTTAAATCTTGGCACTATAAAAGGAAAACTGAGTGCAGCTTGATTTAGCATTCTTTTTTTTTGGTACCGGGGATCGAACTCCAGGACCTTGAGCTTTCGAGGCAGGTGCCAGAACCACTGAGCTAAATCCCTGGCTAATAGTACTTCGTATTACAGGCACTAGTAGGAGAGGCAGAGGAGTGAAAAAATTATATTTATTTACCCAAGAATTGTATCCATATTACTCATTCTTATGTAATAATTTGGTAAGGACATATTAGCAACATTTCAAACACCA
The DNA here is from genome assembly GCF_000247695.1 of Heterocephalus glaber. The sequence continues at coordinate 17,512,163 of NW_004624753.1, read as the reverse complement.
GAGACAATGCTAAACATTGAAAAACTGAAATGTAACCTAATCACTGGTATATATACCATTCATATTTGTTAAAAAATATATTTATGAAGCCCTTAGTAGACACAAAAATGAAAAGGTCTATCCTAATATGAAACTAAAAACACTATCTTAATTATATAACAGCTTGTTACAACTTTTGGAAAAGTATTTGCACTTTCAAGCCTTTGGTATAAATAGCTTAAATATTAGAATATTAAATTTTCCTTCAAAAGGAAATCCAGTCTTTCTAAGGCTGTATCAGTTAATACCAGTAGAATAAAGGGAAATAATACTGCCATGACCAAAGTTATAAGTGCCTAACTTACGTATACACAGACACACCACAGATTGTGCTAGCCACTTGGTATCCAGGGTAACAAGTGTCTCCTACAAATCTCCAGAGAAGAACAGGTCCTTTGACACATGTTTAGAGGCTATTACTGTGAGGAGACAGGAACCTCATCCTACCACTGCCACTTTCTTCTTCAAATGGTAATAACAGGTGCATTGGGCAGGACTAGAAATCCTCCAGTTGGGGGAACTCCTTTGTGGTAGGAAAATGACAACTTGTTTTCAGTTGCTCAGTATAACTACCTTGGTGCCATTCATAACTCTTCTTTTTCTGTCATATCCTGTACATGATTCATTAGCAAATACCAATCTCATGCAATCTGCTACCATCACCCAGGCCTAAGCCACCATCATCATCACTGCAGTTTCCTCCTAAATGGTTTCTTGCTTCTGCCCTCTGGTAATCAAATTCTATTAGACTTCTATAGTCTAATTCTTAATAGTGAAGCTAATGTAAATAAAGTTATGTCTTCTCTTTGTAACTCTCCAGTTGCTTTTATTTCATTCAAAGCAAAAGTCAAAATTCTTGCATGGCCCAGCTCTCTCCATCTCTCTCGCCTCATCTCTTGTTCTTATTTGTCCCCTTCCTTTGGCTTTCCAATTCAGGATCAAATGTTGTACTTAGTATAAAATAAAAACTCAGCAGCAGACATCACATACTGTGTAACAGTTCAAATGTTTCCAGGATACAAATAATGTACACCTTCTTCTTTCTCATCAATTGGTGGCCATTTTGAACTACTACTGAACTTGCTAAGCATAATAATCCTAATGTTGTTTGTTCATTATGTAAATATCCTCTTCCATCTCCCATCAAGATGGTCTAAATTCTTCAAGTACAAGGATCAATTTTTTCTTAAAATTTCTGTATGGTGCTTATTAAATGAAATACATTAAGATTTACTACAAAGTTCTGGAAGTTGAGGGAAATAGGCTGATACTTTCCCGGATTCAGTTTTCTCTTCTATATTATAAGGAAACTGAAAGGAGGATTATTCTAGGATTTCATAAAACCATATTAATGTCAATTTGAAAAATAGTTAATATCCTTAGTACTCTGGTATAGTAAAGAATTTAAAGATTTTTCAAAAAGATATTAATATTTCATTTGAAGAATAAGAAACATCTGAATGTTGAGGATGAACACAATGGAAGAGCGTAAAATATTAGTGCGGAATTTTTATTGGGAACAGAAAACAAATATTTCTATGAGACATGAGAGTACAACCTAGGGAGTATTTGGTAACTTTTAATCAAAACATTATTGTTTATTTAGGATTTTTTTTGAGTTCTTGACTTTAACAGCTGTTTTCAAAACAATAAACCTTCCTCTGCAAGTCTGAAAATGGCTTTGGAGATCATATTATCTCATATATGTATCTGTATGTATGTGTGCATTATTTATAACCGTGTATAGGAAAACCTTAGTTTAGAGGTACAATAACTCATTTGCTATTTCTTTAAAAGAAAAATGTCTAAGGATAGGCATTTTTGATAAGGAAAACTAAAAATTTCTTTGAAAAGCCACCAATAATTGTGTTTCAAGCTTCCTGGGAGATAAAACTGTATTAAAACACATTGAAAAGGTCAGAGAACAATTTCACACCTCCAAGATGTCTCTTGTAAGACAAGATCCTTGGGATCTTAGTGTAAAGAGGTTATAGATCCCAAAAAGCTCTCCTCGATGCTCTTTTGATCCTTGAACTGCTTCAAAGTATCGCTTGGCATTTTCACTTCCAACCACCACACAGTGAAGTTGCTAAAACAGAAAAAACACAAGATATTTTTGAAGTGTTTGTTCCAACAATATGTCAGAATTTCCTGGCATTCCCTGTATACACACAGCTTTAACTGGAGCAGGCTGAGATCTCCTTAGGGAGGAAATTTTGTTTTAACTTCCCTGGCAGAAGTTGCTATTATGGTGAAATATAACAATAATCTGGCCAGTCTTACTGAAGTAGAGATCTTATATTTCCTATTCTATCTGTTTACTAATGACTAAGTCAAGGTTACATTTCTATGGAATATCCACCTGACAAAATGTTTAATAATGAAAGTGTATACTTGAATACACTTTTCTTCTTCAGCTCATTGAAATAGAAACTTAAAAATGGAAGAAATAATCACCATAATAAAGTTAAATTATACTCCAAAGTAAGTACTATATGATAGCCATGTTGATGTCAAACTAATTGTACCTAATTACATTGTTATTTAACAGCAAAAGCCTTAGGTCTGTATAGAAATGCTGCATCTTTGAAACAATTTCGAGTATGAGAAAGAACACTGACACAGGACACTTCAGGAAATATACCATCTTTGTGTCAACATTAATGTGCACTCTATTTGCTGGATATTTTACTAGACGTAAATATGTAAAATTAAAACACAATCTGCTTAACCACCTATACACTTTAAAATGTCTGCAAGAAAAAATACACAGAATGGAAAATAACTTTAATCTATTGTCAATGAAAGTAGTTAAAAAGTGACACAACTATTTTGATTATCATCAGTTTATTTGTACTGTAATAAGTTCCTCTAATCAACTAAACTTTTTTTTGTGTGTGTTTGTGTGTCTGTATGTTCCAAGAGATTGAACCTAGGGCCTCACACATGCTTAGCAAGCACTGTAAGCAACTACATTTCCAGTCTTTAAATTCTTATTATTAATAACTGTCATTTATGAAATAACTACATGTGTAAGATTTTATTTACATTCTCTCATTTAATCCTTGTAGCTTTATAAGATATGGTCTCCATTTCAGAAATAATAAAACTGGAATTTCTCCATTTTAGAAATAAAAAACAACTTTAGAAAAATGACTTACCTACCTGTGCCAGCTAAGAAATGCCAATTCTAAAATTTGTAGTTGGGTTTGGCTGAATCAAATACATGCTCTTAACAATTTCTCACCTACAAGATAGCTCTCTTAAAAGAACAGTCAGGAGGGCTGGGGATTTAGCTCAGTGGTCTCGCCGCCTGCTGCGCAAGCGCAAGAACCTGAGTTCGATCCCCGGCACCAAAAAAAAAAAAAGAACAGTCAGGAGCTTAGTTTGAAAAAGTTATGTAACAACACAGCAACTTGATCAGTTTAGTATCAATGTTCCCAGGAACATGGGATTTAATCCTGGGAATATGAGAACACAACTGCAATTGATGGCCCAGTTTTCTATTTTACGCTTGCTACTGACTGCCTTCCACACTGATATTGTCAGACTGGAGGTCTATTAACAATAATTACCAAGGTAATTTGGAAGCCTTAATGTGACATTATAAGTTTCCTAATAAAATTTTATCACAACATTTATAAAAAGCTCATTATTTTGTACTGAAACTAAGTTTTTTTTCTCATTAAAAGTGAGAACCAAGTGCTTTTATCAGTAGGCTAGTCGTGTTTGAATTCAAATGTTTGAATTTCATCATAACAACAGGAAAGACAAAGAAGAAAAAGAAGTAAAAAGAAAACATAAAGAATGTTCCTCATGTTAAGTTCAAGGCCCTTTCTTCCATCTTGAAGGCCAATACTATGACATATTCCACCTTTCTTTCAGATCCTCTGCTTCTGCCTTTACATCTTCATCTCTTTTCTCTGACCCTACAGTCTCTTCTTTATAAGGACCTTTGGCCCACCCAGATACTATACATGGATGAGGCTATTCATATGCATACCTCTGGGGGGACCATTATTCAGCCTACCAAAGTAAAGAAGTGCAAAAAAAAAAAAGATGGATCATGTCAGAACCACATAACTAGTGACCATGAAGGGTCTCCCACTGGCCAAATGAGACAATTTGAAACCCAAAATTAATAGTGATATTCAATGGGTTATAATGTTGATAAAATAGGAACCCAGGAGTCCACACAGATTAAATAAATAAAAAGGAAAACTTCTTTTTTTTGGTGGTAGAATGCCAATGAACAAAAAAGGAAGTAATGGAAATAGAAAAATCACACCTGACGACCATCATGATAACTAACTCAGACAGGAACTATTATGGCATGGATCCAGATGTACCTCTCAAAGCCTTAATTTCGGGGTACTGGGGATTGAACCCAGGGTCTTTGCACTGAGGCATGTCCCCCAGCCTTTTTTTTTTAATTTTGAGAAAGGGTCTCATTAAGTTGCCCAGGCTTCTCTCTCAGAGTGCTGGGATTATAGGTGTGCACTACCACACACAGCTAAAACTATTATTTTTATATGATATATAAACAGGACAGTGTCCTTGTTTTGAGAAAATACACACTTGTGATAAATCTATGATATTCTCTCAAATGGCTCAGAAAAAGGAAAAAGATAATGGCTGAAAGAAAACATGTAAAATGTTACCAACTGGGGAATCTGGGGTTTCTCTGTGCTGTTCTTGCAATTCTTCTATAAATACATCTAAATATGTGTATCCATGTGTGACACATTTTTCTGAATGCCAAACTTTAGACTTTATATAATGTTCCAAACTCAACAGAGCACAGTTGCTATATAAACGATGTTATTTCTAAAAGTATAAAATATCTGAATGCCTTATCACAACAGAAGCAAACACACCAAAGTGAAATGTCCCTTGAACAGCATATCTCCCCTTATCAGAGTCCAAGGGTTTATGTGTACCCTTCTAAACCTCTACCATCAGTACAGTTACAGCTATTTATATATACATACAAAGTCTTTTGCACAAATGCAACTGATAGACTGTACATATTGTTCTTCAAATTGTTTCTGATTCACATGAAAATATCTCAGAGGTTTTGTCCCATCAGTACATTTGATCTGACTGATTTCATAATTTCTTTTTTTCTGTTGCAGAGTACTCCATAATATTGGTATGTCAGAATTTGTTATCATTCTATACTCAGGCTGTCTCCTGTTTAATTTTTAAACAAACACTAACAATGCTGAATATAAACCTTTGTCATCCTTTCCTATGCATATACAGAAGCATTTTGGTCCAGTTGGTATGGAGAAGGTGCTATAAATTTTAAAATGGTTCAATTAGCCTCTAGACTAATTGTATACCAGTTGTACTATCAATGATCATATGTGACTACCTTTTTACACACAGGCCTACCAAAAATGAACAGCATTAATCTCCCTAACCCACCCCTCAAAACCCTGCAAAAGAAAACCAAAAAAATTTTTTAAAAAAGCGTTTGCAGAATGTGTAGAACACATTATATTTTATTTTGTATTGAGTGTGGTTAAAGATCTTTTCACATATGTGTTAACCATTTGTATTTTTTTCTTTAGTGAAATGTCTACTCATGGTCTTTTACTGGCTTGTGGGAGTTTTTAGTATTTTGTTAAGTGCTACTCCTTTATTGTATATATGGCAAACATTTGCTCATTTCTCTTTTAGTTTTCAGTTTTGTTGTCATACAGAAATATAGTCAGCTTTTCAGTATATGTCTTAGAGGCTGTATTAGTTTCCTAAGGTTGCTGTAACAAAGCATTACAACTTGGATTGGATCAAACCAGGCATTCATTCCTTACAGGCTTGAGTGTGAAATCAAGGTGCACACGTGGCCATGCTCTTTCTGAAGGTTCTAGGTGCTGACCTCTCCTTGCCACTACCTGGCTCCTGGAAGACATTGGTAACCAGTGTTTTTTTGGCTTGCAATGATGTCGCTCCAATCTCTGCCTCCATTGTTTGTGTGTACGTATCTGTATCCAGATCTCCCTCTTCTTACAAGGAGATCAGTCAATGGATTAGAGCACATCCTGATGATGAGCTCATTTTAAGATCATCTGCAAAGACCCTATTTACATAAATAAGAACAAATTCATAGATACTAGGGGTTATGGCTTCAACACATATTTTCAAGAGCAAGAGGCACAAATGAACTCATAACAGAGGCTGTGCTAAGGACTTTTACGTTTATGTTCATGAGACATACTGCTGTGTATCTCTCTGTTGTTTAAATTTTTTTTATGCCTGCCATGGCTTTGTCAAATTTTGATATCAGTATTCTTCTGTCTTTGTAAAGTAAGTTAGAAGTGTTTCTTCCACCTGTTTTCAAAAAGGATATTAAATATTGGATAGAATTCATCACTGAAGTCATCTGGACTAGGATCTTTCTTTATGGGAAAGTTCTGAATAAAAAGTTCAGTGTGTTTTAATAAAAGAGGGTTGGCTCTTCCCTTCATGTGAAGATACTGCCCCTAAGTATCCAGTATTGCTAATAGGAAGTGAGATGTCTGTTTAATTCTACTACTACTGTACGTAATGATGTTTCTCTTCGTGAATGTTTATCTGTGCAATTTTAAAGGATTTTTTACTTTATTCTTGGCATTTTACACTTAAAGATGGTAGAAATGTGACTCTATTTCCACTCATCCTACTTTGAACTTAGTGGATCAAAGTACTCCATGGACTCTCATGTCTCCATGTTTCTTCTGTTTTTTAGTTTCTTCTCTTATTTTTCTTTTGTGCCTTTCTTCAGATAAAGAAGACTGATCCTGGAACTTCTGGATCTGAATTCTCTTTTTCCTAATTTCTCTTACATGTGTTCTACCTCTATCTTTTTGATCTGCAGTCTAGAAGAAATATTTAGCCTTTCCTTTTAGATAAAAAGTCTGCTCTTGGCTACTCAGGAGGTTTTCATTTTCTGAATCTCTCTACTGGATTATTTTTCTAGTAGTCTATTCTTATTTTGGGGAAGCTACCACCTCATTTGCATTTTGAAGATGTTTCTATTTCTTGAAAAATATTTTATTCTTTTATTGTTTTCTCTGATATTAATTTTTCTTTTTACAACTACCTCTATTAGTCCCTATGACTCTCATAACAACTTATATTTTCTCCCAATTCTGGAAGGCAGATGTCCGAAATCAGTATCGGTGAGCTGAAATCAAGGTGTTGAAACAGCCATACTCCACCTGGACGCTCCAGGGGTGAGTACTCCTTGCCTCTTCCAGCTGCTAGAGGCTGCTCCAACTCCTCAGGCTGTGGACAGATCATTCCAATTTCTGCTTTTGTGGTTATACTGCCTTCTTCTCTTCTGTCTGGTGTCAAATTTTCCTCTGTCTCTTTCTTGTAAAAGAATACTGGCTGACAAGCCAGGATAATCTGCCCATCTCAAAATCCTGAATTTAATCACATCTGCAAAGACTCTTTTTCACACAAAGTGCCATTTACAGGGTCCAGGGACTAGGATTTAGTATTTTTGAGGGTCATTATTCAGTACACTATAGTACCTTTTTCACAGTAATTTCTTTCTTTAAATTTTATTGGTACATTTTAGGTATACAATATAATGACATTCATCATTGGAAATTAGCACTTTTACATAATCTCCCTTGGTTCTTCTTTTTTCCCCATTCCCCTGGCCTCCCTTCAACCCTTCGATTCCTCCCTATTTACAAAGACTTTGTTTCCATTTTTTCATTTTCTCATATTAATTCCATTCCCTTTCCTTTCCCCTACCCCTCCCACTTCCACTTTGCCCCTTTTCTTCCTATTTCACATTATCTATTATACCTTTCAGTGCTTATTTATACTTTCAGTTTCTCACACTAGACAAATTATTCAGTATTTACATGTGTGTCCTAGCTATAAACGTCTCTAGTTTCTCATTTTTTTTATGGATGAATAGTACTCCATTTTATAAAAAAAACCAACCTTTTCTTTATCCAGTCAGTCTCCAGTTGATGGGCAATTGGGCTGCTTCCAAGTTTTAGCTATTATAAATTGTGCTTCTATGAACATGGGTGCACATATATCACTGTGGTATGATTCTTTCAATTCTTTGGGGAAGATACCCAGCAGGGGAATAGCGGGGTCAAATGGGACTTCCAATCCTAGTTCTCTGAGGTATCTCCATACTGATTTCCACAGTGGTTGCACCAGTCTACACTCCCACCAGCAGTGGAGCAGGGTTCCTCTTTCCCCACAACCCCACCAGCATTTGTTGTTGGTTGATTTCATGATAGCAGACATTCTTTTTGGAGTAAGGTAGAATCTCAGTGTT